>CM066730.1:88611022-89816522 GCA_033961575.1 Aselliscus stoliczkanus
AAAAATAAATGCAATGTTCACCCAAGCCACTCATAGTTGAAAACTGATTTTCATTGGGTTGCCTAGATATTCCTTTTCATTACTGATGCACCTTGATTTAGTTAAAATGCTAGATTGCAGTCTGCAAAAATGAAAGTAACTCTGGTGGCTAAGTTAGACCAAGGGAACAGTTGGGATGTGGAAATACTCTCTATTCTTTTATACTTCCTTAAGTCAAATCATGTTTAAATGTCTGGCGGAGGCGAAGCCACAGGACAAATATGTCTCTTCTCATTTCTTTGGGATATTATAAGCTTTTACTTAACATCCTGTCCCCAAGTCCTTCCTTTGCAAATGGGGTTAATAATAGTATCTGCTTCATAGCATTGTTCTTAAGGAATAAATTAGATATTGCAATTAGGCACTTAAAAGTGGTTGGCACAAGGTAAGGGCTCAATAAATGGCAGGTATTATTGTTACTGATAGTATTCATCTTAACAGAAGTGCCTGAGCATTCAGGATATTATCATACTTCATATTAAGTGATGCGATCACTTGGTAAAGATGGACTAGGCAGGAACTAGATGGATGTTAAACTTGACCTACTTGTTGGCCCCCACCAATGACAGGTCCTCAGCATTTTCCCTCTTCTACTTCCTGCCAGAGAGAGGACATCATCTATCAGATGGACACAAAGAAATAGCCTATTATTAACTCTTACATACTTTTTGAGCACCTGCGTCACAGCTTCTCTGGGTCAAGAACTATAATTAAGAACCTAGGTTAAAAGGCCTCCTTTTTAAGTCTGTAGTTGTATGAGAGGAAAAATTACATAAAAGGAGAGGAAACAAGCACTATCAAAGGACTTCATACTTTCCACAGACCCAGGAAGCAAACAGGTGTTTATTTGTTGGAAAAAACCAACTGTCATTTCTAAAGCAGATGTCTGATGGAGAACCACATTTGCATAGTAATATTGGGAACATTAGCCCCCCAAAATAGATCTTGTTTGCTATGAAATACAAGCATTTAAAGCAACATATAAAATATTTTAAGAATTATATTTGCCAAGATCTTTTCTTAGTTTTATTCAGTGAATAATACTCTTTAGAAATAAAGACAGTAGGTTTCTATCACGCTAATGGATCAGGTCTTACTGTTTCTCACACATGTCTGTGGGATATCAGCCTGGGCCAGAATCAATGACCAGGGCCACCCTGAAATCTGTGTGGCTGGGTGTGGACCTCACCTGATTCTCGATGAGGAAGCTAGAACTCCACATGTGGTAGTTACAAGAGAACAGCTCTTTAGCACTGGAAGGTGGTATCTGAGAAAAGGAATATTTAGAGTAGAGTCAGCTAACTTTCTATAAAGGATCCTATCGTAAATATTTTAGGCTTTGTGGACCAAACAGTGTATGTCACAACCACTCAACTTTGCCATTGTAATGGAAGAGCAACTGTAGACAATACATACAAGAATGAGAATGGCTGTGTTCCAAGAGACGTGTATTGACAAAAAGAGTCAGCAGACTGGCTGTAATCCAAGGGCCATAGTTTGCTGACCCCTCATTTAGAAGAATGGTTGCTAGCTCAGAGGCTACCAAGGGACAATCACTGGCCAAATGCAGCTAAAAGATTTTTTTTTTATACTCTCCGTGTTTGTCTACTTGATGTCTTATTTGTTATGAGTTTCTAATATTTCAAAGCTAGCAGATTTTTATATACAAATCTGACATCTGAAAAGCATACAAACATCCAGTAAGAGTAATGGTACCCCCTTCAGAGCAGGCATTCTCTTGCTTATTTACTACCATACTCACCATTCTTTGGTGCCTTTCAGAAATTCAGGCTCATTTACAATTCTCTCATTTACATGAACTGTCTTGTCATTGCTCTGCTCCTGGAAGAACTTGATTCTGTGAAGTCATGTCTCTCTGCCTTCCCTATTCTTCATTCCCAAAAGCTATCTCGCTTTGGTTCACTGAAGCTGAGGGCCACGTCTACCTTTGCAAGCTGATATATGGCTATACAATATGATCAGTGTCTCTGATCAGCAGTAGGGCTGAGCTTCAGAAGGAGTGATACTATTTTAAAATATTTTTTTAAATAAAATTATGCTCACTTAAGTCTGGAGTTATGAATGCACTTGTGATCAGTATACCTCAAGCAAGATTTGTGATACCGCTTTATAATTGTCACCTATAGTAATCCAGACATGTAGCTCAATAAAAGCTGTTGAATAATTATGTGGACATAGTCCTTGATACATGGTAGATGCATATTAGAGAGCTGTTGAATAACTGAATATGGGAAGAATGGAACTGAAAGTCATTAGGGAAGAGTAAGAACAAAGATAAATAGACATTACTAGTTCCTTAAAAATTAATAATAATAATAACTCAAAGTAGTTAGGCTAAAATGGGGTATGATTGAAATACGTGAAACCCTGATGCATATGGATCAGAAACCATGCCGTGTTCTAGTTAGTCCATTCCATTGCACAGGATTGGGAGGGAGGGGAAGAGGAGGAGAGGAATGGAAACCTTGGAAATTGCTGTAGGATAGGATAGATATAAGGAACTACTATTTGGATAGCATATAGTAAACATGAAACTCATTGTTCTGTGATAATATACATATTGATAATATGAAGACAGAAAGTTTCAAAACAAACAGAACAACAGATACACGAATGACTCCTAAAAATGGTGTACTAATTTTTTGCATATTTTGTAATTTTGTGTGTTTGTCTGCAGTTTCCCAAGTGCTTAAAACAGACAAGGAATGTGTATGTAGGTTCCATTGCTTTTTAGTCCACCGTCAACATAGTTTCTGAGAAATCCCCTTGGAATCTTTCATCAGCATATGCTCGCATATTTTCGGAAAGTGACAGCATTCATCTTTTTGACGCAATAACAAACAACACTCCTTGCCAGGAAGGAATACAGACTATCTTTACTCTTGCCTTGACCCCTCCAAGAACTACCTTTTTGAGAATTCCATATAGGGTTTCTCTGAACCTCTCTGTTCATTTGCATTCCTAACAATTTGAGATGCTATTTAGCGGCTGAAATTGATTCACCCTGGAGCCTGGAACCCGGACTTCCAGCCTGACAGCCCTGTTCAACATTGTTTGAATGGGAATAATGAATGAAAAGGTCAGACAGTCTGTTTAAGTAATAACATTTTTCAGATTTCAAGATGCCATAGTATTGTGACAGAAACCATATGTGTTTCAGGAGAGCAAGAGTAAAAGCATGGTTTTAACCTTCAGTTTTAATAACTATTTTACGAAAAAAAAAAAAAAGAAAATTGAAACATTTGGTACTTTAACCAGTGAATGAAAAATAACTAAAAAAGAAATAATCAGCCAGCATATATTTTAGTTTCAAAGATTTGGTTGGATAAAAGAGATTTCAATTTACAATAGCCAATGTACATATAATCACCATCTATTATTTAGAGCAATGGGTTTGGGTTTTGTTTTAATGGTGTATTATCTTGAGTTTGTGATGATATTTTGCAGAACAAGTTAAACTTTAGGAGTTTAAATTTGATTTTAATATTTTTTTGTGTGTTGGTGTGCCATTATTCATGTTGAATTCAGTTCTATTCTTTTTCCTTCTCCTAATTACATCTTTAGACTCTGTAAAGATGCATTTGTCCCTAAGTGCAATCAAGAAGCATATTAGAAATCAGCTGTACATAGTTGAGCTTTTATAAATGGAAAGTCTATTACATTTATGTTAGAAACAAAATATTCATACTGGAATTCAATTGGAGTTGATAAGCACATATTGATTGCTCAGGACATGCTAAGTACTGTTCTAGACACCATGGGGAATACAGAGACAAATGAAATACCATCCTGACCCCAGGAAGCTCAGGGTCCAGAAGGCATTATTATGTACTGACTAATAGTTCCAACTCCACAATTAGAGCTTTTGTTCAAATTTTGTCTTGTTTACCTACAAGCCCTGTGACATCATTGAGATATAGTGTTCTCCACTGAATGGGAGCAATAATAGTCATGGAAACACATTGATTATACTATACATTTCTGATTATAATCATGCACCATATAATGACATTTTGGTCAACAATCAACCACATATTTGAGGTGTGACAATTAAATTTGTGAACTCATCCTAGAAAAAGTGCTACATACCTCATTGCTGAATATCACTATGGTCGCCTTAGAAGTACTCCCCTTGGGAAGCTATGCACCGACACCAGTGCCTAGTCTACCCTTCAAAGCAATTTTGGAACTCTTTTTCAGAAATGGCCATCAGAGCTATTGTCATATTACCCTTGATGTCCTGAATGTCATCAAAATGCCTTCCTTTCAATATTTCCTTTATCTTCAGGTAAAGAAAGAAATCATTGAGGGTCAGATCAGTTGAGCGGGAAGGGTGCTCCAATATGGTTATTTGTTTACTGGCTAAAAACTCCCTCACAGACAGTGCTGTGTGAGCTGAAGCACTGACACGATGCAAGAGCCATGAATTATTGGTGAAAAGTTCAGGCTGTCTAACTTTTTCATGTAGCCTTTTCAGCACTTCCAAATAGTAAACTTGGTTAACTGTCTGTCCAGTTGGTACAAATGCATAATGAATAAACCCTCTGATATCCAAAAGGTTAGCAACATCATTGCAAGCAAGTTGGCGAACTTAATTGCCAGACCTCATACAACGGTGGTCCCATGAGACTAGAATGGAGCTGACATAGTCTTATCACCTAGTAGTCATCATAACATTGTAGTGCAATGCATTACACATGTGTTTGTGGTGATGCTGGGATAAACAAAGCTATTGCACTGCCAGTCATGTAAAACTATAGCACATGCTATTATGTACATACGTAACACTTGGTATTGCTAACAAGTGACTGTGTTACTAATTTATGTATTTACTATACTACTATTGTTATTTTAGAGTATACTCTTTCTACTTGTAAAGAAAAATTGTTGTAAAACAGTATTTCATGTTACGTCGTGTTATGTCAGCCACATCCCATTCCACCATAGTTATGATCTTAAAGAAAAACAACAAAGTCAAAGAAACTGCTTAAAGGATCAGCTTCCCTGAAGACAGAGACTAACAGGGATTCAAGAAGGGCCTATATCAGACATGGAGAAACTTCCAGTGACCTGGATTGAAGATCAGCACCCTGATAAGCATGGCCAAAGCCAAAAGTTTGTTTGCAATGTGTTAAGAAAAGGCTGGGCCAAACTACAATGTTGAATTGCTGCTAGCTCTGTGTGGTTTAAATGATTCAAGAAACATTATTCATTACATAATGTGAAAGTGAGTGGTGAGTCTGCGAGTGCTGATGGGAAGGCAGCTGAAGAATTTTTAGAAACTCTAGATAAGCTGATTGTGGAGGAAAATTACTTGCCAGAGCAGATATTTAATATGGATGAAACCTTCCTATTCTGGAAACAGATGCCTAAAAGGACTTCCATCCATAAGGAGGCCAAGTCAATGCCAGGCTTCAAGGCTTTTAAGGACAGGATAACAGTCTTGCCTAGGGGTCATGTTGAAGGCTATAAATTGACATCCTTTGTGACCTGGCACAGTGAGAGCCCAGAGCCTTTGAGTGTATCAGCAAGCACACACTGCTTGTGTACTGCAGGAGCAATAAGATGGATGACCCAGTTCCTCTTCCATGATGCCCTCCTGAGTTGCTAGGCCAGTGAAATGGAGAAGTGCTGTTTGGAGAATGACATAGATTTTGCTTATTGTTGATAATGCTCAAGGACCTCATTCTTTTATTAGTGACCTTCATCCCAATATCAGAGTGGTGTTTCTCCCTCCAAACACCACTTCTTTGATTCAACCAATGGATCAAGGAGTTAATGCAGCTTTTAAGGCCTATGACCTGAGGAGGCCCTTTGCCCAGGCTGTTGCTGCAACTGAGGAAGACACTGAGAAGACACTGAAGCAATTCTGGAAGGATTACACCATCTATGATTGCATCAAGAACCTTGTTTGGGCTTGGGTGATTCAGCAAGGAGTGTGTGAATGGCATCTGGAAAAAAATACTCAAGAGGTTTATGCATGACATCAAAGAATTTGCAAGGAGGAGAAAGTTGCAAAAATCAACAAAGCTATAGTTCAGACAGCAAGCAACTTGAACCCGGGTATGGATGGGGATAACATGGAGGAGCTCCTAGAAATGGTTCCTGTGGAATTGACTAATGAGTTGTTGGGACTGGAACAGGAATGCATAGCTAAAGAAATGGCAAGAGAAAAGGAAACTGCAGGAGAAGAAATAGAACTCCCATGAAGGGCCAGCCGAATGGTGCGGTGGTTAAGCTCTGGCTTCCCAAGCCAGCGGCCCTGGTTCGGGTCCCACATGTGAGGGCCAGTGACACTGCCCTCAAAAAAAAAAAAAAAAAAGAACTCCCATGAAAATTCACAGTGAAGAGTTTAGCAGAAGCTTTTGCAGAGCTCAACAAACTCCTTAAAAATTTTGAAAACATGAACCCCCAATGCCAGATGGGTTCCATTAATAGGGAAGAATGTTCATGGTGCATTTATCTGCTTACAAATAAATCTATGATGAAAAAAAGAAACCAAGCTAGCAAACCACTATGGAACATGTTTCTGATAAGTGTGACACCTCCTCAAGAAAAGCTTCAGGCAGGCCCTTCAGGAGGTATTCAGAAGGCAGCCTTGCTATCATAGGAGATGGCAGCTCCATTGTGTTAGTGCCCCTGAGGACCTTCCAGTGGGACAAGAGGTGGGGGTGGAAGGCAGGAATAGTAATGAACCCGACCCTGTGTAGGCCTTCGCTAATGTGCGTGTTTATGTCTCAGTTTGTGTTTATTTATTTATTTATTTAATTTGTTTGTGTCCTGGTTTTTAACAAAAAAGTTTACAAAGTAAAAAACATAAAAATAAAAATAACATTTTAAAATAGAAAAAAGCTTATGGATAAGGCTAAGTGTGTTTGTGTTTAAGATGTTATTACAGAAGAATGAAAAAGTTTAAAAAATTAAAAGTTTATAAAGTAACAATTTTATAGTGAGATTAATTTATTACTGAAGAAAGGAAAATTGTTTTTTCTTTTATAAAATGAGTGTAGCCTAAGTGTACAGTGTTTATAAAGCCTGCAGTGGTGTACAGTAATGTCTGAGGCCTTCACACTCACTCCCCACTCACTCACTGACTCACCCAGAGCAATTTCTAATCCTGACAGCTCCATGCGTGGCAAGTGCCTTATATACTTTGCACCATTTTTTATCTTCTATACTGTATTATACTGTATCTTTTCTATGTTTAGATGCGGTTAGCTACAAAAACCCTTCCCATTGTGTTCCAATTGCCTGTAGTATTTAGTTGTAATGTGCTGTACAGGCTTATAGCCAAAAGCAATAGGCTGGACCATAGAGCCTAGGTGTGGAGTGGGCTGTACCATCCAGGTCTATGTAAGGGCACTCTGTGATGTTCGCATGTGACAAAATTCCCTAACAATGCATTTCTCAGACCTTACCCCTTCTATGAAGCAATGCAGGACTGTATAAAACTAATGTTTATTAAAAACTCAATTATGAAATGAATTATAGAAATATATAACATAAAATAACATATAGAGAGAAACATATAAAATAAAAGGAGGTCCACTGCTATCGTATCTTCCATCTTGGAATAACCTCTATGAAGATTTTGTCATATATATTTCAAGAATTTCTTTCCTATGTTTATACTTACATACTATTAATTTTTGTGTACATTTTATTCATATTATCCATACTATTTAGGAATTTACTTCTTTTTAAATACATTTTTTATTTGGGGATGATTTTAGATTTACATACAACTTCCAAAACTAGTTCAGAGTGTCCCTTTAACCCTTCACCCAGTTTTCACTAATATTAACATCATATATAATCTTATACACTTACTAAAACAAAGAGGTTAACCTTAGTAATTGCTATTACATGAATTCCAGGATGTATTTTGATTTCACCAGATCTTCCCCTGATGCCCTTCTTACGACCTAGGATCCAATCTATGATCTCACATCACAGGTAGCACTGGTTTGGCTCTTTAGACATCTTTTCATATCTGTACATATAGCTCTGCCACATTGTTCTAAGTAAGTGCATACTTTTAATCAACTTAGTCCGTATAGTATAAATTGTTTAACCCTCCAGTGAGTGTTGATGTTTGTCATATGAATCTTAAATGGAATTAACATACATCAGGACTTTCCATGCAATGTGTGATCTAACCTTTACCACGACCTGTGTCTCCAGGATGCCAAACCAGGGCTCTTTCATCTATCCTACAGTGGTGCCCTGTAGGATAGATACCAGTGTGTTATTTAGGATATAATTGTTCTCTGACAATCTCTCCAAATTTCCGTTGTGTTAATTTCATTGATAGAGGTTCTTACTTTTTGAATGACCATGTGTGTACATCTTTTTATTTGTGATGACTTTCCTTACTTTAAAACTGAAGAAATTATTTGAATAAACCAGTGTGAATGGCTATGCCAAATATTTGGAATTCTATTCCTTATTTGTGGTTTTCCAGTTGTTGAATAAAAATACCAGTGATCCTCTACTGATGAATGAATTTGTTTGGGAACCATAGTCCAACAATGAGCCATCGGAAGATGGCTTTACTTCCTGTGGCTACAGCATGGGATTATAAATATAATTGTTCCCCGAAGCCTATCTGATTTCTTAAATCCATAAATTTACTGAACGAAATTGTGGGGTTTTTGTTTGTTTATTTTTGTTTTTCCATCTGGACTAGTCATAGGGTATGTGTCTGGTTGTCAGCACCCGTATTTGTGTAGGGGAGATTCCCTAAATCCCTCTATTTACTACAATCTGTGCAGTCTTTCAGGAAGCATTTATGACAGGTGCTACCAATATGATGAGATAGATTAAAACCTCAGAGAAAAGAAAATGTTCCCTCTTAAGCAGTGACCCTGTGTCTAATGTCCACCGTGAAGTTGAGGGTAGGCAAGAGGTTAAAATCAGCCCTGTTTCCCACTTGGGCAAACATAAATGAGAAGGAGCCTGAGATTGCCACCTCTGAGTTCAGCTTATTGTTATTCAGCTTCCATTCTAATGCAGTTTCTTCCCTGCTCAGTATCTGTTTATTAAAGCATGTTACATGTCCACTGATCCCAGATAACTAAATAAATCCCCAGTTTTGTAGTCACAGAACCAAGTCCCAGTTTGTAGCTGTGCAAATGCCTGGTGAACGTGGATATAAGGAATTCAAAATAAATCAACTGTTAAATCCACATACCTTAGTGGAATAGAGTAGGGATGATCGATTGAGCATACACACTATCCCTGTCACCTCCCAGCATGGGGACATTATTCATTTCTTTTGCTGGATGCATGTTTTGGTTTCTTGTCCTTTGAGGGGCATTTATGCAGAGTGGGTTATAGGGTTGGACATCTTGGACTCCAGAGAGTGACACTTATGTCAGCCTTTGCATGTGGCTTCATGATATGTATCTGATAATTTTATGCTAGTCAGATCTCCCAGTTGGATGAGATGGCAGCAAAGTCCGGCAAGTTAAAAGTTCCTGAAATGGACATTTCTGCAGTTTTTTCCCATACATTTCCTGCAGAAATCTTTTAAATCATGTTCACAATGAGGCTTAAAATTACGGCTTAAAATTACTGCTTTTTCAAGAAAAGTATAAACTGCACTTGGTGGAAATCTTTTGAGAGAAAATAAAAATCAGTTAATTTTAATGATTGGCAATCAAAAAAGATAAACCATCATTAAATTCTAGGAAGAGATGGTGTATTGAGTCTGAAAAACAAAAACACAAATATATAAGCTACCTTCTGGATGCAGATGTGACTAATGCATTCTAGGTTCTTTCATTTTTTTAGTCGCTTATCCTGAACATACTAGCCCCAGGTTGCTGGAAATCAAAATAACGACATGGTGATTGTTAAGAGACCATGTTCTATAAGGATGTTCTGATATTTAAATGAATACCTCATTTCTTGTTTCTGAAAACTGAATGTTGGTAGGTTGGTTCTGAATGTGTTTTGAATATTTTAATGGAACTGGATTCTATCTAGAAGGAAATAAAAGTATCTCTGTGGCAGCTGCCACAGTTCCACTCCTTGGTTGTAAACCTTCCCCGTAGCATCAGTTCAAAAGATATTCCCATTGAAATAAATTTTATTGTAATGTTCTGACATACTGATTAGGAAAATACACTGTACGAATTCAACCTAAGGGCTCAGTCTGGCAGGGAGAGAAATGTATCCTGTGTTTTATGGTAAGAAATAAAACAGTTTATCTGTTTTGGGAGGGAGACAAATTAGTCCTAATGGAGGATAGGGTAGAAGTGGAAACCAAATGTGAGGCCATACAGGTATTAATGTCTTCTTAGGAGTGACTCATGACTCATTGCAAGTGACAGGGAACAGGTCCAGGGAGACTGGGGAGGCGCAGTGAATGAAACCTGGGCTAAAGTTAACATTTTTGATATCTATGAAAAATTTACTGAACAAAAGAACTTGGATTTCATATAATTTTCATGTGTCCCCAAATATTCTTCTTCTTCTGATTTTCTTCAATCATTTAAAAATGTAAAATTGATCTTAGCTTGTGAGATGGTGGCTGGATTTGATTAGCTGGCTGTAACTTGCTGTTTTAGATCATTCCAGGTAATCAGTAATTCAAGCTGTTTTCCACCTTGGTGTAGAATTTTACCTACAGTTCCTTTTTTTTTTTCCTTTATTCTAAGGAAAAAGTGTGTGGTTTCTGTTTTTAAGAAACAGCGTCTTATCTCTCCCAAATAACTGGCCACCAACAATTCTTTCTTTTTTTTGCCACCAACTTTATTTGTCAGGGAATTAAGTGCTATTTCTTTGTGTTATGTTTGCTTCTGAAATACCAATACTAGAAATACATTTCTTTGGTTTCATGTTAAAATGCAAATACCATCTTTTTCATTGAACTACCAGTATGAAAGGTACAGTAGAAAGAAAGCATACCCCAGGATTCTAGGGCCATTGCTTCAAGCTGCCAGCTGAAAGATAAGTTGTCTCTAAAATGTAGTGGCTTATCTTAAAATAGTATGTTATTTCTGCATTCTATTCCACTGTATAACTGTTTATTTTAATGTGTACAAACTGTCTTAAATTACCAAGTTATTTCCTCTACCCACTACCTCTGAATAATTACACAGTAAATGAGTTACTCTGTGACTTCTCATTCCATTGGCATACCCCAGGAGGCTGGACACACGACAGGCTGAGAAAAGCAGCATTGAGTCAAGTGGGTTTTTTGTCAATTTGAATGAAATGGCACTCTGAGCATAATGGCAAAAGAAGTACACCTGGGAATCCAGCTTGTTTTGCATAGTGACCGAAATGGCCCCCGTTCCCTTAATCTACATGGCTTCTACCTGCAGATCCAACTTCAGCCCAAGGTAGTAGGGGGGCATGATCACCGTCTTTGAAGACAGACAGACACAGGTTTACATGTTGCCTGTTCCATGTATAGTTGGGGTAGTTACTGAATGAAATTTCCCTGCCTGAAAAATGAGGACAGATTTCTTATGGTTCTTTGGTTGTAAGCCAGAGACTCTGGCTAATGTAACCCAAAGGGATATATCAGAAAATTAGTGGAAGGCACCTGGAAATAAAGGAAACATTAACTCATATGCCTGGCTGAAGGAAGACAAACCAAAGAAGCAGATAACCAGCTTCCTAGGGCTGGCACTAAGAATAAGGAGCCACCCATCTCAGTTTGCCTTGGAGAATGCTGGTTTATATCTGCTATGCTGGCTTAATTATTCAAAGCTCCCTTTCACGCTTGAAAGTGGCTTTGTTTACATGGCAAATTGCGTTGACCCCTGAAAGGACACACCAGCTTAATATCATTTCTGACTACAGCTGGTCTTGCTCTTCCTTACCCTTCAAAACCTGGTTTTGTTTGTTGGGTCCAAAGCTGAGCCTGTGCTCCAGTATCAAGTCTAGATCGTTCCAGAGCCACCTAGTGGGCTCTGGTTGAACTGTCCACTGGGAGTGAGGAGGAGAGGTGGAGAGGTGAGCAAACCTGAGAGCCTTGATATCAGGTCTCAGGTCTTTAGGTTCCGGCTTACCTGGGAAGGGTATTAGGTAGGATAGTTACATTATATTTTGACATTTGTCACTATCCATGATACTCCTTGGTACTCCGTGGTCTCTCACTTTCCAAAGCCAACTTTCTTCAGTTGAATATACGTACTGTCACTGGAGATGGCTTTCTGAAACGCAATTCCCTCAAAAACACTTTTGACCCCCATTTGCTTAGAGGGAAAATCAAACTTTGTTTGACACACAAAGTCCTTGATGTCCTATCTTTTTATCTTTATCTTTCTTCATATCCCCACATGTACCCTATCCTGTCCCTCTGCTGTGCCATGCTCTCGCCCTTTTGTGGCTAGGCACATGCTGTTCCCTCTGCCTGAAATGCTTTGCCATACCCGCATGGTAATGCTTTTTCTCTCCAGAATCAGAGCAGAGGTTGGCTTCTTTCTCTAACTAGCCCTCCTTTTTCTTCCAGATTTGTTACCCCTTCAATCAGTTACCATAATCACCTAGATACCTCAGTCCTAAAATTTAGGCACCTGAAGTCCATTTGATAGTTTTCTTGTCTTTCTCTCTCTCTAGATTATTGGCTTCTTGGAAACAGGAATGCAACTTTTTACTGCTGCAAGTAGTGGAATAGTCCATACTAGTTGAATGAAAGTTGGATGAATGAATAAGTTGTCTACATGAAAAAGGAGTTATTTCTGGGACAAAAAGCATAAATATGCAGACAACGGTGAACAGGATTTTAGTAGAACATAGAAAACTGCATAGAAGGCATTCTAATTTTATTTCAGTTTATATGGGGCTAAATCAGTATGAGTTCTTTGTGTTCCAATAACAGCTGCCCATTCCAGCATGGTAAGAAGGGAAGAAGGGTTTTCTGTGGCCACCAGGATATTCTTACCTTCTTGTCATCGATGGCCATGCCTCATTTTCTGAATATCCATATTACCACAATGGTCAGCACCTCTGGTTTCTCTAGGAACTCTCTTAGTCTAATTGAATGCAGCCCAGGGTATTCAGAAAACTTGTGGAATAGAAGTTAGTGATCACTGAATAATTGTAGGATTGGGTAGTTCTGGAAAATAATATGGTTAAATGATGTCCTGAATTTTCAAACTGGTAAGTAGGTAAATTTCCCAACCCATGGGCTTATGAGGTAGATGCTAACTATCAGAAGTCTAAGAAGGATTATTAAATGGATTATCAGTGAGAGTGTCTTGGATCCATTGGGTTATTCATGATCACCTTTCTTACAGAAGGCAATTGGACCCTGCAAATCTTTGTGCACTCTAGTCTTTCCTTAGAAAGAATATGTAATTTGCTTGTATATCTGTTTCCTTCACCAGGTGATTTTATATACACTTGATATCTTGATTTCTAACACAGAACTTGGTACATTGGGATCACGGAGTAGTTGCTGAATGGATAGACCAATGAATGTGTGAAGAACATTTAGGTGGTTTTGATGCACTGAAAAAAGAAATGAATAGGAAGTACAATACAGCCATCAAACAGTTTTGTGATCTGAGCCAGTGTTCACAGAAGTGAAGTTTCTACATAGAACAGTTTTAGGCCTGGTTTATTCTGCCCCAAAAGAACCATAACAGGAGGGTTGTACTGAATTCATTGGGTTCCGTGTTAAGAAGGACATTGTAAAGTGGGACATTTTTGAGAGAGTGACAGCGGAAAACGTAAGAAGTACAGTTTTAAAAACTGGGGCAGTTATAAAAAATGATGTCTACAAAGAGTTCAACTTAAAGTGCCTCCAACAATATTAAGTGAGAAGAAAAGGGAAAGTCACTGAAACAGAAGGGACACAGCCCACACCAGGACGCTGTGGTGGTTGTGGGCTGTGGAACAAGCGGGTGTCACCTGGAAAGAGACTCCAGTGACATTTGCCAAAAGACTAGCAGTGGCTGTGCCTGACAATGGGAGATGTGTATTCCAAATTGTTCAGGAATGAGCTAGTATTAGACCTATAGTGGGGGAAACTATAGATTTTTTTTTTAAGTTAATTGTAAATAAAACAGAAGAACAGGGGATTCTTGTGTGAAGACTCAGGAGTAGGGGAGGAGTTAGGAAAGTTATTTTCAAATACTCATTGGATCATGATGTGGAAAAGAGATTATAATTATCCTGTGAGGTTTAGTTAGGGCTACTTAAGGAAAAGCTAGAGGAAGGTGCATTTTAGCTCATGTGAAGAGTGTGTTGTTGTACTTCTATAGTGTTGAGAGATAATTTCTAATAAAAACCAAATTCTTGACTTTCATTGAATAAAACTAAACAAATGTTTAAAATTTTACTTAACCCCTTAATGAGGAAACTGGTGGATTGTTATAACCAATTCAAAAGCAAATCTGAAGAACACACAGATTTAGATTTGTATAATAACTCCCTT
Organism: Aselliscus stoliczkanus; assembly: GCA_033961575.1. NCBI lineage: Eukaryota > Metazoa > Chordata > Mammalia > Chiroptera > Hipposideridae > Aselliscus > Aselliscus stoliczkanus. The sequence goes on from CM066730.1 coordinate 88,625,481, forward strand.
AGAATGAGAATGAGATAAGGTATAATTTTCCTTTGAATCCCAAAATTTTCCCTAGAGTCTTCCTTTTTGATCAAAAATAATGTTGAAGACAGGTCATTCTTGGTCAGCATTTATTTAATGTGGTGCCTCCTGGTTCTGTGTATTATTTGCAACCAGAGATGATCTGGAACTAGCTGAATGACTACATGTTGAGGATATTGTAGAAACTGTTTATTCATAGGATAGTTGGTTTGCCTGGGTGACTTTTAAGATAGCTACCAACTCTAAATTTCTAGGTGTTACTTCACCACTCAGGGAGCCAGATTCAGAATCAAAATCACTACAGCTAGATCCTTTTACAAATTCAGGTTCTCCATAATAAAACCCAAGTGCACTTCCCTAACTCCTGTGTTCTTTCTGTTTCACATGGTGCTTCAAGAGTCTGCCAAGGCTTTGGATTCCATCTCTCTCATTTTCAGTCTGAAATACACCAACTACAATCTCTTTCTGTCTTAGTAGTTTTTACTTGGGGAAAAAAAATTTTAAAAAAACAAGCAGAGAAGGCAACAGTATGTGGGCCTTTATAGATTGAAATGTGTCTCCCTCCCCCATCAGAAATGTTGAAAAAAAAAAGGAAAGAAATGCCACTGTACCTCAGAATGTAACTTTCTTTGGTTATAGGGTCATTGCCAGTGTAATTAGTTACTTGAGGTCCTACAAGGGTACTATGTGCCCCCTAATCCAATATGATGTATTGTCCTTATAAGAAGATGGCCATGTGATGACAGAGACACACAGGAAGAATGCCTTGGGAAGGTGAAGGCAGAGATTGAGGTAATGCAGCTTCAAGCCAAGGAATGCCAAGGATTTGGGGCGAACCACCAGGAGCATGGAAAAGGAATTCTCCTGCAGGAGACCACGGCCCTGCCGACACTTAGGTTTTGGACTTCAAGCTTCCAGACTGTGAGATTAAAAAAAAAAAAAATCAGTTGTTTTAAGCCATCCAGTTTGTGATGCTCTGGTACAACCACCCCAGGAAGCTGATACAGGGACATAGACAAACTTCTGTGCCACGGACTGTCTCTGTGCATTCTAAATGTGAAGAGCTCAGCGTAATGCGTTGTATATGCGTATGGATCTTCCCTAATTCTATACACATATACTGCATGACAGATGTAAGGCGCTTGATAAATATTAGTCCCACTTGCCATCAACTCATAAGTGAAGTGACTGCAGTACCATATAATGCAAGGAGCATGAATGGGAATCACATCCAAGTTTATTTATTAATTATTTTATTTATTTTTATTAGTTTCAGGTGTACAAAACAATGTAATAATTAGACGTCGGCACCCTCATAAAGTGATAACCCCCCCCCCACCAAGTCTACTACCCCTTTGACATCATACACAGCTATTATAATACCAATGACTCTATTCCCTATGCTGTACTTTACATGCCATGAGGGAGATTTGAAATAGAGTATGGGGAATACAATCAATTATGTTGTAAAGATTATGTAGTGTGCCAGATGGGCACTGGACTTATTGGGGGATCACTTCACAGATTGTGTAGATGCCTGACCATTGTGCTTTATCACTGTAGCTGAACTACAATCATATTGAATGTCAACTATAATTAAATATATATTTAAACATCTGAGTTTAAATCCCCTCCACCACTGCCTACTTTTCTCCCTGAGCTTTAGTCTTTTCATATATAGACTGCGGATGATAAAATCATCTTTCTGCCCCAAGTAGAGATCAGAAACCATGGCTGCAGGTCATGTGTTACATGGTAAGTAACCTAATACTTAGTGACTCATATTTTTAATTCTCCTTGCATGATTATTCTTATTTTATGAGTTCTTCATGACTTACATTGCTGCTAGAGTGTTTTTAATTGTTGTATTTGCTCAAGTAATTGCATTTATAATCACTGCCTATAAATCATAAGGAGAAATCTGACTTCCTTTAAAATTCTCTTTATGTCCTGGGTGTTTTGAGACTTGAGAAATTAGTGCTTTCCACTGTAATTTTGAATTGTTACTAATTTTAGAGGACTATTAAGTCCCCCATGTTTGTGACTCACAAATTCATCATCAACACGATATGCCTTTTAAAGCAGTATGTGACTCAGGAGAATCATGAACCAAATACCTTAGGGCCCTTGGAAGTGGGGAGACGGTGGTGTTGGGTAGGAAAGAGTGGGATTTAGGTTTATTTTTCCTCTGAGAAGTGGAGGCTGGAAAGTTTTGAGAAGAGTAAGATGTTTGAGCATGTGTTTGGAGTTTGATTTATTAATTTTCAGGGAACTTTCAATTTAGTTTTTCACATTCTTCCTGTTTTACTGTCATACGATCAGTCAGCAGGAATGCCAAACAATGCTGCCTTAATTGTTTTTCATTTAACTTTTCTCACCACCTTCCCACACATCTAACCAGTCAAATCTATATATGTTTCAAGAAGAAACAGTGGAAATGGTTACTAGGAATTAGCTTCGTTCAGAACTATACCGAAGTGCTTCTGCGCCAGGGACAGGAGTTATAAAAGGGACTATTTAAAAATATATAATTTGAGAAAAATCACCAACTGTGGCTATGTCGAGAAAAGGCAGCCTTATTTACCTCAATCGGAACTGAATGTATCCACTTAAATATATAAAGATGATCCCAAGTTATCAAGAAAATAATATATTACATTGAAACTCTATGAAGTAAGAACAATGTATAATGCAGTTCAGAAATTTAGTAATGTGTTATTTTTTCTTTTTAAAGGTGAACACCCAAAGCAGTTGATTTTAATTATTAGCAACATTTATGCTCATGAGATCCATATTCCCCATGCCCCACTATTGTATAAAAAATACCTCTAGAATTTAGGGACTACCCACAGGGAACTCATTGCCTCTTTCCTTTCCATCACCTTATTTCCACCTAAGGTAGACATGGGCCTTCTTTTGATCCAGGCCTTCAAATAGCATCTTCTGGAAATGGGTAAGCCCAAAGAACATGGGCTGAATGGCAAGCCCTGGAAGCAGTATCTCTTTAAGCACTTACAGACTGGGGTTAGGTGGCAGAAAACCACAGGGAGCAGCTCAACACTACACTGTGTGCACAGGGGGCAGAGCTGAAAGAATGTGTATGTATGGTGGGGGGCCGGGGGTGGGCTGTGCTTACATGTATGCACCCACTTGGGCATTCTTTTGTGTATGCATGTACAAGGGCAGGGCTGGGCACTAGGGAACATGACTTTTTTCTTCAACAGGGCCTTGCTGAGCAGCCAACCTATGTGAGGCACAAGGGAGCTGAGGACTGTAAGGAGACTGATTTTCTGGTTTATCAAAGATGCCACGTTCCTGAGTGGCAGATGCAAGAGAGAGAAATGTATCTGTTACTGAGCTAGGAAGACAAGAAGCCAGTTCCTTCTTAGCTCCAGAAATCACAGAGGATCTTGTGCATGGTCAAAGGCATGGCAAGAACCCCATGGCTCTGCGAATGGGAACAGAGCACATAGAATCCCCAAGGTGGGAGATGAGCGTTCTTTGTGTGCTCCTGGTAGGCGGAGGCTGCAGGTAGTAGGGAATGCTCAAGAGTTCTGTCCCCGTCGGGGTGCGCACCCTGTATAATGCCCTCCTGTCAAGTGTGGGCAGGACTTACGCTTATGCTGGGGCAGTCATGCCCTTCATATGTGATATTATATTAAACTGCGTCTTAGCTGACTGAGAGAAACTTGCTGGCTGGTCTTGAAGGAGCAACTGTCATGGGAAGAGGGCCACAAGGGAGGGAACAGCAGGAGGCCTCCAAGAGTTGAGAATGGCGCCTGTTGACCCGCAGCAGGACGGTTGGGAACCTTGGTGATACAACTGCAAGGAACTGAATTCTGCCAACAACCTGGGTTTGGAAGAGGCTTCAAATGGTGTCAGCCCCAGACTGACACCTCAATTTCACCTGGTGAAACCCTGAACAGAGAGTCTACCTATGAGTACTCTGTGCTGAATTCCGAACCCTTGGAAACTGAAATAAGAACTGTGTGCTGTTTTCAGTCACAATGTGTGTGGTTATTTACTACACAACAATGGAAAATGAATACAGTTATGGTTTCCAAGTATGGGGTAGCCTTTCTCTTAGTGAATTGAAAAGCAAGTAAAGCATTCTGTGTACAACCACATCACCACTTCATCTTCTTTCAAAGAATTCACAAAATTTCCTCCCCTTCCTGTTAGCATAGATGTTCACAAAACAGTGGCAGTCCTGTGGTTTAGACATTGCTATAGTCTACATGACTTTACAGATCAGGCTACCTCAGCTTTTTTTTTTTTTTTTTTTTTTTTTTTAGGGCAGTGTCACTGACCCTCATGTGTGGGACCCGAACCAGGGTCCCTGGCTTCCCAAGCCAGCTCTTAACCACGGCACCACTTGGCCGGACCAGCCTACCTCAGCTTTTGTTGACTTAGCAGAGCAATCATTCTGTGTAAAAACTTGTGACTGACTGAATACCTATTGTTCCACACTTGTTAAATGCCTTAGAATTTTCTTAAGGCCTATTATTATACAATCTCCTCTTTTTTCTGCCACCAAAAAAAATACCTTGATCTTGAAACTTCCTCTTTTTCAAGTTGCTCCCACCTTTCTCTCAAACGTGTATTCTGAAGGGCCCTTTCAACATAGTGCTTATCTAAAGTGTGAAAATGCTTTTTTACATGCGTGAGAAGAAGATCATCTAGTAAAAATTTCTTATTGATTTCCCATCCAAGTGGATCTTGCTTAGACAAATGAACATGGCTGAGAGCACTCTGGCATACCTGCCAACAGTTCAACAACCTATACATGCCTCATCTCTCTCTTAAATGGGAAAATGTTTGCAGTGGTTTCTTGATATATTTGAATTAATGCTTCCTATAGCATTCCAGATATGTTTGATATGTTTGTTGCGTGTAAATTTTGTTTGTTTGTTTTTTCTAAATAGCAGGGTGTGTGTGTGTGTGTGTGTGTGTGTGTGTGTGTGTGTGTGTGTGAATGGCTTCTGACTTAGGGACGTATATTTACATCTTTGTGAAGTATATAAATTCACAACTTAAAAGAACACCCTCCCAATCTTTCAGGCCAGTCAGTTTACATTCAAACATTAAGCCTAATGCTCTTAAAACAAAGGTGTCCGTCAACCAGTAAGGTATGTGATTTCTTAAGTGTCCTTTCTGTAGATTGAGATAGGTTTATGTGGGACACATTTTAAAGAGTGCTGGGAGGGGCTGTCTTCATAACATGCCCTGATTCTGTCTCTTTACTGATGGCCAATGTTCCATAATTATATAATGATTCCTATGACCCCAACAAAAAGGAAGTAAGCCTGGGAGAGGTGTAACCCAGTGTTTCTCAAACTGTAAACCATGTCACCGTATTTTACAACTCTGAGAGGCATAGTGCTCACACTATTCTACGTGAATAGTGTCCCCTGGTGCTGTGCAACATCTATGCTGCAATGCAAATAAAGGATGTATTCTTAAGATGCTGCTTTTTTTTATTCTTTAAAGTACTTGTACATTATTCAAGTTTTTAAAAATGTGTGATTCAGTTGATTCAGTTAAGTTCTATCAATCTTTTTTTTTATTTTCATGGGAATGAGTTTGTGTTGTTTGTTTTTTATTCTTGGAGCACAATTGATCAGAAAGAGAGCAAATATCTAAATGACAGAGGCTACCTAAGGATGGACTCCAAGAAAAGGTACAGGAAGAAGAGAAAAAGTTTACTTCTTCAACTTTTTATTAAAATACCCCTTCCTGCTACTTCATCCAACTTCTTTCCACCATAATTTATCTGTCTATCTTTGCATCGATCCATCATCCATCCACTCATCCATCCATCATCCATCCACCCATCCATCCATTGTCCACCCACCCATCCACCCATCCATCGATCCATCCATCCATCCACCCACCTATCCATCCACCCATCCATCCATCATCCACCCACCCATCCATCCATCATCCTTCCACCCATCCATCCATCAATCCATCATCCATCCACTCATCCATCCATTATCCATCCACCCATCCATCCATCATTCACCCACCCATCCATCTATCCACCCTCCTATCCATCCATCATGCACCCACGCATCCATCCATCATCCATCCACCTATCCATCCATCATCCACCCACCCATCCATTCACCATCCAGCCACCCATCCATCCATCATCCATCCATCCATCCATCCATCCATCCACCCATCCATCCATCATCCAACCACCCACCCACCCATCCATCCATCCATCCACCTATCCATTCACCCATCCATCCATCATCCACCCACCCATCCATCCATCATCCTTCCACCCATCCATCCATCAATCCATCATCCACCCACCCATCCATCCATCATCCATCCACCCATCCATCCATCATTCACCTACCCATCCATCTATCCACCCACCTATCCATCCATCATCCACCCACCCATCCATCCATCATCCATCCACCTATCCATCCATCATCCACCCACCCATCCATCCATCATCCATCCACCCATCCATCCATCATCCACCCACCCATCCATTCACCATCCACCCACCCATCCATCCATCATCCACCCATCCATCCATCCATCATCCATCCACCCATCCACTCATCCACTCATTCATCTATTGACCCTCAGCCATCCACCCATGCACCAATACACCTATCTACCCATCTATCCACTGAGCCATCAGTTATCTCTTCATCTATATATTCATTTGCCTGACAAACACTGACTGAGTACCTGTCCTTTGCCAAGCATTAATGAGTGATCCAATAGCCAATGTGAAATGCTTTACATAATACGTCAATGGTGCAGAGCGGAGAACTACCAAACGTTGACCATTATCTGCCATTTAGAGATTGGAGAGTATTGTACAGCTGAATGAATACATCCTAACCTTTAAAAATATATTTTGCAATTGAGTTCCCCTTCTTTCCTTATAGAATACACCTAAGGTCCCAGACTCAGTGCTAATGGGTACATATGTATAGGCTATAGCCTCGAGTTATGCAACATGGCAGCCCTGCAGACTTCAGAAACTTTATAATAAAATGTAAATTTGTGTTTGTTTGCTTCTTTTCTCTTCATAAATGCTTTTCCATTAAAACTTAAAGTTTATTCTCTGCTCTAAGGGGCTCATGTTTTTCTGTAAAGATTAGATTGTTTATTTGTTTATATTTATTTATAGATAAGAGGAGTAAATGTCCATATTCTCAGATTCACTTTGATTCCTTCTTTGCAAGGTGAATTTAGATGTAATGAAGCTCTCAAGCCAGATAGGGATTTTTGTTAAATATCACATCTTCTATTTCAGTTTAGTATTCTATTGGATAGAAAGCTGAATAGGTACAAAGATTGTAATTTCTGCTTTATTTGGAGTAATACTGATACAAAGATCAATTACATCTTGATTACTATACCTCTTATACACTTGATTGCTGAGGCCAGTATCAGTTCCATTATTTGAAACAATCAGAATGCTTTCACCATCTCAGGAAGAGAATAACTTGGTTCTACACAGTCAAAAATATGTCATTGTAACTCTTCCTTTCTGAAAGATAGAGCCATATTCTTTTGACCAGATAACTGAAATGAGAAAAGCTGACATTGTATTATTAAGCAGTCCCCCAGACATTTGCTATAGAATTAAGTATGACAAACTGAAAAACATGGTGAGAGAATGGCTTTAGTTCTCTATCAGCTCCAGAACATAAACAATATAAACTGGGGCTAGACACTCCCTAAAGAATCAATGGACGAGAAACTCATTAAATAAGGCAAAATGAGGGAAAACTGCAATATCATTCTATTAAAGTGTTCTCATAAAGCTGTATCTTGGTGTCTCTAAAAAGCAGCCATAAGTGAAGGAGTTGGGTGTAAGGGATTTATCATAAAAGTGTTTTCAAGAGCAACTCTAGGAGAATGGGGGAAGCAAAATAAGAACCGGGAAAAAGCCAAGCAAAGGTGCGACTCTATGCAAATTCACCCTGACACCAAAAGAAATCTCTGGAGTATAAGTTACACCAGATCACCCTCAGAGGGCTGCAGGGACCAAGCAAGCAGGAGGCAGATGACGAACACACAAAGCTTGGAAAGGAATCAGTGGCAATTTGGATGCAGCACCACCAGTGCCCACTGTACTCACCTACTCACCTCGAGACAGAAGAGCTTTGGTAGAGATTGGTTTCTGTCAAATTGTTCAAGTTTGTCATGACACATTTGTTTTCTGAGACTCTTTAGAATACGAGTCATGACAATTAAGTTCACGAATTCACCCTAGAAAAATTGCTCCATACCTCATTGCTGAATATCACTATGGTCACCTTCAAAGTACTCCCCCTTGGGAAGCTATGAACTGACACCAGCACCTAGTCCACCCTTCAAAGCAATTTTGGAACTCTTTTTCTGGAATGGCCATCAGAGCTGTTGCCATGTTACCCTTAATGTCCTGAATGTCATCAAAATGTCTTCTTTTCAATATTTCCTTTACCTTCAGGTAAAGAAAGAGGTTTTTTGGGGTCAAATCAGGTGAGCAGGGAGGGTATTTAAATGCAGTTATTTGTTTACTGGCTAAAAACTCCCTCACAGACAGTGCATTGTGAGATGGTGCATTGTCGTGATGCAAGAGCCATGAATTGTTGGCAAAAAGTTCAGGTCATCTAACTTTTTCACACAGCCTTTTCAGCACTTGCAGATAGTGAACTCAGTTAACTGTTTGTCCAGATGGTACAAATTCATAATACATAGTCTCTCAGATATCAAAAAAGGTTAGAAACATTGTTGCAACAAGTTGGCCAATGTAATTGTCAGGCCTCCTTGTACAAAGGGAAACATGGCCGTGGAGTCAGAGACACCTCGGTTTGAATCTTAACCCTGTCTTTACTAGCAAAGTGGAAGTGCCTGGCCTAGAACAAGTAGCACTACCCGCAAAATACACACACAAACGAGCAATGCTCCTTCTCAAGCACAGCTGCTTCCTGTAAAGTTTGACATTCGGAACTTTTCCACCATAAGTCACTTAAACCTTAGTTTTTGACTTCTCTCCTTAATGAATATTTTAATTTTCAGATTTATTTCTCATTACAAACTGATGGGATTTCACCCAACTTAAAGGGATTCTCGGCCTCTGAGAAAGGGTTATAGCCTGCTTATTTGTGGAAACAGAAAGCCCTGCATCTTCCCAGAATCCTCTCTGTAGACGCATCTGCCCACTCAGCCTGCCCACAATGCTGGCCCCATTTTCACCATCCCTCGGAAGAAAACTCTCAAAGGAAGCCTAAACTCAAAGACAAATTACCGGATGACACTGCATTTATTTTCTTTTTTTTTTCTCCAAATTAAGCCCCTGACCTACACTGATTATTTTGTTTACTTACTTCCCCCATGAAGGTGATTTTAGGTTTCCCACTGCACTCCCTGATCTCAGGGTATTTGGCAGGTAGAGGCCAGCAGGCTCTGCCTTCAGACTGTCATTTGCGTCAGGATCCAGGCCACCCAGGGCCTCTCAGCTGAAGTCCTCCATTTGTACGCTGGTGGTTTTGGAGAAAAGGCAAATGGCTTTCTGGGAACAAGGCAGCCAGATGGAGGAGTGTGGCCTTTCTTGGTGTTGGATGCAGGGAGATTCTTATTCCTGAATCAGCCATTCGCTCCTCAGGACAGGAGATTCTGCCAACTGCAAAACGTGAGCCTTACCAATCTTTCAACTGTAGGATATTATAATTGGAAGGGGCTTTAGAGATCATCGTTTCCCATCGACTCATTTCAGAGAAAAATGGACTAAAGCCCACAAAGCTTAAATGTTTTCCTCACGATCACACAGTACACAGTGCTAAGACCACTCTTCAATGACACCAATGATTGCCAGGCTTTTATTTAGGTATTAGCATCATAATCTTTTTATTAACAGAATCTTGCTCTTAAATATAATGGCTGGAGCTTGGAATGTATGAAGTGGGGGATAAGGAGCCTGGAACCCTGCCTGTATCCCTTTCTCTTTTCTGCAGTCTTGTGCCTAAAACCCCATCAAAACAAATTTAAAAAAAAACAACAAAAAACAAAACAAAACTGGTGACTTGTAGAGACCTCATGTAGCCCTTTAGTCCTCTTTTTAATATTGTTTAGAAAGTTCTGCACCCAACCTGTTTCCAGCTTGGAATGCCACTTAAAAAGGTAGCCCTGGCCACACAGCTCAGTGGCAGGATGGAGTTCAAAGCCTGGGGGGAGGATTGGGGAAACAGAAGAAAAAACCAAGTAATGACTGATGTGAGCCCAGCTCTGCCAAACCCAGAAGATGGATTCCAGGAAATAGTCTGCAAGGCCAAGGGGAAGTTGTTGATCCAAAATCAGGATGCGGAAACAAGGGTCAGGAGCTGGGCTGGAGCTGCCTGGAAGGACAGACTGGGGAATTGTATTAGTTTTCTATAGCTGTGCTTTGCTCAAATTACTACAATCACTCAAATGACTACAAACTTAATGGCGTAGAACAATACACATTTATATAAAGTTTCTCTAGGTGAAAAGTCTAAGCATGGTTTAATTAGGTTCTCTGCTCAGGGCTTCACAAGGCATAAATTGAGGTGTTGGCCAAGCTGTGTTCCCTTCTGGAGCTCAGGGTTCTTTTCCTGGTTGTTGACAGAACTCTGTACCTTGTGGCTGCCGAACTGGTTTCTCTGCTTTCTTGCTGGCCAATAGCAAGGGGCCACTCTCAGCTCCTAGGGGTCACCTGCTGTTCCCTGCCACATGGCCCTCTCTACGATAGGGCAGTTTTCTTCTTCCTCGAGGTCATCAGGAGAGCATGTCCTTGAGGCTTCACCTTCTTTGAGAAGACTTGACTGATTAGGTCAGCCTACCCAGAGTAACCTGTCTCTGATTAGCTCAAAGTCAGCTGATTAGTGACCTAAACATGGGAGCAACAATCCCATCAGATTCACATATCTCTCCCACACTCAAAGGGAGGGTACAAGGTGTGTACATCAAAGGGTGGGATCTTGGGCCACCTTAGAATTCTGCCCACAATTAGAATGAAGCAAAGGAGAGTCAAGACAAACTTTCTGGCTTCAAATCTAGGGTCTGGATTTGAATCTGAAAGACCTTGATTTAGGGAACTGTCCTTGGGTCTCCTTTATTTCTTACCGGTAAGATGGGACAAGTAATTATATTTAACATCTGGATGTCACAGTGTAAATTCAATGGAATTATGCACTATAAATGAAAGCTCTTGGATTAGTGCCTTGCCTATGGCCATTGCTTAATAAATGCCAGATTTTGAAACAAGTGACCCATAGCTTGCCTTCTGAGAGCCATCAGTACTCTGGTGGATGTAGTGGCTTAAGGCTCTAGGATCAGGAACACAATATAAGGTCACAGAGCAGCTTGTTGAAAGGATATGATTGCTGGGGAATGTCATTCCTAATGTCCCACAAACCCTCAACAGGATGCACTGAGTCCTTGTCAGATGGTTTGCTGTGAATGGATGACTTATGTAAGTTAGGGGCAAAGCAAGATTGCAGCATTATTCACAGTGGCCAAGACATGGAAACAACCAGTGTCCTTCAATAGATGATTGGATAAAGAAGATGTGGTACATATATACACCAGAATACTAGTCTGCCATAAGAAAAGATGGCTCACTGCCATTTGCGACAACATGGATGGATCTTGAGATTATCATGCTAAGCAAAATAGGTCAGACAGAAAAAGTCGGGAACCATATCATTTCACTCATATGTGGGATATGAAACTGAAAGCAACAAAGGAACAAGACAAGCAAACAAAGAAAAAAAACTCAAAGTCACAGACAACAGTTTGATGGTTACCAGAGGGTAAGAGGGGAGGATGGTGGTACATGAAGGTAAAGGGATCAAATATATGGTGATGGAAGGAGAATTGACTCCAGGTGGTGAGCACACAATGGGATATATAGATGATGTATTATAGAATTGTACACTTGAAACCTGCATAATTTTACTAACCAATGTCACCCCAATAAATTTCATAAAAATTAAAAAGTGAGTGTAAGTCTCAGCCCCAAGCCCAAAAGGGAACAACATTAGGGTTGGCTTGAGTTCCCTGATGACATGAGGTTTGAGCTGAGACCTGAAGGCAGGTAGGATTTGGATTGTCAGAGAGGCAGCAAGGGTTCTTGATAATTGATAAAAGGCCCCCAGCACAGCACTTGGCCTAGCTCGATGTGGAATAATTACTTTTCTCTTTTCACACCTGGGAGCAAGTATTGTATCAGGATCTTATCTCAATTTAAAAATTAATTAAAATCTCATTATCTCTTTTGAATATCCTTTAAGCCTGCCCATGGCCTCTAAAGTGTGTTCACCAGAGGTAACAGTATAAATGGACACTAAGCAGATAAACACTGTCTCTACTGTTCTGAAAGCTGAGAGTGTGTCTTTGTAACATTGATTCAAAGGCTGCTGGTTAAGTCAGTGGGGAGGAGGAAGAATAAGACTAGTGGGGGTGTGTGCTTCAAATGCAGAGGAAGACAATTCCGTTTGTTCTGAAAGTCTAATAAACCCCATGTGTGGTTTCATTTTTTGCATAAAATGCAACTGCACAACTTTGCAGATGCCTTACCAACTCACTTCCTGCCCCATAAATGTACCCGGTATTTCCAGGTGCTTTCTTTTTTTAGTTATTCGTGCTATTGAAGTTAGTTAAAAAGTTAACTCTAATTGCTATACTTTTTTAAGAACGCTGCAGCTGTTTGAACCAGTTATGAAAGATCTGGAAAGCAGTCTCAAGGCATATATGGAGGGTTTTCATCAGCTAGGTAATTTATAGTTCTGTTTGGTTCGTAGATGTCACGTATTCCCTAAAAAGCGACAACAGTGTCAGCTTCAGCCTTATTGTGCACAACCGAAAACATTTTGAAACAAAAAGGCATCCAAATAATTTCAGTGGGATTTTATAGGCACAGTGCATGAACCATTTGCCAAGGAAGAGTTAGCATGGAAGCATCACTGGTCACTAATGGACTTTGTTACTCCTGAGTGACCAGTGGAGTCAATCACACAGTGACTGGTTAGAGGACCAGGGAAGGCTTCCTGGAGGAGACAACACTTGAGCTGAATTTTTAAAGGATGGATAGAAGCCAGATAAAATGGAAGATGATTGTGGAAATCCATTTCACTCGGAAAGACCAATGTGAACACGAGTACCCAGGCAAGAAATAGAGTGTCAGCGGGGCTTCCAGCAGTTTAGAACTGTCGAAGGCTGATCTGTGAGGAGGAGAGAAAAGGCATGTAGGGAGATGAGGCCAAAGAGGGGAAAAGGGGCTGGATAGATCATGACAGGCCTGGTGGGGGACCTTAAGGAGTTTGGACATTTACTGTGGGCTGTGGGGAATGCCTGAAGCGTTTTAGTCAGGGCAGTGTTAAAGGTAGAAATTGCTTTTCAGATGGGTTCTGAGTAGAGTCTACCTTGCATGTTATGTGAAGGGAAAGGACTTTAGAGGGTCAAGACTGAAAGGAAGCAGGAAGCCAGTTAGGGGGCAATGGAAGTAATTTAGGCTAGAGATGAGGAAGTTCTCAGGAGCTCAAATGTGGGAAATATGGACAAGAATTAAAACACAGCTTTTGCACTTGTTTCTTTTTCATGGAGAGAAATAGAGCATACCAGTTACAATAAGGGAGCAGAAACCAGACCATCCCAGTGTGAATCCTAGGTCTAGTACCCACTAGCTATGTGACCTGTGCAAACTTCTCAGCCTCTTGGTGCTTCAGTTTTCTCCTCTGTAAAATCGGGATGACAATGATAAGATCACATCTGTCAGTGCATGTAAAAGCACCTAGAATAGTTAGAAGCATGGCTGGCACATCATAAGCGTTCAATATGCATTAGTGATTATTTGTTTGAAAGAGTTGAGTCTGGGAACTTGAAGTTACCAGTTAGGTTCCATTAGATGGAATTGTGGACCAGATCCTTGTCAGGTTACCATGGCAAGTTAACCATTCTGCACCTTGGTTTCTCCATCTGTAAATGTAGATAACAATACATATCTCCTAGAGTTGCTATAAGGATTAAGCTCAGAAATGTATATAAAGCACTTAGCAAGTATGTGACATGTAAGAAGTGCCAATGACGTTTTTATCAACATTATCATCATCATCATCATCTAGACAATTCTTTCATTTTTTTAAATATCTTTTTGGCAGTTGTTGATTGAGAATTGATGTTAATTAGTTATACGCAAACCGATATGTTCCCCACATACTTTGATTTTCTTGTATATATTTAAAAACCTTCATAATATAAAACTACTTTGCCTGCTCAATTAGCCTTAATGCTTCAAGAAAAAAATCTGGAACAAGTTGACTCATCCTATAATTTAGAATTTGGATAGCACCTTTGACCCATAAGAGAAGGAGGTGGAGGCAGAAGTACTAATGTTTTCTTCTTTCTGCCTGAAGTTGTGTTGAAAAATATCACTTGGCGGTGGTATTCGCATCATCTATCTTGTAGGAAATGTCATTGCTGTCCTCCAGTAGGTTGCTTACTGCCAGGAACCGAGGAACAGGCTGGAATTTGGCACTTGCACTGGGTCTTCACATTTTAATGGAAAGTGCTGAGTTTATTTCTACTCGTATCCATTATTCAGGCAATATTAAGCATCTGCTGTGTTGCCAGGTCTGGGCTAAGTGTTATGAAGATTGAGACCATTTTGAGTGAAAGAGCTTGCTATGTAGGCAGGGAGACCCAACTGACAGTGACGGGGTGATGAATGAGCCTTATGTCTTGTGAGCGATGGGAGAGGTGCTAAGTGTTGATTGTGCGAGATGGGGTAGAGGGGAGAAGCAGTTAACTGCACTGCAGAGGGCCAGACCTGGTGTCAGTCCTGGCAATGAAGGCTTTGCCACTTTAGAAAAGACGTTTTCCATCTGGTGGCCTGTTTTATTTTCTGTTAAATGAGGGTGGCAGCACATGATACCTAAATCCCCTCAGAACTTTTATACTTGCTGATTAAATGAGAGCTGGAGCTTTCTTGACTCTTTCTAAAGAAGTCGGACTTTGGGGTAAGAGGATGTTTTGTGTGCGTGAAGGATTCATGTCTTTACTCTATAAAACATGGACTCTCCCTAGTCTATATTTTATCTTGGGATCAACTCTGATCAAACCACGTTTGCTGGGCCCTCTATGAAATAGGTACCCTCGAACTGATCTATGGGGGTTATGCTAAGAAACTCAAGATTACATTTATGGTGGAACGTGGTACAGGAAACCACTGAACTCTTCATACCAAGTTCCCTCCACATGATACCACGGTTACCCCGGGCCAACATGATTCTTTCTGGCGGTCAGTCACAAGCGTGTACCCTTGACTTTGCATGCCAGGGCCAGACGGGGAACTCAACGTGCCCATGGACCAGACAGCCATATTTCCATGTCCCTGTTTACATTAACTTCTCTGATCTTTATTTTTACCTTGTGTTATTTTTCTGTGTTATTGGGCATTTGCTTCTAATCCACCTTCAATCATCTGTAGATCAGACTAAGCAGCAATTTGTGGTAAACAGAAGGTGCCAAATCAGGGTCTGTGCTTGGGAGACTGTTCATTCTTCTCCAATAAAAATAACCCCTCATGCAGGTATAGCACATTTCGATTTACAAAGTGCTTCTCAAAGTGTCATTACTATCTTGTGAAGTAGGTGGGCGAGGTCCTTTTTCCCCCTCATTCTTCAGATGCAAAAACTGAGGCTCGGGGAGTTCAAGTGATTTGCCTCGTGTGTTGCTTGGTTTGGCCAGTGTGTGGGGTCTGGGTTCAGGAAGAGGTTTTAGTGAGGACACATTTGCCAGCTAAGGTCCAGCAAGAGTTGGTTTGCAGTCCCCTGTTCCCTCATTATCCCTCAGAGAGCTGTGTTGAGGTCAGGGCAAAACTGACACCATGCAGTAGTACCCTCAGGGTGAGAAATTGCCCTGCCGATGCCCTCTTCTTATGGGGTAAGTGTGAGAGTAATCTTCTGTAAGGAAATCAACATAAGGGGCTCAGGAAAAAAGGCAGACTGAACACAGATGTCTTCTGTTTAAGGGAATGCTGGGAAATGCCAGCTGCTTGGCACCTGGGAATCTTGGGATCCCAAGGTTTTTGAAACTGAGTTCAATACAGCACCTCCAATGAGAGAAGGGAGAGTCGAGGCCTCTGGGAAGATGTGGCCCCTCCTCCTGGGAGACGGGGTGGCATTAGGCCCATCTAGCTTACTGATGGGCAACAGATAGGACACACAAAGCCAATTATTGGATAGTCCTGCTCATCTCCACATATAAGTAAAAGGCTAATAGAGCTGGGACTGGAAGCCTGACTTCTGACTCCTCTTTCCACATCATTTTCATGATAGGGCTGGGGATTTGCATGCATGAAAAACAGTGTCATCCACAGAGCTCCTCAGGACAGAAATCACAGCATCTTGTGTTCTACTCATTGCACCTAATCCTTTATTATATTTGTTGACCTATCTGTGTTTCTTTACCCCTTCTTCCCTGATGACTCTATTGTGAGTCTCTGTAGGGCAACATCTATGTTCTATTAATTTTAGTAGGCTGCAGAGCTTAGTATAGTTCATAAACTATATTAAGTTGTAGACTTAGTATACAGTGGACTCTTTTTTTTTAAGATATTTTTTTTTAATTGGGGAATTGGGGGATACAGTAGACTTTTAAACAATTATTTAACTTTTGAATTCTATACCTCCCTGTTAACTTTTTTTTTCTTTATGAATTCCTTGGTATGCTTAAATTTTTTTCAGTATGTCCAGTTACGCGTTGAATTTTATTACCAAAAAAACCCCACCACCAATCTGGATGTCTTGTTGATGATTAAGACCTATTCAGATACTCTTCCAGTAATCTGATGAAGCTACTCCCTTCTCTCTATTCCCTCTTGCTGCAGACTTCATAATCTTTCAT
This sequence comes from Aselliscus stoliczkanus, assembly GCA_033961575.1. Lineage (NCBI taxonomy): Eukaryota > Metazoa > Chordata > Mammalia > Chiroptera > Hipposideridae > Aselliscus > Aselliscus stoliczkanus. The sequence continues at coordinate 88,642,392 of CM066730.1, forward strand.
TTGAAATATTTAACTACTATTGGAAGTCTCCTTATTGATGTATTTCTCTCCATCTTCACTTTTTTTCCCCTCCCTTACTGACTTACCTGCCAGACCCTAAATACATCCGATAAAGTATTCCTATTCATTCTTCAAGACTGAAGTCAACCATCAAGGCACCTCCACCTTGTATATCACACATTCCAGTGCTTTTCTAGATCATCTCCCATGAGGCAGTATGGGCGTTAGTTTTTGCTTCTGGATGTGTACTATATAATTGGTCATATCCTCTGCAATGTATTGATGGTCATCAGTTATAATGGCATTTGAGTCATTGAAAATAAATTGACTTTCAGGTAAGAAACCTGAGAATGCATAATGTTTAGGGTTCAGGGCAAGAATACAGGGTTATTATGGCATAAGAGTTACAAAATAACACAGTAGCACCTGTAACCCTGGAGCTGACTGACTTCTGCTGAATGTTCCTATGTGTTTCCCTGCCTCCCACTACACTCTCTGTGTCCATGGCAGAGGATTCTGGTCCATATGTTCTGGATCAGATCCACTCACAGAAATGAGTCTGCACATAGTTATTTGTATCTTTGTTAGCAAAGAGCCACTGTGTTGTCTTTCCCAGGACACTTGCATTCTAGTCTCATCCCTCATCATGGAAGGAAAGGCTTTGCTGGTGACTGATAATTGCAGAGAATCAGGGAGCAAGCACAGAAGTTAACATTGAAAGCCACAGTTTTTGTTTTGGGTATCCAGTCATTCACTGGGAAATAAACGAATAAGCACCTGCAATATCCATTCCTCCTTTTTTTACACCTGTTGAACTGTATGTGAATCCTCAATGTGAGCCTAGTTGGGCCAATTTAAGGGCAGAAATATAATGTATCACTTCAATTTCAGAGATGCAAAGATATTAGAGATCTTTATTCCAAGATAAATTTTACCTCATCTACTAACATCACCTTTATGGGTTTGAAGCCTTTTGTTCTAAACAATTTTGAAGCCATGTCTAGACACTGTGGGCAGGTTGCTGGGGTTGTTAGTATCATCTGCCATGGTCACAGGTGAGTGCAGAGCACAGCATACTACTTGTTTTTAGTGCAAGGAGCACCTTTTCAAAGAGATGCTATTCTTACCGCTTTCCTAACACATCTATGGGCCAAGACTTTTTATAACATAAGATCGTGGAATTGCTTATTGACAAAATATATATATCATTGTCAAAATCCTTGAATTTGGAGATGAGAACATACTGGACCACATCTAAAGAATTAAAAGGCGAGTGGAAGTCAGTTGTTGTCATTTGTTTGCTCAACATGGTAGAGAATACAATACTGGATTTCTCGTGCACATTGCAGAATTGTAACCAAGGTCAATTTTAATAGTGATAGGATAATTTGGCTTCTCCATATATCAACTGGATATCCATATCTTTTAGAACTATACCATCTACTAGAGTGTAGGATGCTTTTACCAAGAACTTTTGTTGAGAGTATGTAGGAAGCCATGGTGGTGACTCTTGCTCTGGATTTAATTTTCATCTGTTAGATGATTTGAAATGAAAAATAAATAGAGTCTTGGAAAACTCTGACCATAACGTCTTGGAGTTTGTAACAGTGAAGGAAAGGAAAATAGGGCATAGAACCTTATGTATAGGAGAGTTCACAAAAACAAGTTTAAAAAATCAAACCTCCAAGAAAAATAAAGGTAATAATTATGTGGCTGAGGCTCTGTGGGTTCAGGACATTAACTTTGGACTACATTCCTGCAAAGTGTTTCATTGAGAGAAAATAGGATGGGCGTTCTCTGATGAACTCCTAGGTCATGCATAGAAGATGGAGGAAGGGTTCATGGTTCTTCTTCACTAAGATTCAGTGTAAATTTTAAAGTTGTCTTTAATTCTGGTTACCATTTAAGGTTTATTATATACACATCTGGTTTGTTATATACACATTTTCTGCTCTGGGACATATATATGGCTATAAATATTTATCTTGATCCTTTTCATATTGTTTCCTCTAGAAGTCACCATGTTTGTTCACCTATGCCTGTGTTTCTTAACCTTAATTTTTTTCATTATTGTTCCCCCAAGGAACCTTTTTGAAACATGTTTTTCTAATCACCTCTTACATACAATGTTAATACCACAGATATACTGGATATGTGTTTATGCACTGTGGTATTTTGGAAGGTCATTTACCATTGTGATATCTGAATATTTTTGTCCCACCCTATCAGGATCTAATTTTTGCCCCCTTGGGAACGCATGATCGATGCCACAACATATAGTTTTGAGCTATTTGTAGGGCATTTTTCTTTTTCCCTTAACATTTCTTTTTGTAACTCCCTTGTTTACATAAGAGAGTGTCCTCACAAGTGCTCTCTCTCTCTCTCTCTCTCTCTGGTTAGCTGAATATGCATCCCTTCTTTTGCAGGATCCTGTGGTTCTGTTGCCATAATCCATGACTTATCACATGGCTCCATCTGCATAACCATCAACATCCTCTTAGCTCCTCTTTCAGGAACATAAATGTAAGGCAGAGAGAAAAAACAAAAACACCACCTGGCTTGTCTTCCTTCAGTTTTCTTCTCAAGACTTCACTTTAAAAGTCAGCCCAGGTTTCTTTCTTTCTTTCTTTCTTTCTTTCTTTCTTTCTTTCTTTCTTTCTTTCTTTCTTTCTTTCTTTCTTTCTTTCTTTCTTTCTTTCTTTCTTTCTTTCTTTCTTTCTTTCTTTCTTTCTTTCTTTCTTTCTTTCTTTCTTTCTTTCTTTCTTTCTTTCTTTTTTCTCTGACAAGGACAGTTGTTAGCTGTGCTTCAGCCAATGTCAGTCAGCTCATTCTTGGCAGATTCTCTGTACCCCCTCAGGTACAGGCTCCAGGAAGACAAGGACTCCTATGGGATACTTTTATCAGTTTTGCATGGTTTCTTTCATTTTCCTCAAGAGGGGTTCTTTGTTAATGTAGCATAACCTACATTGTAGTTCAGGATATGAACAGCGTTGTAGTTCATTTATTGAACCTGTCATTGTATATCAGGATAAGTTAGGTTGTGCTACATTAACAAAACAGTCTCAAAGTCTCAGTGCCATCATGTCCAATGTTGCCGGTTACATACCATAGGGAAAGAAAGCTCTAGAGGGTTCACCTTTATCACAGAAATACCACTTGTAACTTCCATTTGCAATGCGTTAGCCAGAACTAATGCAGAACATAGCCCCATCCAACCACAAGAGAGGAGGAACTGTAAGCCTACTGTGCTCTGAAAGAGGATGAGAAGAGTCAAATCTTCAGAAGAGAACTAATCAGGACCCTAGGGTGGTACCACAGTTTTCTCTAATTTCTGTATTTCTCTTTCCATAAATAGATGGGGATTCCTTCTTCAGTATTTGTAACTTATAATTATTCCAGAGTACAAAGCTACCTACCCTCTCTGTCTCCTGAATCACACTCTTTCTCTCATCAACTGATGGCCACTTGATTTTTTTTTTAAAGATTTTTTATTGGGGAATTGGGGAAGGGGAACAGTGTTGGGGAACCAGGGAAGAGGAACAGCCAAGTTGTTGTCCATTAGTCTTAGTTGTGGAGGGCACAGCTAGCTGAGCTCCAAGTCCAGTCACCATCCAGCTGCCCGCTGACAGCTCGCGGCCACTCAGCTCAAGGTGCCTGTGTTCAATCTTTGCAGGTGGGAGTAGCCCACCATCACATGCGAGTGTCGAACTGGAAACGTTGTTGTTAAGATCACACCCTCTAACCACTGAGGCATCCTGCCACCTGTTAGCAGCTCAGTTCGGGCGCAACTCAGTGGCCCATGTGGGAATTGAACTGGCGACCCTGTTGCTCAGAGCTCACACTCTTAACCAACTGAGCCACTCAGCTGGCGCAGTGGCCACTTGATTTTAATTTCTCTTTGCTTCTTCATAATCTATTTGTGTTTTGTTTGTTTTTGTGAATTTAAACTTCATTTCCCAACTAAATTGTGTGTTTCTAGCCCCTGTCGGCACTCACTCTGTTAGGTAAGCTGACTTTTGGTTGAGAAATGCCTCAAGTTCTTTGGTTTCCCCTTTTGCAGGGAGAGTTGCAGCACCATTCTTAGGGGAACTAAAAACCTTCAAGTATAGGAGATGAATCTCACAGTACCTGTAATTTCTAGGTGAACTGCCATTCTTATTGCTATGTCCACCTGGCAACTGCTCATTTTCTGGCCCATTCTTGTAAGTTTCAAATTCTACCAATGGCTCCCCTATCACCAAGAGAATACCCAGCTCTGCTCTCTAAAAGCAATTTCTCTTTTTGTGTCTCTAGGCTTCCAATATGAGAAAAGAGATAAGATGATAAATTAATTGCTAATGGAAGAGAACAAAAGGGCGATTTTGACAGTCTCTTCTTTTATATTTTTGGATGGGCCAGGAAAGCATAATAGTACCTCTGACTCAGAAGCTAAAGCTGAGACTCAGAAGGGAGTACCGGGTCCTTAGATTAACTTTTTGACACCTCACTGATATTATTGCCTCTGTGTTTCCCTAGAAATTGATTATTTCAATGCCAAGGGCTCTTTGGAATCTTTTCCTCTTGAGCTACATCAGTGTGAGACAGCATTTATCTGTCCCTAATGCTTAAAAGAAACTTTTGTTCTATATCCTTTAAATTTGAAATGTTTCTCCATTATTCACCAGATGAGCTTAGATTTGTAAAGGAACATAGAAACCAGCCGAGGACCTGAGTTACTCTTTGTTCTGCTTTGTGGAAAACAAAACAGAAAAGGAAAATGGCCAAAGTCTGGTGGCTGCAGCCAAAATCAACCCAGCTTTCAGACTCCATATAAATGGCCAAAGGCTTGGTCTCACTAAAGTACACCACTATTTCATCTTTAGCCAGGTACCAGAGTATCCCCACATCCTGGCAAAGAAACCAGATTAGACTTTTTTTTTTTTCCCTAACATCTGGGTGTGTTTCCTCCTTATCCACCTCTCTTTCCACTTTTCTTTTCTCCGTCTCTTCTTCCCCTTCCTCTTTCTCGCTTTTCTCCTTTCTGGTTAGGTGTTTGGGTAACCTCCTTCTCATTCCAGACAGCCAATGAAATTCATCATGCAGAGCACATCTCCCTGAGGCGGTCTGCAGAGCCACCTAAGTGTAACCTCCTCGAGGAGAGTGGGGGGGGGGAGGAGAACTTGCCGTTTTCCCTTGACACAGACATGCTCTAAAAAGTGCTTGCTTCCACACTGAGCTGATTGGTTAATATGCATTCCCTTTTGGCCACTTCGTGCCATGCAATTCTAAGCAACATGAGAATATTTTATCAGGGCTGGAATAGAGAGAGTGAGAGATAAAAGGAGGATGTTGGATGTCTGTTTGAAAGATGCCATTTAGGTGAAAGAAGCACGGGCTATGTAACCTAACCATGGATTTGGTTTCCTTTACGGTTTTGTCTCAGCTGTGCACCTGTGTCAGGGGAGGGTAACTCTATGCAATGAACTTCCTGCTTGCCTCACCCACACACAACTCTGCCCATTCCCATTAAAGCTACCCCCTGGTCCTAACAGTTCCTCAACTACGTCCACAATTAACTCTATCCAAGAGGAGAAGGCCATTTGTCACACACTGAGCAAGTGGTGGGCACTGAGCGAATATCTGCTTTTCTTTCTCAGGGACATGTGAAGGTTTTTTGTTTTAAAAGCTGAAAAATGTTCATCTTTCATGATGAGTGAGTTTATACTCTGAGAAAATAGGATTAACCATTTTTAGTCGCCATCAGGCATGGTTAGTTTTCTCTGCAGTTTTTGGAAGTTACCTGCCAAGGACAGGATTTGGTCTCAAGTGAGCAAGGAATACAGACAAATTAGGTGTCAAATTCCACTTGTCTAAAAGTGGTAAGTTAATAGTCCTTACTTAATGGTATTCTTTTTGCTGGAGTGAAGACATAAGTGAAATTTTCTCTTCCATGTAAAAGCTTAAGAGATTTATTTTTTTTCTTTGCTTTATTCCTGTCTTAGGGAGTATGCTAAGTTTTTTTTTCAGTAGAAAACTCCTAAGTTCCAATTGCTTTCTTCACCCCATCTTCTCCCCAAAATATATCCTCCCTTTTGTCTAAAATTAAAAAGGAAAACAACGTGATTCTGCTCAGAAAGGTAAATGGAGATGGATAGGAACATTTATTTCTGAACTTCAGCAAAAGAATTCTGTTAGTTAAGCACTATAAATGTGTTTTCTGCAAATGGGAAAGCATAAATGTGCTACAGCAGGATGGAGAAAGCATTTGCACCCAAAACAGGAAACACAGAATATAAATCGATCAAATTAATTTCTAGCTGTCAGCCCTGGAGACTCGTTCCCAGCTGTATCAGGTGGCAAAGGAACAGTTAATTTAGAATAATTGGGAAAGGTGGGACCACCATAGATTTGCTCATCAGTGCTGGCACAGGATGCCTTTACTCCACTGCTCCTATCAAAAATTTACTTCCTCTGTAATCACAGTCACCCAGTGCTGCCTTAGTGACAGTGGGTAGGATACCCTGGGACTAGCTGCTCACTGGCCTCCCACACCCCCCAGTCCCTGTGAAACTGCCTGCAGGACTTATTCCTTTGAGTTAAAGAATTACAGAACCACTCACAATCATAGGCACCTATTCATCTTCTAACAGACAAATAAAAGACTCCTAAGGATGGACATTGTCAAATATGTTTTGTTGAGAAAATGTTTCTAGTTGAGGGTAGCATTGGGGGATTGTGCCACAAAAGGATGCTTAGGACAAGTCTTGGGCCACATAACCCCAAATCATTAATAACAACGGAAGTTGTATGCATTGCATTAACACTGAGTTGCTTTCTGGGCAATATTTCTTTTACTCTTTTCTTGTCTAAAATTGGCTCTGGATAGCTACTTTACTAATCCAGGTAAGTAAGTTGTTTTTTAGTGAGTGTGTATTGCAAACTTTGGTTTGTCTATGTGGATCACACTAACCAGATAGTTGCCGGAATTCACTTAACCAAAGTATATTATTTCTAGGGATTGCAAGTAAAATACCTTTTAGATGACAGGATAGTAACTGAGTGAATTGGCTCTAAGGCAAGACACTATAGAAGTGATTTAGACTTATGAGCTAAAAACTCTACATTGCACTTTTAGATGTTCATATTAAAAAAAACTGACTGTGGCTGGTGGTTTGGTAGTTTAAGACCCCAAAGGATTATTGTGGTGACTCTCAAATAATGTCTTATATATCTAGTTTAATGATGAAATATTTAATTAAAGCAGAGCAAGCTGGTGATCTCTGGGTAGGAGTGGAATGTCATGATGGAACAATTGGATCAGTCTGGTCGTCTGGTTTGGGAACATCATTTCCCCCATCTGCCAATTTCTTCCCCTCTTCCTACACCCACAGAAGTACAGATTTTGGTTATGACACTGGGAAGTCTCCAGCTGTCCAAGAACATTCTATGTTCTTCTGGTCTTTCCAGATAGAGGACAATACCCTGTCCCAAAATATACACCATGAATATCTAACAGGTTGAAATACATAGAAGCTATTCTTGGCTGAGTTTCTGCCTAAACCTTGAACTCAGTTAGTTTTTCTTCCCGTTTTTTTTAGATATCTGCAGTTTGAGGCCTGTAGTTTTCATTGTCAATGATAATAATAACAATAATCATTATCTGGAGTAGAATGCTTTTATCTATCATAAAACCACAGTTAGTGGGGGTTCTCTATTAGAGTCTTAAATATTCTTGCCTTGACTATGTTAGTAAATGATACGTAATTTCAGGAAAAGTTTGGTTTCTGAAGTTGAATCTATAAGCACCATTTTGTTAAAAAAAAAAACAACTAAAAAACTAAAAAAACTTATGCAATCCAGTATTTGCCTTTTTGGCCTTAGTTCTCAGAAACTAAGTCCAAGTTTAGTATCCATTTATAGATGACAGACTTATCTGTGAACTTACTCATCCCGGTTTTTGTTCATTTCATCTATTCCTAGGTAATTTAAAGGGTAAGATAATTTACTTGCTAGCGTAAATATGAATGTTCTTTTTTCCCTCTTTAACCCATCATTTGTTGTCTCTTAGAAGACAGAAGGAAACTCACAATTAGTAAGACTAATGGAGCAGTGGAAAATATGAAAGAAATACCTGGGGCTTGATTTCTTGAGGAGGGAACAGACAAAACAGACACAGCATTGTGTGTGTGTGTGTGTGTGTGTGTGTGTGTGTGTGTGTGTGTGTTTATAAAACCAGGGAGCATCTGAGATGGAAAAGAAGATATTGCTAAGAAAGCTAAGGAAAGAAAAATTCAGAAAGAAAACAAATTAGCATCGTAAAGTCCAAGAAACATTTTTTTTGAACACAGCCATGCATTGTGCTTTGTGCTGAGGAAACAACAAAACACAGACACCCATGGCCAAATCCAGACTGAAAAGGTGGCAAGATCATTAGAACAGTAGTTAGGGAGCCTGCTTTTGAGTCCTGGCATGGTTACTAATTAACAGAGCATCTTTCATAAAATCAAACTCTATGTCTCCAATTCTTCATCTTAGCATGGACTAGATGCTCTCTACATTCTCTTCTAGCTTCAACATCACGAGTCATTTAAAAAATGTTTCCATATTGCACGAGTATTGGGAGCAGCATTGTCACTCCCCAGCATGTGGCCTGGTCACAGCTCTGAACTGCAGTTAATAATAGGTCAGAACTGACATCTTGACCTGGTCTGTTCTGACCTCCCTTGGACTCTGCGTCCCAGAAATTTTTATACTTATTTAACTGTGACATCTCTGTTTAGTAATATTTCCTTTAAATTACAGGAAACAAGTACATGCTGGTATCCTTCCTGTCCAGCCAAAATAACCCATAGGACAGTAGTCTCAGAATAGCTCTTAATGGGTTTATTGAAATAGCTGGGCCCAGCTGCTCATCTGACCTAGACCCATAAAGAGCAGGTGACCTCACTTGGGGGAGCTGACAACACTTGAGACCACCCTATGGGACAGCATGTGCTAGACCACTCCAGAAGACTGGTCATGTTTCTCATTTACTGACCACATGGTCTGTTTGTCTGTTTTCCTTATTTCTAGTATGCAGCCTTGTGATGATCCACTATTGATTAGAAGCCCTTTCCCTTTCGCTTCACATAGGGGGACTGCCCCCTCCTGTTTCCCTCATTAGCTTATTCCATCTCCACCAGAAGTGCTATCAAAATAGACATTTCAGCTGTCACTTCATAAATTGAGGTGTAAGACCAAAATGTGTGTTTTTCTAAGCAGCTGGCTGAAAGCTGGTTAGCAAACTCTTAATACTCTCACCTACTCTGAAGGTATAAAGGGATCAATACATAGATATAAGAGAGAAGATGTTTTTTGAGAGGGCCGATGGTGTACTGTGACAGCTCCTATCTTTAGCAAAGGGGAATGGGCTCTGACAAAGGTACGGGGATGGCTGGAAAAGACCTCTGCATGCTGATGGAGAACACGGAGGACTGTGGGCCCATCAGGTTGCAAGAGGCGATAGAGTGAGAAACAAGCTGCTTCCACAGTGAAGCCGTGAAAAGTTGGCTGCATTGGAAATGGCCTACACTCCCAGCATTTGTCCGTGAAAGGAACTGGTATTTTCTGTGGGCTGAGAGACCTGGTGTGCAGTGATCCAAGATCTGATTCAAGATGTCTGCTTGGAGAGTGAATAAGCCTCAGTGGAAAAACTCGAGGTATTACAAAAGTCCTAGGGATGGATGCAGGAGTAAAGAGCCAGTGGGGAGACGATGTATTGGACTCAGCAAAGGAAACCATTGATGACAGGGTCTGCTGGGAAGACCTGCCAAGCCCAGACTGCATGTGTGTTGGGGCAGCATCGTTGTGCAGTGAGCAAAGACAGCCCTCGTTCCCTTGCTCTGCTCCCATCACCTGCCCCACCCCAGAGGCCTTCAGAACTGTTAGCAAATTGGGGCAGCAGGAGTTAAAGCTACCAAGTGAGGGGACAGAAGAGAAACTAAGCAAGTGCCTCCTCATATTTATTATGGTCCCATCAGGGGAAGGAGAGGAACCTTAACTTTAAAGCAAGATGTAAGCTTTAACTTTTATGTAGAACTGTATGTGGTAGGCAGAATATTGCCCCCACCCAAGATGGCCACCTCCTAATACCTGGAACCTGTGAATATGTTACCTCACATGTCAAGGGGGAATTGAGTGTGCAGATGTAATGAAGGTTGCTAATCAGCTGACTTGAAGCTAAGATGAGCCTGGATGTTGCAGGTGGATCCCATGTAATCACAAGGGTCCTGCTAAGTGAAAGAGGGAGGCAGGAGAGTTAGTCAGAATGACGCAATGTGAGAAAGACTCTACTGGCTGTTGCTAGCTTTGAAGATGGAAAGAAACTGTGAACCAGGAAACAGAAGCAGACTGTAGAAGACAGAGAAGGCAAGAAAATTGGCTCTCCCCTGGAGCATCCAGAAGAGAACCCAGCCCCACTGACCGGGTTTCAGCTCATTGAGACCAGTGCCATACTTCTGACCTGCAGAAATGTGAGGTAATCAATCTGTGCTGTTTTAAGCCACTTTTGTTACAGCAGCAACAGGAAAGTAATGCACTGAATAACTGAATTGAGGCTGTATTACTTCAGAATGACCAGAAAAGTCATGGACAGGGAAGAACTAGCCCCAGGGCATACATTAAACGAAGAGAGGAAAACGAAAAAGTAAAGTTGCTTTAAGAATACATGCCCCATGACTTGATGTAATTGTTTGCCATAACAATAACACTGCTCAATTGTGTTATCTGCTGGTCTTTCTTTCTGGAGGTTGCTGGCAAGGCAGACCTGGAACCTGGGCCCTTTGTTTCTGTCAAGTTGGGTCAAGCATTCTCTGGTTCTGAATGGAGGTCCAAACCCAGAGATCTTAACTTTTGGGGGGGTCCCTGCTGAGGTGCAGAAATGTTGGCTCCGTTAGGGTGATTGGTTGTTCATGTGAGCCTCAGCTGTTTTTCAAGCATCCTTGAAACAGGGATGAAAAGGATGAAGTGAAGGCTGAAGCCATTTATGGTGACAGGAGTGGGCTGTGAACGGATGTAGTGAAGGGCAAGCTGGGGATCCAGGTTGGGGCCAGCTTGGGGGACTTCAGAGACTGCATGAAACTGTTGCATTTTATCCCAATAGTCAGAATGAGAGTTGATCAAGATTTGAACTAGGGCAGGGCAGTGGCAAAGGGATTAAGAAGGTGACAGAGTAGACACACTTTGCAGTTAAGTTAAAGGTGACAGAACTTGTATATAAACTGAATGACAATCTTAGTTTTCTATCCTGTATAATTAAGAGACTTACATGCCATGAGCTGATAGTGCAACTGAGAATGTGGGGGGGTGGTAATTTTTTTGGAATTATACCTTTGAGATGATTGCGGAGCACCTCTTTGGAGCAGTCAGACCAACTCAGAAAATTACATCGAGAGTGTAAGAAGGAAGTCAGACATTGATATGGTGATTTGGGAATTTTCAAATCAAAGATGAAAATAGTTAGGGTCACGGGAGAACATGAAATCGTTTAAGAAGACAGTGTTGAGAATCCTATACATACCATTCCAGTGCAATAGCAGAAAGAGCTATTTAATGAAAAAAGAGAAAAAATGTGTATAGTCATCTTGAACATTTCAAGCATGCTGCATGGGAGAGCAGAATTCAGAGAGATCGGTGAACAGAAACGAAAGCTGAGGTATAAATGTGACAAAGGCTGAGTAAATATCAGGTCGGTCCCGGAGAGCAGAGAGAATCAACTTTTAATACAGTCAAAAGAGATGTATAAATCTGATTTGTAGACTGAGAGGGAAACTCCAGGTGAATGACTGGACCACGGGCAAGAAGCAGGAGCAGGAAAATGTCCATGACGTGATCATGGCAGGCAGGTGTGAAGAGAAAGGTATGAGGTAGGAGCTGGTGAGAAGAAGATAGGCTATGTCAATTCCTGTTGCTGAAATTTAACTTCCAATGACAATACGTGTGCCCCAGCAGGGCTTGTTATATTGCAGTCCTGAGCATGTGAAGGGGCTGGGCTCCCACGTGACTTTCCCTCCCCTGTTGTGAGGGTGTGAGTGGTACAAGGACATGCAGCCAGAAGCTGGCAGTGCAGGAAGGTTTGGCACCTATTGTGGTCTTGGCATCGTATTTCTTTCTTTTTTTTTTTAAAAATTTTATTTTATTTTATTAGTTTCAGGTGTACAACACAATGCAATAGTTATACTCTTTAGCCCCCAAAGTGAAAACCCCCCTTCCCCAGTTCACCACCCCACTACCCCCCCATATCATACATATCCATCACAACTCCCCTGACTCCCCTCCACAGTATACTCCACATCCCATGACCATCCACATATTCAGTTGCAGTTAGCATACAATACTATACAACACCAGCTTCAGGTGTACAGTGCAGTGATCAAGCCTGTACTCCATCTATGAAGTGGTCTTCCTAAGAAGACATGTGACTATCTGACACGCCACAAAATTTTTACATTATTATATTTCCCGAACTGTGTTTCATATCCCTGTGGCAATATTGTAGTTGTCTATTTATGCTGTCTAATCCCTTCCCCTTCCCCCCCATCCCCACCCCCTTCCCAACTAGCAACCCTCAGTTTTTCCACTACATCTACGAGTCTGTTTACTTTGATCGTTCACTCAGCTCTTCAGACTCATGCTGAGGTTAATACAAGGGAGGGCAGGGCCACTCTCTGCCTTTGAAAAGTAGATGATATAATGGAGAAGGCAAGCTCTTCCCAGGGAACAGTTTTCACATAACCAAACTGGAGACATGTTTTTAAAACTAATATCGTAAGATTTCAGAGTACAGGGAAGATCGTATTAGCCTGTGCGGGATTAGTCATGGAAGGCTTCCTGGGTTATATGGGGCTGGAATTTAATCTTTGAGGGAGAGGGAGTTGGGTAAGCAAAAGCAGAGAAAAGGGCCTTTGGCCCTCAGAAGTTGCCATCCCTGCCTTCAGCAAAAGGTAGCTTTTGGTGGAGATTGCAGGCCTTCAGGAAGAGATGAAACTGTAGGAAACAGCTGGGGAGCGGAGTAATGGCTTTAGGAGACAGACCATGGATTAGTCCTGGCTCTGAACCTGACCAGCCGGATGATTATGGGAGATGTACTTAACCTTTCTGAGTCTCAATATCCTCGTGTGTAAAATAAGGGTCAGAAGAGGCACCTCATAAAATGGTGTCTTGTGCGTCAGCCTCCACGCACTTTGCATATAGTAGGTGTACATTTTCCTTTCTAGGATCTGACTCTAGAGGCACAGCCCTGCTCTTTCTCATTCTTCCCCAGGTCATCTTCCAAAGAGGTGCCCAAGTGTTCTGCCTAAAACATCTATCCAATCATTGTTCACGTGCTTAAAATTCTCACCATTGCCTACTGGGGACAGTGGAAGTCCTTCTCCCTTCCCTGGCACTGACTTCTACTGCAGTTGTATTACCCACTGACTGTTCCCTTCCACTCCGTCTTAATGAACTGTGTGCCAACCTCCAGAAAGCCCAGGCTCTTCAGATCTGTCACACACTGTTCTTTCTCCCTGAAACTCCCTCCTATACCCCCAGACTCTATGTGCTCTCTCCTTCTCTACCTTTGGTTCTTCCTTATGCAAGACTTTGGACTTGTGTCATCCAGGGGTTTCCTGAGTGACTCCTGCCATTACAAGCCCTCTCACAAAAAACACCCGCCTCTGCTTTGTGTGTCTGCTCTAGCTGGCATGGAATTTTACTACAACACATTTTATATCTCACTGCATTTGCTCCTATAGGGCTGCCTCATCCAGTCAGATCTGGAGACGCTTGAAAGCAGAGATAATACCTCTTTCTCTTATTTTGCTGGAATTCACGAAACTGACTATGGTGGTTAATTAAATATGTTAAACAAGCGAGTGAACCAATGAAGCAGACGCCAAGCAGTGTCCTCTCGCTAACTCTTTCCTCTTCTGGTGGTTTCAGGTTAGGTTGGGCCAGAATTGCGCAGCTGGATTTTTCAGAGTGACTATTGCCATCTTCCTTCTCTTCACCTAGAGATACGAGGAGGCAGGAAATTAGCTGGAGATATGCTAGTAAACTGCCTGAATTTTACTTTGAAAACCCTGGTAAGGCAGGTCCCTGAGGAGGCCTTTGTTTGGGAACTCCATGCCTCTTACAACCTGAAGGACCTGCATTTTTGCCAACCGCTCCAGTCTCTATCGATGACCTCCTCTCTCATGTCTGCAAAGTAAGAGGGAAACAACTTAATACCATGTTCAAGTTAAGGGATTCTGAACCTGTCTGCCATTGTGCCTGGGCAAACCTCAGGAGCAGGACTGGCCTCAGGCATAAAACTGAAGTCAACCAAGCCTGATCTTCCAATCTCCCTTCTCCAATTTTCTCTTCAACCTCCATATCAAATCCTCTCTTTTGTGGCCTTATGTTTTCTCTATTGTAGCCTGTTCTTTGGAATGTGTGTTTTCTGCTAGAGGTTTTATTCAGAAGGGGCATTCATCACCCTTATCATGTCAGCTTTTTCGAAATCCCTCTTAAAGTGACTATAAATTAAACTTGAAGGACTGTCTCATTGGTTTTCAGTTATCTGTACAGATAATGACTACCTTCCCTACTGGCAAGATTGCAGAGGGTATGATATATAATATTTTATATATGTAATGACCACAAGTGGGACCTGGAAACAGTCTCCAGTTTTAAATATTGGCTCTGCTACTTATTAACTGTATGATCTAGGCATGCTGCTTACCATCTCTCAGCTTGTGGTATGTCATCTGTAAGATGGAAACAAATTACTACCTGTATTGAGGTTTGTCGTGAGCAAGAAATGTTATAGGCATTTGTTGACTATGCTTTGGGGTTAGTTTGTAGGAGCTCAAACCTGATTTTTCTGCTTACTATGGAAACCTCCCCCTACTGCAATTTCCTTGTCTGTAAAATGGGGCTGATGATAATAGTACCTACCTCATCAGGTTTTGTGAGTTTATAAGGAGAGCACATAGAAAGCTTCTTCAAAAAGTGGATAATTAATACTCATCCATCCCAACTCTTGTGTTATTCCAAGTGTTGTGAGAATTGAACAAAATAGGAACTTTCTAAGGATCTTAAGTACTGTTCAGGAATTCAGGATTCCCTTGAATGTAAACTTCTCTAAGAATCTTGGAGATAACTGTATATGGATGTTTATCCTCCCCTGGTCACCTTTGTAATATTGGGGGGATGGGTAATTTTGGGTTGTCAGAAAAGTCATGACACATTTTTGCAACAAAAAACATAGAAACAAATACGTCATGACTTGTCTGACAATCCAATAAAAGATGGTCACTGTGTGTACACATGTCTGCATTTCAGGGAAAGAATCTAAGAGCAAGATGACCCAGCTGATTTCATCACCCAGAATGCCCTGGGTTTTTCTTTGTTTTGTTTTGTGCTTTGAATGTCAAGTCAGTGGGTCTCTTACACAGAATATTCATAAATGGTACTAATTAGGCCTCTCTAATTGAAAGTGTAAAAAAATCCAAATAAAAACGCTCTGGAACAAGTTACTGTTACAGACTTACGAAAAGTGATATGACAATAATTTTTTTTAAAATTTTTGTTTTTAAGAAAGCAAAACAGGTGTTGCATGGAAAATTCCTGTTGGCTGGAAATTAGAAACCAGGCACCATTTGTCAAAGGAAGTCTTTGTGGTAGATCTGTGGGTCTCAAACTTGAGCTTGAGTCCAGACCACCTGGAGGGCTGGTTAAAACACTGAGGGCTGGGCCTTAGTCCAGAGCTTGACTCCTCAGGTAGGAGGCGGGGCTGAGAATTTGCATTTCTAAGAGTTCCAAGTGGTGCTGTTGCTCCTAGTCTTGGGTTAAATCAGTGTTATTAGAAATCTGCCTCGTAAGTGCCACCTAGGGAGTCTTTCAGAACCAAAAACTGGCAGGCCCATTGAAGACTCTCTAGGTAAAATGCAAGCTAAAGCAAGCACCCCAGATGATCCTTACATTGGGTCAAACTTGGAAAACACTGGGAGGGAGAAATCCTCTCCACAGCTCTCCCTGGTCTGCCTTCATTAAGGAGATATCAAAGATGATGAACACAGACTAAAGACTTAGAGGGGGAGGAAACACTTATTTACCTGGGAAAGCTCTAATTGAATTTAGAGTACATTTAGATTAAATTTAGAATGGGGAAATGGTTCTCCACTAGGGCCCAATATTAGGATTCACTGGGGAGCGTTAAGATTCCCCAGGCCTAGTCCGCACCCAAGCACCTCAGAATCTGTGAGAATGGATCCCAGGCATCAATATATTTTTTTAATGCTTCTTGGGCATTTTCAGTGCCCATCCATGGTTAAGAATGACAGAAATAGGGCCGGCCGAGTGGCGCATTGGTTAAGAGCTGGTTTTGGGATGCCAGCGGCCCCGGTTCGGATCCCACATATGAGGGGCCAGTGACACTGCCCTCTACAGCTAACAATAGTTCCACCTGGAGCTGGGCTGTGCGAGCCCTGGTGACAGTGTAAGCTGCAGTCCTTGCTGCAGTGGGCTGCCATAGGCTATAGTGAGTGGCCAGCAGCCAGCGTGAGCTGCCAATAGCCGCGGTGAGTGACATCCAGAGGCCGGCGACCGATCTGCCTCACCCGGGAAGAGCGCAATGACGATACCAACATGGGCCAGTGAAGCAACGTCCTCCGCAACTAGACTGAAGAGCAAAAAGACAGCAATTTGTCTGTTCCCCTTCCCCCATTCCCCAACACTGTTCCCCTCCCCCAATTCCCCAATTTAAAAAATCTTTAAAAAAAAAGAATAACAGAAATAGAGACCTGTATCCTGGCTTCCATTTTGCAACAACTGAACTGGATGATCAAGGGAGTCTTCTAAGGCCTTTGGAATAATCTTCTTTGGTAAAATGGATGGAAGTGGGGCACATGGGCAAGTGTTTGTTTAGACTAGATCATTGGTTTGCAATGTTGGCTGGACACTTGAATTATCCAGTGGAATTAAAAAGTAGACATCTACTGGTGTGCAAGCCCCACTCCAGCACCTTTGTGGTCGGGCCTGCACATTGATATTTTAACGTTTGAAGTGATTAGAATGTGCAACCAGGGCCAAACCATTGCATTAGAGGAATTCCAAAATCCCTTCTGACTTATTCATGATATTCCTGTAGGAGCTGGTCATTGACTTCCAGTAACCAGTGTCAAATCATTTGCGGAAAACAGCACAGACTAAATTAAGTGACAAACAGCTTCTATCAAATGACTTTTTGCACCATGTATTAGTATTTGCTGAATTATAGTGGCTCACAGAATCATGTAACAGGGGCTAACCTTTTGGGGAACACTTATTTACTTGATACCTTATAAACATGCATCCTTCTAATAAAAGTTAGACATCAGCATATGTGTTTTCCAGAGGAGGGAGGGCATGACAGCTTAAAGAGAATAACTTACTTGCCCAAGTGGCAGAATGACCCAGTTTTGCATTTCATGCTAGTTTCATTTTCCTAATACATTCCAAATGGCATTGTACCTGGGAATTATCTGAGGATCCTGTGAAACGTGGACTGTGATCCAGAGGGCCTGGGGGCTGACCTGAGATTCCGGGTTTCCTAGTACCCTCCAGGTCAGGGCTCTTCTACCAGACTGTGGACAGTGCTTTCAGTAGCAAAGCTCTTACCTCATATTTCCTCCCTTTGGACCAGTGAGCTGGACTCCTTCCTTCAGGTGTTATTATAGATCTAATGGACACATACAAAGTATGACACCCACACCAAACATCCCAAAGAATGCAGTTTTCCTCATTGTAGACCTTTTGGGAGTTTGGCCCATTTTCTAGGGGTAGTGACATGCTTTTTGCACTAATTCTTTGTAAAGTCCTTTAAAAGTCTTGGGCATACTCTTTGAAATATTCTCAAACTTAGCAGCCCTTTAGACCCTGAGAGTATACTGGAGTTCTGGAAAAGCTGTATCTGGTGAAATGAGGAATGAAGTAACAGGGTTGAGTCAAATGTAAATAAATAAATATAAAGGGACAAGGAATTTTTTTTAAAAAGGTCCTTGCTTTTGAGGAACATTACCAGAGGAGAGATTGGAAAATGGTGTGAGTGTTGAGGGTTTCACTGAATAGAGGCAAAAATTTCTAGAACTAGAGCACTTGGGGCAACTTATATTCCAGTCGATAAGCAAACAAATAGCAGAGCATTCTTCATACTCATAACTATCATATCTGAGGGTTTAGCAAACATTTATTGTTTAGAGTAGTGGATATGTTAGGGTTTGTGGGCCACACAGGATCTCACATATTTTTCTGTGTATGTATTTTAACCACCCTTTATAAAGCAGAAACCATTCTCAGCATGAAGACTATACAAAAACGAGCCAGGGGCTACATTCAGTTTGTGGATATATCTTGTTGATCATATTTCCTCACTAAGTAATGTCAATGAAAAATATGTACATCTGTGTGTCTGTACACATAATATATTCTGTTGTGAAGTAATAAGAATTAAGCCCTTTGAAAGTTCAAAAATTACTCAGGCTTCGTGTAATGTTTTAATTGTAATTATTGCTTACTTAAGAGCATTGACATTGATGAAACCCCCAAATATCTCCATCGTCCTCTTTCCCTCTCTCCCTTTCTCTATGTGCACACAGAATATTATTGGTGTTCCCACAAGCACGTTTGCTAACTCTGGATCCCATGGAAAATCAATGCAGAACCTATTTGAGGCAGAAGCCCACAGTTATATAAACAGCTAGCCTGGAGAGTACAAAGCTGAACAGAAGCAAGATGCATAGAATTTGTTCATTCCTTGCTTTGTTCTGGGACTATTAGAATGCCATCTTCAGCTCTTTTTTACATAGAAGATTAAAAGGTCAGGCTTTCACCCAGATGACTGATTCAGCTAGGGGAAAATTGACCCTTTGAGGATGACAGCAGAACATTTCTCCTGTAGGAAGTTGCCAAGCCAAAGCACGTTTGAAGGGCACTGTAGGCTTGGCCTATTCCTGTGGGTGTTGGTTATGAACATAACCTTGCCTGGGAGTGACATGCACTTTTGCAAGTGCAGCTGCTCCTTCCATCTAGACCTGGCCATGGTCTCCTGAGGGCCTGCAGATGAAACCAGGATGCATCTGGGGTCTAAGCCAGGTTGGGGCTCTGGACTACAATAGCTGCACAAGGTGGAGGTGGCTACTTGAAGGTTACCTTGGAAGAAAAGGGGTTCTATGTGGTAGGGTCCTTTAGAGGTGGTTCCTAGGTGACATGGAATAACTGGAGCTCACTGGAACCACTCTGTTCTCTGAGCATCACAGAAATGTGTTAGAGCTTAACAAGAAAATGGTGTATGTGCATGCATCTGTAGTGGATTGTGGCCCATAGAAGGAAGCTTTGGTTATCAATGAAATCCGGAGGCTTTTAATAGCTGAGGTATAAGAAAGAGAGGGGTGTATACCCATGGGGCTAATGATGTTACCTAGCCAGAAAAAACAATTCCTAGGAGTTAAGCAAAGGAGAAACTGAAGCAGGTGTCAGGATGCAGAATATGAAGGCAGATCAAGAAAGTAGAACTAGGGTGAGCATAAACACATAGGAGAGATGGTTTGGAGATGATCAGAGAGTGCTGGTAAGCATGGATGGTTTTGTCTACGTTATTTAATGAGCCTGAGATAGAGCATAAATTGAGAGCTCTCTGATGTCCTCTCTATGATGACTGATGGGCCTGGATTACCACCTGGTCTAAGGATGGGAATGCATGGGCTTGCTCCCAAGGGAAAGGCTTAGAAAAGAGGAGCTGTTCTCGGCACCCAGACAAACTTGGGCTCAGACACTAAAGGGAGAACTGAAACTTCACAAGAGAACTTAGGGAAGAATATAAGAACAGATCTGAAATGAAGAAAGGAAGAGCTGGTGATGGAGCACAGAGAAGATGGAGCAAGCAGATTTGAGGGACTGAGCCTGAAAAGGTTTCAGGAGGCAATGAAGATAGAAAGAGAAAGAATTGATAGATGACTGGGGGCTAGAAAGGGGTTATTAAGGGGGTAGAGCTGGGTTGAAGGTCTTTCTTCATTCAGTCTCTTCCCTGTGTGGCCCAGGATCTGTCTGGTCATTTCTCCCATCCCACACATCTGTGCTCCAGTCTTCTCAGGAGCCCTCTGAGGTTGCAAGACAAGCTTCTCAGGGCAATGCCCATTGAAGTGGTCAGGCACAGGGAACCAGAGTCTTCTGTCAGATCCACTCTAGGTCTTTGTTTTGGGTTAGCTGTGTAGATTGCTAAGCCCAGCATGGAGACAGAGTTTCAAGGGGTCAGGTGGAGCAAGAAGTGATGTGGATAGCCCAAAAGGATATAAGTACAAATGAAGGGCTGCAAAATTGATCATCTTGGTTGATTCAAAGAGGCCCAGAGAGTGGAGAGTGATGCTCCAGTTTCAGGAAGAGATGGCTAAGGGGACTACAATGGGAGGTAAGCCACAGGGCATTTTTTATTTATATTTGCTTTTTTTTCTTTTTTCTTTTTGTATGGGCAAAGGATGGGTTTTCCCAGCACTCAGCTGTGAGCTAATGAGAAAAAATTCTTCATTTATGAATCATGTGCTTTTTATTGACACTTTTAGGTACAGATAATGGCACTTAAGCACATCCCTCTTTCTCATCTTCCTCCTTTGAGTTTTCCCTTGACCTTGGTGCTTTGGAACACAACATTGACATAAGCCCAAGCTTCCCTTTTGGCCTGTTAATATTATCTCCTTCAATATATTATAATATATACTGCATTTCTCTCCAATAATGCACAAAAGCTTCACCCACCACTGCCAAGCCATTTAAAATTTTGAACTAACTTAATTTTGATACAATTTTAGACACTCAAGCTTAAAGTCTAGTACAAGGTATCCTGGTATATCCTTCACTGAGATTCATCAACTATTAATATTTACTGTGTTAACTTTATTATATCCCTCCCTCCCTCTTACAAAAAAATTGCACACATTTAATGTATATATCTTGATGAATTTGGACATATGTATACACCTGTGATACTATCACTCCAACGAAGGTACTGAAGGTATCAGTCATGCTGGGGCTCAGCTCCCAGATTTGGTGCAGGATTTGGTGAGGCTGAAAAGGAACAGCAATGGAGCCATAGATATTGAGTTCATACCACTATATTATACACTTGATGATGGCTGGTAGACACACCAGAAGCAAACATCCCTCAATACCCCAGCAAGGGGCCTTCCTGCCTATATTTGCTTCTTTTGACTTTTCACCAGCAAACATATTCTGGGCGGTGGATAACAAACATCCTAGAGTCCCATCCCTTCTGAGTGTCTGTTCCCCACCTCTTTTTTTTGTCTCCTAATGCTATTAAATAGACCTAGGAAGGTTACCTCTTTCTATTGGTTAATAATGTGTGCCCATCATTACTTAATTTTGTTAATCTACTTAATTTTGTTAATCATACTTTTGCTATATAATCATACTATTATATGAGGCTAGACAATTAAGTTTATGAACTCATCCTGGAAAAAGTGCTACATGCCTCATTGCTGAATGTCACCATGGTCACCTTCAAAGTACTCCCCTTCAGAAGCTATGCACCAAAGCCAGCACCTAGTCCACCGTTCAAAGCAATT
The DNA here is from genome assembly GCA_033961575.1 of Aselliscus stoliczkanus. Lineage (NCBI taxonomy): Eukaryota > Metazoa > Chordata > Mammalia > Chiroptera > Hipposideridae > Aselliscus > Aselliscus stoliczkanus. Next base: position 88,663,985 of record CM066730.1, read on the forward strand.
GTGGAACTCTTTTTTGGGGAATGGCCATCAGAGCTGTCATCATATTACCCTTGATGTCCTGAATGTCATCAAAATGTCTTCCTTTCAATATTTCTTTATCTTTGGGTAAAGAAAGATGTTGGTGGGGGCCAGATAAGGTGAGTAGGGAGGGTATTCCAAAACAGTTATTTGTTTACTGGCTAAAAACTCCCTCACAGACAGTGCTTTGTGAGCTAGTACATTGTCACGATGCAAGAGCCATGAATTGTTGGCGAAAACTTCAAGCCATCTAACTTTTCTCATGCATCCTTTTCAACACTTCCAAATAATAAACTTGGTTAACTGTCCAGTTGGTACAAATTCATAATGAATAATCCCTCCGAAATCAAAAAAGGTTAACAACATTGGTGCACAAGTTTGCAAGCTTACTTGTCTGACCTCGTGTATAAAATCCTGTATGTATGTATCCATTCATCTAGCCATAGGTCCATAAATAGGGAGTAAAGCAGCAGTGTGTGGTAATTAGTTGTCAGTGGTACAGGCTGTAAGCCTGAAGAGCTTTAGAGAGAGATCTAGTCCTGTTGACCCTGTGAATGGCAAGTCTTCAGGGACATGTGGACTTTGAATTGAACTTCAACTGATTGCTAAGTGTTTACTTGGTGGAGGCACCTGCCTGCACTGTTCTGCCCTCCCTTCCCCCACCCCAACACACACATGCAAAAAAACTCCACAAACCCTGGGACATCAAGTGGAGGAAGTGGGGACTTCTCACCATCTCCATCTTCAAGTCGTAATTTTGTACAAAGTGGGCTGATATCAGATGTAATATTGGTTAGGATGGTTAGAATCCCTTTGCACTGTGGTGATGGTCTTGACTTCACACTTCCATTTACCATCTTAAAATGTATCAGACCAAGCCATAGAGAGTCCTTGCATTTATTCATTCAGATATCCTGCAAACCTTCCTTGGATTCTGGCAAAAGCCAAGCACTGGGTGGTACAGCGCAGCCCTTCTCAGTGCTAGAAACCCCCTGGAGCTCTGGAGCCACCAATATGCCATGGGGGATAGTCATCACACATATATGAAGGTCAATTAGGATTTCACTGACTTCCATGGACCTCCGCGAAATCAAATAATGGTGGAGAGTCATAGTTCAGCTCCTCAGTGAAAGGATGGAGAAAAAAAATGCCAGGAGACCTACAGTAGTTACAAGGGTATTTCATCCATTGCATGATTTTAGATAACACAGGCTCAGTCTCTCTCATCCTGTTCACATGACCACACATTATTGATGAATAGACATCAAGAAGGCATTAGGTGGTGCTTTATTGCATTATTTTTAGCTACTGAGGTGTTTATATATGAAGGGTATAGATTTATGGTGAGTGTTGCAGCTATGAAGCAAGCACATCAATTTGTTCATGAATGTGAACTGGCGATTTCCTCCATTCAAGGAGCCAGGGCAGACTGATCACTTTAATTTGGGCAAAGGCATGGAAACAGCATTTGCTGGTGGTGAGTATGCACCTGAGAACACAGGCGGACAAGCTGTTCTGCATCCCTGAGGAGCCCTGGGAATGCAGATTTGTGTTCTTATAGGTGTATAAGGGTAGGAGAGGGTATGGAGCCTGGTGGGACCAGTAAGAAATGGCTTCCTGGCACCATGTGGCAGGATGTTATAAAGTTCAGGGTTTTTTGTTTGTTTGTTTTAAATATTTTATTGGGGAATTGGGGGAGGGGGAAGCATTGGAGAATCGGGGAAGGGGAACAGACAAGTTGCTGTCCTTTTGTTCGTCAGTCTAGTTGTGGAGGATGTCGCTTCACTGGCCCATGTTGGTATTATCATTGCGCTTTTCCCGGGTGAGGCAGTCACTCGCTGTACATTGGATGGCCACTCATGGCAGTTCATGGTAGCCCATTGCAGCACCATTGTAGCCTACGCCATCCCTGGCAACTCAGAGCAGCCCAGCTCCAGGTGGAGTTGTTGTTCACCATCTCAGCTGTAGAGGGTGCAGTGTCACTGGCCCTCATGTGGGATCCGAACTGGGGCTTTGCTGCTCAGAGCTCGCGTTCCCAAGCCAACTCTTAACCAATGAGCCACTTGGCCAACCCAAAGTTTGTTTGGTATTGACTGCTGAATGCCAATTTGATGGTACACTGCAGAAAGGATGGCACATAGAATATATACTTGCCCCCAATTCCAGATTATGGAACTCAGGCCCTTCTTAGGGATGACTCCTGGGTTATCACAAGTTGAATGGTGCTCTGCTTTACACAGCCTGAAGGGAACTGGTGGGATTTGGTAAATTAAAAAAATGGAATTGAAAATATGTGCTGGGTGTAGTGAAGGCCTTTGACCTGCAAGAATTCATAATCCAGCAGGGATACATGGCATGCCTTTTTAGCAATCCTAATTTACACCTGTGGTATGCAGAATGAAGTTTGGAAAGACATTCAGATGATGTTGTGGCTGAGAGATAAGGAGAAGCAGTGTTGAGTGTGGGATATAATGCTGGTGGCATTGCAGAACTAGCCATTCATTCATTGCTGGGGACCTTTCAGCAAGCACTACAGCCCTATGTAAACATGTGCCATAACAGTGTCCCTGACCCAGGGGGTCCGCTTCTGACAGGAGCATAAACAGGACGCTTAACCATGTATGTTCCTTTTTTTGTTGTGAATAACAAACATTGGAGACTTCTTTAAATGTACGACAACAGGAAATTGACTTACCAAGTAATACAGCAAAAACATTTGGGAATCTTATTCAATTATTTAAAACAATTAATCATAAGTATATAAAGAATCTGGAAAATATTTGCAATATAAGAGGTTAGGTAGTAACAAAAAGATACATACTGAGATTGCAACTTTATGAAAATTATACATAACTGAAGGATAAACTGTGTAAATGACCACATATAGTCTTACTTTTACTCTCAATCATTGCTCTCCCATTTGATTTCCTTTGTAGTAATCTTTACAGTATGAACGTTGTTTAATTTCACGGAAATATAAGCTTCTCTAGGAAATATGAAAAATATTTGATCACCTCTGTATCTTCAATGTATGGTACACACTAGACACTCAGTGTCTGACTAGCGGAATATATCAGTAATTAGGTATTGTTATTAAAGTATTTCTTTACTTTTATAGTGACATTTCAATAAAGTGTATAATATGAAAATAATGTTTGTCAAATCCTTTCTGAGTGCTGGGTTAAGTATGCTCCATTTTTCATTTCAACCTTATCACCACTTTGTTATTATTTTATAGTTATATTTTATAGTTAATTGTAGCTCACAGCAGTAAAGCACCTCACTCAACAGCAAGAGTTAAGATGCAAACCTCAGGCTGCCTGACTCCAAAGCCTGGGCTCTTATGATTATATGATTTAAAAAATAATTAAAATGCATAGAATAATGTAGAATGTCAGTTGCTTTAGAGAAGTCATTTCAAACAGAAGCATGAAAAAGTGTTTTTCATTTCCCTGTGTCCCCAGGATCTTCGTGCTGCCCCAGCTGCCAACCCCAACTGAGCCACCCCTCCCTGATCAAATCATTGTCTAAGCCTCCTTTACCCTCCAGAACCTCAGTTACTGATGATCAGGTGATACACTCATCTCAGTCCGAGGCAACTGAATTTTTACAAGATGCCAAAATATCTCAGCCCAAAACAGACACTACTGCAAAGATGGGGTACCCACCCTTTTGGGGTCTCCTCACATCAAGTTGTAAAGGTGGTCATTAAGTCTCCTCTTAGGGACCATCTTTGTAGAAGTCCATTATTTCCTAAGATCACATCCCTCTCTCTTCACATCAGCTGCTGCTGTCTTGCTTGGCGAAGATGTCAGGGAAGTGGGTGGTTTTGTCTCTTACTGAACCATAAAATTCCATCTGTAATACAGGACACATGTTCTATAGGAACATTGCCATTCTAGACAAGACAGGCATTTATATAGATAAATGCCTTTTTGTGTGCCCATCCTATCAGTTCAGATAACTGAATAAACCTTCAGATTGAGACCATAGCACTCTTCATCACCATGATTGTTGTAGAATAACAGATTGTGTGGAATTTGTGCCATCATCTCTTCTCGGATTGGCTTTATATGGCCATGTGACTGTAGTGATTAAAAATTTCATAAATTCCCTTTTAATAGTAGATAAGTTCATGTTATTCTCAAATTTCTGATGATGATGAAGTGTTCACATGTGGATCAAGTCTTTATAAACCCCTGAATTGCTATTCTGATTTATTTCTGTAATGTGTTCTTAAGACATCAATATAGGACTTGAAGCTGTAAAAATTAATGAAATGATAAAGTGTTTGGGGGTTGACTGCACTGACTATTTACTGGCATCTGAAATTAAACAGAAGTGCAGATATTAAAAAGTTTCCAACTCTAAAAATAAAGAAAATGTTCTCATCTTTCCGATGCACCTCATATCACTTTAGAATTAAATGCTTTATTAGCAGAGGTTTTAACGTCTAAGGAAAGCCCTCTGGGGCATTTTGACTTTTCTTGTAAGTGTTCAAATGAGACTATGGCATTTTTGAGACAGAGCTGCTTTCTGTAGTGATTGTCCACACAAAACCTAATTTCACAGCCACCATATGTTTTGTTTGCAGCTTTGAGCTGTGCAGGATTTTTTTTGTGTGTGTGTGATTGAAGATATCTTGCATTTTAAATGTCACAATATATTTTTATGACGGTTCCACTCATTTCTGATTTTGTCAAAATTAAGTCTCCTGTCAGTGTCCCTGGAATATCTCAAATTGTTTTTGGTCAGGTAAGGTGATTATTGAAAGTTAGGGAGTGGATGCCAAGTGTAATACAAATTCAGGCCAAGGAGCAAGTTTCTTAGATGAATCAGCGTCAGCACTCCCTGCTCATTTATTATCTTTCTAACCCTGCTAATGATATTATTGTTCGCTTTACCTACTTACACCATGTGTCTCCAGAAAAACAGTATACATCATAATCTTTGAGCATCCAGAAATCTGTGCTAATCAGGCAATCAGAAAAGACACATTGTAAGATGGGTCTCTTACCTCTCCGTGGCATGTTTACTGATTCCCACCCAGAGTTACTGATCGCTCTTTTTTCTGAACTCTTAAAGCTCTTGTAGTCAGCAGCCCACAATTTAGTGATGGCTGCTACGCCTCTTCCCTTTTCTCCAAGATAATCCCCTAGAAGGCTCTAAGTCAGAGAGAGAAGTCTTGGCCCAGTCTTTTCAGTTTCTATCTCTCCCAAATCCATTATTCTCTCAGAAGTTATACAGGAGAGCATCCTCTCGTAAATGATTGCTGGGAATTTAGTACAATTATTATACTTCACCACAGAGCTGTGCCACCTTTACTTATGGCTTAGTCACTTTCAGAAATCCCACATCAATCTAAGTAACCCAACATTGAACAGTTAATGATATGCTTTAGTGTTTTCTAAGATTTTAGGAAATCAAATGACTCTTGTTGCCTCAGCTAAGTTGTAAACAATTCAAGAGTGGGGAATGCAGAGGACAGAGCCAACCCATAAGTGTGACTTGCTTGGTTGACTCAAGCAGGTTTCAAAAGTCTGTTAAATTTAATCACACTGCTCAACATCTGTTTGCTCGCAATCTAGTAACAGTCTACATTGTTGTTTGCATTAATATTTTCCGTTAATAGTTTTCAAATGTCTAAGGATTTTAATCTGCCATTCTCTTCCCTCCCTGCCTTAGGAAGATTATCATACTAAATTGTTTTTTTGTTTGTTTGTTTTGTTTTGTTTTGTTTTTTTTAAGGAGAAAATACTATGTTACGAAAAATAGGACATTTTATTTTATCAGAGCTTCTGATAATATAAGAGCTGTAGTTAAAGAACAGGCAGTTGAATTCCATTATTAAATGCCTACTGTATGCAGTCCTCCTGGGCTGGTGTTGAAATGTTTGCTGGTATTTCAAGCTGCATTATTGATTGGGAGCTGCCCTGAGACTGAAACTTAGGTTTTGCTGCCAGAGTTGTAGGAATCACAATATATAAAACCATGTTCAGAGTCACTACAATGCCAGTGGGCCTAGTAAGAAGCAGAAAGGCAAGCCAAAGGCTAATAAGGGAGGTGAGAATTTGGAGTGAGTCCATGACCAATTTAAAATATACAGGCCTGCCTTTGGAGATAGTGATTCCTGAGCATCATATTGGAAATGTTTCAAGAATGTTTCAGGATACAAGAGAAGGTAAAATGAAATTCTGATTGTAAGTGGACTTAAACTGCCGGTGTACATTGCAGAGTAGAGGCCTCCAGACTCCAGGATTTATGGGTCAGTAAACAAAAGAGAATAAATAATTGGAGAACTATTGGAAGTTGCCAGCTCTTTAGTTTTGCTGAGTGTTGCTAGCATTGTTCCCTCTAGTAAGATCCTGTCGGGAAGTGGGTTTCCCACAGTAGATCTAAGCCATCAGAGTGTTTATTTGAACAAAGGTGGAAGATACAGTTCAAAAGATACACATAGAAATGTTCATTATCACCGTGCAGAAGTCTCTGCTTGGCATGTCCCTCACACTGAAGCCCAGATCTTCTTAGGCCTAAGGATCTCAGGTTCAGCATCTTCCTGGGGACCTGAGCCAGCATGAGCAGGAGATTGTGGTCTAAAGAACTACCTCTGTGACTTACACCATCCAGTTACAGTATTCCTCTTCCATGCTCAGACTGCTACTCTTTTTGTCTTCAAGCCTTAACTCCAATCCATAATCAGGTCTCACCCTGACTTATGCTGTACCCCTCTGAGATTCAGACAAGTACATGAAAGTGTTTCACCAGAGCTGGCCTTATAATAGATTGCTATTGCTACTTTAATAAACAAAAAACAAAACAAAAAAAAACTTCTTTTGGTTTGGAAAATTTCAAGCATATCCCAACACTGAGCATGTATAATTATATAATGAACCATCAGATGCTATCATCCAGCTTCAACAATTATGAACTAATGATCAATCTTGCTTTTCTACACCTCCACCCATTTCCCCTACCCTAGGTAATTAGAAAGCAAATCCCAAACATATCATTTCATCCATAAGCATCTCAATATTTATCTCTAGACGTCAGGGACACTTTAAAAAAACTAAAATATTATTAGCATACTTTAAAATATTAACTCCTTAATATCATCAAATATTTACTCAATATTTAAATTTATTTGTTTCACAATATACTTTTATGTATTTAAATATTTACTTACATATTTATGGGTGTATGTATTACAGTTTATTTGTTCTATTCAGCACCCAAAAATGGTCTGACATTTTTCCTACTAGTTTATCACCATCAGGATTTTCATGATTGCATTTATGTGGTTTTATTTTACATGTTTCTTTGTCTCTTGAATTTCCTGTAATAGGAGAATTGCTCCTCAAGCTGATCATTTCCAGGTTTGTTTGTGTATTGGTTGGTTTTTGACAAAAATATCTCATAGGTAGTGTTATGTCCTTCCATCAAGAGATACATATCTTGTTCTCTCACTCTCTTAATTATATATATTTTTATGTCAACAGCCATTAAATACTTAGCCTAAAGCCATTATCTCATTCAGAATATTGGTATTTTATCACTCTTCTTTTTACAAAGCAAATATTACCCAAGATCTGGTTCCTGGATCGTTTTTAAGTTTTCATGTTGTCATTATGTAGAGTCATATGCCAAACACTTCAGCAATTGTCCACTGCTATGCAGACACCAAGCACAGATGACAAAGAGCACATGAAACCATTATCTGATTACCATTTCATAAAATGAAAGGTTGTTCAACAGCAGAAATAGGAAGAATGTAATTGAAGATTAAAATATAGACTTGTGTATTAAATACATTATACCTTTCTGGAAAATTCATCATGCCATCCTGATTTTTCTCATGCCACCATGACAGGGAACACTACATTCTGGACTCAAACAATGGGCCAGAATGTGGGTACCATTGCTTAGCACCATAACATTGGGAAACATCTGCTAAGAGATAAGGTGAAAATTTGCCTAGCCAAATTAAAGGGGGGTAATTTCACTTTATCTTTGAGAGTATCTTTAATCCATGATATGCACTATATGCAGTACAAAAAAAATTATTAAAAATTATTCTTCAATAAATGTGTATTAAGCATCAATTCTGTCATGAACTTATTCAGGCATTTGGAATATAAAATACACTAGAATACAAATATAACAAAGATTAATAAAAATGCAGAGTAGAGACAATATGATAGAGCAAAAAAAGAAAAGTTGAGACCCTGTATTATTTTTTCTTGCTATGCCTCCAAGAGTCCTCATACCCTGGTCATTTAGTGTGCTGTAAATGGATACAATAAGGCATATTTGCCTTTCTCACAGACTTATTCTGAAAACTAAAATAGTGAAAATGATCTGAAGTTTCAAAGGTAAACTATATAACCAACTGTGTGATAATGTTGGATCTCTGCAGTTCCTCATTTGTATATGTTCTCACTGGAATCAACTTAATATGTCCTTCTCCCTTAAAAACTTCAAACCAGTATTCTTTGCCCTAAGGATTTATTGAAGTAGGATTGGGCAGTATTTCTGGTATCACTGTCTACCCATCTCCTTTTTGCTGATAAAGAACAGTCCTCTGAACCATCTCCAGTTCTGGGCTCTTCCCGCTTCCCCACACTGTGTACGGTTTCTTTCCCGTGAGGAACCCTACACACGTGTAGTGCATTTTAACCTTCCAGGGCATTAGGCGTGGTAGGGAAGCAGCCTGGTTTTGGAGAGAAGCAGTGAGCCGGATACAGCAGGGTGAGTGGCTAGAAGGCCTAGGGATTGTGTCTCTGCTGATCACTTCTACTTGCCCTACTGCTCCTAGCCTTGGAGGCCCTTCTGTTGTCTTTTGCCATTTCTAATCCTCATCCTCCTGTCCTCTTGACACCAGCCTGATGGGACTGATCAGAGTTTGGATGGTGATTTTGTGTGCTGTTGACCTTCGCCAATCAATCTAACCTTGTATCACCCATTCTCAGGTCTTGAAGAGAAGGAATAACGCAAATCAAAACTCTTGACTAGGGAATTCGAATTCAGTTCAGCTGCTTTGGCTGGTATTGTGTGTTAAAAACATCAAACTTGAATGCCTTTATACTAAACCCGCATGTTCTAATTTGCTATAGACTCCACTATTACCTGTGGATTATACCATTCTCTTCACATCTCTCAGACCTGCCTGGGCCCTGGGCTGTTTGTTGGTGGGCTAGCATCTTCCTGCCAGAAGCTGACAGGCAGATTTGTGTTTGCTGGGGTTGAGTACTCTAATTTCCAGCCTACTATGAGCCTCTTTGAAATCCAAAGCATTGCCTGCAGCGTCTCTCTCACTGGTCAGAATTTAATACTAATGTGGCCGAAATCAGTGTTCTGCACTCAGGGATGCATCTGAGGGGGCTCCAGTGAAAGTGTAGGTGGATCAGGGCAGCCCATAGTGAAAAATCGTTCAAAGGAACTGTTAAAATGCATCAGAATTCTGAAGCAATCGTTTATTAACACCCTATTCTTCTGGCAGAAATGCCTAACTTAGCATTAAAACTAGTAGTACTTGGTTCACCACTGAAGGGGGCCCTTATCATATTTGTGAAAGAGTTCTCCTGGATGTGTCACTCCAGACAAGGTGCAAGATATACAGTATACTTCTCCATCACCTCAACATAATTTTCACTCAAATTTTCTTCAATACAGGTTGCCAATTTGGCCTGTTCCATCTCCAACAATGAGGAAGGGGTGAAATTAGTCCGGATGGCAGCCACTCAGATTGACAGCCTGTGTCCCCAGGTAAGGCTTACTCACTTGATTTCAAAAGCCCTTCGGTGACTTGATACTCTAGACGTTCTACTTTCTATCCCTCAAGTCACTCCTTTCCTTACCTGCCCTCTTTCCTCTCACTGGAAAGTGCTAACCAACATCCATGGGCTGTTTCAAGTTCTCCCTTTCTCAAAAAAAAAAAAACAAAAAAAGCAAAAAAGAAGAAGAAACAAAGAAAGAAAGAAATTCTAACTATTCCAGTCTCTTTAGAATTACAATGGCAATTATTGTCTTTCCCATTCATATTGACTTTGTTCTGTTTGTTTTGGGCTGTTAAACACTCCATATCTATTTACCTTGTCTTAGCAACTAAATTATAAGCCTGTGCATATAGAATAAGACTTATGTTTCTGCCCTGCCTTTGCTAAGTAAATAGGACTTGTCCAATAAACACTTTCTGAAACTATACTAACTAACTACTGTGTCTTAAAAAAAGAAAAGCAAACAAAAACTAGTGGTTGTTGATAACGTACTACATTGTTCATGTTTTTTATTGTTTTTCTGAACACTGAGAACCCACTAATCTGTAGAAACTACAGGGTCCAGAGTATCAACATGGTCTTTGAGCTGCCTGTTTCTCTTCTGAAGAGTGTTTTCACTGTTGCTGGATTGCTTCTAACAAACAGGTCATCAATGCTGCTCTCACACTGGCTGCCCGGCCACAGAGCAAAGTAGCTCAGGACAACATGGATGTCTTCAAAGACCAGTGGGAGAAGCAGGTCCGAGTGCTGACGGAGGCCGTGGATGACATCACCTCGGTGGATGACTTTCTTTCAGTCTCAGGTAATCAGCAATAGGCCCCGCAGAAGGCAGCTGAAGGAGGAGAACAGGATGAGATAAGGAATATCTTGCAAATGTCATGGGTCTGTGTTTATTCTCCTTGGCCCTTTGAGCTTTCAGTCATCTCCACAAATGTGACTATAACACCCTATTGAAAATTCTTCTCTGGTGTGCACATTATTTCACGACACCGAGTCAAAGCACTAGGGGGAGAAAAACACAACTTTCTGATAAAGATATCAGACACCTGAACAGATTATTTGAGACAGGTTCCTTTCTAGTTCCTGCGGTTTTTATATTTTTTTTTTTTTTTTTTAAAGCAGGATGACCTTTCATGTATCTGAGTCACCCATCTAAAAAAAGGTATAGGATATGGGATTCATTAATCCTCAGTTTATGTGAAAAACAAAAAATCTGGTATTCCAATTTGGCTGTGTTAAGGGGTCATTTTTCAATAAGTGAAGTTACCCAGAGTCATCATAAGCCAGGAAGAAATATCAGCCACAGAATGAACACATTGGAAGGCACTTAGGAGCTACTGAGCTTTGAGCACTTGTCTATGAGATTGTGTAAGGAAGTGAGGAGAAAGCAAATAGAACTGGGCATCCCTTGCAATTGTAACTGAAGGATGATAGTATATGTGAATAACCAAGGGGTCAATTTGACGTATAATGGGACTCATCGGTACTATTGCAAAATTGGGAGAGCAGCCAGCAAGCAGGCTTGTTCCAAATGCATTTGGCTCAGGTCATGCAGAAGAGTCTCTGGGAGGGATGGGAGAGAAGGTCATGGGAAACACTGGCCTCCGATATAAGGTATTGAAAGAACCAAGTGACTCTTGAAAATTTCAAATTGACCAGTTGTTGATTCTGCCCACAGGTGTGTGGAACTCACACCTGCCAATTCATTTAGCCTCAGCCTTTACCAGGACCTGCTTGATCATGGCCACTGAGACCTGAGAGAGAGGGGTCACAGCACTGCTGGTGGGGCCCACGCAGACAACCCCTGATTGCAACAGTGTCGGAGGGATTTCTAGAGGAGACTTATCATGTTTGGGAATTTTTGCTAGGTGCAGGTTTTCCTTCTCATGAAGGAAAAGAAAATGAATTCCCACCGGGGGCTTTTGTAAAGCTTATCTGACAGGAGCATAGTCAAATCTATAGATCTGATGGATAATCAAGAAGCCAACTTTAAAGCCATGGAGGGCAAGAAAAAGCAGATGGGAAAAACAAGCTAACACATGCTCAGTATCTATAATTTGCCTGTCTCTCTGTTTGCTTGAATTCTCGCCAAAGTTCTATAAAATAGGTATTAGTATTCTGTCTTCCTTTGAGACAACAAAGTCATTGAGAGGGTAGGTAACTTGGCGGAGAAGGTATTAAATTCAGATTATCCTCATTTCAGAAGATATGGAGTTCTCAGTAAGTCAAGATAGAAGGAGAATGTCCTTTGGTTCCGAGCCTTCCTTGCAGTCCCCTTCTCCCCAGCTCCTGTATATTCATTCTACTCTGTAATCTCATCCCTTTCAGAAATCCGTTCTGCTTTCCATTGCCCAGGTGCTTTGCTTCTGATGACTTGTCAAAGCAGATATTCATTTAATATACCCATTTCTAGGGGATGGCGAGTAAAGAACTCCATTGTTTGCCCAATTCCTGGCCTTTTTGCTTTGCCGATGGCTGAGTCCTAACAATGTGATAGAGTGGAATAGAAGGGTGGCCAACCATATTGAGTATCTTTCTAGTCTGTACTCAGTTTTGCCAGCATGACTATAGAGACCCCAGAAAGAGGCAGGGGCCTCCCCACCTAGCCTCAGGGCTCACAAAGCAATCCTGATAGTCCCTGGAAAGCTTACTCTGCCTCTCCTTCTAGCTACAAATGAGGAGTAGAAAATGCCCACGCATTACCTGTATCAAAGAGGAAGCATTTTAGCATTGAAAACTTTCCCAACTTCCCCTTTTCTTTACATGCATGTACAACTATTTCTGAGGGTGGGGAGAAGCAAGGTGAGCAGGTCTTATCTCAAGACATTTTCAATAGAGCAAAGCTTTTCTTAATTTTCTCCCACTGGCCCTGTCTCTTTGCCAGCACACTCCCTGCCATTCCTTTGTGGATCTCATGATTGCCAGCAACATGAAAAGGCTTTGGCTTCTGCTGATAACACTGTGCAGCCCAGCCCAGTGGTACAAGTGTTGCAGTGTGCCATGACAGGAAAATGAACAGGCGCTGTCAGGGAGCCAGCCCTGGCACAGCCCACCAGAGAGCTCCTTCCCACAGATGGGCTTGACACATAATGACACGGCCACTCTCTCCTACTGGTAGGCTGTGGAGGCAGCCCAGTAGTGGGGGAAACTACTCTTATCTCTCCGCCAAGCTGGAGCCAAAACACTCGCATCAGTAAATTGCAAGTTTGGCCCAGGAGATATTTTGAAATGGCACTGATGACATTTTATGTATTAGTTTCTTCTTAAGGGAATGTCTATTCTGGCAGAAAACTATTTAAAACAACAACAGAAAGGCCTCCGTGTTTAAAGCACTATAGTTTTCTTTCCTTCCCCCCTCCCCCCCATGCTACGTGCACTTGTAGGTCTGAGTTCTTAATTTGTCTATTGGAACGCAACAAGTTTGGGAAGCAATGATGCCAGCTATAAACATTACAGGAGCAAAACCAATGTTCAGATGTGGCCTAGGCTCATAAAAAAGTGAAATGGCTGTGTTAGAGCACTTAAACTTTTTGCACTGAGTGAAAACTACGATTTTTAATAGCATTTTAAAAGGAGCATCTTACCATTAACCATGTGACAGTTTAATTCTTGGATTTGGCTCACAAAATAGCAGGTATCTAAGATCTGAGAAAGTTATTAACTCAGTCCCATAAGGTCCAAGAGTTTTGTTTGTTTGCCTTTCCTCCCCTTCTTCTCTCCTCTCTTCTCCTCTCCTCTTTCTCTCCGCCCCCCAGCATCTTGAATTTGTTTCCTTTTTAAAAATTCATACAGCGTACTTTGTTTTGAATCTAGAAACTACAACTTTGAGGTTTATAATTAGTTTGGTCATCAGTGATTTTTGCAACAAAATCACATCTTTTCTCTGAATATCAATAGGTTGCAAAACTTCAAGGAAGTTTATCACATAATCTGTGGTAGTCAAATGCCTTATGTTCTGCTTAGATAGCACGCTTCCTGTCTGGTGTGACATCCATAGTACCTGAGCAGTTAGTCCCAGCAGTGCAATCATCCCTGGAATACATACACTTTGTATCATTGCTTTCTCTTCTAAATTAGCTTGTATTTGGAACAGCATTCCTCTCTCTCCTCATTTAATGAATCCTTTCTATTGAAAATACCTTAGGATCAAAACATGTAATTCATTGCCTCTTTTCAATGGACATGTTTATTCACTATTTCTTCTTAGATTGCCTGCACTGTGTAACGCCCCATCAGAAATGCAAATATGGCTCAAGTGTGGATTCTGCCTTCACATAACTCAGTGCCCTTCTTGCTAAATACTAGACCAGTGTTCTGCCAAACCGTGGGCCCCAGGCCTGAGTGTGTAAGGAGTAAGAGAGGAGAAACTATTACAAGGGGTCCAGGAGCCCATATTTATACCAAATATTGTCTTTTGATCAAATCAGATGTCTACAAGAACAGGTATAGCTCTTTTTCAAATACATTGTGGGTACTCAAATTAATCAAACACTAATCTACTTAAAAATGTTCTTTATCATAGTAGATTTTACACATATACCATCCACCAGCATAACTATCATGAGGGAATTGTGATTCATTTGAACATGACAGAGGTACCTCTAATTGGAGAAGGTGGTGAAATGTTGAGTAAACTATCTTAACATTTTCAAAACAAAAAAGTTGATTTAGAAAATTAAGTCAATTAGTAATTTCTAAAATTAGTAAAATGATTACTTTATTCACACAATATGATTATTCTGACTACCATTGAACAAATTAGTCGATGATTTGACAAGTGGAAAGCAATATTTTTTGAATCATGGATTTTCAACTTCTGTTGGCCTCCTTCAAATATAGATACATCTGCAAAAACATATTCCTTTTCTTGACCTTTAAGTTAGTTGCATGTTTCTAGTTTGGGAAATAGCATGTTTTTAAGCTATCATTTCATGTTAAGATAATGGGTCACAAGTGGGCTGCTTAATTTTTTTTTTTTAATTTTATTAACTCCGGATAGATCAGTATCTAATGTAAGGAACAGATTCCTGTTTTGCATTCAACTTCAGAACGCCATCTTGAAACTATGCACAGAAAAGCAGTAGCTATGCCTAGTCTTCTACTTTGATGTTTAAAGAAAATGGTAATGGGATGCCTGTTTTCAGCATGAAGATCATCTGAGTTGCTCACATTCAGGAGTCAGGGAACATTTTTGTCTGGAGGAATCGAGCAGGGCTGTAAGAGAGCCCTGTGTGAATCAAATTTTTCATTTAAAATCTTGTACCAAGTTTCATTTGAGCAAACCTTATTTTTAGGCGTCCTTTTAGGTGATTTTGCATGATACAATTCAAGATCTCATAAAGCGGTGGTTTTCAGACGTCCCTAATCAAAATGAAAACTCCTAAGTCTGTATTTTCTCTTTCATGCATAAAAATATCAGCATTCAGAAAGCACTCCTTTTTCATGACTTTAAGTTATCTGAATATTAAAACTTAAACATTTATTTTTTTCTATTATAATTTCTATTAAAAGTAAAGAACAAGAGACTATATAAAAATTAGCAATTTGAAATGGTAAGGAAATCATAGAGTATAAGGTCAAAAGTGATGTTCCTTGATGAAAAATAAGTTACACTTCACAATTTTCTACCCAGTGTTCTGTGTGAACAAATATTTCCTCTGAGTGACTGAGTTAATGAAAGTAGGAAAGATCTATGGTGGAGACTGGGATTTGCTTAGTACCCTCCCATCTCTCCAGCTTTGGGAATTTTAAAATCAGAACTTATCCTAGAAACCTCTTAAAGTGGTAAACATTTATTTTAGTCATTTATTAACTACTCATTGAATTTGGCAGTTTTAATTTTTAAAAGATTACCAGATTATTTAAGACTATTCCAAAACTCATTTTATTTATCTACTTGGGGTGTGTGGCTGTGTATTTCCAGTTTAAGTTCTCTTTTTTCCTCAGGGTACAAAACCGTTTTGAACATTTTGTTAGTATTCTGTTTCTAAAGACTGTGCAAGGGGTGTCGTGACAGATCTCACAGTGGACATGGGAAATACAAAATTGTACACTTGGAAAACTGTAAGGGACCAGATTGTGTGTTTTCTCTCTCCTCTCCTCCTACCTGCTGGATTCTACTTTGGGCAATGGTAGGAGAGTGACCACTGACCTTGACTCTTACCTGAGGGAACCATCCACAAGACTGCATTGCATTTTAACTGTGGAGGACCTGATCAGTTTTTGCATTGCCTGTATACCTTGTGCATAACGTGATATTAGAAGACTGGGTGGGTGATGTTTGTTCATTCGATGGTTTCCCTCAAATAAAACCATGACCAAACAAATATGCACCCAAAGCTGATCACGTCTATAAAAAAACTCTGTTCGTGTCTAGAAATGTTCTTGCTGGGCCAGTCGATATCGTGTTAGCTGCCACAATCACTCCTTTTCATGCAATAAATCTCCAACATTGAAACAAAGAAAGGGATATTCCTTAAGTCAGTGGTCCTCAAAGTATAGTCCCCAAACCGGCCACATTAACATTACCCGGGAACTTGATAGGAATGCGATTTCTTGGGCTCCACCCCAGACCTACTGAATTAAAAACCCTGCGAATGGCACCCAGCAGTCTGTATGGTTCTACAAGTCCTCAGGCTGGTGCTCAAGTCTGAGAACCATTATTGTGATGAGAAACTAGGTCCTTTAAATATCATATCTGTGTTTTCAGGCATATATTGATATGTGTAAGATGTTGGTTCATGATCATCGATGACTCTTAGATTGGTTTTTAAAATGGCTGAGTGATGTAAAATCACATAAATGTGTACGTGTTCTCTCCACAGAAAATCACATCTTGGAGGACGTGAACAAGTGTGTGATAGCCCTCCAAGAGGGGGATGTGGACACTCTGGACCGGACTGCAGGGGCCATCAGGGGCCGGGCAGCTCGAGTCATACACATCATCAATGCTGAGATGGAGAACTATGAAGCTGGCGTTTACACTGAGAAGGTGCTGGAAGCCACAAAATTGCTCTCTGAGACAGGTAAGCATGGATATTAGATTTGGCCAAAGTGTCAATGCCATGATTCATTTCCATGTTTGAATAAACCTGTTTCATTGTTTTCTATAGGCCTTTAAGCATCAAAATTATACATGATCATGGAAGGGTGCTCTCTTTGTTTCTTGAGTTTGAATTTGTATAACATTAGCAGAATAATGATTTTCTTGCTTTGCATGTATACATTTATAGTTTTCATATGTAATAGCATTTGATTCTCACAAGAACCTTATGAAGTAGTCAGATAATAAATAATCATCTCCAATTACAAATGCAAAAAGGGAGGCTTGAATCAGTTAAGAGATGATACTAAAGGGTTGCAAGACTAGAAAATAGTGGAGATGTGATTGGAACTTGGAATCTTGAACTTGAAAACCATTTCTTTATCTGTTTCTTGAGAAGACAGGACCTTGAGGAAGGACTATGGACAACCATTGCCAAGCATAAAGGCCCTAGGTAGTGCTAGGATATGAAATCCTCAGAAAAAGGTGGCTGGGTGCCAACACCACTCAAGGTTAGATGTTCTGAATATGTCCTGCCACTCCAGAAAAGCCTGTGCGTCCTCCTCCTGGGGCATGTGACTGCCGACTTGGGAATCACTGCTGTGGTAAACACGAGCCTGTCATAGCTCTCTGGTGTACTGGGATGGGTTCAAAGACTAATTTCCACTGAGTTAGCAGAACAACCCATAACTGAATAGTTGCACCAAACACAGGCCCATTTTTTGTAGTATATGGTCTGGACTAGTGTTTCTTGGCTTCAGACCATTTCTGAAATCCCTCATGCCTTGTGAATTTGCATAAGTGAGGGGAATAAGAATTTTGGTAAAGGAAAGAAGACAAAGAGAAATGAACTCTATAGTGCATGGGTTATGAATAGGTAACGAACGGGCCCTAGGCAGGCACAGAAGGACCTGCCCTCTATCCCCAAGGGAAGCCTTCTCCTGTCTACACATGGACTTTGGAACCCACTAGGCTTCTCAAAAACAGATGTGTCTCTAAAAGGTCAAATATAGCAGTATTCTAAATTTTGCCTGTTAGAAATATGTTTGCTTCTACAGGGAAAAGGCTATTTACAAAGACTTGTAGATATTTGTTAGTCTGGAATACCAAGGAAACCAAAAAGATAAACAGAGACACTGATTGTTCTCTCTGAAATATGAGCAGAAAGGGAATTGTGTAATACCACAAAATAAAGAGCATATCCAGAGAGAATCTAGAGAATCCTCACAGATTTAGAATTAGAAGTAATAACAATAATGATAAGATATATTTGCATTTTAATTAGCTGAAATTCAGTGCTGTTTTCTTTCAAATAGACTTGCCCTGTGCATTCAATAGAGCAACACAGCAAGCTATACAGTATTTTAATCCTCACTTCGAAGAATTAAAGAAACAGGCATTTAACTGTCCAATGTAAGGACTTTTTTCTCCACTCTTTATGGTACAGTTTCACATTCCTGTAGCTATCAGTTTCTGGTCCTTTAGCTCTATCTGTTACAAAGTCTCAGCTTCACATGGTGTATCTGACACATAGCAACAGTCCCTTGGGTCTGAATCTAGGAAAACAGAAACAGAGAGTGGGAAACATGGAGACAGGACTCTTAGTTAGTTCATGCCTGCTCATGACTGGTTGGAGGGATAATTGTAGCAGATGAAAGATACAGAACATATTGCAAATTTGCATGTGATTTGGTGCATACAAAGAATGAAGGCATTGTTTAAGAGACATTTTGGAGGGTGCTCTTTTTTTTTTCTACTGTATGTTGGAATGCTTTAATGAACAGAAGGAGTGGTACCCGTTGGGTCAAAATCTAATTAAAGGCAAGGACTGTGCTTATTGACTGAAATATTTTAACATAATTTTCACCAAAGTCTTGAAATGTATATACTTTTCTGGTTGAACTTTTTAACTAAAAAAGAAAATTACTGAAACGGAGCAATCCATTCTGTGTTATTGTTGCTCATCGAGATTTTTTTTATTTTTTAATTGCCAGAGCTTTTAAAAACCTAGCCCTTCCTTAGAGTGACTTTATATTCTGGGACTTAACTAAAGGTGCCTTCCTGATTTTGATATCCACATTCAATTCTTAATTGAACAGACAAGATGAGTGAGATATTCAGATTTATTCTATTTTTCAGGATCTATTGAAGATAATTAGGAAAGTAACAAGGTAGGAGACATTGAAATAGATAATTTAATAGACAATTTATATACAACTATAATAGAAAATATAAGAATTAATGTCAAGGAAAGATAAATATTAGTAGGCCAACAACTAGAATATACAAGGTATGTGAATTCTTTTGCTTCTGTCCCCAATTGTTCTTCTTTTTTCTAAACAGGAACAGTATTCTTTCTCATGTGTAACTAGAGAGGATGTCAAAGAAATGAAAGCAAAAATGTAAGCTGTTAGCTTATTGGTTGCTAATTAGAATTATTGGGGAATGTACTAGACACATGGGGTTGAGGACAACCATAGGATCAGTTCTGTGATTATACTTGTACAGAGTTTTGTTGGTGTGTGTGTGTGTGTGTGTGTGTGTGTGTGTGTGTGTGTGTGTCTGTCTGTCTGTCTTTCTCTGTGTGTGTAAATATATATACCGGGGGTGCCAAAAAATGTATACAAATAGACATTTTGGTCAATGTTGCTCCAACAGTATTTTGCCATAATCAGAAGTGCCTGGACGCTGATGGTAACCGCTTTGAGCACCTCTTGTAATAGTAGAAGTCAAATGTGACTTGTATTCATCTTTTGTTATTGATATATGTTGAGTATTACAATTTTAATACAGCTTTTTCCTTTCTTAAAATGTGTATACTTTTTTTTGGCCCCATACATATACAGTTTTTGTTTGTTTGTTTGTTTTTCCCCCTAAAATTACTTAGTCCACTTGTCAGTTTCTGGCTGTACTAAGGAGACATATGTGCTCAAAATAAAAACTCCTAGGCATATCACTAATTCTCAAGGTTCAATAACAACGAAGAAATGAAAAGAAAAAAAAAAACAGAAAACTCTGAGCTGCCTTGAATTGGTTAGTTTTTTATATGAGCCTATTTAACTTTTTCCTGAGAGTATATTTTATTTTGGGGAGAGAACACAGGGGCATTGGGCAAGGAGAGGAAGGTGCCAAAAGAAAGGATGAGAAAAAAGAAAAGGAGGTCAGGACCTGGAAGACAAATGTCATGTTTTCTTTTGCCTTGTTACAACCTGCCAGCTTTTGCCTAGTTTTATATCTGAGTTGTTAGATTCGAGACCCTAAGGCAGAAGTTCTCAACCTCTGTATGGACTGACATTTTAGCCTGAGTAATTCTTTTTTTGGGGGGGAGGGTATGCTTAGCAGCATCCCTGGCCTCAACTCACTAGATGCTTATTGGACCTCTGCCCTCCCTCCCCGTAAGACGTCCAAAAGTATCTCCACACATTGTCACATATCTTTGGGTGGGGTGCGTGGGTGGGCATAACCCCCACTGAAAATAACCACCCTGAGGGGCGGAAATATCCCCAAATAGGGGCAAGTTTAAACAAGGCAAAATCGAGCCCAGGTGTTGTGGCCATGGGGCATTGTGAACTGAGTAGGATAAGAGTATATTACAAAAAAGACTCTGAAAAAGAGACAGAATGTTCAGAAGATCTTGACTAGATCAGACTTTGCTGCTAAAGGGGTTTGTGAACACAGGCCAGCCCCTCTTTAGACAAGTAAGTGGTGCATAGCTGGGTCTCTGGAGAGAAGCTCCCATTTTACCACCTGAATGCCTTAGCTGAGTAGCTAGAAGCTGAGAGATGCAAAGAGTGACAAAATAGTCTGTAGTTTGTTTCCCGTCAATTATTTTACTTCCTTGGTAAATATCATGTTCTGTTGAGTGAGCAGTGTTTTTGCTCTTCATATGATTGCTGAGCTAAATCTGAGTAAAGAATTTTGCAGATTATTAGTATGCTAAAATTCTAGGCCAATATTATATTTAAAAAAAATTACCTATTTTTTCTTCTTATAAAACTAAAATAAGAGATGACAACACAATAAACTCGAGCTATATCAGCCCCATTACCTACTTACATATGTGAAGGGCTCTCCAATAAATCCTGAATCGTAACAGATTGTCAACAGCTTCGTAGTAGGTTCATGCTTGACCAGACCCATCTTCAGATCTCATTTACAATGTCAGGTTACTGCAGAAGGTTGAGGGGGGCAAAAGTACATTCAGTGATATCATATTTAGATATATAGAATGTAGCTCATTCTTCACTGAACAGATTATATTGAAATGTCATTTTTGTAAATTTGATAGCTGAGGCAAGTTTGTGGTGAGGTGGATGTGATCAGCTTGAGCTATCTTTGAGATTCTGCCAGCATTTCCTTCTTCAGATGGAACAAAAATCAAGAAAAAATAGAAAAAGAGTGTTTTTTTATAGGATTCTTTGTTATTAAACACTTTATATGAGGAGATTAAAATTTCATTATTTTGGAGAACACGTGGGCCAAACAGATGGTATTAATTTTTTTATTAAGACTTCATTTTGTTTAGAATAGTTTGATACTCATAGCAACATTGAAGGGAAGTTAGATAGCTCCCATATACCCATTGACTACATATTGTATAGTGTCCTCATTATTAATATCCCTCACCAGAGTGGTAAATTTGTTACAATTGATGAACCTACATTGATACATCATAATCACCCAAAGTCCATAGCTTACATTATGGTTAACTCTTGGTGTTGTATATTCTGTAGGTTTGGACTGCTGTATAATGACATGGGTCCATCATTATGGCATCACACAGTGTATTTGTCACAGCCCTAAAAATACTTTACATTTCATGAAACCGTCTCTCTCCCCTTCTCAACTCCCTGGCAACCACTGATGTTTTCACTGTCTCCATAGTTTTGCCATTTCTAGAATGTCATATAGTTGGAACCACACAGTATGTAGCCTTTCCAGATTAGCTTCTTTTACGTACTAGGAATGGTATAATGTTTACTTTCATGCTCCTATAATGTAAAGTTTTCATAAAAAGAGATATTTTACATCATTTCTATATATTCTGCTTAGAAAATGTATGAGGATCAGCAAATAAAGAGCAGCCAAACGTGAAATAGTAATGAGGTGTACTGTTGCATCAGTACAATGCAGTAGAGCGAATCCAAGTTAGGGATCGAAATTCAAATCCTTGACTTCTGCCAACTAACTGTGACCTTACCCAAATTAGTTAATGCCTCAGGGCCTCAGCTTCTCATGTATTACCTGATATTTTGTCATCCAACGATGGTCAGTATGATTGATCTTGGAATATATGTGTCTCCGTTTCCTGGCTTCCAGGTAACTGCACTTAATGTAGAGAGTTGGTGTCCATTAACCCTCCGTACAAACCCTCTGGTCCATCTGGACAGGTGTAATCGCTATTCTTCAAGCAAAACATATCTATGCTGTTCCCACTCTCCTTCCAGTAACGCCCTCCTCCATTTTCTCCTCCTCCCCTATATCTGTGTGTGGTGCTTATCCTTTAAGATCTGGATCTAGTCTCAAATGGAGATAACAGGAAATGCTATTAGTCTTTCAACATGAATATGTCTTCAAATGGTCATCAAGTAGATTGCCAGTTCCCACAGGTAGGCATTTCTGTGAGTGCCTACGGCCTAGAACAGTGTCATCACAAAATTAACGTTTAATATATACCTGTATTGATTAAATGAATACAAAAAATTAAGATTGCTCTGGTTTTTTCAGTACAAAATATATCCATTAGCAGCCTTAGGCTTACATCTCTGGAGTTCAGGATAAATAGAGAGACTTGTTTTCCTTCCACTTTCTACACATCGAAGGAAAGTGATCATGGCTTCTTGAGGTGTGCATATTCCAATTGGACAGATTTCTGTTGCTAGTGGGATCAAGTTTTATGACTGGACAGGACTGGGGAATCTGCCTATCCCTGTGACTGGATGTGGGGGGTGCGCACTGAATGAAGATCGATATCAGAAGAAGTTGGTAGGGACAACTTATTGGGAAGAGAAAAAACAGTAGATGTTATATATAGGAAGGACTATTACAGTCTAAGTCACTTCTCCAGGCTGACCTGGAAATTTGATTATGAAAGTAAAGACTTTCAACAGAAGCTGTAATGACTGGGATTGTTCAGCCTGGACATCCTAATATCTTTTCAATATATTTTAATATAACCCTTACTATTGATGTAAAATATTTTATTTCTCTCTGCAAGTTCAAAAGGTTTATAATGTGGAGAAAATGTCTTGCTTATTGGCGTTTGCGGTATTCATGGTGGTAGGAAGTCAGAAATGTAAGAAGAGGAAATTTTAATCACTTCATAGTCCTTAAGTAGGCCCTGTGTATTTTGTTTCCAAGCCCTGTCTATATGACTGAAACCTACGTAACTCTAGGTATCATAGGGATCTGGCTCATGGTTTTAATATCTACATTTATTTTATCCTGAAAGCAAATGCAAGGTTTCTGGACCAGAAAACAAACTTATTACTTACAACAATAACCTTGCCAGTTCCCCAGGCCTGATTCTACTGCTCTAAGGCAGGTAATGAGGGCAGATGAATTCTGCTCACAAAGGGAGGTTCATACTACAGAAGAGGAGCCTCAGAATTATGGGTCGAGGAGCTTATATAGGAATCGGTGCTCAGCTGCCTCTCTGCCCTCCTAAAGGAGGAGAGTAGCTTTTGCTCTTTAACATTAAGAAACTCCTTCCAGGAAAGGTCCCCATGTTGTTACAACCCTTTGGAATGTAAATGAATGGCTCTTGGTTTTATCACCTTTTGAAATGTAAATACACATCTCAGCAGGAGATAACCTGGAGAGAGATTTGCAGGTTCATTTTACCATCTAAGGACTGCTATTGAGTCATCCTTTGAGCCAGGTTACCATTCAGAAAGCCCCTATCAGAGAGAAACATGAAAATATTTTCTCTATGTTGGCTTGTTTGTAAGTACTATATTCTACTAGAATTCAGACATGTTCAGCAATGTCAGCATGAGGGCTGAAAAGCCACTGAGAAAGTACAACTTAAGAAGAGAAAGTAAGATAGCCTGATAATAAACCTCTAACACGGATGTGGAGGTGGCATAGGGTGGACATAGGGAGGCTCACAATTGCATATTTACATGTCATAAATTTAGAGTAACACAGTGGAAAAACAGCAGTTTTCTAGAACCTGGTCGTCAAAGTAAAACTAAAAGGAAAAACGCAAATCTCCAGTCCTACATGAGTCGCATCATGGATTCAGAATTCTGGGGACTGCAAGGGACATGGTACTTCTTTGTCACTTCAAGGGCACCAGGGGCCAGCATCCATGGTAGTGACAGAAGGGCCTGCCTATTTCGTCTGGCAGTGCCAGTGCTAGTGTCCCATGGAATTGGTGGCCAGGATATTAACTGAGGCAATAGGAAGTTCTCTTCACCCAGAATCTGTGCCACCTCATAATAGGTGTTTGCATCAAATAAGGGAAAAATATGCTGACAGCCACTAGTTTGGGAGCACATGTGCTATATCACTGGTGTATTCCAGAAATAGTTAGACTGGGAAAAACAGGAGGTTTTGCTTATAGCTGGAGGACCTGAAATAACAGATGGACAGAAGAATCAGAGTACTTTTTATTCTGGTCCAAATGACCCCCAAATAACCTCTGCACCTGGTTTACTTTTCTATATTTTACCTATATTTTCTAGCACTAGCTGCTTTCTTCCTTGTCAGTGAAGTCTTCTCTTGAACCACCAGCCAATCTCACTCCCCATTACTCTTATTGTCTGTGTCACTCAGTTGGCAGCTACCACATACTGTCCTGTGTTGCAAACTCTTTGCCTATTTGTTTGTCTTCACATATGTATCCTGTCTACCTTTCTATGTAGGTGGTGCGTGTGCGTGTGTGTGTGTGTGTGTGTGTGCTGCTCCCTAATTAAATTTTAACCCCTTGATATATAAGACCACCTGTACATTTCCTCCAGTTCTGATTAGAATTGAAGCTTAAAAAATGTTTATTAATATAAATGAAAAACACCTTATTTGGGTAGTGTATACTTTTTAAAAATTACACATTTAATAATTAAGATCAGAATCTTTTAAATGATGTGCAATACATTTTTAGCAATTATTTTACTACATTTTAATTCATTAAACCTCACAAATGCAAAATTTAACTGTATTTATCAAGCTTGGATCCCACAAACACTGTAAGCTAAATAAGGCATCATGTTCAATCCTTTATTTCTTCCTTAAGTTTCAGAAATATGCCATCCTTTCTTCTTACCTCATAAAGCCTTTGTGATTATTTTTGAAATGCTTACTTTAAAATATAAGAAAACTTTCCAAGCAAGCATTTTCTCTCCCGGGGGAAAGAAATTTGTGTCTAGACAAGAGCAGATGGATGTTCCCTGATTCTCTTAGGGTAGCTACCGTGAATGGAATTTAGAGGATTTTTTTTCCTTCTAGGCAGTGCTTTTTCATCTTTCATCAAACAATTCAGCTCATGGGTTATGTATGGCCTTCTGGAACTTGAATCTGATTTTGATGTTTGAAATGTACATTATAATTTTCCAAACATGAATTTATGAAAATGGAAGCCTTTAGGAACTCCCACAGAGGGAACAGATGACTGACTCTGACGAAACAAAGTCCAAGAATACACATGGATAGAAGAATTAGAACTAGCCAGAATGATGCTGATGGTTGTCTGGAGAGGTAGAAAGGGTGGACAAATAGTTACCAGGAAATGAGGAACAGATGAAGCTGGGTTCCTTTTGTCCCTGCTTCTGTCTTCCTGAGCTCAACATCTTTTAACTTGATGAAGAGTTATCAAGAAAAAGCACTATAAATCCTAGTATATCATTCTAGCACAGTCTAGGCACAGTATGATTTAAACTTAGAGAAAATCGTAAGTATTATTTCTACATAGCCTCTATCACATTTCAAAAAGCATTTGGGGATACTAAAGATGCAAATCCAGTAAATCAATTAATATTCAATAAAGTGTATGAGTTTGAGACAAAAGGGAAGCACTCTCACAAGAATGTTAGATTAAACTGGGAGGTGTTTTACAAGAAGTGTGTTATTTGAACTAGTAAAGCCTGATTTTATATTGGGGGAGGGGTGCAAAGTCTGTTACCTTGGAAAGAGAATCTTTCCTCATGGACCTGCTGAGATCATAATGGAATACCATGTTTAACACTGACTTCCTGGGCAATCAAGATAAAAAGGAAAATTCTAGGAGTAAGCTTAGAAAAGCTTCTCCCAACTATAGACTGCATAGGAAATACACTATTAAAAATGCAAAGCCATCAGAAGGATGATGTGGTCCTCCTGCCAAGGAGAGAGAAGGACAGAAAAGCAGGAGTGATCTGTTTTCAAGATAGGTTGTACCAAGATCTCCATTTTCAGAAATTTCAGCACTGATTTGTGCGCTGTTTTCTATGTATTTCACTCCCACAAGGCCCACTCTTTGGTGTCGAATCATGGAGTTGGCCCTCTGAGTTCTGGGCAGAGGAGACTAGATGATTTCACCCGCTATAAACAGTGAAAAGAGTGTGCAGACAGATGGACAAAGCAGGTCATGGTGTGAAGACAATTACAAGAAGCATTTACTGTGAATCTTTTTTTTTTTTTTTTTTTTTTGAGGGCAGTGTCACTGGCCCTCATATGTGGGACCCGAACCGGGGCCGCTGGCTTCCCAAGCCAGCGCTTAACCACCGTGCCACTCGGCCGGCCCTTCTGTGAATCTTTAAGTGCTAGGCACAATGATAATGTCTCACACGCATTCCTTGTTTTGTTTTTGTTTTTTGTTTTTTTTGTGCTTTGAAGTAAAGGTCATATTTTTTTGTCACTTTATTGCCAGTGGCTAAAGTTCCACCTATGTTTATATATAAAACTGTATTTAAAATTGTCGAATGTATTATTTCTAAATTTTATGTTAAGACCTGAAGGGCCTTTATCGTTATCCCTATTTTCCAATGAACTGAGGTTCAAATTGGGAAATGAAATTATCAAGATTCAATTACTCTTCAGCCTCAACCTAATACATAAACATAAAACCTAAACACATCATGATTCCTATGATTGGGCAGAAATTTTAATGTCCTGCTAACTATTTTTTTTTTTTTGGCTGAGCCATCCTATCACCTGTTGGCAGCTCAACGGCAACTCAGCTCGGGCTGGCCTCGAACAGCTGTTGCTCAGAGCTCAGCTCGCACTCTTGAGCGAGCTCTTAACCAACTGAGCCACTCGGCCAGCCCGTGCTAACTATTTTTACTGGTGCTTCTACCTATGGCATAGCATACTCTTTTATTGCTGTATAACAAATCACCTCAAAGATTAATGGATTAATAAATGTTTATTGTCTCATAGTTTCTATGGGCTGGAAAGCTGGGCATAGCTTAGCTGAGTGCCACTGATTCAGCATCTCTCATAAGGATGCAACCAAGGTGCCAGCCAGGTCTGTGTTCATCTCAGAGTCAGCTGGTGAAAGATCTATTTCCAAACTCACTCATGTTGTTGTTGGAAGGCCTCAGTTGCTTGTTTGTTGTTGGACTTAGGACTTCCATTCCTTACTGCCTGTTGGCCACAGGCCTCTCTGTTAATTGCTACGTAGGCTTTACCACAGATCTTCCATCAGAGAGAGTAAGAAAGGGCAAGGAAGATGGAAGCCAGCATCTTTTTGCAAACTCATCTCAGAAGTGACATTCCATCCCCATTGTATATTCTTTTTTGTGGAAGAAAGTCACTTGTTCCTGCCCACATCCAAGGTGAGGGGATCACACAGGGCACTGATACCAGAAGAGAAGGGACCACTAAGGCCCATCTCAGAGGCCATCTACCAAATATGCATATCTGAAAATACATAAAGATAGGACAGATAATAAGGGTAAAGACCAGAAAAATTAGGATAAAACATTAGGATATGTGGACAGATCCCACAACGTGGCCTCAGTAGGGATATATTTAACTTCAAGCACAGTGTACCTATTTCTTTGTACATTGGCTTCCAAAATACAAAAGATTCATGGAGTCAACATAAAGTTATATTGTATGAGGCCAGGAGGGGATAGGAAAGTAGCAGAGCTAGATAGGGGGAGTAAGGACTAAAATTGGCTCAAGGTGATTGGAGAGGGGAATTGGAGTAGAGAAGGACAGATTTGGGGAATTGTACAAACAAACAAGATGAAGCTGGTACATAATTCAAAGGGAAGAAAATGGAAAGAAAAAAACTGACATCACTAGTATATATCAAAGTGAAGAAAAAAAAAAAAACCTAACACCTCTAGGGAAAATTTCATTTGATTTAAGTTCAGAGTTTCCAATATTAATCTCAGAACCTCAGAAGAAGCTGTGTAGCCAGTGGTGAGGAAAGTCAACCAGGATTAGAGTGAGTATGCAGAATCAGGGTGAGAAGTAAAAGGTCTGGATAAAGCCAAGTGCATCAACACAATTCTAGCCTCTCTTGTACCTTGTCAGAAAGCCTTCATATCCAGTTGAAGTACGTGGATCCATACATTACATATTAAAAATGCGATAGCCGCTATCCATTAAATAGACTCATGTATCCATTTACTTCTTTTTTTAAAAAAACTTTATTATTATTAGTTACAGATGTACAAAACAATGCAATGTTTATTTTTTTCACCCTTTACAAAGTGACTCTACCCTCCCCACTTCCTTGCCCCCCCACCCCCGATATTATATAGATCTATTATAATTCCATTGACTCCATCACCCTATATTCCACATCCCATGACTATATATGTGTTAAATTATAGTTGACATATAATAATTCAGCGGCATCTTCAGATGTACAGTGCAGTGGTAAGGCCACTACACCATCCATGAAGTGGTCTCCCTAAAAAGACATGCGTCCTTCTGTTCCCCTAAAAAAGATATTTACAACCTTATTGATTATATTCCCTAAACTGTCTCTTCTATCCCTGCGGTAGTATTGTAGTTACCAGTTTATGTTGCCTCATCCCTTCCCCTTCTCCCTCATGCCCATCCCCATTCCATCTAGCCCTCGTCAGTTTTTCTTTGTGTCTCTAAGACTATTTCTGTTTGCATTGCTCGTTTATTCAGTTCTTTAGATTCCACATATAAGTGAGATCATATGGTATTTGTCTTTCTCTGACTGACTTATTTCACTTAACATAATGTTCTCTAGGTCCATCCATATAGTTGCAAATGGTGCAAATGTCCAATAGGTAGAATAAGATGATTCTGAACTCAGGATTTTGAAAGATTCCTGTTTGGGGATAGGGGGTGCCCTAGAACATTCTCTAATAACTTAATGATTATGAAATTCTTCAATAACACTACTGAACCAATATAAAATGAAGGCTAGCTTTATGGCTTGTCTTCCATTATTTCTGAGTGCACCAAAGCTACAAGTGTGTCACAGCTTTGGGTTGCATTAGTTCCAGTTTGTACAGTGAGTATGGGTTGGAGCTTCAGACTCAAGCAGTGTCCTCACTAACTAACAGTGCTTCGTGGGTGTGCTGACTAATAGGTGCACCTAGGGCCTTAATACCAGTCAGACTTTCTGGGGGTCAATTTAGATCCCAAATAGTTTAGCTCATACTCTCTTTTACAGTCTCCTCTCCTCTTGCCTATTGTCATCACTTGAATAAAATCCCTTAGCAGTGTCTGGTCAAAACCATTTTGGAAAAGAATATATTACCTATAGAAATAACACGAAACAGTACTTTACTGCCATAGGGAGATACTGGAATTGCCCCTACCGTGTCTCCCTAAATTAGTATTTTCTGGCTCCAGATATTCTGACAATACCTAACTCTTTACCTTATTCTTTACCTAACTCCTAACTGTTCAGATGGAGGCATAATAACTATTTCCAATGGGGGTGGGGAGGAATATATTGTACTAATTCCTGCACTAGAATTGGCACAGTTCCATCCCAGTTCTGATATTTTATTCTCATTCTAGTTTTTTTTTTCATTTTCTCCTTCTTATTTTTCTATTTTATATTAACATTTATTAGATTGGTTCTTTCTCTAGAACAGGGCCTTATCTATTTTCTCTATCCCTAGTAATAAAGTTTGTACAGGGAACACACTCAAGAGAGTGTGTTGGTTAACTGGACCATCGCAATTGGGTACCTCTTAAGCATGAAGATATGCTGGTTTGGCCTTGGTAAACTAGTCAGGATATAATAATGAATTTTTCTCCATGCTTAGTGGTGAAGCTCCTACAGACAGCTTTCGGAAAGGTCCCATGAGACCAAACCTAGAATGCGCATCAGTAACTTGGTTAATGACACATGAAACTCTTTACTAAAATCACTGAACGCATATGAAATGATGGGTATAAAGAGATTTAGTATGTGAAAGGTGATATTGCTCATTTTGTCCCTGAAATACTTGATGGCAAATGAGTTCTTCTCTATGTTCCATTCTTTCACTTCTCACCCTTCTCCCAATGGGATAGACTAGCTGTGCCAGAAGCATGATATGGGCTTAACATGCAAGGAATGAAGGAGAGATGGTCCCTGCCCAAAACGACTCCTATGCGAAACAGTTGACAGGCAGAAATGTCAGACACTCGTAATACAGTGTTCTAAGTACTGTAATAATGCATGCATAATTAGAATGCTATAAAATTGTATAGAACTGCCTACTTTGGGGTGTTTGGGGATTAAGGAAGGCCTCGCAATGGCAGTCAATTCTAAACTGCATAGTGAAGATTGAGGAGGAATTCACCTGGACCAAACACAAAGAAGTACATCTCAGTATGAGAGAATACACTGATCATGGAGGTGTTGGTGTAATATGGTACGTCTCCATGTCATATTAGAAGACGTAAGATTAATTCAATCTAACTGGAACGTTTGAATATATGTTGGAATATATATCATTCCTATCTGTCTCTCGCTGCCTCTGGGGAGACAGAGACAGATAGGAATTATGGCTGGTGTCAGATGTTTGTATCTTGATAAAGAGATTTTATAGCCTACTCTTCTATTAAACAGAACCATTAGAACATTTAAAGCTGGGCATGGACCATTTGGATAGTTACTCAGAGGCAGAGGAGTTGGTTGGTATTCATTTCCACTGCCTCTAGTTCACCTTGGTTTTTGCTCTTAGAGTTGTCAGCAGCCCTATTAGCATCTTTAGAACAACTTCTTGTTCATTTTACTGACTCACCCTGTGCTCTGAAATTTCACCCCTGAGGTCTCTCAGGAGGATACAGTCCAGATCTTTCTCACCTCAGGTTTAGGATCTCAATCAACCCTAGAATGAGGCAACCTTGACTTTTATATGCATACTTAACTCTGATTTCATTACTCCTAGAATGTCATCATTTTGTGGCCTCATGTGCACTCTGCATGCAAAAGTATAGTGAGAATTTAAAAGTTTATTTCCAACTTTGATCACCCTTTCAGGACATAAGCTATTAAAAGCATTCCAGGGTTTCTAATAAATAACAGTAAAGTGGTGTCTAAATTTTTTTGGATGTAATTCAGAAAGTAGAAAGAAGCTTCTATTTATATAACCCTATATCAGAAACTCTGTTAATATATAATGTGCGAATCACAAAGCCAGTGCTGTGTTTTGTCCTAATTAGTGAGAAGTAAAATCAGTATCATAGTTGAAGTAGTTTGAGACTTTTTCTATCTCAATTACACTTTGGGGGTATTTGATTTTCCAGATCCCATTTAAGTGTTGGAAGAATTCATAGTTAAACTGACATTTGATGTTCTGTCAAAATGGATTATTGTTCAGTGAACTTTTGTTTTTCTACCTTTTTCAAAAACAAACCAGAATAAAACTAAAAGAGGAAAAAGAACAGCAATGTGGGGAGCAAAGGTATAATTATTAGAAGAGTGGTAGCAGTTCAAGCCCTAAATAAATATTGCATGCACTTAGGAACAGAGCATAAAGAAAGATTCTCCTAAGGGTCAGACCCAGGAAAACCTGACTTGCAGTAAGAAACCTAGTTGTCTTGTCACTTACAGTAAATAAAATCAAATGGAATTCAAGTCCTAGGTTTTACCAGCTTGAGAAGTATAAAAAGGTCATTGAAATACTAAAGGTAAGTTGCACTCTGAGCTCCCACTTGAAATGTAAGGATTCTGCACCCCTTCTTCCATCCTTTTTTTCCCTGGGAAGGTTGATGGTATTGTATGTCCCAATCTCTTCATAAAAGGGCCTCATGTATGTCTCTTTTGACAATGCCACATCACCAACATTGTTATTCATACCAAGGCTTCATCCTCCTGAATCTCCCCATGGTGAGTCTGTACTCCGTGCTGGAGCAAATAGATTACCATTCTACAAACTTATGATTTCAGAGCAGCACTGGGTGTGTTTTGGGCCCTAGACCATCCCTTATGAAAATAGTCTTTTTAGATTCTAGCTTTCCTCTCTCTCCCTTGGGCAGAATCAGGCCTAGAAGCCAATGGAAAAGATAACATGTCACTGCCTCCACTTTCCTGCTTCCCAACTCGTCTTCAGGGTGACCTTGAATGCGCACGCGCGCACACATGCACATACACGCACACCCTCTCCCTCTTTTAGACTCTATCAAAGGCCCTTATGCAAATGTAGATGTGTACATGGGAGGTGGGGTGTAGGAGGTGCGTACTACCTAACTCAGCTTTCCAGCTGGCAGTTATGAAAGTTGAATGTTAAACATCTGATTGCGGTCAAAATTTCTGAGGGAATTCCTCATTTAATATTGTTATCAAACTAATTTTTATTATGTCCTGAGCCATGATCTAGACCTTTATTTTTTTCACAGCCTTACTCTATAAGGAGAAGTATAGACCTTGAGGATAATGTGTTGATCTCTTTTTAAATAGTTGAATTATGAAAAGAATCAAAGCTTCAAAAAGAACAGAGACTAATAAAACTGACTCCCCCCTTGCACCCTGAGGTGTAACAAACATTAACATTTTGCCATATCTGATTGACATTATTTTTTTTAGAGTTAAGATATGCTTGAGACCTCTTTAAGACCTCTACTTAACCCCATGTCTCTCCATCCCCTCTCAAAGGTAACTACTATACTTAAGGTGGTATATATCCTTCCAAAAACATGTGTAATATAAATGTGTATAGATTGAAATTACACACAGTACTCTTCTGTGTATGTTTAAATTTGTCACAGATAACTTCTTTCTAGTTTGCTTTTCCCAGTCAAATCTTTGACCTCAGGACTTACTCACTTTAATATATTGGTTGTCCTTTGATTCCCATCCTTAAGTCCATTTCATCCCACCAAGGTGTACTGCTGGTGAACCTGGAGTGAGCGGCTCGCAGTGGTTCCCTCCTGAATTCAAGGAATCAAGGTAGAGTTGGGTTGCATCCTGTTGAAAGAGATCCCAGTTATTTTTATTCCCAGGTTTTATATAACTCTTCTGTTTCTGAACTTTTGGAATATACAACCTCGGAAGAAACAACTATAACCATGGAGACACAAAGACATTCCTATGATTGCAGTGTACTCAGCCCTCCTCATAGCATCTCTTTAGAAGTCAATATCCTGCCATGCTCTAGATAATGTCCCAACACACTCCTTGGGACTGGGGAGCTTCATTAGAATTTTGTCAAAGTGTTTGCCAAAATGATGTGTATCCATTTGCACTCCACTTATAATAGAAGGATTCTTTTGTCTACATGCTCAATAAGATGGATGTGATTTGGTTTTAATCTGTTTGCCCCTCCCAACAGGTATGAAGTGATACCTCAATGTTTTCATTGTAATTTTTCCAATTATTAGTAAAGTCAAGCATCGTATCATGTATTTATCAATAATATAGAATTTCATTTTCTATGAACTGCCTGTTCTCCACTTTTTGTCTATTTTTCTACTTTTTTTCCTTATTGATTTGTAGGAGTGTTTTTCTTTTGTATGTGGAAGACTATTGATTCTTTATCAGTTATACAACAGGGACAAAAATTTATGCACCTAAGTGTTATTGATGGTATCATATAAATCTATAAAATTGTTGATAGTTATGATGGCAGCTTAAACATAAAATGGAATGGAATTAATATGACTCAGAATTTTCAGTTTAAGACAGGAAGGGAATTTGTAGTTTTAGTTAAGAAGGGTACTCATGTGAAAATCCCAAATACCTACAAAAATGTTTTCATGCCTAAGGAAGTCAATATAAATTATTTAGATTATTTAGTCACGTAAAAAGTTTATTGTCAACACAAATGGATAGCTGAAGGGGCCTGTTTAATGTGGTGGTGTTTAGAAATATATTTTTATTGGAATCATATTTAAAGCAATACTGCTGAATAGCCCCCAAATTCCTGTTATATAAAAGCAGTTGAAAAGCCCAAATGAAGAATTCAAATAGGGTAGAGAACCGATCATAATAATTCACTCTCAGAAGGGAACTCATCCCATGCGTGCTTTGATTTTGATAATTTCCTTTGAAAGAATGGTTTCTGTGTTTTTCTCTAACCCTCCTTAAAAAAAAGAAAGCTTGACTTTACCTAGTAGAAATACATTTTTCTAGGAATGTTTTATCTTGAATACTCTGACCCTAGAGAGTAAAGTAATTTAGCAGAGTTTCTCGCACTAGGGGTTAAAATGTATGTTAAAATATCCACGGAGGATGAAAATGAGTAGAAAGATGAATCAGGCATGAAAGTTCAGAAATGGAAATAGATGAATGATGTTTCTATTTTATTATCCTTGTAAATAAAATGAATTGTTCTTTTGGCTTTCATTTGCCATATGAATTGACTGTTATAAGATAACAGCTGAGAAAATTGAATTACAGTTTTTTAGAATCAGTGAAACAGCAGCATTTTTTAAGTAGCCAATAGAAGTATTCCAGACATTCTACTGAGTTTACTTTCTACAAACTTCCAGTGTGTATGTCGGTGTCATATTTTAAAGAAAATGGCATCAGCATTTTGGGATTGTATCAACTTTTCTGCTGGAGTCTTTTGGGATTTCTCTCTCTCTTATAGAGACCCACTATTACCCTTCCTCCTCGGCCATCCCTCCCATCTCCAATGTCCCATGTCCTGCATTTCAAACAAAATTAGAATGGATTGGATTATTTCGTTCACACTTGACTATGAAGCCATATAGGTTAGGGTTTGCTACTCACCAGTTATGATGTTAGCATCTGAAATTTAGTTATGCATTCACTGAGTTTTTTTGAGGATCAGATGACATCCAATACATTTGTATGCATTGTCTTATTGAATCCTAAGGAAGGATCTTATTATATTTTTTAGACAAAGAAACGGGTGTGGAAGGGTTAAGAAAACTTGGCCAAGGTTTCACAGTTAGTATTTCATGGAGGCAAAACTCAACATTCTCGCACACTATCTTGGGTAGGTTTCAAAAACTGGCTCAGTTGCATACCATCATCATGCGTGGAGTAATGATTTGCTTCCTCTGCTGCAAGTAGCACAAAGACCACTCAATTGGGTTCAATGCAAACTGGACAGGTGGGCACCTGACTCCACTGAACTGTTGGAGTGCCCAGAGCCTGCCACCTTGCCCAAGGGCTGGAACCAGGGGGCATGAGAGAGAGAGTGCCTAATCCATTGCTTTTCACTTTGTTTAATCTAGTGATGCCACGCTTTGCTGAACAAGTAGAGGTTGCCATCGAAGCCCTGAGTGCCAACGTCCCTCAACCATTTGAGGAGAATGAGTTCATCGATGCCTCTCGCCTGGTGTATGATGGTGTTCGGGACATCAGAAAGGCTGTGCTGATGATCAGGGTATGTAAGGCCTCTGCACCTCAGAGCTGACCAGACCTTCTAGTAGGGAGTCCTGAGAATTTGGTAAGCTATTTGGCTCCTCATCAGACAGTCATTGGGAACTTTTTACTTATAAAGGGCTGAGTCATCCCAACAAGCCTAGCTTAGCAATGAATGTCCCAAAGGCTGTTGCCCTGCCTGCTTCTCGCATGCATCCTTTCCTCAATGTGGTGCCAATTCTCCGTGTGTTCCTCTTGCTACCATTGTATTACCATCAGGATCAGGAAGCCACGGGGTGGAAAGAAATGAAGATTACCTACCTTAGTAGTATTAATAATGCTAATAATGACAATAAAGTGATACATACCTACAGTCTCCTTACAACAAATGATGAAGACATTATAAATAAGACTATATAACTTTTCAGTGAACCTCCCCCTATCACCAACTTGATTATCTTCCCATCCTCAATTCTGTTGTCAGGTAGGTGGGAGCCTTCCAAATCCTGTCTAAGTAATTACATATAGACATATATGCTAGAATTATATATAGGCATGTGCTAGAAAACATATAAGACCGTTTTTATAACTCCTGAGTATCATTTGCAACTTCCTTGTTCATCCCCAATGTTCCTTCCTCTATCTCTATTAAGACACACCAATTGTCTCATTCCATTCAACTGTTGCATAATACTCCACTGTAAAATAAGACTTTTTTTCTCCTTGCCTCATGAACTGTTTTGGCATAGTAGTTTTAAAACACTTTTCTTAGCCACAGAACTCTTTCTTAAAATAAACTTCAGTAATTAAAAATGAAATTGATGATGTATATACATGTGTGGCTATTATGATAGAAGGAGAGATGGGGATGCTGCAGTACTAATTCTAAGAGCATGTTGCCTAACAGAAATATAATGGAAGCCCCATTTAGAATTTTAAATTTTCTTTTTTTTTAAATTAAAGTTGATTGGGGTAACAATTGTTAGTAAAGTTACATAGGTTTCAAGTGTACAGTTCTGTAATACATCATCTATATAACACATCGTGTGTTCACCACCCAGAGTCAGTTCTCCTTCCATCACCATATATTTGACCCCCTTTATCCTCTTCTACCACCCCTCTCCCCCCTTACCCTCTGGTAACCACTGAACTGTTGTCTGTGTCTATGAGTTTTTGTTTCATTGTTTGTTTGTCTTGTTCCTTTGTTGTTTTTCAGTTTTATATTGCACATATCAGTAAAATCATATGACTTTCTGTCTGACTTATTAAAAAATCAAAAAGAAACAAGCAAAATTAAGTTTAGTAATATATTTTACTTAACCAAATGTATCCAAAACTTTACCATTTCAGCATGTGACACTGGCCACATTTATAGAGCTCAGTAGCTCCACAAAGCTTGTGGTCAACTTATTGGACAAGGCTTCCCTGGACTGTATCCTCACTCTGAGCCCCACAGTTGTGGCTGAGGCTGCTCAGTGAAACCATGCGCTATCTGCTGAGTGCATTTTGAAAAGTTTCCTGTCAGGGTGATCACTGAACATCTTAACCAACATCCCCTCCAACACTGCAAAACAATAATGACCAAATTATTTTTTTTTGCATGTGTTCCCTCAGATATTTCATAGAATAGCTGCAATGTATGGTTCTCTCTGGACAACACATACCTAGTCCATCAAGGATTTCATACATGGCATTTGTTCCCCCTCCAAATTCTAGTATCTGTAAACTCATTAATAGTACTTGTTGCGCATCCTGTTCAACTGTGGTAACCAGAGCACAGCATGGGCCTTCCAAGGTGACCCGAGCAGGTGGAGTAGAGCATCACCAGAAAGGGCATCTCCATCTTTATTGGCATCCATGGTCCTCCTAAAACAGTCACCAAACTTCTCCACTTAGGAGCACGAATAGCATCTTCTGATCTTTTCATTGTTAAATCGGTGTTACCTTTTATACATCAGATATGCTTTTCTTTCATAATGATTCCATGATCAATTAAAAATATTCAGAGAATTGTATAAGTTGGATTAGACATTACTAAGTATACTGAACAATGTGGAGTTCAAGTTTGACATTTGGAAACCATCAGATGTATTTCCTGTACTTCTAACATGCCCATTTTAGATTTGTCAAACTCTGGCCATGTATCAAGCCCTGGCTCAAATCTTCTTTCCCCCCAATTTTCTCCCTCAAAAAATACTGACTCTATCCTTTAACTACCTATAACTATTTCTTCTTGTAATAGTATTTATTACATGATTTCCTTGTATGTCTGTTACCTTCTTTAGACCCTCATGGTTTGGAAAGCAAAGGCTGTCTTTCTATTTTCCATTTGCTCTAGTGCATTGTCTGCTTAATATTATGTGTGTAGGGTGCGTGTGGAGGGCGAGGGGAACAGATACCTAGGGAGATAGGAAGGGAAATATAAGAGAATTAGAGGAGAAGGAAAGGAAGGTTAGTGAGCTTTGTAAGCCTGTAACAAATCAGATCATTTTTTCTCATTACGTAGTAACATGTGAAATAAAGTAATAGACCATGAGAGTTATGTTTTCAAAGAATTTTGCACTAAATCCCACTATAATCCTCAAGACATATTCCCTCTTTTGCCATTTTTCTGCTTTGTTAGCCTTCACATTTTTGTGACAAGCATTCATCTGAGAGCCTGAGAAATTTATAGCCATCATTCATTTATTCTTTTATGATCTGTAAAAAAAACATAATTTTAGATAAAATGCCATATCTTTGTTACTAAAGTGTCATTCCTCAATCTCGACATTTCGAGTGATTTGATCTGATGGATTTCACACCACTTAAAACAGGAAGAGAGAAAATGTACAGTATGTAAAATCGTTATTTTTAAACTCCTCCTCCATTTAGCACTCAAATGGCTTCATTTTGTACTTAATTTCTTGGTTTGCTTTTGAGTATAATGATTAAGTCTACTTAAAAAAAATCACTACAAGCCAGCGGCCCCAGTTCGGGCCCCACATACAAGGGCCAGTGACACTGCCCTTAAAAAAAAAAAAATCACTACACTAAGTCAGGAAAAAAGACAATGAGACAAGTAGAGCTATTTCTTTCCAAGCAAAACTGGCCATGCCTCGTTCTCTCCCAAAGTGTTGATTATACTTTGGAAAGATAAGAAATTTCTCCCCCACCCCCAGAAAAATACATGCAGAAAGGTCTTTGAAGGGTCAAATTCTCCATATCTTGCCTTTCAGCAATCAATTCATATTTATTGAGGACAGGCGCTTCAGGGCAGCTCCAGACAACCATCTGTAGTAAACAGAGCTTGTCCTTTTTGTATACTAACCTCTCCTTTCACGACCCTACTTCTGTCTCAGAAGTGGTCTACTCTGTCCCTCTTTCATGAGACTTTTCTGTTTGCTTCTCACTGAGGCTTGTCCTTGGCGATCTATCAGCTACACAAGAATTTTCTCATTACCCCAGCGTGGTAGCTTGAAAGTGAATAAGAGAACCTGGCACACCGACATGCGTTTGATGCTCATTATTGGCAGTAGTTACAGCCTATCATGAATGCTGAATTGGAGAATCTTAAAACTGCTCTTCTGTGAAATTCAGGAATAGGTTCCTGTGAGCCTCTGGTCACATTTTCATCAACTGATCAATATAGAATCCGGTTTTATGTGTGTTTTTGTTTAAGGACACTTTACTTACCAGAGACTGTTGATTCATTAATATTGACCTTGAAGCAAACTGCACTGTAACTCATGCTTGAAAGAAATTTTTCGAACAAATGCATTGTCTGCATAAGGCATACCACAACCTTTGTACATTTACAGCACTAAACAACACTTCAGCACAAAAACACAAAAATATGGCACTAAACAGACTGAAGAAAGGATACTTGTTTACAGTATCAGAGCTGAACTGAGGAGACAGAACAGTGTGGTGATTGATCTAGGCCTGGAGTATGCACATTGGTTCACCCCAATTTTTGCCATACTGTGCATGTATGAATAGCTACAAAGGGATTAGCTTTGAGATTACAAAGAAACTTTGGTGAGTGGGAAAAATTCATAATCTACAAATAGTAAAGGAGCATGTATATATTTAAAACACAAAATATTCGACATTTAATATTGGAAACTATAATTTAACACATATATAGTCATGGGATGTGGAGTATAGTGTGGAGATGGAGTCAATGGAATTGTAATAGATATGTATGATATCGAGGGTGGGGGACAGGGGGAGGAGGGAGAGGAAGTCACTTTGTAACGGGTGAAAAGGGTAACTATTGCATTGTTTTGTACATCTGTAACTAATAATAATAAAAAAAATAAAAATAAATAAAAAAGTAAGCGGTAGGGTAGAATGTGATAAAATCCTGGTATCCAGATATCTGTATTTAACAGAACAGTAGTTGCTTCTCAAAAGAATGACCCTGATCAAAAAAATAATAATAAATAAATAAATATATAAATAAATAAAAAAGGGCCGGCCAAGTGGCGCAGTGGTTTGGTGCTGGCTTGGGAAGCCAGTGGCCCCGGTTCGGGTCCCATATATGAGGGCTAGTGACACTGCCCTCAAAAAATAAAAAATAAAATTAAAAAATAAAAGAATGATCCTCATAATAATCTATAATGATATCTATATGCTAAACGTTTGTAATTAGAACCCATTAATTTGGTTACATGTGAAATAACAGGGCCCAGGAAAGGGTTCAGCGTAAGGTCTACAGCTTAACTTTACATCTCTGAAACTGTGAATAATGTGCCCTGGAGCATTGCAAGATATTTAAAAATGTCCAGGGAACCACACAGAAATCTCTTAGATACTTTCTCTTAGAAATATTAGCTAAAGATTATTCATTCCTTTTGATGACATCGTGTATCTGTGATGCTGAGTTTCTGGTACTTGCTGGGATAAAAAACAAGCTCATACCTTGGCTATAGTAAAAATGATGCAGAGACAATAGGGGTGCATATATCTTTTCAAATTAGTGTTTTTGTTTTCTTTGAATAAATACGCAAAAGAGGATTTTTTCTGGGTTGTGTGGATATCTATTTTTAGTTTTTTTGAGGAATCTCCATGCTATTTTCTATAGTGGCTACAGCAATCTGCAGTACCACCAACAGTGTATGAGGGATCCCTTTTCTCCACATCCACTCCCAACACATGTTATTTGTTGACTTTTTGATAATAAGCATTCTGACTGGTGTGAGGTGGTACTCATTGTGGTTTTGATTTGCATTTCCCTGATAATTAGTGATGTTGAGCATCCTTTCGTGTGTGTTGGCCATCTGCATGTCTTCTTCAGAGACATGTCTTTTCATGTTCTCTGCCCATTTTTTGATCAGATTGTTTATTTATTTTGTTGTTGTTGTTGTTATTGAGTATTATGAGTTTCTTATATATTTTGGCTATCAGCCCCTTATTGGATATATCGTTTGTGAGTATATTCTCCCATTCGGTAGAATAAAACTTTCTGTTTTATTGAAGGTTTCCTTCACTGTACAGAAGCTTGTTAGTTCATGTAGCCCTGTTTGTTTATTTTTGCTTTTGTTTCCCTTGTTCAAGGGGACGTATCAAGGAATGGATAAAGAAGATGTGATGTGTATATATACATAATGGAATATTAAACAGCAGTAAGAAAGAATGAAATCTTGCCATTTAAGACAACATGGATGGATCTAGAGAGTATTATGCTAAGTGAAATAAGTCAGGCGATAAAGACAAATACTGTATGGTTTCACTTACATGTAGAATCTAAAAACAAAACAAAATAAAAACAGATTCATAGAAACAAAAACCAAAGGAATGGTTACCAGAAGGGAGGTGGTAGGGCGATAGGTGAAAAGGAATATGTCAGGAAAATTGTGATATGTTTACACAGTGACAGATGGTTACTAGAGTTAGTGGAATAATCACATTGTAAGACATAAAAATGTAAAATCACTATATTATACACCTGAAACCAATATAACCAATATAATATTGTATATACCAACTATACTTAAACAAAATATTTTTTTATATATTATATATAAAGCAAGCTCAGCAGATGTTCATTTTATTCGAAGATTTGAGAAGTCATATAATGTGCAACAGGCACTAAGTTGTTAGGTCGAATTAACTTACTCCACATTTTTGATGTAACTGAAATCAACAGAAATATTATGTTTTTTTTTGTTGTTGTTTATTGAAGTTTATTTTTTTCTTCTTTTTTTTTTAAGCCTAAAAGCACCATAACAAAATTACTGAGACAATGAAAATTCTTGAAGCAATAAAGTTTGGGAATCTACTGCCTAAATATTTTGGTCATTATTATGCTAATTTCCTTGTCTATGCCTCAGTTTCCTTAACTGCAAATGGGAGCCAATATTACCATACCTATAAAGTGCTAGCATAGACCTGGCCTTAGTAGATCCAAGAAATATTTTCTTTTCTCTTCTTGCTGGGATGAAGTTTATCTTTATACAGTCAATTACTAAAATAGAACTTGTCAAATAAGTCAACAATATTATTAAAATCACAGGGATTGGAGTCATAGTATTTGTCATAGCTAAAAAATAAAGGGTTGAAGAGAATGTAGAAACAATTTATGTGAGAAAATTGATCTGCCAATTACAGATTGCTATTATCCAGTTAATCAACATGGTTCCATAGGTCTCTAGTTTTGTTTTCGTAACTCAATTAATTAGTATGATTTCTTTTTAATTTGGTAATTCAATCTTTGTCATTTATTTTATCAAATATTTGTTGAATACTTACTACACACCCCACTGTTGGAAGTATCCTGAATATAGAGGTGAACAAAATAGCCCAAAGTCTATATATTCAAAGAATTTATAGTCCTTTGGTGGGAGACAGAGAACAAACAAGTAGATATAACTGCCAGTTAATGTTCCATGGAGAAAACCAAGGCACTGTAAATGGGATAAAGCACAGAATGGGTGTAGGTTTTATAAAGGGTGGTCACTGGGTGACATTTGAGAAGAGAAGGAGGAGAAAAGAAGCTATAAAGATATTAAGGGGGTGAGGGGTTTGTTCCAGGCAGAGGGAATGGCACATGTGGCCTAAGGATCATATTGAATGAGATGGAAGCCAGTGAAGGGTTCTAAGCTAGAGAATAACATGATCTGACTTAGATCTCAGAGGGACCACCCTGGCTATATTGGTGAGGATAGAAACTATGGGTCAAGGGCAGAAGCAAGATCAGTTAGGATAGAGACCCATCAGTCTCAATTGTGGAGATTCTGTTTTATATTGGCTTTAGGAAATCTTTAATTTTGTTTTCCAGTTTCCAATCCATTCCAGTGATATAAAGCTCCATTGGGAAATCTTTGTTCACACATCACCCGAACTCTCCTGTTGCAGTTGCCAAACTATGTCCTCATCTTTCTGCTCCCAATGAAACTCATATTTTTGAGCCTTTCCTTTAAGTGATCCTTAATCTATTTTTTCACATGTCCTGCTCAAACATCTCTAAATCTTTTAGTCTTTCTCATTTTGCTTCTCTATAGAAGCTGTTATAGAAGAGATTGAGCATTTGATTGAGAACCAGAGGCAGGTAGATTGATCCTGCAGGTAGATTGATATGTGGTATGATTCTTGGGCCTCTGTAATAGGCACAGGTTAATCTCATTGATTCTTAAAGAGGGGAGAGATTTTTAGAGGCCAAATATTTTCATTGCTCCATTTTACAGGTAAGACCCACTTTCACAATTAACAGTTAGGTAACAGTAGAACCAAGGAACCAATAATAACACACAGATATTAGGGGAGGCATGTGTTCCAGGCAGAGGGAACAGCATATGTGGCCCAAGGACCACATCAGAGGAGATGGAAGACATTGAAGGGTTTTCGTTGTTGTAAAAAGGTCTTCCCCGAGAGAACATAGGGCAGAACGGAAGTTTGACCCTCGGCCTCCTGCCTCCAGTCCAGTGAATTAGACATTTTATTTATTCCTTTTACCTTATAACACCATCTAATGATACAGTCTGATTATCTCTGGGCCCATTTGCAGACCTTCACTAGTTTTCCATGTCTCTTTTAACTTGTGGAAGTCCTTGACCAACCAAAAAAATAACACTCTTTCTTTTAACAGTGAATAATTCAAAAATAACAGCAAGAGTAGGAGACACATTTACACGAAATTTTAGCAAACAACACATGCATAGCACTGTTTACATGGGTGGCTTGAATGGGTTTGCTTCATGGTTAAGTCACAAGAAAATATTTTAATTGACCATTTGCCTTTGGTATTTGTGATGAGTAAAAGCATGGGCTCTGGAACCCTGAACTTGCTACATGTCACATCTTGGAAAATTGATTCAACAATTCTGTGTTTAAACATATATAAAATGGGGGTGAAG
Source organism: Aselliscus stoliczkanus (assembly GCA_033961575.1). Taxonomy (NCBI): domain Eukaryota; kingdom Metazoa; phylum Chordata; class Mammalia; order Chiroptera; family Hipposideridae; genus Aselliscus; species Aselliscus stoliczkanus. The sequence goes on from CM066730.1 coordinate 88,707,845, forward strand.
TTTATTTCAGTAAGTTGTTGTAGAGATTAAATTCTTTAGCTGAATGTGTGGGCCACAATGGGTGGTAAAAATGATTGCTATTATTATTGTTGTTAGGTATATATTTTATTAAGCATGATAATTATCACTTTCACTTGTTTAGTTCACTGTTATTTACAAAGCAGTTTCATGTACATTTGATTCTAGAACCCTATGAGGCAGGCAGGACAAGTAGCAATTAGGATCTCCATTTTATGAGTGAGGGGAGAGAGGAAGAGAGAAGCTCTAAGTGACTTGACTTGACAAAGGCAGCTCCTGAGTGACAGAGTTAGGACAAGAACATTCAGCTCCCCTGGGTCTACATCCTGGTTATTAGGTGTTTTTTTTTTCATTTTTGAACTTTATTTAGTTCCTGAGCCATAGTCACTAACATAAATGCTCATTATTAGCCTCCTGCTGCCAGGGTGTATTTGTCACTGATTTATCTGCGAAATATACAGATTTCTGAAGTATTTGGACAAATACCTATAGGCCCCATCATAGCTTCCTTTTTTTCTGTTGAGTGAGGGTTTTCATTTCACTTTTTACTTTTCAAAAACTAATGATGAAAAGTGTGTGCGATACTGTCATCTCATCTGTCAGCAGAATTTCCCAACTTGCTGTGATTGCTCCACAGCACCTTCAGAAGAATGAGGGAAGAGCAGAGATTATTGTCTCTTTCTACAATGAAAATACATTCCGCTATTTGAACCAGAGTCTGCCCAGGTTATTAACCCTGCTTTAGTTAATAGCATATGGGAACAAAAACTTCCGCCTTCCTTCTTTCTTTTAATATTCCTATGAAAGAAAATTGATCATCTGTAGATAACTGAGTAAATATTAATAAGGTTGATGGTGAGAGAGAAGGTAAACAAGAGGCATAGGACAAAGGTTGGAAAATTACTAGGCAGAATGTGATATTGGCACCAAGAACCCCATTTTATGCTTGTCTGACCAATCTCAAGGCTTCATCAATAACCACATCCTATTAAATGCACTGAGGTAGCCAAAGAAAGCAGCAGAATAAAAATGTGCCCTTTGGGATGGGGAATGAGCAACTACACCCTCAGTACTGCTTGTGTTGTGTTTCTTCCTTCTGAAAGACAAAACCCTGGGAGATGGTGCCATTGTGTGCCAGGAGGCAGTTTGTGGGTGACTGTCACCTTTAAGCCCAATGACACTTGAGCTGAGAATCTCACATGACTGCACCATTTTTTTTTGTGTGTGCCATCCTTGGCACCCCTGAGTTCATCTTCTTTGAATTAACAGAGCAAGATAGTTTAAAGTATGTGCTTCAAATTGACTGACAAAGAAGCCTTTGAAAAAGGTATAACCTCTCATGTCTCAATTTACTTACCTGTAAAGTGGAGTTAATTGTGTCTACATCCTAGGACTGTTAAGGAAACTGTAGCTAGTGTATGTGAAGCACTTAGAGAAAGCAATGACAGGTGCATGGAAAGTACTTAAAGCATGGTATCTATTATTATTGTCATTCAAGATGGGAAGACATTTTTATTTCTGGTCTTATGGATTCATTTGTATCTTTTCTCCAACACTGACTTTGCAGATTGACAGGATTTCATCTAATTACTCACTTTAAAGCCATTCCTTACCTCTAGTTCTTGCTTGATTTATACTTTGAAAAAACAAACAAACAAACAACTACAGCAATGACAAAACAACTTATAAAGAGGAATAGGAGGTCAGACACATTTGGGTGGTGGGGTCTAAATGCTACTTCTGTTATTAGCTAGTTCAGAGACATTTGGAAACTTTCCTTAACTTCTCAGAACCTTGCTTTTCTCGGTAGAGATAAAAATTCTCTATGCCTGGAAACACAGCAGCTACATCAAAACAAACACATATGTGTGTAATGGATTTTGTTGGAGTTGAGGATTACGATTAGATGGTTCAATAGCCAGGGGACACAGAATGCCCAAATGTCCCATTGGCACAGACACCATGATTCTGCTTGAAATCTCCCAACATATTTCCTTGTGTTTTATTAAGCTAAATGGAAACTATTTACGAACGAGTTCTTTAATCCTTAGTCGGTATGCAGTAATTGGTGGCTTTACATTAAAAAGTATTTTAACAAATTGGTTTCAAAATCCCAAGGAATAATGATGCCACTCCTTTTTTAAATGCCTATTATATACCAGACACTCTACACAGAGTACATTACTTAATCTTCACAATAATCATATAGGTAGCTACTGTTACCAACACCAATTCAGAGTTGGAAACCAAAGCTAAGGTGTACAGCACAATGGTCAGGCATCTACACAGTCTATGAAGTGATCCCCCTGTTAAGTCCAGTGCCCATCTGGCACCCCACATGATCTTTACAACATTATTGATTATAGTCCCCATATTACAGAGTCTGTAGCTGTAACCTGTATACTAAGTGCATAGTGACCTCATCAATAAGTGTAGCCATTGGCTTGAAGATGATTAATCCTTTTTACTTATTAGACTGTAAGAGAGCTAGAAAGCCAAAGGGACATTATAGAAGAAGCATGGGCTTAACTTTTGTTGTTAGTGGTGGTTTTCTATCTTAGATTTGTATGCGTGGAAATAACACGCAAGTATAACTTTTCTTAAAAGCATGTCATATAGAGAGTTAGACTTGCTATACCACAGGAGGAAGTAAAAAACAAAAAGTATTTTTTTAAAAGAGATTAATTAGGGAAGCTTGATTTTTCTGACTCTATTCTAGCCAATACCTGCCCACATAGCCCCTTACGTAATCCCCTACAAGCTTTCTTTCCTGGGGACTACTTAGCATTTGTAGTGACAAAGTGTATGGGTGGGAGTGAAGCTTATCAACTTAACATAGGCTGACTTTTCTTGTTTCTTCTGTATCTTTAGACCCCAGAAGAACTAGAGGATGATTCTGACTTTGAGCAGGAAGATTATGACGTGCGCAGTCGGACAAGTGTTCAGACCGAGGACGACCAGCTCATTGCAGGCCAGAGTGCACGGGTGAGTGGACTGTGGTTTGTGGCCCAGTGGCTGCGTTCGCCAAACTGATCTGAAGGAATTTCTGATTTGCAGGGGCTTGGAACCCCAGATTCATGGCTCCAAAATCTGCTCTCTCATCCGGGGTTGTTTTTAGCAACTGACATTTTACACAATGGAAATAACACCCCCCTCCCCCCCCGCCCCGCGCGCTTCTGATTCCTTTTAACTCAGTTCTCTCTTCATCGCTCAGAACACAGCAGCCACAACAAAGCAAACACTTACATGTATAACAGATTTTGTTGTGAATGGGGATTACGATTAAATGGTTCAATAGTTGGGGACACAGGGTGCCCAGATCTCACACTGGCACAGACACCCTAGTGTTTCTTGAAGTCTCCAAACTTGTTAACAGCACAAGAGGCAATGACAAATGGAGAATTAGAGTACTCCTTTGTTACTGGGTAGTCTGGCCTAGGGTCTCTATAAATAAGACCACATCTTTTGAAATTGCTTGAAGGCTATCAGAGTAGAGAGAGAACTTTTTTCTCCCAATACCTAACTTAAGCCAAGGCAGTAGCCCTAAATCTGTCTTCCATGTGATAGGAAAGGAATTATAGAGACATACTAGAAATAGGCCAGTTGAAGGCATCTAGCAGGAAGCAAAGAAAGATGGCTGCTCTGGCTGACATTTGAACACTCCTGAGCACTTTGTTACACTGTCCACCAACACAAGTGTTCCAAAGAGGATTCTGGAATCTGACCAGTCTGATCAGCTGTATCTTCTAGAGGGCAGAGGCAGGTAGTCAAGGCAGGTGGCAAAAGATGAAATCCCCGGGAATTGTAAAAAAGGGGGAGGCTCAATTGCCACAGTGTAAAAACAATCACATTATAATAGAGCTGAGAATTAGATATTTTAGTTTTCTATGTTAGGTTTAACTTGAGAAAAGATAATCAATAGGAAGCATGAGGCTGAGAAAGAGGTGATAAATTAGGATAGGGATTAGGAAACACCAGTAAGCTCACAGGGGCTTAGGAACTGCGAAAGCAGAGTAAGAAATAACCAATCAGAGGTTAAAATAAAGAGGACTCAAAAGATTAAGTCTTATGCAGAGTCAAGAAAGTCTTTGTACTTAAAACCCAAGTTCTCTTTTGTGCTTTATATATCCCCATCATCTCATCTAAAAATAAAATAATCCAGAAGATGTAGTTGGACATGGATAAGGGAAATGTGAGGGTAAAAGCCAGAACATTAAAGATGCTCTGGCTTTGATTTTTGACTTCATTTTTTTAAATTAATTTATTTTTAATTAGCTTCAGGTGTACAACACAGTGCAATAGTTATACTTTTTACCCCTTAAAGTGACAACCCCTCTCCCCCCAATTCGCCACCCTACTCCCCCCATATCATACATATCTATTACACTTCCTCTGACTCCCTTCCACAGTATAATCCATATCCCGTGACTATCTATGTATTCAATTACAGTTGACTTCAGACCTACTTGGATTTGAATTCTAAAGTGTAGAATGAGAACCGTGTTCAGTTAAACGTTGCTGGATTTCCTGAGCTTCCGTCCTATCATCTGTAAAATGGGAATAGTAAATGTACATGATAGAATTCTTCTGAGGTTTTAATTACTTAATAGTGATAAAAAATAAAATAAAATAAAAATGAGGATAATACCAAACATATATTAAGTGCTCAATAAAGGATGGCTGAAAAATGTTATTACTTTGGAAGAGAAATCTCTTCCAATCACAGCCCTGGTGATGGTCAAAAAGCACACACGAGTATGAAGCCCCCAACTTTTAAAAAGTTCTTATAGACTCTATTTAATCCCACCCCCCAATGCTGGAAATTGGGGAGTTCATTAAGCTGAGAGTCTTTTGAGCCTATGGTGATGTAACACAAAACTAATTCATCAACCAAGTCATTCATTTTCAAAATGAAGTAAAACAAGCATTTTTATGTCAATGACAAAGGGCAAGTTGGAGTAATTCATCCAAACTTCAAACAATTCAAAATCAATTTGATTGATTGCAGCTCAGTATTTATACAGCCCAGTGTCTATTGACTTGTTTTCTCGAAGACCAAGCAATATTGTATAACCCTTATCATGTTTTATAATCACCATCTTGTCAAAATATAATGATTAGTCCCACTTTTTACAAGGGAGACTACAGTCCCCTTAAACTTCCTTTTCATGAATCTTTCTTACATTAGACATCAAGTCAATTATAGGTGGAAACAAAAGTCAGATGGCGCCTTTCTATATCATCTATTGTTTCTTCACTCAATGGCTGAAAAGAAAATAGTCTTTTTTGAAATATTTTTTTATTATGAATTAAGAATATGGTCCAGGATATTAAGAACAATGTACCCCTATAATCCAGCACTTGCTGATTTGTCTTTTAGCTCCATCATCTGGTCTGGGTGACTAAATTGCAGCAGACAGCATTAGTTATTGAGTCAACTTGTTTTAGACTGTAATTATATGATGACAAATCAGAGACATAGAATTGTGGCTGTAAGTTGGAAATATGAGGGTGCATGGAATTGCTGAGATGACAGATGGTTGAACTTTTGACCAGAGAAGTGTTAACTTGGTCAAAATTGTGAAGGAGGCAAAAGTTGTCTTTGACAGAGGCAGTTGCTCTTTCCGGCAGCCAATCCTCCTGTTAGTGGCCTTATTTTGTGTTTTCATGCAGAGATTCCTCTCTGAAAATATTAAATCTAAAAGGTTACGGTGGAAGAAAAGCTTTTAGTACCCACTCCAACATCACTCTCGAAGCCTGAAGTTAGAGTGTTTATTTCCTTTATGTATCCCTGTCTGATGCTTCTGTACAACATTTTATAAGAGAAAGGGGAGGAGGGGGGTGAGAGAGAGGAAGGGAAGTGAGGAAAGGGAAAGGGAAAAGAGAGGGGAGAGGAGAGGAGAGAGATTGCTATTAGGAGAGAATAAGAATGGTCATACGCTGGTCTGATAAAATACAGAAGTGATCAGGCATTTTGATCCTCAATGTGATCTCTTATAATATTTTTCTTCACAGGATGATAGAGTTGACAGAATGTATTATCTCAAGTCACACAGACCTGATTTTAAATATGGGCTTGGCCAAGTTGTGTGACTTTGGGAAATATCTTAACCTCTCCCTACCTCATCTCTTTGTTTATATATACAGCTGCTACCTTGTAATGTCATTTGGAGAACAGCATGATAAAATGGATCACAGGATTTGCCATATAATGTTAAGTGGATGGAGATGATGTAGATACTTGTAGCATGAGCTAGTCATTCATTAGAAGAAGGGCCAAATGATTTCAACTGAAAGATCTGGATGATTGAGTCATGAAAGTTTTTATTTGAATTAATGGAATTAATTACTTCCATTTTCCAATTCACTTCACAGCCTAAGACTGGTAAATTCAAAGAACTTACACCATAACAACTTATAGTTATTAACCTGCTGAATATCCAAGTGGATAGAAATGGGTACATTGAATTTTAGCCTGTTTGATCATTATTTATGAACATTCATCTACTTGAAACCTTAATGTCAGACTCTTGTTCGGTGTTTAAGAAACCAACACTTGTTAGTTTGAAAGCTCATAGACTTCAAAAGTCCTTTTTCTTTTTGAGATTGGAAAAATAATTAATCGAAAGTTCCTTGAGATTTAGATGGAAGAAAAGATTCTGGGTTGAATGGTTGTTGGCTTCGTTTAGTGATGTGTACTTTTATTTGGTAAGTAGAGTTTATAACATTAATTTTAAAAAATGGCTGGCTGTTCAGAAGACAGTCTGGGACCCTGGGGTGGGGGTGGGGTAGGAAACTGTGGATGTCACAGATTTGAGCCCTCAGATCAACCAGATCATTGATCTGGAGAGCTGTGCTTGGCGACTGTGCACAGAAGTCGCAGAAACTCTGGCTGCCCCAGGTGATCCCATCACACAAACACTGATTTTTCTCTTTTCCTCTTGGCCATGAAAACCATTTTTCCCATGTTTCTTTAGTTTGAGGGAATGAACAATTGCATGTTCTTTATTTTGTATTCAACTTGATTTCATTGTAACCAGCCTGTACTTTTTTTTTCCCTCCTAGCTAGCGTGGCTATAATGTGTTAACATTTCAAACTGCTGAGTTACAATGATAAGACCTAATTAAAACTCATATGTTGAATTTTAATTTGATTAACTTGCTAATTTTGCAGTTTGTCATCTACTGTTTATAGATAACCTTTTTGTTTTTTAAATTCCTATTTCAAAAAAGGTCAAGTATGAATTTTTAAAAGCCAAGAACATTTTTTAAATATTTTGGAAAAGACTTCGGCTCATCAGTAGCTACATATGCAGAAGCAAATGTAATGACAGTTGTGCCCAAGTCACACCCCATTAAGTGCATTATGCGGGTTGAACACCCCTAGAGTCAAAATAACAACTTTCTTTGCAAAACTGCATTGAAAGGGCCCGTTTCTTCAGCATTGTGCCCTTAAGAAATGTTTGTCTGTTCTGATAACTTCTCTCGAACTATGTTGATGCAGTAAGTGGGAAAATGTTTAAGCAGTCAATCCAAAGATATTTATGGAGCTTCTATTCTTTACAGGATGCTGAGGCCTCTACCCCAGGGAAAGTCAGAGAGAAGTCAGAGGTAGGGCATTAATAGGAGTTAGAGAGAAGAGCAAGCCAGTGAATATTCAAATGCTAAGTTGCAGAGTTGAAATTCAAGGGATTCAGTTTACAGAGAAGTGTATACCCTTCAGTGCATAAATTAACCCTTTGGGGACAATGCTTTTCATCTGGGGATTGAATGTAGACTTTGGAGGTTTGCTGGGTACGTTTCCAGATTCTTTTGAAGAGAAGCACCTGGTGAATGCTTTATATGACGCTGGTTAGGACTTGTGAGGTCTAAGTAAAACATGATTATCAATTCTATATAAAGAGGACAAGTTAATCTAGGACAGCGTTAGATCATCCAACAAGAATGCTTCAGGAAAAAGGAGCATAAGATTCAACTTCTGCAAATCGAAGCCTATCTCAAGTACATTGGAAATAGCTGCCTTATTGTTAGTACAATATTGCATATGAGTATGTGAGCTTATAACAAACTCTGTTGTGTACTGACCACTTTTTTAAATACAGTTTTTAAATGTACTTTTAATTCTTTTTCAAAATACTTTAACTGTAGTATTTGTACAAGGCTGGCTATTTAAACATAGGGTTGTAATTGTGTATACACACACCCATCATGCACACACACAGACACTCACATACTATTTACATATAGTCACATACATGCATACATGGAGTTAGTAGACATGGCTGTCTATAAGTAAGATGTAGCATCCAGGCAGCTGCTGTACAAGGACACCTTTATGCAAATCAAACAAAGACAGCCCTTACTTTGGGCAGATGACCCCTCATCTCTAGGATGCTCAGACTGGTGGAGAGCGCTTGTGATTTCAGCGACACTTGTCCCCCTGGGCCAGAACTGCTGTGCAGTGTTTAACTTAAATGGGGGTGTGTGATGACCCATGTACATCATGGTTAATGGTTAAGTACGGTGTTAGCCGACCTGGATCTGAATCCTATTCCTACAGCTTATTCGATGTATCCTATTGGGAATTTAATTAATTCCTCTGGGCCTTGGTATCATCCTTAATGAAACATGGCTAATTAGAGTTAATCTTGTAGAATGATTAAGTAGATTAAGTTTTTTGACATACATAAGACTTAGCACAGTACACAGCGTACATGTCTATACTCAAGGAATCATGTCAGTCTATTTATAGGTAGTCACATAGACAAAGAGAAGGGAGCATCCCTTCTCTTCAATGGTAACTAAGTAATAAGCTAGAGGGGTAGCTGGAAGGGAAAGCTAATATGGAAATTATGATAAAATAATGTTAACAATAATCCCATACATGCTTGCTTTTTGTTTGTTTGGATAAAACACTTAACACATTATTTAGTTTTCTATCCACCATAACATTTTGAGGTCATTGTTTACTATTCTAATACCTGAAGATGTTAAGGATATGATCTAATAATAACGAGCTCTTAGCCCAAGTCAGTGACAGAAGCTGGTTGAGCCCAGTTCTTCTGACCTTCCACCTGCTGATATTTCTATTAGACATCAGCTACTTCTCCTTCAAGCAATTCACTCACAGTGGGAGGAGCTTTACAATTTAGGAAGCACTTTTTCATTTTATTTTACTTGTCCTTTGCAAACACTGTAAGTCCCCCAAATCATGCTTTCTTGGTCTCTCTTCTGGAGAATGTGTCTATCTGAGAAACAGAGGGATATGAGGGGTGACATTCTTGTCCACATGCTCCTCTGTGAAGCAGGTTACACTTGGTTTTGTGAGGATGCAATCAGGTGATGTCAAACATTTCATTGAGGGGCTGCTACATAAATGGTGTTTTAATAAATAGAGTTGATTCCCTTTATTCGTGGTACTTACAAGGGCAGACAATTAAGTTCACGAACTTATTGCGGTGCTGCTCCTAACCTTTTTTGATATTAGAGAGGTGATTCATTATGAATTTGTACCAACAGGACAAACAGTTAACCAAGTTTACTATTTGGAAGTGCTGAAAAGGATGCGTGAAAAAGTTAGATGACCTGAACTTTTTGCCAACAATTCATGGCTCTTCCATCACAACAATGCACCGGCTCACATGGAACTGTCTGTGAGGGAGTTTTTAGCCAGTAAACAAATAACTGTATTGGAACACCCTCCCTACTCACCTGAACTGGCCCCCAATGACTTCTTTCTTTACCTGGAGTTAACGAAAATATTGAAAGGAGGATATTTCAATGACATTCAGGACATCAAGGGTACTATGATGACAGCTCTGATGGTCATTCCAGTAAAAGAATTCCACAATGGCTTTGAAGGGTGAACTAGGCACTGGCATCGGTACATAGCTTCCCAAGGGGAGTACTTTGAAAGTGACCCTAGTGATATTCAGCAATGAGTTAAGGAACACTTTGTCTAGGATGAGTTCACGAACTTAATTGTCAGATCTTCATATGTTTTATAAAATCACTATGAACCTTAATCAGCAACTACTGAATTATTTCTCCTAGGGGAAATATAGGGTTATGTGCCTGAGTGCTACCAGTCTCAATGTTTCCTTCAGTCAGTCATACATAACCTTGTTTAATGGGTGCTTCTGTTTAGATACCTTACTTTCTCGTTTTGATTCACTTATACTGATTTCACACTGTCAAGGGCCCTATAACTCATGCCTGGAATGAATTTCACCTACTATGTGTATTTTCTTCATATGGCGCATCATAGCCTTCTTGTGTGGTTAGGGCTTCTAAGCAGCATCACTCTGGCAACATGTTTGGGTTTTACAGAGAAATCACCAACAAAAAATACAAAGGTGTTGAACATGTGGAACTAAATACTCCACAAAAAGGACACCTGTGTATTGTATGAGTTCTGAAACAAGAAGTCAGAGAATCCCTTATTCATCCTCACCTGGGAACACACGTGTTGGGTGCCTCATTTTCTGCAGCTCTGTTCATGTCTGTGAACAAATGTGAAAGCATCACAAATATTGATTAGCGGTTATAGACAAATTCTAGAGAGTAGGAAAATTTGCAAATAAAGAATCCATGAAAACTGAGAATCGACTTTCTTTTTTTACATTCCCTTACCTCACAACTTATTGAAAATCAACCTTTGCTTCCTAATCTTATATTTAATCCCACCACAATGTCTATCTACATACTCATCGGCTCTATAGGGAGCCATGGTCATCTCAGGATTTCCATAGAGACAGGCTGGGAATAGGTAAGCCATCCCTGGGATGCCCTGGGTAGGGGGTTTTGTTTGGTATCTAACCATGGACTCCATCATTAACACTCAGTTTCCCCACCCCACCCTACCCACCCTACCCACCCTTCCCCACCCCATCCCACTGCACTCCACTTGGATGCTCCAATAGTGTTTAAAATTCCTCAGTGATAGAAGGCTCTTTTTCTTTCTTCCCTTCTCTGAACAGATTTTGGTGTTGAAAGAGGTGTACTCTTTCATCTAGTAAAAGTTTCCTGAGACCAAATATAAAAATTGTCAAGAATAGATTCTTTTGAACAAACAGATGTCATCAAAGCAACAGAGGAGTTCTGTTACTGTCAGTGTGCATATACCTTCAGATCTCCATATTTTTTTGTATGTGGGCTCAGGGATGGGGAGTTTGGGGACCTTCTCAGATGTCTGTGTTTGGCCTTCCCAGAGATGGAGGGCACTTACCAGACTGGTGGAACAGCCTATCCATCTGGCCAGGATCTGGCTTTGTCATTCACTGGAGGCAGAGTCAACCGACTGTCTGAACTTCCTTTGTCACCATTAATTAGTCACACTTTTCTGTAACCCACACAGGCCATCATGGCACAACTACCACAGGAGGAGAAGGCAAAAATAGCTGAGCAGGTGGAGATATTCCACCAAGAGAAAAGCAAGCTGGACGCTGAAGTAGCCAAATGGGACGACAGTGGCAATGACATAATTGTGCTGGCCAAGCAGATGTGTATGATCATGATGGAAATGACAGACTTCACAAGGTGAGGCCCAGAGACAGGGAGACGGACATTTTCTCATTAAACCCAGAAGCCTAACAGTGTCTATTAGCATGTGAAAACTTGCTGAAAAATGAACATATTACATAAAAGCAAGGTGCTGGTGTTATAAAATTTGCATGAGTAAGTCAAAATGATCTGAACCTAATTCTGAGCAGATAGGTCTTTTCAGCTAAGGAGAACAGATTCATTTTTTGTAATTATAATTATTTTAATTACCTATCCCACATCGGTCATAAAATCAAACCCCTGAGGATTGAGTGACTCATTTTTTATCTGTGCTGTTTTGCAATGTACTGAAACATTATTTTGAAGATAAGGTGAATGATTTGTTAATATCCACTTGGGAATAATAGCTATCTACACATATGTGTGTGTGCATGTATATGTGTAATATGTTTTAATGCTAGCCCATGAGTTAGCATTAGCTTCAGCTTGTTTTTACCCTTACATTCAAAGAATCAGGTTCAGCCACCTGATTCTATAATTTTGACAGGTTAATTAAAAATTGTGTGTGTGTTTTATTCTGTTTTGCTCTGAGCAATGCTTTTAATAAATCAAGACACCAGTCAGAATTTTGTCAGGCTCCTTTTCTTCATCTGGGGTCATTGTTGTTTCTGCCATTGCATTTTTAGTCTCCTCTGTAAAGAAAGGTGACATTTCTCTCCTTCCTACTACACGAAGGTCAAACCAAGGCAAAGCAAAGCTCATTGAAAAGATTCCCTGGATTTTGAGTCTAAATACCAGGTGATTTTAGACCAATCTTTTATTTTCCTTATTTATTTGCAAAATGGGGAAACAATGCTTTTCTTGTATATTTCACAGAAGAGCTTTCAATTCCAAAGAGGTAATACATTTGCAAATTATGCTGCCATACAACTGTAAGCTATCATTGTACTGTAGATTTTTCCTCCCTGCATACACAGACACACGTAGACACAGGTGAGCAAAGGTGTGTTAATGATTCTGCATGGTATTTGTTACTAAAACGTAAGATATATGGCAATGTCAAAACATCACCTTATGGGTAACGATTTTTTTTTTTAAATTATAGTTGAATGCTTCTAATAAGAAAGGCCTGCGATTAATTATAGGTTATAATAAAATATGGAACATCTCTGACTCATTCCCCTTACCTTTTGCCTCTGGCCAGTGTGTACTAATGACATTGCTTGGCCCTTTCTCCAAATATTTTGAAATTGTTTTTTTACTTCACTGGAATAATTTCACTGTTATGAGGGTGACCTTTGAGACTTTTAAATGTCATTGTATTCATTAGAAGTTCAAATTAGTAGAATTAGGTAGTCTCTTTCAGCTTCACAGATTTATTTCACACACACACACACTCACACACACACACACACACACACACACACATTGGAAAAAAGTCTCAGTTATTTTTTAAGCCTGAATTTCTTACAAATCACACTATCATGGAAGCCTCAGTCATTATTTTTCAAGGCCTGTGATGACTGAATTTGCTTGCTGTCAGCATTATATTAGTACTTTATCTGATGGATATTATGAAATCCATTAATAACATCACTTGAACAAATATTCTCATCAGTTTAAAGTGAATAATGAATCTAGTCATGTCGCTAGTTTAGATCAAGAGAACATTTTATAATGCTCTACGTTATATATAACTGTGGTCAAGGAAGAGAGATATTTGAGGAAGTCTTGTTAGATGTTATATAAGACAGATTTTCTATTAATCAAAGTATAGTTTTAACAGTGAAAAGAAGGCCACTTCAATTTCCTAGGGATTTCATATAATTATTTGATGCGGATTTGAACAATGAAATGTCTAGGATGCTACTGGTGATCATTTTGCCCACTGCCCAATGAGTTGTTTTATGCCCATGTGTGAGGGCAAAGGGAGGAATACAGGAATTAACAACCAGAGAAAAGCAAAGCATGTGAATTAGCAATGGAACACTGCAAGCTGAGGCTTCTGCCTCTGCCTGCACGGCTGCTTCTTTACAAAGAGGTGGCTGACTGGGGCCTGCCTTTGTGGCCTCTCACCTAAGTTCACTGCACTTGATCACGTGTACTATTATTATTACCCTTGCATTTTCCCCTTCAAGGAGGAATAATATTTTCATCTCTACACCTCTAACACCTTCTACGTACTATTATGTCTTACTTAAAGGCATTGAAACTCAGCTACTCTTCTCAAATCATATGTTTAAGTGGAATTTGGATGCCAAAAAAGTACCCTTGCATTTATTATCATCTTTTATTCTTATCAGTAGCTAACTTATTAATTTGATTCAGTAATCGCGATGATACGCACACTATTATTATTAAAATTGGAGTAGTTGTGCCTCATTATTTATGTAATAACTTCTTCATGGAGGATAAAAGTGATATGCCTCATGTCTTTTTGCTGTTCTTGACTTCCTTCTCATAGGCAATGGCCCAAGCACTGTCATGCATAGGGTGAATCCACAATTATCGTGTCCTTTTTGTGAAAGAAATAACATGTGCTAGTCTTGTGTTCCAATAACAAAAGATGTGGAGGTGACAGCAGCTCAGGAAAAAACCCAAGTGGAATTGTATAGCAAGAGATAAAACTGCCTTCTGAGATTAATTATACATTCTCATCTTGAAAGGAATGGGTTCAGGCTAAGAAAAACACTTTTAGGGCACATTGAGTTGTGAAATACTGAGGACTAGACTTAAGCATCGTGGAATCACCCCACTCTTTTCAGACACTCAGTACCTCGGTCTAGGATCACCTGACTGGTCTTTCAGTTTCTTTTTTCTTTCTTTTTCTTTTCTTCTTCTTTTTTTCTTTTAATTAGTTTCAGGTGTACAAAGAATATAATAGTTAGACATTTACACCCCTCACAAAGTGATAACTCCCCTCCCCCATCTACTACCCATCTGACATCATATATAGCTGTTACAATTCCACTGACTCTATTCTCTATGCTGTACTCCACATCCTGGGGGGCGGGGGATATATAAATACACACACACACGCACACACACACACACACACACACACACACACATATAATTATAGTTGACATTCAGTATTATTCAGCTTCAGTTCCAGGCGTACAGTGCAGTGATCAGGCGTCTATACCATCCATGAAGTGGTCTCCCTAATAAGACAAGTGTCCATCAGATACCCTACAAAATCTTTACCACATTATTGATTATATTCCCCAAACTGTCTTTCATATTTTGATTGTTGATTCCTGTCTGTCCATGCCACACCAGATCTGACCATTAAAGGGCAACCATTCAGCTTCCTTTGCCCAAAACTTTCATTAGCTCCTCTTTTCATAGAATGAAATAAACATCTTGAGTTTGCTGTCTAAAGTCTGTCTACTATTTATTGACCCTTAGCCTTCTAATCAATTGAGTTCACATTTGTACATCAACTTCAAGGCCATAGTATAAATGTTACTTCCTTAAATTGTTCAGCTCATGTCCCTGCACCCCACTCCTCATTAATCCCAAGATTAATTCACCTTTTCTACTGTGCTGTCTTCATACTGCTTCAGCTGATTGGTGAAAGTAATATTTCCCAAGCATGTTTTATGGAACCCTGGTTCTGCAAAGAGGCTTCTATGATTTAATGCATTTGTGAATTCATACTGTATCTCATTATTGGTGAGTCATATTATATATTGACAAGTTAGAGGCATTGAGAAAGCTATATAGCAAATAAAACTTTTCAATTTGGAGAATTTTGGGTATTGAGTACATTAACTCTGAATGTATGAACACATTGAGTTTTCATATTAATACCTACTACCTTTTCATGAAATAAATATGAACTGTTGGTCAATTGTAATTAGCAGTGATATAGTAGTAGTTTTGCATGACTCTCTTTTTCTTTCTTTCTTTTTTGGATTTACTACTTCTGGGGAAAGCATCCAAATATTGACCCTTGTATTAGTATCACCTATTGCCAAAAGACACAAGGTTACACATATCTACGTAGGAAAGCCAATCATATAGCTTGATGTTCTTTCCAAAAAACAAAAAACATGTTACAGATGGAACAATATGATATTTTCTATCTTTAAAGTCACAAATTCCTCAAAACACCAAAATAGAGAATCTGGTCTGAGGTAAAGAAACACAAAGGGTGTAAGCCATCATTTTGAGATGGAGCTACAACCATTGGAGCTATTCCCTTTATCAACATTTGCCTCCAATGATAGGAAGACTTAAACTCTGGTCTTGTCTTTCCTGGGCCTGATATGTATGTATTGATTGATAGATAGATGATAGATAGATATAGATATAGATTTTTTTTTCTGTTGGCCATTTTTTCCGTGTTTCTATACCCACTTCTCATTATTGAGTTGACTATGGCTCATTTAGACTTGAGCCATCCAACAGAGTAATCTCTAACCAAATGTGGCTATTTAAATTAATTGTTTTATTGTGGTGAAAAATATACACACTAAAATTTATTATTTTAACTGTTTTTAAGTGTACAGTTCTGTGGCACTGAGAACATTCACATTGCTGTGCAACCATTACCACCATCCATATCTA
Source organism: Aselliscus stoliczkanus (assembly GCA_033961575.1). NCBI lineage: Eukaryota > Metazoa > Chordata > Mammalia > Chiroptera > Hipposideridae > Aselliscus > Aselliscus stoliczkanus. The sequence continues at coordinate 88,723,940 of CM066730.1, forward strand.
GAAAATTTTTATCATCCCCAATAGAAACTCTGTACCACTGAATGTTAACTCCCCATCCCCCTCTCCATCCTACCCCTGGCAACCATCATTCTACTTTGCGTTCTCTATGAATTTGACTACTCTAAGTGTCTCACATAAGTGGAAACATACAGTGTTTGTCCTTTTGTGACTGATTTATCTCACTTAGCATAACATTCTCAAGGTTTAATTATGTTATAGCTGTGTCAGACTTTCATTTCTTTTTAAAGCAAAATAATATTTCATTGTATGTGTTTATCATATTTTGTTCATTCATTCATTGTTGGACAATTAGATTGAGTCTACATTTTGGCCATCATGAATAATGCTGTGATGAACATAGGTGTACAAATATCTTTTTGAGATCCTCTTTTCAATACTTTGGTGTATATGCCCAGAAATGTAATTGCTGGATTATATGGTAATTAATTGTTTGTTTCATTTTTAAAGGAACCACTGTACTGATTTCTATAGCAACTGCTCCATTTTACCTTCCTATCAACAGTGCACAGAGGTTCCAACTTCTGCACTTACTTGCCAACACTTTTTATCTTTGTTTGTTTGGTTGGTTGTTTTTATAGCAGCCATCTGAGATCACAACTTTAGCTGTTCTCATAAGAATGAAATATACAACAAAAGAGTACTAAATTGTGATTCGGGACACAGAGGGTCCAGCCCTAATTTTCTGAGTATCACTTTCACTGCAGTATCATCTTGAGAATGTGACTTAGCGTTCCTCCTTGGGCCTCAGTTTCCTCAAATAGAAAATGAGGAAATATTTGATGTCCTCAAAACTTCTATTTTGCTTGCTAGTTTCATGAAATACATCTTTTTTAAATTTAATTTTATTATTATTATTAGTTACAGATGTACAAAACAATGCAATAGTTTTTTTTTCACCCCTTACAAAGTGACTCCCCCTCCCCCTCCCCTGCCCCCTCACACCTGATATCATACATATCTATTACAATTCCACTGACTCCATCCCCACACTATATTCCACATCCCATGACTATATATGTGTTAAATTATAGTTGACATATAATATTGTTCAGCAGCAGCTTCAGATGTACACTGCAGTGGTAAGGCCACTTTATTACCAGTTTGTGACTCTAATTATTTGAAGTGAGTCTGCAATGTGAACTATAAAGTTTCTTAAAAACAATCTACTAATGAGTCTATGAACTGTATTCTCCAATGTAATCACAAAAGACATGCTTCTAATTACTCTGGTACAAGATAGAAGTCTGAACCTCAAGAAAATTCAGTTCTCTATAAATGTTCTTTAATAAATTAGTACATTTTGTCAAAATCTATCAACTGTTGAAAGTTATCCTGTAAGGTTCATGAAGAGGTGTTTTCCCAAACCCTTGGAAATTCTTTTTTTTTTTTTTTTTCAAGATTTTTATTGGGGAATTGTGGGAGGGGAACAGCGTTGGGGAACTGGGGAAAGGGAACAGACAAGTTGCTGTCCTTTTGTTCTTCAGTCTAGTTGCGGAGCACATTGCTTCACTGGCCCATTGCACTCCTCCCGGATGAGGCAGTTCGGTCACCAGCCTCTGGATGTCACTCACCGTGGCTATTGGCAGCTCACGCTGGCTGCCAGCTGCTCACGCTGGCTGCCGGCCACTCACTGTAACCTATGGCAGCCCACTGCAGCAGGGCTGCAGACTACACCGTCGCCGGGGCTCGCACAGCCCAGCTCCAGGTGGAGCTGTTGTTAGCTGTGGAGGGTAGTGTCACTGGCCCTCATATGTGGGATCCGAACCAGAGCTGCTGGCATCCCAAAACCAGCTCTTAACCAATGCGCCACTCAGCTGGCCCTGGAAAATCTTGAAGTAAATAAACATACCATTATTAATAATGAAAAATCAATTAGGGTGCAGCTCTGTGTGAATGGGTTAAATGAAGGCAAAAAGTAACAACAAATGTTGTGTCAGAATAAAACTGCAAACAAAACAAAACAAAACAAAACAAAAAAACAATTTTCTAGGGCTTGAAAGCTACAGAGAAAAATAAATAATGAGAACATTATTAAACGTTGATAGATTCTGCACCCAAACTTTCCTATAAAAAAGTGTAATACAAAACAAGGAAAAATCTATTTAGAGATAATAAACAAAATAATGTTAGAGAATGGAAACCAGATTATCACAGAATCTTTAACTCATCCAATATTAAATAAAATTCATATGTGAAATCCCTGTCTGTATTTAAATATCTAAACAGCCAGTGGGGGGAAAAAAATCAATGTTCTTTGTGGAAGAGTTGATGTTATCACAGCAAAATAAAATATCTTAAGTTTTGAATTTCTCTATGTGTGTGTTTAAGCTTTGACATGAACACAATATACAGAGGGTGCCAAAAAATGTATACACATTTTACGAAAGGAAAACTGCATTAAAATTGTAATACTTGATAGATATTGATAACAAAAGATGAATACAGTTTGACTTCTGCAATTACAAGAGGTGCTCAGAGTGGTTACCATCAGCGTCCAGACACTTCTGATTATGGCGAACTACTGCTTCAGCAACATTGAGCAAATTGTCCACTTGGATACTTTTTTTGGCACCCATAGTATTTCACTTTTAGCTACTAATATAACAAAACAATGCAGAAGAGAAATTAGGAGGGAAACTGTACAAAATAGCCTCCATTTACAATAATTTTTGAAGACATTTTAAATCTTCTATTTCATAAAATGTTATTGTGTAATGATGACAGTCATAGCTTACTCTATATAATCTTATGTATAAGTTTTTATCCATATCTCATCACATTTCTAACGATAGGAATGTAATTTTGTAGCATTAAAAAAATGCATTGAGTTTCATATACACTTAAGCAGACCAGGATATGTAGCAATGCTCAAAAAAAAAAAGATAAATATATTTAACCTCAAATTTTATTTATCTCTCAAGAAGAGAGAAAGAAGAGTTATATCATATACTATATTTTGTTTAAAGATTTATGATGCAGCATAGTTTTCTTTACCTCTATAATAAATATTTAAAAGACATATGATATTAAACAGTTCACCTAATTGAATGCTTCATGTGAAAATGGTTTGCAAGTATAAAGACATTTACTGTCACACAGTGTTTTCTGTGTTCCATCATAAATCAGTACCAGGAGCATACAAGCCTTCCAGAGTAAGAGCTGAACAGAATTCTGGAATTCTGGCTAAAAGGTTCCCCATTATGTACAAGAGACAACTGCTTGTCAAAATGCCAAAGTGGACTTAAAATTATAACATAATAATAGTGCTGGACATGATATGAAAGACAATGCATGTGTGTTTACTTTGGCTAGACTCTGATTTAAATTTAGAATTTATCACTTATGCTTTGTGTAAACTTAGATGAGTTCATCATTTTAGTCTATTTTGCTCTTCTCTAAAATGGAAATGATGATATCTTACTGCTAGGGTTGTTATGAAGACAAATGAGGTGGTGCCTACAGCAGCACAGGAGCACAGTAAGCATTTCAATCCTGAATTCCCATTGCCCCTGTAGTGATCATCCTTTTAAATGGAACATTGTTTAAAAATATGTGAATTAGTGTAAAGAATAAAATGTGAGTATATGCATCAAAATAGAGAAAAATATTCCCTAAAGATTAATGGAATCAAAGTGGGTTATTCACATAGAAATTGAGAGGAATGGAGAAAACATTTCAAAATTTTTCTAATGTGGCCAGAGCCAACTACAAAATCATAGTCCTGAACAAACAATATGGTAGGTTTGTCTATTTCTTGTCATAAAGTATATTTTTAATTATATTGTTTATGGTGTTTCAGAGGCAAAGGTCCATTGAAAAATACATCTGATGTCATTAATGCCGCCAAGAAAATTGCCGAAGCAGGGTCTCGAATGGACAAATTAGCCCGTGCTGTGGCTGATCAGGTAATATAAGAGGGGAGAGTGGAAACATTAATTAGTACTCTGGTTCTGTAATGGGTTTTATGCACCATATAAAATGGCTCTGAAGAATGAATTGTAGAGAATCACTAACATTTTATAAACTGGCTTCTAACTCTTGCTGAGACTGGACTGATGGAGAAGGTGAATTCATTTCAGGAGGGACTCCTAAGGTCTGTGACCAGAATTCCTTGAAAAACAAGAGCATACAGCAATGTAGGAGACATGACACCCAGAGAGTCATGGATTATCTTGTCTATCCTCCTTCAGAAATTCAGTCACACTGAATAAGGGGGAAGAAAAAGACAGAACTTTATGTGTTGTTTAATATTGATCTCACTGTAATGATGCTCTTCATGGTTCATAATAACTTATGCTCTCGTATAAAGGGGATTAATCCACATAATCAAAAATCTCCAGATTTATTTTCGTTCAGACTCAAAGGCATCCGAGATAAACAAAATTCTCAGAGTAATTTTTGTGTTTTTAGACTGAACTAAGGTTAAAATAGTTCTCAACGCCACCTTGAATATATGAGTTGATTTCCATACTTTTCATTTGTTTGGCTTCAACTAGAATTCTAAAATCCTGTTCTAAATATGTGTTGTTACAATAATGTTCCATTTCTTGTAAGGGTACTTTAAGCAATAGACTTTGCCAGATAACTGATGCCTGTTCCTTTCAGCAATAGGGTTTTATAGCTTGAACCATTTAAAGAGGAAAATGTCTTAAAATATAACATAAGAATCTGAAATAGGAGATATTATATAAACTATTATTTACATGGAGACAACGTTATGAACATGAAATTGTTTGCCAGACCACAATACAATGATGCTCTCCAGAGACATTGAAATATATAGGACGGCTTTCTTCTCCATAGATGGGCTTAGTCTCCTATGATTTTAGAGTTGATTATTATAGTCTTCCTTCCTCATTCCTTAATATTAGGCTGTACTTGTAAACACTGACTGTCTTCAACATTTCAGATTCTAGAATATGTCAAGAAAAATACATTATTGAGCAATTAGGATTACATTTAAAATAAGCCAACAAGTTATCTCCTTTTAACTATATGTAGAGGGTGCCAAAAAAAAGTATACAGATTTTAAGAAAGGAAAAAAAATGCATTAAAATTGTAATGCTCAATATATATCAATAACAAAAGATGAATATAAATCATCTGTATACATTTTTTAGCACCTTTGGTATATAATATATATAATCTGAGGTTCTGTGTTTTGCTCACTTTTGAATTTTTGAGAAACGCTTAATAGTAAAGATAACTCATTAAATATTACCATAATGTGAGAACTCCCCAAAATATATAGGGTTTGAAAACCAAACCACTACCATTAGCATAATTTACTAGTTTCAGGACAATATCAACTACCAGGCTTCCTGAAATTTGCAACATTAGATGGAGCTTCTTTCTGCAGAGTTCCCTATGTAGCTCATGTGAAAGAGAAGAGAGACAATGAATTTGCTTTAAAATCCGCATGCGTGCATGCAAACAAAACAAAACTGTACCAACCTAGGAAGAATGCCATTTTTTTTTCCCTGCAAATGTTGAGGGTAGTTGGGATGAGCAGATTGACCAGGAATTGGGGGGTGGTTCTAAAAACAGTTTTATTAGGAAGGACTTCTTCCCAGGAGTGAAAGTAGATGGAGTTTGAATGGTTTTTCCATTATAATCTGAACCTCAATGGCTAAAACAATTTCTCAGCATGTTTAGGCTCCTTGAGTTCAAGATTTTTTATTGGGATTTTGATTTTGCATTTTTGGACCCTTTTTTCCAACAATTTGCCACTTGAAGCATCACCCCCAGTTTTGATAACTGAAAAACACATCACACGTGCACATACACAGATGCCAGGATTCTCGATGCCCTTTGAGATTGTGACCAAGTATGCAAATGATATATAATGATGACTTTAAAATAAATAGGTGAAGGTAAGCATTGCTCCCTGTTTGTGGTATTCTGACTATCATCAGTTGTGAAGTGCCTTGCAATTTTTGCTAATGTTTTGTCTGAAGAGGACATTTTTTTCCCTCAAATTCTGCTCCTGTTTTCAAAGTATAAGTTATTTTTCTTGATCCATCATGCCTTTATTTGTGATTTAAATGCCTCAGTTTAAATGATTGAATAGAATAAACATTACCAAGGAGCAGATTGGCTGCCTTTATGTTGCCTGAAAATATTTTTATGAAGATTTGAGATATACATGCAATATAAACCTTTTATGGTCTGTTGCATTTTTAATTATTGCTCCATTGAGATAGAACTTCCAGTTTAATTTGCTTCAAGGTACTTATATCAAAAGACTTGTCAGTCCTCTAGGGAGATACCATTTTAAAGTTAATTCTTTTTAGTATATGGGCCTCTGGAGTTGGATAAATATTACAGTATTAAGTATTTGTAGTAAGCTAAAAACAGTGTGTGGGAGTCTTTCTTGATAAGTGCAGTTAGTGGGGGAAAAAAAAAACACCACAATGGTGAATGTTATGTATAAAAGAGACCCCTTTGTCATTTATTAAGTAAATGGCTATGTCAAAACCACTGGCTTCACCATATTAATGAAAGAATTCCTTTTCTTAAGCTTGAAAGAAACAGCTGGAGTCTTTTTCCTATATTCTTATTCTAAATAAGATACCTCAGTTTGGCTGTAAGTACTTACTTCTTACAGTGTTTCATCAAGGATCTGGTGATTATATGCTTTTTTTTAACAAGTGCCAATTTGAGTCTGAATGATGGAATGGCCTGGAAAACCTCCAGCGGAACTTTTGACAACAATAGAAATATGATTTCAGTTACTGGATAGCCATTGGCATTGAAGCCTCAGAAATGCTTTAGGGAATCATGTATGTGTCTATGGAAGCGTTCAGCTAAGCTCTGTGAGTGTCCATCCAATGAACATTCATCCACTTCAGACACCAAGACAACTCAAAGTCCCTGGTCATAGCTGACTCGGGCACATCCTTTGAAGGGCTCTGTTGTTACTGTTCCAAGTTTATTTCAATTGGCATCAAACTCATTGTACTAATTTCTGTTTCTCTCATAGTGATCATGATTCTTCTCAGAACTCATTCTTTAAAGGAAGTTTCTCATGTTGCTAATATTTTGATAAATATGAAAAAATCCAAAAAGTGTTAGACTTTCTTTAGGGAATGATGCATTTCTTAGAAAGCCAAAGTAAACCAGTGATATTCTCACCCACCCCCCAGCTAATTGAATTGAAACTATTCTGTCCTATGGCAGAGAGATTGCCACACAGAGCGATTTCCTTCTCACATATGTTGCGTTGGTTGTCTGTGTTAAAATAAATTTGCACATAGTGAATGTTAAATGAGCCACTAGGCAAAAAATAAATAAATAAATAAAAATAAAAATAAAAATAAATAAATTTAGAATATTTAGTTTTCTTAATGGTTTAGAAAAAAACTGGTAAAATACTCATAAACATGTGACACAAGTTCCAATAAGACTTTCTGAAGCTCTTCAATATTCTTTTAATAACATTTTATTAAAGTAGAGCAAACTATTCTAAACTGTTGGCTGTGGCCTTTCTAAAATGATATATAAAGAAGGTACGTTAAAGGGATGTAATTAAGGTGTATGACACTGAAACCTCTTCTCACAGCTTTTGTATAGCAAGTGTTAGAAGCTGAAGAGTACTTACTAACTGAAATCGCTTTTTTAAATATTTCAGTGTCCTGACTCAGCGTGTAAGCAGGATTTACTAGCCTACCTTCAACGAATCGCCTTGTATTGCCATCAGCTTAATATCTGCAGCAAGGTGAAGGCAGAAGTACAGAATCTGGGAGGAGAGCTCATTGTGTCAGGGGTAAGCTGGGGCTTGGACTTCACAATTTCAATTCCCACTGTTGTACTTCCAAGGCAAGAATTCTTGGCAACAGTACTGCTAAAAACACTAAGCTACAGTGACTCATAGAGAGGTATTTTTAAAATAAACGTTAACACCATTATTCCAGACCTTACAATAACTCACAAAGAGCGATTTGATTTTCCAATTACCCCGTGTTTATACTAGCCTTGTAAAATCTCCATTCTTCACAAGAAAACTAATTTCGTAGTCTGGAAACTCATTGCCAAGCTGCGACTATTATAATTATTTGGGGCTTTTGTATATTTACTCATTGTGAGTCTACTTCCCTTTGTTAGCTCTAGTCATGTTCATTCTTTGTTGAGGAGCCAGCCTCTCTATATGTGTGGATTGAGTTCACATGTTACAAGTGATAAAAACAATAGGAATTCATTGATCAGGTTCCAATGCATACTAGGTTATCAATAACCATTAAAAGCCAAAAAATGTTTGAATTTAATATGGGTTGATGTGCTGTTGCCAAAAACTAACATAGTTGTTAAACACTAACAATGATACAGTCTTTGCTCAATCACTCCAGTGTTTCCCTTCTCATGAAAATATAAGTATCTGGTTCATTCCCTCAAATGCAAAGAAATATGGAGTTCAATGAATAGAACGATCGTGATTTCTTGGCAAGATTTCTAAATGTATGTGTTGAGGTTCTTCATCTTGGCTTCTTCTCCTCCCTCAGTCCCTTTCTTTTAATACAACGTGCCATCTATTGTAAACTATTTGCAAATTCCAAAGTGTTGCTCTGCCACCTTTAGTTCTTTTCCCAGTCAACCATGATACTGCTGCCATTTGAAGTGTGGCATTATGAGGAACATAACACTGTTGACATAGTGAATGAGTTGCGGAAATCAGACTGAGCACGAAGCTTACTTCTTCCCCTCAAGCCATTTTCAAAATTTCATCAATTTGAGCATTGGATTACAAATCTGTGGAAAAATCATTCTTGAATCAAAAAGTTTCAGTTCCTATGTCATTTGGCTTGCAGAGCACATAGCTGGGAAAAGAGCTGATCTGGTTTGCATGGAGATGCCATCTGGAAAGCCTGGTCCATGCAGTCCCCCCTAGATCCCACTAAATTGGCTGTTGTGCCTCTTTCCAAAGCATAGTCACCTCTTTGCATTTCCAAAATGATCCTGCTTCAACATTCTTCAACAACCAAATGCAGTCTGTCTTGCAATGTGTCCTTTCTGCCAAGCTGGTGATTACCAAGATTCAATCTGCCAAGAAGTGATCAAAACATTGCATCTCCCTTGCTTCCTTTCTTATCTTCAGCCTCGATGGTATAGCTTCCCATACCATTCAGCTTCCATGTCCATCTGTACATAGCACCTATGGTCCTGAGTGCTTTTTGTTTAGCTTGCCTTGTGTGCTTTCATGTGTTACTTTTCCAATCTTATTTACATGGATGCAGAAAGCATCTTTGTGGATCTCAGACTCCACAACCTCATCTAGACAATATTTTACGGGCCGAGTTGCTCCCCATCATCCTCTCAGTGCCCATTGTCCATCACTGCCTCCAGAGTGTCATCTCCATTGTCTTTTCCTCATTTAGATGTAGTCCAAACCATCACTGGCTTTTATCACTTGCACTGTTGGCATTTGCAGAGGTGTTTGAGATTAAGAACACCATCAAGAAGCCTGTTTCCTTCTTTGAGTCTTATTGGCAAAAAGCATAAATCCTTGCATGGGAGAAGGCTTCTTTTCGAGGAATGTTATACAACTTTATAATAATTCTGAGTCAATGCATTATAAAGGTTTGCTATATATTGCTCAGTTGTGGGCCTGCTCTTGGGCTCCTCATGATTTTTTTTTTTTTTCCAAGCTTGATTGCTATTTGGTGCCATACCTACATCTGTAGTCTGCTGTCTTTGCCACTTCTGCCTCCATCTTATTCTTCATCCTCCTTCACTAATGGCTAATGGACAAAGAAGTCAGTATGTGTACTTTGCAAAATAGCCACAAATGACTGTCTTCAAAGTTCCAAAAGAGTCAAAATGTGAGACCCATACACACAGACTTTCAATGATTTTGCCAAGAATGTGCACCCATGCTTTGGGCCCCATTTTTTTTTTTCCTTTTTTTGTGGTCTGAAATGACAAAGTTGCTATATTTTTAGTGACAAGCAACTATAGTATAATGCACAATCAAACAAAACAAAACAAAACAAAAACGGGAAATATCTGAATCTTTTTTTTTTGCCCCGTGTGTTTGTGTACATGGGATTCAAAGTTGTGGTTTCTTTTCTGAAATAGATGAAAGCCCCCAGGAAGCTATATTTGTCAGACATCAAAGTTTCTACTGAAACAGAAGAGATTTGTATAGATTATTTCCATTTTGACAAGAAAAGTGATTTGGATTTCAAAACTCAGAGCCATGTTTTTATAGTCTTATTCTGGCATGATGACTATATGTTAAAAGTGTCCATGTGCACAATTATATACCATGTCAGCATGTGTATGTTTTATGTGCTTCTATACATAGAAACTGGGAATGGCTTCTTCTGTTGTATCTCCTTTCATGGAGAGGTGACACAGGAAAACTCAACAGATCGTGGTGGACATGGGCGCAAATGCTCTTCATGAGTCATGATGGGGAACTAAAGGAAAAAGCAATTCAGGATGTGCTCATTCACACAACTGCTGTCTAAGAAGCACCATTATTTTATTTGTCAATAAAAATTGGCAATCAATTTTTTAAAGTCATTGGCTTTAACATTTCTCAATTCTATTGAGAGGTGCCATTCTTATTAAATTTCAAAGTAGAAGATGCATTTGGCAGGAGCCAATTCAGCTCAACTGAGTTCCTAACGGGATCATGGAAAGAGGAAAAGAAATTTTTTAACTAATAGAATTACAGAAATGGTAAAGTGAAACGAAAGGAAATTAAAATCCATTATATTAAAAAGCCTCTTAGTTTGTAAACTAGTTTTGTTTGCTTATTTTAGTGTTTGCTTATTAAATCTCTCAAGGCAGTTTACATGCATTTTTGGAAAAGGAAATGTTGAAAGAAAAAAAAGAGAAAAAAGAGGGAAGGGTGGGAGGGCAGGAGGGAAGAGGCATAAAGAAAGGAAGACAGAAAAACAGAACAGAGGAAAGAGAAGCTTAACCATAGCATATCATAAATTTGTCTAGTTTAGTTAATATCCATTAAATGTGACAGCATTATATTCACCATGGGAGAAAAGTTGAGCCAAAATGTTTAAAACATATAAATATATTATGAATACAAATAAGTTCTAATGACATGATAACGGAAATTACCTATATCTTTGATTGTCAGGTTTTTAAATTTTGTGCACTGGGTTTCAGAGGATTTAATGGGTTCTTTTTAACTTAAAAGCAAAGCTATATACATGGTTCTGGAGAAATAAAATCCAGTTCAAAACCTTCAATCATCTTTAGCTACCCAGAGATGTATATCTTGTGCGCTATTCTGAATGAGGTTAGAAACATTAATATAGGTTTTGAAAATATAGAATCCTGAACATCAAGCATCCTGATAAAACTGAAAAATTCCACTTTTTTTTTTCATTTACATTCAACAAGCTCCAAATTAAAACAATGAAGACAGAACACAAGAACAATAACCGTGCTGTAGATAGGATTTGATGGAGGGACTCAGACATAGCTTAGATCTGATTCTCCAAGGAAATGCTGCAAATGTATAGATTTTATTGCATATACATGTCTTTTTTCATACTAACAAAATATAGAAACAGTTTGGAGGTGAGCGATGTTAGTTCCCTAAGTCCTCAAGCTGATCCAATGGAGCCCTAACCTGATCCTGAGGGATGAAGTAACTTGCCCTAACGTAAGCCTCTGTTCTTGCTATTTAAGTCTCTCCTTTCCAATTCGGAATCCCTCTCAATTGAGCTTTGGAGAGAAGTTTGACAACATGAGCAAGTACAATTTGTGACATTGGTAGGATTTGAAATGGTAAAGAGAGTATTGGAAAATAGGGGGTCCATTACAGTCATTCTTATTACCTGTATTTCACATCATTAAAAAAAAAATGGACTCACAATCAACATGAATATTCATGGTGATAAATAAAAACATTCAAAAACATTACTTAAACTGATAATATTCAAATCAATCCTACCTGACATTGGCATATAATCAAAGATGCTTATGGGGAGCTGCACATATGTACACATACTACATACACTTTTCTGAGTAAATATTAAAACAGATCCACAAAGATATGATATTTGCTTCCTTAACCCCTGAATAAAAGTAATCAGGAACTAAACAAATGTTGACAACTGTGACATATCTGATCCAATAAAATTTACGGAAAACATGATGTGGGAATTATTTGTACAATGCCATATATAGACTACCTATATCTATCTATCTATCTATCTATCTATCTATCTATCTATCTATCTATATTTGTAAAAAATGGTGGTTCGTTGAGATGAGAGTTGCATTTTATTTGAAGAGTTCTGTTCTCCCTCTCTAAAAAAAAGTGTCAGTATTTTGTAATGGGATGAAACAGTATTGAAACAAGCATTGAACCTAGTTGTGGAGACCTGTATTTTAAGCAACCCTTTTTTGAGAGTCTTTCTTTAAAAAAATACCCTTGGATTCTGTCTATTGTCAGTTTTTCATTATCTCCACTGATCCAAGTATAGTAGTAATGGGGAAAAATCTAAATTGCTAGCTATTTCAATTTGGATTTGGAGTGCAATTCTGTGCTTCATTTGAACAAGAGTGTATGTGTTTAGGGGATTTACAGCAGTTCTGAAGAATTTTATCCAGACCTTTCACAGGGTAGGTTGTTAAGAGTTTAGGTTAAAGGACTTTTCCTGGTTTAGGGAGAGAGTAGGAGAGTCCAGATCTAAAGAGAGTATGATTAAAACAAACTTCAGATTACAAATCTGGGTAAAGGGATTGTGGAGATATTCTGTAACCGTAAGAAAATTCAATAGGTATTATATTTATCATTTGGAGAATGGCAGTAGTTCTTTGCACAAACTTGGCTAGTAAGGTGGGTTGCTGCATAATTCGGTCTTTCCCCCCAAAGTCTTTCTCCCATAACCTCCCCAATATGTTATGATAGTAAAGCTATAACCATTTAAAATCTAAGTCCTGCATTGCCTTCCTTAGTTATATTTGTATCCATGTACATGTCATTGATTTTTGCACAATCCAAGTTATGCAGACCTTCAGAGAAAATAACTCTTAAGTGTTTTTTCAGTTCAAATTCATTCTTTCGGTGTTATAAAAGTTTCATTTAACAAACTCAGGGCATTATTTTTGGAAGACATGGGAAATAGGAATTTTTATAAGAAAAGTGAAAATCTCCTTGGGTGTCAGTCTCTATAGGAAGCTTTGTGTCTGTTGCACCAATCTGGTATATGTATCTCCCTGAATTCAAGTAGTCTTGTGCAAAGGAGAATGTTATACTACTCTGTTATAGAAAGTGTCTTTTCAGTTACATACTCTATGATAGTGACCCTAAACTTACCAGTATGCTCAATTCTAGTCATTGGGGAAAAAAAATCAGTTGGAATTAAACCAGTTGGTTATCTTACTGAATGAATCATTTTATACCGTAGAAAAAGACTTTATATTCTAAAGCTCTCATTCTAAAATAAGAAAACAGACTCTATTTTGACAGATCTGGAACGTGAACCAAGCAAATAACTCTTTTTACCTTAACTGGAGACATGGATTGACCTAACTTGGATCTATTCAGTGGATTTATTTGATTGCATTCCCTGAACTTGTGGGCTGAATAGTTTTTATTTTAGTTTGAGGGCATTATTACTTGTAAGAGTAGAATGGGTTAGTGGCTTTACGGAGACATTTCTGCCTCACATATTTCTTCCTCAGAAATGTCAATGCCATTACCTGTCTTCAATGAATTTTCATTCCTTTGAGTTCAAGAAGATTTTTTCAAGTTTTGAAAGCCTCTAATTAAAAGAAGGAAGGCAAATTATTCACACTTTAATCTATTAGCAATTAATTCCTTAGATTTCAATTAATATTCTGGGGATTATTTGGCAGCTAATTAATGGTATTATTTTATGAAAACTTGGAAATTAGATACATGAGAAATACCTAGATGAGGGGCAATGATTGCATATATCTTTTTGTATCTGTAAAACACAGGCAAACCTATTTGAGAAGTGCTGGTTTATAACATTTTCCCGTGCAACAGTATTCTGATTTTGAGATATTGTCTATATGTGTTAATTGTCTAAGATATTTCTTTATTAATATGTTTTAAATAATTAATGTCTTTAGTAGTGTCTTAGAAGCTATCTTCCCCCACCCCCATTTTTAACTAGTTTTGGATATTTGAGAGCAAATATCCAGATAAATCTGTCCCCTTCAATTGAACAAAATAATTATGGAATCCAAAGTGTTAAGTGAATGCTTTTATTTAGAAACAGCATCTCTAATTCAGTTCCTGCTTCCTAGTTTTCCTGTATGCACTTGGATTTGTCAGCTCTAGTCAAAAAATACATTATTTTGAATTGGTTACCTAAATTCATTGCGATTTTTTTTTTCCTTGTTCCTACTTGGACATGTCTCAAGAATCCCTGAACTGAAGGCAGTTGAAGAAAAAGACGTTAACATGTGAACAAGTTGATATAAAATAAACAAGTAAAAAAGAAAGATGAACATTAAAACCATATACTAAATATTGTCTGGGGATTTTGTTATTGATTTTACACACTTTTCTATTACCTCAGATGATTGAAAATACAGGAAACAATGAGACTCCATAACAAAACTGATACAGGATTTTTTTTTCTATACTGGATTTTATAAAATGTTGACACTATTTTTCTAGAAAAAGATCAGTGTTTCCATATGTCTTTCTTAATTTCTAACTAAAAATCAGAACTTCAAAGAGTTGTATTATTTCTTGTTCACATAAGGATATTTTCTGATTCGTTGACTTGAACATATCTATTGCATTCCAACTACATTAAAGGAATATGCTAAATATCAGTTAGGTAAGGGCAAAGTCCTTTATTTCCAGTAGCAAATAATTTCCCTGAAAAAGATAATTTTTTATGCCCAATGTGCTCGTATTAGGTTGTGTAGCCTTTTGTGGGGTTTCTTTCTTTCTTTCTTTCTTTCTTTCTTTCTTTCTTTCTTTCTTTCTTTCTTTCTTTCTTTCTTTTCTTTCTTTCTTTCTTTCTTTCTTTCTTTTCTTTCTTTCTTTCTTTCTTTCTTTCTTTCTTTCTTTCTTTCTTTCTTTCTTTCTTTCTTCCTTCCTTCCTTCCTTCCTTCCTTCCTTCCTTCCTTCCTTCTTTCTTTTTCTTTCTTTCTTTCTTTCTTTCTTTCTTTCTTTCTTTCTTTCTTTCCTTCTTTCTTTCTTTCTTTCTTTCTTTTCTCCTTCCTTCCTTCCTTCCTTCCTTCCTTCCTTCCTTCCTTCCTTCCTTCCTTTCTTCCATTTAGTTTTTCACTTTACTATTCAGCATTCTCAGCTACAATATCAGGATGTCTGTTGATGGCTATCTCTGTGTATTCACTGTGTTTCTTAGTTTACTATATTCTAGAAAAAAAAAAAAAGCGTGTTAAATTTACCATCATCTACATTCTACCCCTACAGATTATTGTGTCAAATGCTTTCTCTAGCTTAATTTAAATGATTTATAAAATATGGCTTTGTTCACAGCCCTTAAAAAAGAAATATGTGCATGTCATGGCCCATGTATCTTACAAATAGGAATGACTTCTGGATGGGCAGTGTTGCATTTTCTTAGTTCCAATTTCTTTTTCTATTTCAGAACACATTGTCTTACTGTATTTTGAACAGTCATTTTCCTTCTGGACAGGAAGTACATTTCAAATATTTTATACGAATCCTATTTTCTTGAAGGCAGGTTTTCTTAATTTAGACTTTAATTTATTCATTATCAATAATATATTTTGTGTTATTGCTTTTCTCTGAATACATTCATCTGTGCAGATGTCTTGCTGATAATGAACTTGACTTCCTGGAACTCTGACTAGATGTTCTGTCAAATCTGCGTAACTTGTTTCTTGACTGCTTTCATCCATTTCCTTTTGCAAATCTATTTTGCAAGTGAGAGAGGATATCCTCAAGAAGTTTTAGTCGATATAATCTTCTAAGAACCATGTACTCTTTCAAGCTTAAAGGTTTACGTGTGAAGCTCTATCATAAAACAAACTCAGAACACATTATTTTATCTAAGAACTCCTGATTCAATCTATTGTTGCTATCAAAATCAGATTCTCTCTTGCTGAGATATTACTCTTTAATAATAACATTTTGGTAAAATTGCATGCCAACTTCCTGATTATGTCTTCCATGTTGAATTACTTTGTAAATACATCTGCCGGTTATTCTTTTGGAGTATACAAATTATTTCACCTGACTTTTCTCAAGTTTTTTCTACTAAGAAGTGAAATAAAACCTTTCTTTTTTTCGCAACACAAAAAAATGTGAAACCCACCCTACATCTCTCTGGTCAGAGTAAACTTATGACTTCGATAATGGGGTCTCTTGTCTGAAATCTTGCACCCACTTCATATGTCTTGAAAGGGCTAACTAATCAATTTATGTGATACCATAAAAAGATGCATCCAATCCATAATTGTAAGATATAGCTTTCATCAACAAAGTCAAGAGGCTAGACATAAGAAGAGTTGGAAATTATCTGATCCTGGCATTACAGTCTATTAAAGAAAATTTCATTTTAACTAATGTAACTAAAGATATTATCACAATCAACCATACTGCAAAGTCAGCACAGTTCATCACTCTGCATTACTTTGATGCATGCAGCCTAGTTTTGCATTGGGTTCCTGAAGTCATTCTCCATTTCCAGAATAAACAACAGATAATTAATGAGAAATAACATAGATTATAATATAATTCTAGTTTGTTTTATTTCAATATTTAAAAAGTGTTTAATTCCATTTTGATTCTACTATCTTAACATAAGGAGATGTGTACCTTCTTTGTTGGGTAATAAAAATCTTAAGGCGTTTATTGGAAAAATGGGCAACTGCATCATAATTCTTAAAATAACTACCTTTAACTTTTGTCTAAAAGGTGTTATGACACAAATAAGTTTCTATACATGATAATCTTTGAAACTGAGGAATAATGGTAAATGAATTCTCTACAATGGCAAAATCAGAAAAAGCCTAATTTATAAAACTAAATGGGATTGTTATCAAGCATAAAAAACAAGGATAAGCCAACTAGTCAATGATCCAAAATGTAAAAATTGGAGGACAATAAGACTTTATGGGGCCATTAATTGGGAAATCTCATGCAACAAAAGCTGTTCAATATAGAATTTGAATTTAGACTTGGAATTACTGAAAATGGAACTAGAATAAAGAAAACATATACAGGGCATTATTGCTTCCCCTAATTAGAGAAAAAGTCAAATTTCATTCTCTCTTATCTGCCAGATTTTTCTTTTTTTCCTTTTCTATTGTCTTTATTTCTCTTAGGACATTTTTTAAACGCCTTTCACATTTATTTTGAAGTAAAAGATGAAAGTAATGTTGCCAGATCTGTAATTAGTTTGAATTTAGTAGCTTCTGTGTTTCCAAACACTCCCTAATTTGCCAGTTTTGCTTAATTTTAAATTGTGATTACCTAATTCACTTATGTATTTAGTGAGCTAAGAATGACAGAACTAGAAATAGAACTGTATTGGCTCAAAACATAAGAAAATAATTCCAAATTGGGAGTTTTGTTTATCTGTATACAGAAACAGCCTTTGGGCTTTACCCTTTTATTATGCCATGAATTACAAGCTATCATTGTGAATCTTTACTTTTATAAATATTTTCTGTGGAAAGAGACCTGGCTTCCATGTGGATGATTTCAGGACCTGCCTGCTCATCAATATCACAGCTTTTTGTTTTGTCATAATACCCACTTGACAACTTTAAGTAGTTCATAATTTTAAACTTCTAATTCTCTATTTGAAAAAAATAAAAAAGACCTTAGTTCTCTCCACTTTATTCTCCCATCTTAGCTTATTTCCCCCTACCACCCCAAAATGGACTCAGAGGTTAAACAAAGCTATAACTATGTAACTATAGCAGAACTGCATGTGACAAAAAATGGTTGGTCACTTAGCACCACTGAGTCACTTAAACTTGACCTCTGAGAGTGGCAGTGCAAGGAAACTCATGAGTGGAGAAATCTTGCTGTTTGATTTTTTTCCAGTTTTGAAGGTGGGCTCTAAATACTCCCTTTAGATATATATTTGGTATACATGGAAAAACTTAGTCAAGATTGTCAGTAATATTTTTTGTCAAAGATAACATTTTAAGAGGTAGAAAAATTCTAAAAGTAGAAATATGCATTGGTTATTGGCTTATCTTTTAAATTATGCTTGTCACACAATCCACTCTTGGGTGCAGAAAGGAAGAGTAAAAAGAGTTGCAGTTCTAGCAACAATGAATGCATTAGTTCTTCAGTGATTCCAATGAAGGAGGTAAGTATCCCTTTAGTACCATTACTGGCTGGATGTGCACAGGCCCTAGAGCTTGATGAAGGTCATACAGCAGGGCAATGGAACTTCTAGGAAAGACATCTGAGATTCCCCATGTACTGTTCCAGGCTTTAAGAGCTTCAGCCCTTGCTTTCTCTCTTGGTGATCTTCAATGGTTTAAATAGGGGACTCATCCCCATTAAACCCACTACAGTTTCCCCCCACAATGCCTGAAAGGCAGGGTGCTTCTTCATCCTCCTTCTCCCAGGTGGTCCATTTACCTGTTCAAGAGATCCCATGAAGAATCCGAATGGCCGGGCTGCTTAATATCCTAGAGGCCCACCCATCTCTTTCAGCACCTAATTCCTTCAGATACCTCTTTCTCCCAAAGACCCACTCCCTCTTCCACCTCCCTAATCCCTTCCCAATAAGGTACGTTTTTTTTTTCTCTTGCTTTCTCTCTCACTTTCTCTTTTCTGTATCTCTCGGAAATCAGACAGGAGTTCAGAGCACTTTCACTACCTTTTATGAGGTAGATTGTGATGTCATAGATGGGGGCAGGGCTAGTCAACTTTCTACCCACCTCCCAACCTGTGCTGAGGGAGCTCCGATCGGGAGTGGAAGCAGTGATTCCTCCATGGTGAGTAACTTTGCTTTCTAATCTAATCTGTCTCACTATAAACATTACTTTTGAAAGCAGGGGGAGGGGATTTCAAGAAAGTACAAATGTGATCACTCAAGCCCTTCTTACTTACTATTAACCAATGGACAAAGGATCTACTTACTAATTCTTTATGTGAGTCAAGAATACCACAGTACAGATCCACTCTTTAAGTGTGATCTCAACTTGAGAAGTGGAAATGGTGTTTTCATTCCTCTGTTTCTCAGTTTTTCTTCCCATTGGGACTGAAAGCGACTGCACACGTGGAATGAATCCATTCTGTAGTCCTTCAAGGAGCTTCTCTAAGGAAGGCTCGTTAGGAGGATGTGTTCTTCTTCATTTGAAATATTTCAGGATCTTATAATATCCTTTATTGATGTTTCCCCAGAGAATCAGTCTGCTCTTCTAAAATTGTGGGGTAAAACTCTGAAGAAACTGATACATAAGCATTATCAACAATTTGGGTTTTGATATAAACAAATGAAAACTTTCTAATATGAAGACCAAAATATTTGCTTAAAATATTTTTTAAAAAAGAGTCACCATTCTTGCAAAATGAGGGGGTACAGCCATTGAAAGGTGTCACAACCCAATTTGCTGTCTTTTTTGTTGTTGCATGTCAGAATACTGATCGCTGGTAACGTTTTGTAGGATTTCTTGGTAGTTAAGAGCTGTGAAAAGCTGCTGCCCTTTGTTTCATTTGGGTTTCTATTATTACTGATTAATTCTTTTATGTGCCTTAGTATTTAGAAAGAAAAGATCAACTGAAGTGAGCATAATATTCCACCTTCCTTGTTCTCTCCTGGGTACCTATTAACACTGTTAAGATGTCAGCTTTTAGCTAAAAGGGCACAGGAAGTTCATAGGGGTGGTTAAATCTTTAAGGGATGTTCCACATCAGGGTGGGTGTTTTTAAAAGGATCTGACCATTAGAACGAGAGGCCCTGTTACTTTTCATGACATGTGATAAAAGCATCCTGGTGCAGATCATGCATATTATGAAATATGTTAAAAAGGTATCATTTATGTTTTCAGAGTATACATACAGCCCTAGTTATGTATGAACATTAGTGTAAAGAACTGGGGCCCTTTAAAAGGAGGAGTCCTTTCTCATCAATAGCTTTTCTGTTATGTGTAGACCTTCTCCCCTCCCCTCTCCCAATTTATGAACGCTTGCAGTTCAATTGGTCCAAAACTGGACTCGAGCTGATATTGCCATTTTTGTTACCTGGGGTAGAGCAGTGTGGTGACTTCGGAAGGTATTTTCCCTCCTAAGCTTTCTAACTTAAAAAAGTGACTGTAATGGTAGTGACTTTCTGCACAAAATGGAAAAACACAGCCATAACTGGACAATAGAAAGACATAGGTGATAATCATCCGCCGTCAACTTAGTTTTGCCATGGGGGTAACAAGGCCAACCAAAGTCATGCATGTTGGGTAAGCCCTCTCAAGACTCTGGCCGACCTTCCAATAAAAATGCTGGAGCCCTGTAACCCACCCTTCAGTGCCAGAAAAATCTGATGTCTAATCATAGCTCAAGTTTTTAATGTCTTTTATCAACCCTCATACAGCCACCAGGTAAGAAATGCTCATATTTTACAAACCCTTGGGATACAGTCACCTTTAAACTTCGTGAGTTAAGAACGGTTGTGTTGTGCACTTGTGCAAACCTGGAGCGTCTACCATGGCATGCATCGTGCATGCACCTGTCTTCGTGTGCATGTTTCATCTATGGTGCTGGTCAGTGTTTGTTTTTTTCAATTCATTTTTTGTGTATTAAAGTTATACTTTAACAATATGAGCATAGATTATGCTCCAAGTGAAACAGTGAAATGTAATACAAGTTGAGCATTCATTTGGGGTCTGAACACTGGTTTTATTTCTGTCACACAGTAATTAGGTAACTCACAGGAAACTACTTAGATCTTTTGGGCCCCTGGTTTCTCACCTGTAAAATGATGAGAGGTGATCTAATGGATATATCCTAAAGTATCCTTGCTCTAAAATTCTATGGTTTTATTATCTATTTTTTGAATAAATAATTTATTTAAAACATTTATGGCAACAATTGAATAGTTGATGAGACATAGTTTTTGTATGAGGCATACAATTATTCAAACCAGAAAGAAAATTTCAGTCCAAACCAGGTTTTCAAATGTACCCTATATCTGATGTAGTGTTATTTGGTTAATAACATAAAGGGGGTCACTGTCTTTTAAACAGACAGTTTCAAGCCCATGCTAGATATGTGTTGATTTGGAAGACTGATTTGTTTCTTTAACTCTTTAATTTTATGTTATTCTGATTTTTGAGATTTAAAAAAAAAATCCTTCTCTAGGAAATAGATGGAGCTAGGTCTCACTGAAACTCTAACATTCAAAATAACTCATGCATGCAATAATTACCCTGTGAGGTTGGGAAGAGTTGGTGAGTTGGGAATTGGTAGGCACTGAGCTATGTGTTGTAGGGGGGGAAAGACATGTAAGACCTGGCTCCGACTCTCGAGAAATGTACAACCCTTTTGGGAGTCTAGACACATGTCAGGTGTCAATTTAGGAGTGAAGACAGCAAGTGTCAAAGAACTAAGATATATCCCTGGGCTGGATTGCCCTGGGAAGGCTTTGTGAGAATCTGAGGACTTCTGCTAACTTTGAATGGAGTGGTTTAGATTTGTGTTGTCATACATAGGAGGGTAGGGAAGCATTTCAAGTTAGGGAGATCATAGAATTGTAAAGATTATAAAGGATCTTGTGTTTAGATATGCCATTATCAGAATCAAAAGTCTTTGCTTATGATCCAGCCCGATACATTTCCCAAGTCCCTTTCCCCTTAATCACACGCTGATTTTGCAATATATGGTATAATATTTAGAAGAGTTCAGGAGACTGCAAGTGAGTGAATTACAGTGATCCTTTATTAAGATATAATCAGGCTGCCATTTTCTGTTACACAAAAGATCATATGATCACTCACAGCTACAAATGTAAAAGAAATAGAAGGAAGAAATTAGGGACAGACAGGAATTCTAGCTCTGAGACTTTCTGGTTTTCTGATGAAGGTGGAAAAGAGTTATCATTTTGAATAATCAAAGGGATTATCATTGAGAGGATTAGAAATGTCAATGGGCACAGAAAATGCCTATATGCTAATGAGAATCCATGGAACCAGGTTGGTTTTCCAAAGCAAAGGGAAGTTTGTGCACTGAGTAGAACTCATGTCAGATTCTGGTCTCAAACAGCCCATACTGTGAAGGTTTAAACTCTAAGTAAAACTGCACATGATTATGCACCTCTCTTTCCTCGATACAATTGGAAAGAAGTTATTGGTTTGGGTATGATTTACCCACACTGACAAAGAAGAATGCTTATGTTTCAAAGCCTCTGTTGCTGTAGACGATTTGCATTGTATACTTTGCATCACGTAGAGGGCACCGTTTTTTTGTATTTCTTTCCATCCAAGTATCTTCCACGTTATTACCTTGGCCTTTCTCACAGACTGGATTTCCATAAATCAGAACTGCTTTATCAGTATCCTAGGTTCTAAGGACTTGGTTTATACCATCCAGTGAAATGTTTCTTAATTTCATATCATAGCATAAAAATTAATTTCTAGAATATATTATCTCAAGAAATCACTTTTGAAAGCTAAACTTGTCTATATGGGAATGATGAAGTAGTATAATTACAGTTTTACAAAGAAAGGAACATTCTCTTAAAACTAATTCTCCCAAATAAGTCAAAGTATGACTTACATTGTTCGTGGAACAATATAGATTGTTAAAGGGAGTTAGAAATATTAGAATTATGTTTGTCTCAAGAGAATGACAAAAAGGATGACAACTGTTCTCACTTCCCCGCCAGATGTCCCAAAAGGTAATTTTAGAAATAGAGGACCAGTTGGATTTATAATTCAGCAAACATTTATTGAGTAAATAACATGTGATATTCACTCTCCTGGGAATAGACATAGTATTAGCATGGAAAACTGACATCAATAACTGTGATAGATTATAATAATCATTCCAATGTATATAAAGTTATGTGCACATTCCTGTAGAGAAGGGGAGGTAGAAGCTTCATTAAGGGGGTAATATTTTTTTAAGCCTCCACAGATAAGTGGATAGGAATTTCCAGGTAGAGGAGGAGAGAAAGGATTAGCCTAGGAGAGAAAGCAAATGCCCACAGTAGTGAGGTTTAGATGTATTCTGTACTGACTGAACCTGAAAACATCAGACACATGTGGAAAGATGGAGGGAAGTAAAAGGTGAATTTAGAAAGGTAGGTGGGGGCTGGATATCAAAGAACATTTTCTGACCCATTCTGATTTTAATGAGTGTTTCTCAAAATGGTCAGAGGATCATCTGCATGTTAAACCCAGCAAGAGGTGGGAGGAGACAGTTAAAATGAAGAAGACTCCTGGTCTATGCTGCAGATGCAGACCTTTTAAATCCAGGATAGTAGGGTGTAGGTAGTTGGAATCTGTAATTACCTGCCCTATCCCACCCCAACACATACTAGGTGATTTCATTTTCCCATCAAAGTTTCCGAACCTCTACAAGGCAACAAAACTAACCCATTATATTTCTATATTCTTGGAAGAAGTTTCAGGGGAAAAAAGTAGTCAAATACTAAGAATGAAAGATTCGGGAAAATAGGACTTACAGGTAATATAAGGATGTTCTTGAGAAAACCAGTTGGAATTTTGGTTAAGCATAAAACAGAGCTTTCTAAGAAATATGGTTATTATGTAATGGAATTACAAAGTGATGCTAGCAAATCTCCTTGAAGGAAAGGCATGAAACTCCATACATTTAAGGGATTGCCTTGAATCTTTCATTGTCATGCTCCAATGCAAGGAGTTAATGAATTTTAGAGCCAAGTTGTTCCTCATCTCTCAAGTTGTGCCAAGATAAGGGACAAAGGCAACAGTGGAGAGCAATATTTTTTTCTGAATGGTATGCTTTGGTAGAATTATTTGGCTACTTTTTCAATTTAATTAGATGAATTTCACTGAAAAAGAAATAAATGTATATATTAACATTCCCATCAAGATTGGAAAAATCAGGCTGTCATGCCAGTATAGGGCCTGACCTGTATGGTCTGTGGTGAGAAGTATTAATTATCTAACAATGATTGAATCAACAATCATTTACAGGTGCTAATTTTTTCTCTATTTTTTTTTTTCATGGTAACATCTTATACTGGTCAGTCTGTGCAGTTATACAAGTGTTCAAAGGTGTAAGAAGAGCGAGGCTTTAGAGAGGTATTTTCCATTTGACTAAAACAGCAGCATGAACCCTGGTCTGGGAGAAGGTGGGTCTCAGATCACAGCAGTGAGGACCAGTTCTGGATTTAACCCCTTCATTGCTTTACATACAGTTCTGCTGCTATAGATTCTTAGGATCTTTTGTGTTTTCTGAGAATTTCATTGCTTGGAAGTCAAGAAATGAGAAGGAGCCTTGCTTTTTCTGCACATTCATTTCTGTGCAGATAATTGTAGTAACTTCTTTGGCAGAGATGGTGATACTGTCATGTCCTAGAAGCAGTTGACTGGTAGGATGCCAATGCCTGCCATTAAATGAGCAAATCAGTTTTGGCATGATGACCTAAAGATCTTTTCTTTTTTTTCTCAATGTTTCCTTACCAATGACACATAGGCCTGTCATTGTGTTTATTACACCACCACAGGCAAATGTAGCCTTGGGTGGTTCTATGAAGATACTCCAGGCAAAATCATTTACCACAAGGCCTAGCCTTTTACCTGAATAAAAACCAAGCAGAGAACAGTAGCAGCCACATGTTTTTGATGTCGGAGATCAGAAAAATAAGTTAGAGAATACCCTATTCTGTTAAGGTAGATATCAGAATTATAAGTGAGGTATTACTGTTTGATATGAATTTGGTAACCAACTCTGTTTTACAATTTATATTGGGCAACATTCTGAACCTCTGAGCTTTTGGTTATGGTTTACAAATTGGAATAGAAATACCACTTAGAGGGACCATGGGACAATTGCATGTAGTAAATAATTATTATACTAAGATATATAGATTGCAGGCATTGCATTAAGCTTTTAAAATGCATTAGCAGTCTGTTTTCACAATCATCCTATGGCAGAGACACTGTCATCTTTATTAAAAATATTAGGAAAACAAGGTTCAGAGAATTGAAGTAGCTTCCTGGAGGTCACAAAGTTAGTGGTTGATACATTATAATCCTTCCAGAAAGCTTCCCTTGATATTCTCTCACAGCACGATGAGTTTTGTCTGTCAATCCTTGTATGACACTGCAATGTAATAACATTTAATTTTATGTATCCCAACTAATATCTGTAAGCTCTATAAAGATAGGAAATATATATGAGTCTTCATTTTTCCCTGGTTTCTTGCACAGAAAATGCTTAACATGTGGTTAATATATTAGCTCTTTTGTCATCCTTTTTTCCATTATAATAAATTATTACACTGAAAAATTCCAATAAATGATTCTGAAGTCATTCCTTCATTCATTCATTCATTCCTATGTGAAAGCACCTGACTTAATTTTCAATACTAGATTTCAAAGTGTATTATTTACCTAAGATTTAGAGCCAAAAATCAAGGAATTAAATTTTTTTCTAGCTAATGAATGTCTTTGTAATTTACTTTAAATTTCCGGGTACATTACATAGACTTCTTAAAGATTATATTATGGAAACATAGAATTTCTTTCAAAAGAACTGAATTAATCAAATTAGCAATTTATTTTATAGAGGAATGTAAAAGTAAGGGCCTCAGTGACATGGTTGGTTTCATTTGCCTTCCAACATGAAGGTTATGGTGTATTAGAGTGTTAATTATATGTAGATGTAAAATATTGCTGTTAATTAAATATCCTAAATTATTAATACTGAATAATAGTATTAGTAATTTTATAAAGCTTTTCACGTGTTTTAATTAGATTTAGATTCAACTCCATATGATAAATCATCCAAATAGAGTTATTTCTCTCTCACATGGAATAGTTCCATATATAGTTCAGGGCCAGTATAGTGTGCCCAGAGTCTGGCATCAAGTCAGACCCTTTCTGTGACCTTGGGCAACTTTCTTAACCTCTCTGAGCCCCCATTTTTCTCAGCTCTAAAGTGAGAATGATATAAGCATTTACTTTATTGCATTGTTATTAGGATTAAATGTGTTAGTATGTGACACACACTTAGCATAGTATACAGAATGTAGAAGTACTAAATAAATAGGTAGTAATGTTTCTTCCCCCCATTATCCTGTCTCTTCCACGTGATGATAGTCTTTTTGATGATGTAGGTGCCCTCTTGTCCTTTTTCATTATGTCAACCCCAGTTGAGCCAAAAAAAATGGTTTATTTGGGAAAAGAAAAAGAAAATGAGGTCACCTCAGAAGTATGTGAAGGCACCCTCCTGACCAGCACTCTAACTGGCCACCCACATGAGAAAACAAGAGCCCATTCCTAACATGGCTGTTCTATTTATTAGCATCCCTCCCCTGGAAGTTACCACAAAGTTTAACAGGAAGTCAGGACTAGAGAATTAACAAGGGGCCCAGCTCCACCCATAGTCCTCCCAGATTTATGGTTTAGCATCTTAAGATGACAGTTCACTCTTATCAGTGTACAACCAGCTGATGTCTCTGCCCTCATAGAGATTGCATTCTTTTGTCACTGGGAGTCCTAGAAGAATTACTTACAGATAGGCAATCATTGAAAATGCCTAAGGGAATGACCTCAACAGAGAATGGAAGTAGTGGCTCTCAAATTTCAATCTGTAGAAGAATCACATGGGTAGCAAATTAAAATGGAGATTCCTGGGCTTTGCCTCCACAGTTCTAAAACTCGAGTTGAAATTCAGGAATCTCTATTTTATTCTTAAATGTTTTTGATGCCTATGACTCTAGGATCAATCACACTTTGAAAAAATGCCAGTCTACAAAATGTAGGAAGGAAAGCCCTATGAGCTATGGTGAGAGTCTCCCAAGACTTGAAGTCAGTTTCAGCCCTTTCCTAGGAGACCTCTTGGCTTCTTCCATTAGGCTATTTCAGTCTAGCCTTGTCTGGGTAATTCTCAGTTTGGCGGCGGGAGCAGAGAGGGGCTTGTGATTGTCCATTGTAGGATGTTTAGCAGCACCTCTGGTGTCTCCCTGTTGTCGGAGAGTGGGCCTTTCTCGGCGCAGAGTCCAGGTCCTTGGCAACTCGAGCAAAGAATTGAACGAGATACCAGAGTAAAGCAGTAAAATAAGTAATTTATTGGAAAAGACAGTACATCCAGACTAGAGGATGGCCCAAGGGCCCATTACCAAAGAGTGTGGAGGGGGCATATGTAAAGGTGAGGCTTAAAGGGAAGAAGCAGCAACAGAAGTAGCAGTAGCAGCCACGTGCGCTTCCCTCCCAGGACTTGGGGTTTTTATCCTTTTTCTCCAGGATGGGCTGTTCTTCCTAGGCGTAGGACCACTTGATTGGCCCCTGTGATTAATAAGAGGTACTGTGTAGGTGTGAGTGACTGGTCTGATCTAGTTGGATATTTTGCGCCCATTTGCTCTTCCTGCAGGGGTAGGTAATTACAATACAAAGGGGAGTTTTGGGTGGAGAGGGGATGTCCCCCAGGCGTCACACTGTGGGACGTGCAGGAATGCAGAGACCCAATGCCTACCTTTAACTGCCTGCCTAGTTTTTCCTTGAGAGATGTGATCCCCATAAAATCTCTATGGGAAGCTGAGGGACAGGAGGTCTCTTCTTCTGTATCTGCTTCCTGCTGGGCAGGGGCGTAGAGCTGTCCTTGCCTATTGGGGTTCACGGAACTCTTGCCCTAGCTGATCTCAGATGAGAGGAAGGGGTCTCAAGCTCCACCTGGAAGACCGTGTTGGCTTCTTTGCTTGTTGGGGTATCCCCTGTATCCTCAAGGCTCCTGAATGAGGACAAAAATATAAATCTGTTAGTTCTTATGAAACTTGTGGCTATTCAGTCCATCACTCAGGTGGTGTCAGTTGCCTGGACACAGAATGGGTTTGACATTTAGCTTCCTGGCCTGGGGGATATTAGGAAGTCTCAGGCTTTCAAATAGTTACCTGAAGCAGGGGTAGGAGATTTCTATTGTTTCAGATTCAGGAACTAGTTTACAAAGCAATTAAGAAGCAAGGGCGATCTTCCTGTCAGAAAAGCAATCAAGGCCCAAGAGCTAAGAAACTAAAGAACTAGGGAGGAGACTTAACATCTTTATACTTAACATTTCTATAGAAAAGAAAACATTAAAGTTTTTCAGTGGTGGGGGTTGGTGCTGCTCAGTTGGCCGGTAACATCCCCACTAGTTGTTTGCAGCAAACTTCTTTCCCCAGTAGTGGTGATCAGTTGTCCTCAGACATTGCCAGATACTGGAGGTGCCAAAAAAATGTATACAAGTGGACATTTTGGTCAGTGTTGCTCAAGCAGTAGTTCGCCATCATCAGAAGTGTCTGGGCGCTGATGGTAACCACTTTGAGCAACTCTTGTAATTGCAGAAGTCAAATGTGACTTGTATTCATCTTGTTATCGGTAAATATTGAGTATTACAATTTTAATACAGTTTTCCTTTCTTAAAATATGTGTACATTTTGTTGATACCCTCTGTATGTCCTGGAGTGGGAGACAAAACTGCAGTTTGATGTGAACCATGAATCTGGTTGAAATGTTGACCTTTTACCTAGGACATACATACTATTTATTGAAAGGGAGGCTTTTACTTTTACCGTCTGGAGAGGTGGAAGATGACAGATACAGTAATTCTGGCTTCAGCTGCCAAATGCCCATTCCAATCCTGGCATCAGGGTGAGGATGTGAACTTTCCTAGTGTAAGACTCCTGAGAAACCATCACAGTCATTCCCTGGTTGTCACTTTAATGTACCTTTTAAAGATCATTCTGCACCTCCCTCCTTGGTTACCCTCAATCTTCCTGTCTTAGAGACGTGGGCAATTCTGCCCTCAAAGACTTGATCGTGTTTAACAAGAATGTTGTTTAAAACTTTAAACCAGGAAAAATGACTTCAATTTCTTGTTTTTCTTTCAAACAAGGGTATTGAGGTTAAAACAATTCAATTGTTTTTATAGCACTTTTTTTAACAGTCCCTTTTTACCTATCATTGCATATCACTTTAGCTATTCTCTCTGCATATTACTAATCTTTACCTGATAACATAACAAATAATATTTTTTAAAATAAGAAAAAAGTGGTAATAGTTAATATTTTTTTCTTAAAAGTAATATTAAGAAATGCATCAGGCGGATGGTCTCCTCGAGACCCAAATTACTTATGTGACTATTTTAATATAGTATTTAGCACTGCAATGTTAAAATGAGTGTGGGTGAGCCCTTGGAACCAAGCAAGTTGTAGATAGAAATAGAATGTTTCATCCCTTAATTTTTAAAAAAGAAAGCGGGAAAGCTGTAACAGGTGGAGACTCCAGATATAACACAGATTACTTTCTTTTAAAGATGTAGCTGTGATGTATTTGAAGAATTTCTTTTGGCATTTTTTTTTTTTTTTTTTTTTTTTTTTTTTTTTTAGTGTATTGGGTAAAGAAGTAATGAGGTGGCCTTTACATCTTATAATAAATATGGAGGTAATTTAACTTTGTCAAAGACTAGATTCTCAGGGACTCCAGACAGGGATTCTGCCCTCAGGAAACTTTCATCTTCATGTGAAGCATGATTTTTAGTCAGGGCAAAATACTGTACCACACTCTTCAGCCCTTTAATGTTTACCTTTATCCAGTGGTTAAAAGTTGTCATTTTCTTGGAAGTTCTTTTTTTATTTTTCAAAGAAGTTTTCCAATTTTATCGATTTGAGGCTTTTTTTCAAAGGAACCACTAATACTTTTTTTCTATGATTTTTGGCAATACTGTTATGCATTTCCAGGCTTTGGAGGATTCTCTGGCCTTTAATCTATGGTTCTGAGAGTTTCCTGTGTAACTCAACCTTTTTTGCAAGGGAACAGACAATATGTTGTCCACCTATAGAGGTTCTTTGTTGGACCAAAGAAAAAAATATTTCCAGTTTTAGATTGAACTGAACCCTCTGGTGCTTTCCCCCCAAAAGTACAGTCATTCCAGGAGACACAGACAATAAGCTTGCAAACTAGGCCAAGCCCTGGATGGGGCAGTACCCTGGCTTCTCAGGAACCACCTTGTATGCCCTTTATTTCTTATTTTATTCAAGGGCAGTGGGGCTCTGGTATATTGCTAAATACTCTATACCTGGGAACAGAAGTCATGCATTTAAATCCCTGCTAATTTTCTTATTAGCTAACAAGTTACTTCACTCAGTTCCCTCATGTATTGGATAATAAGGATAAACTGATGTATCTGATGTATCTTTTTTTTTTGTAAGCATTAAGTGATATAACATAGGAAAGATCTAATTGCTCTGGATGCTCAATATGTATTGGATCTGGAAAACCTCCAAAGTACATTCACTCAATAAACAGAAGTACTGGTCAGTCGGCTGGTCTTACAGGTCAACTGAAGAAGCAGCCTAAACTGAGAACTCATCACTCAATTGATTAAACACTGGGGATATGTCCACACAACCCCATATGGCTTATGTGGTGCTGCCTTTGTAGAGAACATGCCAGTAAAAGACCAGGAAGTCCTTGTTTATAAGTAGCCAGAAGTCTAGCTCTGAAGACAAGACTTACATGCACACACAAAGCTTTTAAAGATAAAGCACCAAATAAGCAACCAATTATTGGATTCTAGCAAGAAATGTAATTGGAATTGAGCTGGAATCCCCAAGGACAGCTCCCGGGCCAACCTGGCTGCTTATCTTATAGGAATGGTCTACCTATGTTTTTGGTTGACCTCCTGTATCTCTTTCTGGGCCGTACTCCGTAACCAGTTCCTAGGTTCCTAGTAGCAGGTTCCTGTGTTTTATTTCTTTTGAGAATCACATTCCCTGACCACTCTTCTTAAATGGGAAAAATGAGATTGTAACTGCACTATCCCATTCGTACTTCATCCTTAGTCATTCCCACTGTCAGATGGAAGAATTAAGCTTACCTCCTATTGGAAGTATCTTGTTCTTGTCTTGCTAGGGCTTATGATGCCCTCACACTATCCTGGCATCTATTGGAAAACCCTTCCCTGTGTAGAGTTTCTTGGGCCTGAGGTATCCAGGTGATCCAATAAGTTATTATGGATTCTAAAAGGATTTCCAAAGGTACCCAGAAGCTATGCAATAATCTTTTATAGTGACATACTTATTTAAAATTTAAAAAGTCTTGATTTACCTTCTCACTTGGACCTCAGAATAATTCATGAAAGTCTATTGCTATTAATAACCACATTTTACAGTTGAAGGAATAGAAGCTCAGAGAGGTTATTAGAGTGCCCCAAACTTTCAGTTAGTAACTGGCACAGCCAAGATTAGAGCTAGCTTCTGTAACAGGTAATTTTATGCTTTGTGCAATGTAAGGACATTGCTGAACTCCCACTCATAGCCTAGTAATTGAACAGGTAATTAAGGAAAGAGCTGTTACCATTATCTACAAATTCTGACACATACTAATATATATGTAGGGTGCTTAGAAATTATATCAATCAACCTCACATTATACCATGGTGCCCACTATATGGCAGACTGAAAGGCAATGTTGTAGAAATTAGAATACAGTTTTTTCATAATGTTTGGATAAAAAGGAAGTGGCATATATGGTGGCTAGAGGAAAAGAGAATGAGAGGTTGTTATTTAATCAAGTTTTCTTTGAACATACAGATGACGTTTTTAGTTGCTGGCAAGAAAATGAGTAAGTAGAAAGTGATATTCCTGTTACCTGCCCAGTTCATACCTCATGTGAATCATTACTGCAAGATTGGAAATTGGCATTACTGTTTTTTCTTTGTGCCATAAGGATATTCACCTCTTTCATGCTTAGTCGCATAACTCAGTCTTTGAGCAGTTAACACCTACCATAATTCATGTTTAGCTCCAGATAAATGGCATCAATAGCCAGGAACAAAAGAGTTCAGAGCAGGCAAAGGCCATGATGACATCCCAGTCAAGGAATACTGCATGTCTTGTGTGGACTTATGGTCGTATGAATTCTGTGAGCCCAAGTACACAAAAACATTAACTTTTCTCTATGCTAGTTTCATCATATGTAAAGAAGGAGTGATGGTATAGACCTTATATATCTTTTGAAGAATAGAGATAATTTATTAAGACACCAGCACTGTGCCTAGCAAATGCAGCTCAGTGCCACATAGATGCTATTAATGGGTGAAATGGTCCTTAAAGAAAGTTCAGACTTTTATACACTGAAAGCAATAAACACAAAGAATAAGACTGTGAATGTTTTCTGAGCAAAGCCTAATCCTGATGCTCCACCACTGAGGGCACATAAGAGGAAGAGGTAATATGATTTGTATTATAATTTAGCCAAAGTTTATCTTCTCTATTATATCCCTAAATCCCACACTCCTGCCAATACCATGCCTATGTGTAGTCTTCCATGGAAGAATAAACAGGTAGAATGCATGAAGGAGTTGTCTGTGTGACTAGGCATTGTGCTCTGGCTTTGTGTCTTTGGACAAGCTTGTCATCTCTTATTTCCTCAACCATAGAGTTGCCATTATTCAATAACATTTAGCAAATATTTAGGAAAGACCTCTATGGCAGATACTGTTTTAGGTGTTTGTGATATAGCAGGAGGTGGGGGACAGTAAACACAAAAGGAAAATATTTATTTGGATGGTGATAACTCTATGAATAAATATTAAAACAGAGAAAGAGAGCAAATTGAGGGGGTAAGGGTGGGAATTAAATTGTAATTTGAAAAAGGGAGTTTTCACTAAGATGCTGATAATTTGATTAAAGACTTGATGAAGGCGAGGGACCAAGGCTTGCAGATACCTGGGGAAGAGCATTCTAGGCAGAGAAAAAAATAAACACAAAGGCCCTGAAGTGTGGGCATGGCTGGTCTAAGTAATACCAAGGGACCAGTATTTACGAGTAAACAAAGGAGAAACGAGAACTATTGGGTTCCAGATGCTATGACCTTGAAAACCATTTTGATAGCTTTGGATTTTACTCAGACTGTTTTGGGGATCCACTGGACAATGTTGAGAACAATGACATTATGTGAGTTCATTTAACAGGATCTTTCTGCCTCCTGTTTAAAAATAGACTACGAGGTAAAAGGTGGGAAGCAAGGAAATGAGCTATGGGAAGTTATTGCACAATCCAGCAAGAGATGGTTTGGCCATGGTGGTAACAATGAAGGTAAATAGAGGTCAAATAATGGAT
Source organism: Aselliscus stoliczkanus (assembly GCA_033961575.1). NCBI lineage: Eukaryota > Metazoa > Chordata > Mammalia > Chiroptera > Hipposideridae > Aselliscus > Aselliscus stoliczkanus. The sequence continues at coordinate 88,757,173 of CM066730.1, forward strand.
ATATTTCAAAGATGTTGTTGGCAGGATATGATGACAGATTAGATGCTGGGTCAGAGAGAACAAGGTGGAACCTAAGATTTGGGGTTATTAACCTGAACAGTTGGAGGAGTTGTGTTGCCAATAACTGAGACTGAGAAGACTGTATGAAGAGCAGGTTTTGGGTAGAGGTGGAATTCATCAGAGAGTTCTCACCTGTCTCTGGAATGTTGGGAAGAGTCAATAAGAGAAGTCTGCAGAAGCTTCCATGATTCCCTAAATGTCAAGAGATCTTATTTGTGAAAGTAGCAACTCATGCAAGAACCTGAAGTATGATCTATTGGGTTGTCAGAAAGTCATCATGTATTTTTTCTGTTTTTCGTTGCAAAAATGCGTCATGACTTTTCCGACAACCCCATAGATGGAGGTTAAAACTTAGGCTTATAACTCATTGAATTTGTCTTCTGATCTAAAGATAGGAACCCTCTCCCTGAACCTGTGACAGAGTACACACTGCAGTGTGAGTACTTGGAAATTATTTGAATATGTGATAAAATTGGTAGTGGATGTACATCTTATACTGGGAAAAGCAGTGATCAAGGAGAAAAAAAAAGAATTGGAGAGTATTATGCTATGTCTGCTCAAAAAAATGTTTAAAAGTAGGCAGAAAAATATGTTCAATTAGAAAAAGCTATGGATCGACTGCTCAGATTTAAAACTCATTTAATTAAAATTACTGGTTTTAAACCATGCATTATACTGAAGACTTCTTATGAACACTTGAATAATGATATCCATTTCTTCTTGTCGTAATTCTCATTTCTGTGATGAAAGAAGAATTGAAATTCTAAGTTAGTGAATTATTTTCTATAGTTACATGTTTCTAACATTTTACTTCAATTTTCTGCATTATATTTAAGAGATCATCCTTTATGAATTAGGTGAGGAGAAAATTATGATAATGAGGGAGAAATGATGTTAATATACTATTCTTAAAGCATAGCCTTTGGTTGGGGGTGTTAGGAGGCCCATAGAGGGGATGGTAAATGGGTTTTATCTTGATTGCTAACTGTCCTCAGTTGCTAGTGATTGACTGAGCTATGTTTTGAGAAGAATCCGGAGACCATTTCTAGGACCAGTAGAACAAAGTACTGGTATTGACTGAGCATGTCTGCTAAAGGTACCAATGAAGAAATGACAGAAACTGTGACTCATGTCAATCATCTTTTCTTTATTGGTTCTGGAAGAGTCCTGGAGCGTTGGCAAAATGGCTTGTTTTAAGTTTGCCCATTGTGGGGATTTTTTGTTTTTGTTTTTGTTTTGCATCTGTCCTACTTTTTGCTCTCCTCTGGCCTTTCCAGGTCATAGCCTAGACAATGTCCTTCCCTAGATTTTGATTATTATTATTATTTTTAAAGATTTTATTGGGGAATTGGGGGAGGAGAACAGACAAGTTGCTGTTCTTTTTGTTCTTTAGTCTAGTTGTGGAGGACATCTCTTCACTGGCCCATGTTGGTATTATGAGCATTGCGTTCTTCCCGGCTGAGTCAGGTGGTCACCGGCCATTGGACAGCCACTCACGCTGGTTCACAGCAGCTCACGGCAGCCCAGCTCCAGGTCGAGCTGTTGTTCACCATCTTAGCTGTACAGGGCGCAGCATCACTGGCCCATGTGGGAACCAAACTGGCAATCCTGCTTCTCAGAGCTCATGTTCCCAAGCCAACTCTTAGCCAACTGAGCCACTCGGCCAGCCCCTAGATTTTGATTTTTAATCATAGTGGATTTTTTTCTTTAGAAGTTCTATTCTCAAAACCTGCCCTTTGCTAAAATTTATTTGGTTAATAAATGTGATCACAGTCTGGCCAAACACGGCATGATTGCTATACTCATGTTCTGGTAAGCTGGTTGGATAAGACTTTTAAGAGACTCTAAAGAATACGGAGATTGAATACCTCAAGTCTATGGATTGGTTTAATGATGACATAGGCCAATCTTAGATGGATATGGTAGGTGCTCAGTTCAAGACTGAAGTAAAGATGAAAAATAACCCAGTTTGTAGAAAAATAGATGTAAAACTTTATTAAACAAGTCTAGGGAACCTGTGTTTGTGTGTTGATGGAGATAAAGCACCGAGCTTGGGAAGCTGATCTTCAGTGTTTGATGGACTCTTCTAGGCCAGAAGCGGCTCCATTTGGGGGGGTAGCTAGGACAGTCAACTGGGTTCTGACAAGAATATAAGATTTGAAATGAATTAAAGTGTTCCACTTCCAGAAAACATCATTTTCTTTTTAATAAGAAATAACTAGAAATAATATCTTAACCAAAATGAACAGCCTGAATTTTTCGAATTGTAGGCCCTATAAATGTTTGGGTAAAATATTGTACATTGACTATTTTTATGTCTCTTAAATTATATCTTTAAACTTCCCTCCCCAGGTCAGATTGTCTTCCCTCTATCTCTCCAATTAAACTTTCTACCAGTAGTCTTCTCCAAGCCTTACTAAGCCCTAAATGTTCTTAGATATTTGGGGTACCACACTTTTAGACCAAAACCCCATTTTCTTGTACTGAATCTTGATTCCTCCTTTTCTTCAGCTAAAGAATTCAGTGCTTCTAGAAAAGATACAGATCTTTTTGGTGCTTTTCTAGTCGCCTTATTAGTTTCTCCATGCCTTATCCCTAACACAGTGAAACTATTATTCAGGTATTGAGTGGAAGCCAAGGTGGGTGGTAGTAGCTTAAGTAAAAAGAGGATTAGAGAGAATCTAAACTGCTGGATGGGGGGGGGGGATCCTTGAAAGGAGAAAGTAAGGGGGAGGTGTAAATGGAGAAAAATAATTTTAGAAATACCTCTTTTGGGCTCATATGTTGAATTTGTTAAGAGCTTACCATGTACCAGACACTCAGCTTTAAGGACATTATCTCATTTAATACCTAAATACTTACATAATTTTTTTTTTTCCATTTTGTATTTTAAAGATAAAAAATTCGAGGTAGAAGTATGTTAAGTAGCCCTCAAAAACACATAGCCAGTGATCAGTCTGATCAGGGTTTAAACTTGGGCTTTCAATCCAGAGCCCAGGATTTCCCTTCACAATAAGAGAGGAAAAGTTCAAAGAGGAGGGAGTACCCGGGAGAGCAGGAGACAGAGCACAGAATGTGAGAATGACTTACCAGAGGGGAGAGAATGTGCAAGGCTTGGAAGAAAAGGGTGGAGAAGAGGGAACTAGGATCCTAAGGAGAAGCAACAAACAGTCTCTGGAGAAGATGTCTCTTTTGCCCTTCTTTACTCTTTTCATCTAGGACCCAGGTAGCAACAGAGGCTCTAACCAGCTCTGCCCCACCCATGTTGAGAAGAGGGCATGGACTGGGTGGGAGTTTATTTCCCCCAACATATGAATAATGCCATATGACACAAATGGTAGGGGTTGAATGTGAAGAGAAGTGAAGGGATGGAGAGAAATAATTCAGTGCCTTCAGTTATGCTTATTTTCTTGGCACTATCCTCTAACAGCCAGCACTCCACCTCGTGGTCCTTGAGTCTCATGGTCCATTCTTGACTCAATGTTTGCACTTTGCATGCTGGAGCCTAGGAGCCATTTCATAAGGTGTTAAATAGCCTTCATCTTTTATCAGTAGGTACCACCTTCCTATAAAGTTACACCCTTCTGATAGTACAAGGTCCAGTAATGGCTCTCCCACCCATTTTATGAAAACATATCTCTTGGATTCTTGGAAAATGGCTTGTTTTGGATTTGTCTCCCAGTCATGCTGATACTGCTCAAGCGGGAGAAGAATAAAGAAAATAGAGGGATCAAGGTGCTGATCTTCTGCTAGCTGGCTCTTCTATAGGGAAGGTGAAAAGGAGCTTCAAAAGCTCCTTTTGAAGGATTCCTACAAGATATGGATCTTGGATGGATTGGAATATCTCACTATTGTGGGATGTGCTAAAAACCTATTGGCACTTGTCCTATTAGATTTCTTTCTTGGAAAAACCACTGAGAGGCGATTCTAAAGTATGACAAAAGGAAGAGTGCAGGGAAGAAGAAATATAGAAAAAGGAGGTCGAGACTGCCTAGATCAGGGGTCAGCAAACTTTTGAGACAGAAAAGCCGCCAGGGGTCGGCAAACTGCAGCTCGTGAGCCACATGCGGCTCTTTGGGTAGGTACATGTGGCTCTGAAGTAAAATTGAAAATGAAAATAAAACGATCATAGTTTCATTTATAAAATTTTTAAAGGATATTATTCACATAATAGTGATTATGTAGAAATATATTTATGGCTCTTGAATGATTTTTAAATTGTTGTGAGGGACAGGTTGGCTCTTTCAGGGGTCATTTTGAGATGGAATGTACCCAAAAAGCCGCAGTTTGCGGACCCCTGGCCTCGATGAACAGAGATGCTTGTTCATAACTTTCCAAGGGGCAACACATCTCAGTACTCCCATTTCTCCTTGGGATTCGAAGGTTAGCAAGAACGTCTTGTTTGGGGTTGAGCAAAAACTATTCTGCCTTTAATGATGAGAAAAATGGCTCTAAGCCATATTTAGGAAATTTGTTGACTGTAATTAAACCTTCATGGGAGTCCCCAAGGTTTACTTACCTATAATTGAAAAATGCAAATGAAGACAGTTAATCAGTGGACTTGCTGACTATGAAGCACTACTACCTACCTAAATGAATTAAAAATGAAGACACAAATATGTCCAGTTGAGCAAGTTACCTGAGAGCCAATTGGTAAATTTCTCAGCAATGCTGCGAGGATTTTTTTCTCAGCCTGAATGAGATTGCAGTGCTTTTCTGCGAAGACTTTGCCCAACTTAATCTTTAGCCATTACATACAGATTTACTAACAACTGGCCTTAAGCGCTGGCAGAGCAGCAGCTGCTTCTCTGGCATCACTCAAGGAAGCCCTGCAGATAAAAGAACAGCTTTCTTGCCTGCCTTTCTGCCATGGTTAAGCCACTACTTAAAGTTGTAAAATATTTGCTTTTCAAGATCCCATAATTAAATGAAAATACCCCTGGAAATAATCCAACACCATAGGAATTATCCCACAGGATTTTTAGCTATCAGGTATCAAGAATCAGTAAATGTTCTCAGCTGCTTTTATTCAGTTCCTTTGTTCTTTTTTAACAATAATCACAGCATACCTGTGATGGTCATTTTTACATCAGACACCATACTTAATATATTCACCTGATTTAAAATCACCCCCTGAAAAAAAATTATATAAATGCCTACCCACAGTGCTGTACACCTGAAATCAATATAAAATATTGAATGTCAACTACAGTTAAAATATATGTGTGTGTGTGTGTGTGTGTGTGTGTGTGTGTGTGTGTGTGTTTAATCACGGGATATAAAGTATAGCATAGGGACTATACAATAGTAAATGATATTGTAACAGCTGTATACAGTGTCCGAAGGGTGGTAGACTTGTTGGAGTTATCACTTTGGGAGGGGTTGTAAATGTCTAATCATTATGTTGTTTTTTACAGCTGAAACTAATAAATAAAAATAAAAAATCACTTCCCAAGAGCTTTGCACTCTAGTTCATACTTATGTCTTCTGTTTAATGAGTTCATTAATTAGCAACTATAGTGTCAAGTAATAAGTGCACAATTTGTCCCCAAAAAATAGCTATGGGAACAAAAAGTAATGATACAGACTCATTTAGATAAAAATATTTGTCAGGGATCTGATTAGTAGTAATAAAAACAAAAGATACTAAACAAAATAATTTAAATGTAGAAGTAGAGGTACAGCAGATACCAGGTCAAGTTGTTTTTGACCTCTTGGAGAAGGGAGCTAGAGATGTCTTATTGCGCATGCCTTACAGCAGATTTGGAGAGGGCAGAGTGTCATGGCTGATTACTGTCTGCCATGGCCACCAGAGTGGTGAGTAGCGTATTGCTGCCCTGTGCTCACCACTGTCACTGTCCTAACAGGTAGGGATCCAGCTTTTCTAATTCACTTCATTGTTGATGTTTGACACGGAACAGTGCAGTGAGTGGACCAGAACACTGAAAGGAGTGCTTGCCACAAAGGAATTGTCTTTCTTTACAAGCGTGTAAACATCCATGAAGTGGGGAAAGATGCGATTAGGCTGAACGTTTTCAGCATGTCTTTGCTTGAGTTATTTATTACCCTGGACTTGCTTGAGTTTTCAAAAGTATTATTGATATAGACTCCAGAAAGTGTAGGCAGATATTTCAAGGTATTTCAAACGTGTCACAGTTTCTAAGGAGATCAAATATCTCTTCAAAGTCTCATGGATTTTTTTTAAACATGAAATGTTCTTGGCTGATAGTAGGCTCCAATGCATTGGGTTTCTAACTTCCCATTCATTAACAGCAAAGCTGACTTGTAGCAGTCTTTTTTTTTTTTTTTTCCCCTCGTTTCTTGCATGCAAGCAATTTGTGTCTCATTTTGGGGAGATAACTGCTTAAATATAAGTAAATGACCATCTCCAATGGAAAGATTCTGGTGTTCTCAAGGTGTTAGCTTTCAGTTTACTGTCAGTTCGCCCATCACAACGTCCTCCCCCTCAAAACACTGCCCCACGCCTGAATGTGGATAGCCCATTAAAATGCTTCTTGTTCTTACCTTAAACACAAATTTATTCCCATTGAAAGATCTTGCATGGGAGATAAAACAGACTCTACCCTTTTTGCAGAATCATTTTAGCATTCTCAAAATCATTAGCTCTGACTTGAGAACATTAAAATAAAATGGCCTAGGCTTAAATGTGACTGGGTTTCCTCTTCCAGGCACTGCTAAGCTTTTTGAGGTAAGGCAAAAGCCTCAGTTTTTATATTTTAAAATCACCTTCAAATAGATTTGGTTTACCTTTTTCTACTTATCAAGAGTTTCATGGCACTTGCATTATTTTTAATCTGAGGACGAACTGCTGTGTACCTGGGCTTTGAAGGAACTGCCATTTGGGGTTCATTATTTTTTGGTAGTAGATAATCAACCTTATTGAAAATAGATTCCTTTCTAGGTTGCATTTGTATCTCTGCATGCATATTTTAAATGGATTAATATTGAACACACAGTGAAATTTTAATTCTCTTCTGTAATTATATGTCTGGCCCTCACAAATTAATATCCTAAGATATTTACTGTTATTTGTAGTTAACCCAATGCATTTCTATCCACCTTTTACATTACTTTGTACTCTTGAATCTGCTATGTTTTTTTTTTAATGTGTGTGTTTTTTAAAACCAGCTGTTAAAATCTAAACTGCATTTGTTTTATTGCTGATTGGCCCCAGGAAGTTCACCATTATCAAGAGTGATTGCTCATTACTTAACAGAATAGAAAGTAGCCTTGGCTGTCAAGAGAATAGTTAAGATATTTTGTGATGCCTTGATGATGGTATGCCTTTCATTATTTAAAGAATATTGATTTTGATCTTGAAAGCATACTGCCAAGAGAATTTTTAGTATATTTAGTGGACTTTTTGACATGATAAAATAATATTGATTTACTATTTCATTCAACATTCTATTATCTCTCTAAAAACACAATGAACATGAAGGGGAGAGGAAATTAGACAGAACTGACATATATTATATGCCTATTGTATGCAAAACTCTGTTCATGAAACTGCGAGGGAAACGAGTGTAAGCAAATATGTGGTTTCTTATACCTAGCTTCCTGAATTTTACCCCCATCATTTCAACTGTCCGTTTGATAACTCTTACCTACATGTGACACAGACACCTGAAACTCAGTGGGTCCAACATGAAACTCAGTATTGTAGCACTTCAGCTTCCCTCTTATTTTTATAATCTGGGTTAACAGCATCGATATATACCCAGTTGTACAAGCTAGATATTTGAGCTGTCTTTTATCACTCAACCATCAATCACCAACAATGTTCTATTTCACCCATTAAAGTGAGTTTAGATATCATGCACCATGAAGCTTTATTTTCCTACCTCATCCCCACCTGCCTCAAAGTAGATCCCCTATTCCCTCTGTTCTTTTAGCACCTTACATCAACTAAAGCATTTATCACAGAGTATTTAAGTTTTTAGTTTATGTGTCTATGTTTGTATACCCAACACTAAAACACAGTTTTTGGCACAAAGTAAATACACAATAGGAGTCTGAGGAATGATTTGAATGAATAGATACATGGGTAGAAAGATGGAGGGATAGACTAAGAATAAATGAGAATTCAGCATTTCAAGAAAAGAAATTGCATTTTCATTGAAGAGAATATGATTGAGTCATACAGTCACAGTTGTTCTATGGAAACTGACCACCTTCTGGTATAAACTCCATGTTAATGAAATAGCATGGAACTTAAGACATGGAAATTCAGAACTCTTTAGCTGATTCTCTAAATTTTGAGTCATTTTAAGCACTTTTCACGACAATCTTCAGCTTTGACTTCAGGAATTAGGCAGCACAAAAATCAATTAATAGAAGAATCACAGTTCAGGCCAGTCTTCCCTCTAGTAGTTTCCCTCCATTCAAAACACAGAATGAGGATGGTATAGCAAAAGAGAAATAAATCTATTAGAAGCTGAATAGGATTAAGAAGACAGAGTGGCAACAGAGACAGAAAAAGATAAAAACCCTAGGGAAATGGCTGAAACACAGCTCTCCTGCCCTTTTTGCTTTTCATGGACTATAATAGAGCAAGATGTGAGGAAACATCTGTTGCCTTTTTTGAATAGTACTTTGATATTTTAAAAGAATAATGACAGAATTAGGAGAAGTCTAATTTCTGTGGTTTGGGACAGCAGACACCCATGAAATTGAATAGAGAGAATTAGCCTAGCTTGAGAGATTTGGGGGCAGTGGATTCTTCTGTCATACATGGCTCTGGGAAGCAGCGTGGAGCAATGGCTAGCTCATGGGCTCTGGAGTTGGGCTGCCTGGATTTACATCTTGGCTTCTTTGCCTCATATTTGTGATGCTATACTGGACAAGCTGTATGGCCCCTCTAAATCATAGTTGAGCATAATAGTTTCCTGTCTCGGGTGGATGTAAGATTGAATGAGATAAAGGAAATTTGCGGAGCTATTTTAGAGACTGGCTTATGATATCCTTTGCTAAATGTAGGTTCTTAGTTTTTAAAGTAAGCGAAAATTTGCAGCTTCTTTTAGACATAGGAATTGAATGGCATGCCCAGTAGGAAAAGAAAGGCGTTTAAGCAGGAAACGATACAAGTCTCTTTTTGTGGGATATTCCGGTCAGTGTCTATGGTGGCCAGCTTGAGGAATGGCTGAGATATGATCCACTTTGAGGCTGTTATAAAGCTATGAGGACAGCCCAGCTGGAGGCTTAGAACACACCAATAAGCTTAGATAAGCCCAACCCATAAGCGCAACCAGTTGTTACAGATGTGTGGTCAGTGTGCTTCAGAGAAACTGAGCAAGTGCAAAAGGAACCTGCAGGGCTCAGATTCTAAGCACTGCCACCAGGAGGGAGCACCCAAGCCAGGAAGACACCAAAGGCCAGGAAAGACTGGGAAGGACTAACCAGGAAGCTGGGGAACAGCCAAGGCCAGGAGATCCAACCATAGAGAACTCAGGCTCTGAGCATGAGACGAAAAATCGCAGGCCAGGTGAGATGGATGCTCTCACCAGGTGTAGTCATGATGTTTACAGTATGTTACCAGGTTTCAAGGACATGTTTGCACTCAGACAGAATTAATAACTGAGACAGGTTCATTTGGAATGACAAGTAGTCAATGTAAAAACAAGACCCAGGGATGAAATGATGTTTCAGAAAAGTAGTGAAGTGGTTCAGTCAGTAGGCTTTGGAAAGAGAGTATTGATTGATCTCTACTTTGCCAGTTACTCCGGGCGCAATTTACATTATTACCTCTCTAAGCTTCAGTTTGCTCACCTATAAAATGGGGGTAATAATGGTTCCTACTTCAAGGTTTTTGGAAACTTAAATCATGTGACTGAATTAAAAGAAATAGGGCAATGCCTAGCACCTACTAATTAATTGCTCAATTAATGTAGGTTATTATTATTAAGACTTTATACAGAATCATTTGCATGTCTTATTTGAAAATGCCATAGTTACAGTATAAATCACAAAATAGAAAGCCATTATGTATTTTTAAAACCCACCTTGCCATGTAGCTTTATTCTTTTTAATGTATTTTCTTTAGGAAGTGAATTTGTAGCAAAATGTGCCCCCTGAAACCAGCTCTCAGAGCTGTTTTGAATAAGCATACAGGAGACTCATTTTTAAATAAAACAAATTCTGATTGTACTGATAATGATCTCAATCAAGTGGGTATAGGGCTTATGGAAAAAAATTTGGTAATTCAAGTTTTAAGAAAAAGTCAAATTTTGTGTTAATTTTAGATTGGGCTTACTTATTATATAGGAGGCTATTTGTTCAGGTTTACCTAGCCAGAGTCTTGCAACAAATTCAGTATCTGCCCTACCATGTGGCTTGAATGAATTAACTGGCTTTACATTTCAGAGCTGTCTCACTCTCCACCAATGTATTAGGTTTATTCACAGGAGTCCTGCTTCAGGCTGGGAGAGCAAAGGGGTTCTGAAGAAGAGACAGGCTATCATATTTTTGCTGCAGAATTAGACACCATCTATCTGAAAATGGAATCTGTGGTAAAAATCTCCAAATTATTTGTAATCCTTTTCTTAGGACCCACTCAGTTCTTCCAAGATTCGCTTTTTGGAGAACTATATAATAATGCAATAGACGTGTTGTCTTCTACTTCTACTAATTCTGTTGCTTCAAAGCAAATCAACAGAACTGTTCCTGAAATTATATCATTTTACCTTCTCTTTACCTATAGCACATAATAGAATTAACTAATTCTATGAATGAATACTACTCATTTTTGAAACCTGACAGACTTCTAAGGAACCGTAAATTGGACAAGGAATATAGTATTTAGTTTCTAAAGAAACCATAACTTGGGCAGCCGAGTGGCTCAGTTGGTTAGAACGCATGCTCTGAACAAGGTTGCTGGTTCGATTCCCGCATGGGATGGTGGGCTGCGCCCCCCCCCCCAAACAAAAAATAGATTGAAACAATGACTTAACTTGGAGCTGATGGGTTCTGGAAAAACGCACTGTTCCCCAGTAAAATTAAAAAATAAATAAGTAAACCATGACTGATCTTCTAATTGTCCTAACATTTTACTATTTTACCTCTTCCCTTCTTTATTCACACTGCTACTTGGGTGGAATAATGGAAAAGATGAAAAAGTGAAATTCAGTCAAATAACTGGCTATGATGTTACGAAACTCACTTATTGTGAAAGTCCTGAAATCATTGGATGATATAAGCCTTCAGATAGTCTTTAGGTTTCATTAATTCAATGGTTCTCATGTTTTTCATGCATCAGAATCCCCTGGATTGCAAGTTTTAATTCAGAGAGTTTGATATTGGCCTAAGAAATTGCATTTCTCAGGTTCCCAGGGGATGCTGATACTGCTGGTTCAGAGCCTGTACTTCGAGAATCACCTCACTAATCCATGCTTGGCTTCTTTCTATTAATATGAATAATCTAGAATTTGCTTTTCCTTAGCTATCTTTAGAGACTTGTTCTGTATAAACTAAACAGTTATTATGGTATATGTGCACCTTGTACAGTGTAATAAAGGTGGTAGAGTAAGTAGTTAGTCCATTTAGTTGATTTCATTCACAAAGCAGTCAGTTATCATATGTGCTGAATCATGGCTCTAATCCGCAAATCACTTTGCTTCTCTTTATTTATTATTGTGGGGTTGATGTAAATTCTGATTTTTAATCTTATTTTTCTTAGTGGTGAAACCTCAGTTTTTTGGTAATTGCAAAGAATTCATACATAGAAAGCATCTCCCATTGTTTTCCCCAATTATCTGACTCTGTGGACTTTTTTGGTGGTGGTAGAATTGAATTTCATTGGTCATAAAATATATTTTTTAACTCAGCATGATGTTTGGTTAGCTTTGATAAAGGATATGGAACAGACAACAGCGTCACAGAGGGCTTAGACGTAACTTCTGTTCCCGGTCACTGCCTGGGACGTGTTTTGGTCTCAAGAAATGACACAAAGCTAAAGTATCACATAGGGAAGCCACAGTGTTTGGGATCTTTCAGTTTAAACATTTTGCTAATCACCTCACACCCAGAGGGTTGTTTGTTAGTTCCCATTCTCTAATGCAGCTGTAGTCCACCAATTACAGGTTATACAACAAACCATTTCGACAACTAGGAACAACATTGCTTAGGAACTTCCTTGGATCCTTCATTTAACTGCAATGGATATATGTCCTTAGCTGATATCACAAAATGTTGGATGCTTGAGCATCCCTGAGGCTGGAGTAATAGTTTCAGTCCAGCTGTTAATTTCTCCCCTTCACTAGGTTACACTGCCTGGGAAATGCAGTTTTGATCCTTTCCAGCATCTATGGTTCAGGAAGCAAAGGAAGAAGAAGGTTGAAATAGATATTGAATGGCCTCATATACAGTATGTACTATACTGTCTAACTAGTTAAAAGCAGGGAAGAGGTAACATAAAAACAACCCCTGGCTTGATTGTCTGGGGATGAGCTGCTAAACCTCCTGTGCTCTGAGTTGTGACTTGTCACAGTAGCATTTTTGAACCTATCCTGCCCAAAAGGGTGGCCTCAACCAAATACCAGAAGATCTATGGGACAGCAGCTCAGTAAAACCGTGGAAGTTATTGGACCTCTGCAGGCACCAGCTCGCTCATGATAAAATAGCAATGACAATGAATACAACTTCCCAGATTGTTGTGAGAGTTAAACAGGGAAATACAAACTTCTTAGGATAGTGTTTGGCACAGAGTGCAGAATCTATATTTTATTAAGACATGCACATGGCGTCTCATCGAATGCTGTCTGACCTGCAAGAGCCTGACACAATTATTGGTATTTTTTATTAAAGGTATATTCAAGACCTGGGAATAGTTTAAATGGATACTCGAGTTCAATAACCACTTAAGTAAAAGCCAAAACACCTCTGGGTGTGTTCCTTTGCCTAGCTGCTTGCATCCCTACCAATCCTAATATCAGGATGGACAAATAATCTATAAATAGGTACTTCCACTGGGAGGCCATAAAATTATGATGTAACCCTTGATGAATTTTTATTCTACAGTGCCTGCCAAATGCTTTTTAAACATTTGAATAATTGTCACCCTTAACAATCAGCCTAATGTAATAACATGAGATGCTTTATTCTGGAACACTTTTGTTACATTGGAATTCTTACATGCTAAAAACAGGGCCTTATCTTTAGAGGTATTGGGACTTTAGAAAGCTCTGCATCATAGAGGATCTTCTTTTTTTCTTTTTACTTTGGGAGTAGGGATGGGGGAAGATAGGTGACTGCTTTGTAGCCTGTTCACCTTATCATGTGATAATTTGGGCAGTATGGTATACTTGCACAAGCAAAGCATTGTTTTAACTGAATTTGCACCATCTTGGGAGTGTTGTGCCTTGACTAACCCAGGTGTATCTCCTTCTTCTCCCATGCTAGCTGGACAGTGCTACGTCACTCATCCAGGCAGCTAAAAACCTAATGAATGCTGTGGTCCTTACGGTAAAAGCATCCTATGTGGCCTCAACCAAATACCAGAAGGTCTATGGGACAGCAGCAGTCAACTCACCTGTTGTGTCTTGGAAGATGAAGGCTCCAGAGAAGAAGCCCCTTGTAAAGAGAGAAAAACCAGAAGAATTCCAGACACGAGTTAGACGAGGTTCTCAGAAGAAACACATTTCGCCTGTACAGGCTTTAAGTGAATTCAAAGCAATGGATTCCTTCTAGGACAATAGGCTTTAACAAGAAAGATTTTTTTTTATTTTTTTTCTTTCCTTTTTTTTTTTTTTAAATTCCATTTTTGTATGCGTACCTGCCAACTCGTATGCCTCTGGCATGGGGAAATTAAGGGACTAGAGTCTGTTTGCATGTAAGATGAGATGCGATCAATAGTACTGATCCATCTATAGCCTGGAGCGGACACAGGGAAATCCTGTCCTGAGGTGGCACAGAGCTGTCCTTTGCAACATTCTCATTAAATTTGGTGAAGAGTTCACATTGCAATGTTTACGGGAGTGGGAGGGATGGGGAAAATAAACTTAACTCTACAAAAGCAAATTCTAATGCATGCAAGAATCATTAGGTTGGCAGGTATATTAAGTGAAAAATCTGGAAGTGTAATGATAGTACATAAAGCTTGTATTGCTTCTGTTTCGGTGCAAAAATGTACTAGCCAATACGCTTAAGTGTGTGGCCCACAAACTGAACAACTTAACTTTGAAGTCATATCCATGATATGTGGATTATTTTTACTAAGGGGAAACTAAGTCATCCAGCTTAAAATGCTTCTTTTAATCGGTATTCTGTTCTTTCTCTTCTAGTAATGCCATTACTAGTGCTCATGTAATGAATTTTTCCCCTTTATGGAAAAACAATAAACATTTATTTCAGACAATTATAATCCTTCTGGGTGCGCTAGAAGCACGATATAGTGATCCATCTTGGTTTTACGTTTTTTTTTAATTTGAACTATGATTTTGCTAGAAATAGGAGGCCCAGTGGTGAGTTGTTAGAGGAATGGAAACTAACAATGTGTGAAGGTTTAGAGGCAAATACATAGGTATAGCTTGGAGTGCTGGTATCTAATATGCCATTGTATCCACTAATTCGAAATAAACACATTTAATCTTGAGCTTTGAAGAATCTTTTCTTTCTTTAAATGCATACTTAATAAAAGATCAGAGCATCTTCTTGAAAACTGCTTTAAGATATTTGTGTTTGTTTTTAGAAATTGGGTAAAAATAGGTGATATATAAAGAAATCAGAGTCATCTTTAGAATTCAGGAATTTTTGCTTCTGTTTTATATTTTTCAATTTGGTTTTATTTACTTTCAAACTGAACTAAAATGATAAAGTCATGTGTTAAATTTTTCTGAGCCATGTTTAGCCCTTGGCTAAATGTAAGAAAGTTAATAGGTTTGCAGAGAAAAACTGAAATATATATATGGAGGTACATTAATTTAAAACAGTATTTTATTCATTTCAAAATATTTTTTACCTAAATTGTGAAAACAGGACTTCTGTCTAATTTCTAAGGAGTGAGTAGTAGTCTCAGCTGTGGCTCGAGGAATGAGATGACCCCAAATGTTTATCTGAGTGCCCTAAACTCCTCCCATTTAAATGATCCCCACAAGTCCGCAAGTTACAGTATATCTCCAGGAGACTTCTAGTAAAATATGCATGCCTTTCTTAGCAATGTGATAATGCATTGGGACTATTCTTGTATTAACTAGGGTGTAAGGTCTCAAAGAGAAGAGACTGAAGTGTTGTGGAATGAGAGAAGCATAGTCCAAAATCTTATTTAGATGTGGTTCTGCTCAAACCACTGCTCATCACCACTAGGTGGTGAAAACACTACCCAGGCTAAGAATGATCAGGTGGAGAAGCCACAATAAAAGCTGTAGACTGATTTTCAGTACTAATCATTAGATCACTATTTCAACTATCCTGCCCCCTTAATCTGTGTAAACCTAACAAAGGCCATATATGACAAGTCCACAACTAACATCATATTCACTGGTGAAAATCTTTTCCTCTAACTCAGGAATAAGACAAGGATGCGTAATCTTCCCACACTTACTCAAAATGGTATTGGAAACCCTAGCCAGAGCAATTAGGAAAGAAAAAGAAAAGGCATCCAAATCAGAAAGGAAGAAATCAAATTGTCACTATTTGCAGATGACATAAATAGAAAACCCTAAAAACCCACACAAAAAATTGTTAGGACTAATAAATTCAGTAATGCTGCAGGATACAAAATCAGTATACAAATATCATGTGTTTCTCTATGCTAATAATGAACTATAAGAAAGAAATTAAGAAAACAATCTTATTTACATTTTCTTCAAAAAGAATAAAATACCTAGCAATAAATTTAAGGAGGTGAAAGAACTGAAAACTATAAGACATTGATAAAAATATGAAAACAAATAAATGGAAAGATATTCCATAGTCCATGCTCATGAATTGGAAGAATTAATATCATCAAAATGTCCATACTACCCCAAACAATCTACATAATCCCATACAACCACTATCAAATTTTCCAACATCGTTTTTCACAGAGACAGTCCTATAAATTTGTGTAAGACTACAAACGACCTCATACAGCCAAATCAATCTTGAGAAAGAACAAAGCTGGGGACATCATGCTCCCTGATTTCAAACTACTATATTACAAAGCTATAGTAATCAGAATAGTGTGATGATATTGGCCTAAAAGCAGACACATAGATTAAGGGAACAGAATAGAGAGCCTAAAAGTAAACCTAGGCACATATGATCAATTTATGACAAAAGGGCCAAAGACAGCCTTTTCAATCAACAGTATGGGGGAAACTGGACATCCACATGCAAAAGAATAAAACTGGACTACCTTACATTGTACACAAAAATTAATTCCAAATAGACCAAAAACTTGAATGTAAGACCTGAAACCATAAAGCTCCTAGAAGAAAAAAATAGGCACAAAACTTCATGCCTTTCATCTTGGTGAGGATATTTTTAATATGACACCAAAAGCAAGAGCAGAAATAACAAAAACAAAAATAAAACAAATAGGACAATGTCAAATTAAAACGACAAGCAGGGAAAACCTCTGGGAATTTTATAGCAGGAGAGGGAGAAATGTAAAATGACTTAATCCATACAATCACATAGTTCGTTCACTGTGTATACACGTTGAATGTGTAAACATGTGGTACTTTGCACTTGATTGTTACAATGACAGGCAAACAGCTAGAAAATTTTAGGAGGAAAGGATAATATTTGGGAGGATGATAAAACATGTCTTTTCTTTTTCTTACAGCTTCATATTGCGTTCCCTCCTGACTTAGCCTGTACATAAGCCAACAGGTTTAACAAGGTATTTCTTCCCTATAGGTGGCTTAAGGGTCTTTTGTTTTGAAATCTGACTTTAATAAAAACAATTAGAGTGCTCTGTTTGAAATAACCGTGGTTGTAAGTGAACTTTAGTGATCCTGTTTTGAATAAACAATTTTGTTCAAAAGAATAAAAATAAATAAATAAATAATAAAATGATTTTACACAGCAAAAGAAAACATCAACAAAATGAGAAAGGCAATCCAGGGAATGTTGCAAATACATTTGCAACATTATACTGAGGCACATTCCCTCAATACCTCTTGCTTGAGAGCTTTTATCCTAAATGCTATTGAATTTTGACAAATGCTTTTTTTTTGCATTGCTTTTTAATACCCACTTTAGTCACTCCCCTTAGCAAATTTATTCATTGATGCCTTTTTTTTAGAATTATTATTTACTCATTTCCAAGTCCTAAGTCCTCCATTAACCTATACCCAAATACTTCAGTACGCAACGTGTCCTGACTTCTCCAGTACTCCGCAGTAGTAATTTCTCAATCCCATTCATTTGGCACATGATGATTTCTTGGCATATCTATAATATTTACATTTAAATAACCCAGCAAACTAAGCATTCAAAAATATGGGGATTTGATGAATTGTAGTCCCTAAATTTGCTGGTAATAGATCATAAGTCATTTGATTTTTATTACAGTGTCATTACGTGGTAACCAAATCAAAAAGTCAGTACTTACTTTTTACTTGAAGATTGTGGATTTGTTAAAAGTAATAAAAGGCAGTGAATTAACTACAGAAGGCCATTAACAGTAATGTTTTTTTTAAAAAAACACTAATGTTGAGGAATGTCCATAGCAAGATGGTGGACTAGGAAGCCCCAAACCTATGTTCAACCATGGAAACACAAAGTAAACAACATATTGACCAAAGTAGCTTGGTGGGAACCCTAAAACTCGGTTGAGGATTTGCAGCAGCCAAGTGAACGTGTAACCAAGGAAAAACCACACTCATTATGGATGGAAACTTGGGGGAGTTTTGCTTACCTATGTGCCACCTCTTCTCTGGCACAACGTGATCAGGAGAAAGCTATCCATTTCCTTGTTCCTCCCAAGTGGTGGAGAAAAAGAGTAGAACTTGTCTGCCTTATTCTGGCCTCTCTGGAAATCCCCAAGGGACTGATTTCTATCTTGCCTAATTTGGAACACCTGTGGAAATGGAGGCATAGTCTGGATATCAGATGGGAGGGCACTAAAAGCAGTGACTGGCACCCTGGCATGTAAGAGTGGAGGGGTGCTACCAATCTATAGGCTACTGGAGGGAAGAGATTTGGGGCGGAGAACTACAATAGAACGTTTAAGATCTTCAGATGAAGAAGGGATGAGACATGTAGGGAATATAACATATAAAAAGGCAGCCATGAATATGCGGGGTGGGGAGGTGGGTTGCGGAAAAAAAGCACATACACAGGCCCAGGGGACAGGTATGCTTTGAAAAGCTTGAGAAGACCATATGCCTTCATACCAGATTGATGAGTAGAGGTTTTTACCTTTACAGAGTCAGTCCATGAAGACTGGGAGAAGTGACTGTTTTCTCAAATGCCCAACTATATGTTGTCTACAAGTGACTCACATTAGCTCTGAGGAAACACAGAGGTTGTATGTGAAAGGATAGGAAAAATATCCCATGCAAATAATAACAAAAGGAAAGCAGGGGTGGTTATCGTAATACCAGACAAAATAGACATGAAGTCAAAGCCATTACTAGACACAAAGAAGGAAGGACACTATACAATGATAAAAAGTTCAATGCACCAAGAAGATAAAATTATAAACATCTATACACCAAGCATCACAGATCCTAAATATATAAGGCAGGCAGACATGGACAAAATTGAAGTGAGAAATAGCTCTAGAATAATAGTAGGAAATATCAATACCCCACTTTCAATAATGGGTAGAACACTCAGACAGAAGATCAATAAAGAAATAGAAAAAAGTTTAAAAAGTGCTTGAGAACACCTAGTGTCATAAATCAATCTGGCGTTGACGATGCACTGAGAAGACGCAAAGGAAGATCAGCTTTATCCCACAAGCGAACAGAAAAGGGAAAAACAGCTACTGAAGATAAAATATCTCTGAATCTGGCCATCCCATCAAGTTTCTGTGTCGAGTAGAGAGAAAGTCGAGTGAAGGAGAACGTGACTGAGTGATTGTTTGCCATGTGGTGTGATGCAAATAAGGAATGATGTGATGTGAACAGAGCAGGCCAGGGCTCCCCAAGGTAAATGTACATGGGAGTGGATGGCAAAGAGGTAGTCCACCATCATTTAATATTATTATTATTATTATTTTTGTTTATTGAGGGCAGTGTCACTGGACCCCACATGCGGGACCCGAACCGGGGCCGCTGGCTTCCCAAGTCAGCACTTAACCACTGCGCCACTCGGCTGGCCCTAATATTATTCTTAAGACAAGAACATATGATTTAACAGGATGGTATTATCCTTTTAACCTGAATCCACTACTTAGATCAGAGGAGAATACAGAGGGTGCCAAAAGAATGTATACACACTTTAAGAATGGAAAAAAACTGTATTAAAATTGTAATAATATATAACGATAACAAAAGATGAATACAAGTCACGTTTGACCTCTGCAATTACAAGAGATGCTCAAAATGGTTACTATCAATGTAATTTTAATAGTTTTTTTTTTCCTTTCTTAAAATGTGTATATATTCTTTGACACCCTCTGTATACATTCTTTCAATTGATTAACAGTACCTGGACACTTTTGTTTTTCCTGAAATATTTATTTAGAATCTCATGTGTTCCAGCAATTAGTTGCAGATACAATTATAGTCTGTAATTACCTCAAAGGGCAATGTAGGGTTTTTTAATATCTCTATGAGATAAAACTTTGTGAGAGCAGTTTACATGATGTAAAGCAGGAGTTGACAAATTTTTCCTGTTAAATGACATGTAGTAATATTTGCAGTTTTTTGGCCATATAAGCTCAGTATCAACTACCCAACTCTGCTATTGTGGTGTAAAAGCAGCTATGGGCAATACATAAATAAATAAGCACATCATTTGTTCCAATAAAACTTTATTTACAAAAACAGTTGACAGGCCAGATTTGGCGCACACAGGCCAAAGTTGGTCAACCTACGCTCCCACTTCCTACCACAAACTCTCTTGATATTTCCCACTTCACAACTGGTGATCTTACTATTTTCAGTATGGAAGTATTCTCTCTTCTGGTGGCCCTTACTAACAAAGTAACTCATGAAAAGAAAACAATGTATTCTGTGAGTTCCAAACTTAACACTTATTTCATTCAGCAAACATTTATCAAATGCTGCTTTTGTGCCAAGCACTATTCTAAGTACTGGTAAAATGGAGATTAAAGATTCCCTACTAGTTCCAATGAAGCTTATAGTTTCGTGGTGCTGGTCAGGTAAATAAGACATAAAGTATAATGTGCTAATAGAGAGGTTTGTTCAGGATTCAATAAGTGACAGCACACAAAGTCCTGTAGGAACCTGGTGCTGGTGGTTAGTTGAATGGCAGGGGAGTGTGGCAATTGGTGTTTCATGTATGTCATGGATATCTGTAAGAATGAAACTTGGGGAATCAATGATGCAGTTAGACTTAGCTAATTTGCAGTTTGATTCATCCTCATATTCAGCTGTTTCTTCTTTGTTTCTCCTCTCACTGATTTAAGAACTTTGTTTTGTTCCCTTTCTTAAGGCCACACATACCTTGTTAATCCATTAATCAGCAGAATCCTAACCTGAAAAGGGCAATTTCTTAATCCTCAGGCACTTGGAGTTGGGACCCGAGATTGAAATTCCCTAACAGTTTTTGTTGATGATGCAAACAGCACTCCGGCCACGGACAATAAAATGTAAGATAACATTATATTGAAGCAGACCTGAGGCCTCAGAAGACCTGGAGTCGATTTCTCAACTGTTAGCCCTGAGATCTGCATGAATCATCTCCACTTTTCTTTGTTCTTTCCCACCTACCTGCTTATGAAACCTCTCAATCATTCTTGGTTCAGGGAAGGTGTTTTTTTCTAGACCTTAGGCCGCCATCTTCCCTAGCTGCCAGCGTCGAGAATAAGAACACTTTTTCTCCTCACCAACTCTTGTCACTCAAGTTTTAGGGCTCTCTGGGCAGCAAGAGGCACCTAACCTGGGTTTGGCAACACATCTACATATTCTATTGTTCAGAAGGCTCAAAAACAGCCCTGTATCTGGTGCCCGTTCCCTTCTCCTATGGGGTAGCATTCTGGTATAATTTGGAAGTATGCTTGCTCTTCTTAGCATCTTTCTAGCCCCTCCCAGACCCTCCTAGGGCTCTGTTCCCATACTTGGAGATTGATTTCCATTTTAAGTTTCACTCTTAAAGTAATCCTAAATGCCAGGTTACCTGGAATCTTTCCCGAGGCCAATGAATGACCTGAGGTAAGTCTTGGAGGCTCTTTGAACTTGATTATTCCACACTTTAAAATGACTACTTGTGGGCCAGCCGAGTGGCACGGTGGTTAAGTGCTGGCTTGGGAAGCCAGCGGCCGGGGTTCGGGTCCCACATATGAGGGCCACTGACAATGCCCTCAAAAAAAAAAAAAAAAGAATAAAAAAAAAAAAGACTACTTGTGAGTGCTAAAGAGGTACACAAGGAAGGGATTCACAGGTCAGGGAAAAGAGTTGGATAGGAGGAGAAATTCATAAAACATATTGTATACATGAGGTACTTTCACTGACAATGTCATGTACAATCTCCACCACAAGGCAAGTTGATGATGACATAGCATCTCAGAGCTTCAACCTCTTGGCTAAAAAATGCAAGCCAAGATTCATATTTAGGTCTGTGATGTTTTAGATCCCTACCTTCTTTCCATGTGCGTGTTATCTCCCCCAGGTTCATAACATCCACAGACATATGCTGTGTTTAGAGTCTAAGTCTTAAATACATGAAAAACTAAATAATAAGAGCGGTTAAATAACAATGCAAAAGGTACGATAAAGATGTATATGTTTAACTGGGAAAAATCATTACACAAAACAAAGGACAGTAAGATATCAGTGGGCTGTGTTGGTAGAAAAACATAATAAAGGGTGGATTTAAACTGTTGTAGAAGAGTGGCTTTAGAGTGTGTGTGTGTGACAGACAGAGAGAGAGAGAGAGAGAGAGAGAGAGAGATTTGTTGATTTTTAAATTCTGTAAAGACAGGTCTTAAATATGAGATGTAACAGGTTAGAATTTATTATTTTGTAGATTCCTTGAAATCCCAGGGATGCAGACATATTATACTGACTGGAAACACAGTCTCTCATTTAGACAGATGTTCTCAAGACCTTGTTCACTAACTATGAGTCCTTTTTTTTTTTTCTTTGAGACTTAGTTTCTACTTCTATAAACTTGGAGTCATTATCTTATTCAATTTATAATTTAAAATAATTCTCCAAGGTTCCAGCCACCTTTGGCACAGGTCAAAAGAGTAAGTTAAAAGAGATGTGTTAAGAATCACCACCCTTGCATCTTTCAAATTTTTAATGGTGATATTTTCTTTCATTTTCCCAGGGTTGCATTGTTGACTTTGATTTACCATTTTGGAATGGGGTGGGGGGATTCCTAGTATTCCTACTTGGTCTTTTTTCTACTGCAATTATGTCCCATACCATTGATCAGCGAACCTATGTGACAACTCAGTCAGTTTCAAAATGTGTTTCAAAATCAGTTTCAACTAAACATTAAGAAGCTGGAGGGAATAAAATCATAGGGTGGGTCTACAGAATCACTGTACTCACTGAGAGTTAATTTTAGGCCAGTTCCCCAATTTTTACCATCTCTTCATCAGTCCCCATTGTCCAGAGGAACACAGTACCATTTTAGATCTCCAGGATTAGCATCAACCACAAGCGAGCGTCTAATAATTCCTGAAATATCTAGTAATTTCTCATCGGCCAGTGCTCAGATATCCTGCTAATGACCCGCTCTCCTCCCACCCCCCATTTTGAGAGACTTTTGAGGATGATTTACGGTATACAGCTGTGGCAGTGGCAGAAGTTCCTTCCTCAAGGGTCCCACCTTCATTTTTATTGAGGGAAATCCACCTGTAAAATAACTTCGCCGTGGGAACTAGATGAGAGGTGTGACACTCTATTGTGGAAATTCAAGTCTTATATGCTGCGATGATGGTAGGAGATGGTGATCCTGAAATGGCTTTCTTGAGTTTGGTTGGAATAATGGAATCCCATGTTGACAGAGCCCCAACTTGCTGCTTAATTTTCAGCCATAAGGTGAGTGTAATTAACTGTAAGGTGGGCAGGGTCTAAATAATCATCACCTTTAGAGATATTTATCCCATTTGCCAACACTTGAGAGTTATTTGGGAACATTCCTGTTTCAGTTTAGACCCAATCAAGAAAACATATCCATATTGGTTAAATCAAATAGAGGATTTTTTATATCAACAATTATTTATAAATATGTTGGAAGAACTGAACATGCAACATGAGAAGGTGTTAGAAGAGAAAAAGAGAATCTCTGCTTGTCATTTCTAGACCAAGTGTGATAGTCCCTGGGCTGTTGCCCATAAGTCTGCATTTCTGGAGGTCTTACCGCTCCTTACCTTCAAGAGAGTCACTGAAATGTTGCTGATTAGTTCAGGGTTTCTGGAATTCACAGTAACCTCGCCCCTACTACTGTAATAGGATAAGACTATGTAAGAGCCAGGGGCAGAAGCCTTCTTGCTTCCTGTTGTCTTTTCATCTCCTACCTGTGCTTCCCCCATTGGTAGAACTTAATAAAAAGCTCAGAGTTAAAGAAGCCAGGGGAATGTAGTTTTCAATCCCCCAGTTCCAGCAGTTCAGAGCAGCGTATAGAAGGGTAGGTATGGGGCTGGATAAAAATTATTGACATTGACAAATTTAAACTATAAATATGCGATTTAACACATTAGATTTTATTGTAAGATTCATATTATAATGTGAACTCTATAAATGTGATTTATTTTGGACATACTGATTAAGAATATCAGCTCTTAGGGTAGACATGAGTTAAAATTCCGATTCACTTATACATCTTGCTTTGTGACTTCTGACTTGATATTTTTCCTTTGAGGAGCTAAGTTTTTAGATTTTTAAAATGGAGGATGTTTACCTTTTTGATCTGCTGTAGTATGAAAAGTGTCAACTACCATGAAACATAGTAGCTGCCTGTTCGGACTGATGCCCCTGTGGTCGTGGTGGTGATGCCCATGAAGATGGCAGCATTGGTGGTAGTAACGATGGTGAATGCTGAATTGATGGCTTTTTTCTAGTGAGAGTTATCATGGTTTTGTGCATGTTTGCAAAGTAACCAGACTCCCCACATGTGACTAATCACTGCTAGGAGTACTGAGAGACTATGGAGAGTTTCAAGAAGGTAAGTAACACAGCCAACGCTCCTCTGGGATTATGAACCAGATCTTGGTATTTTGGAAGGCTGAAGGAAATGGGTTAAAGAGAATGATCCAAGGGAATTAGCAATCATCTACTGGCACTTATATGCTGGGTATGAAACAAGCTATAAAGTTTAAGTAAGAAAATTTTGATCTAACATATTTCTTCTCTCTGAAGAAGCTTATGGCCTAATTAGAATATGATTGAAATTGTTCATATGATGATAATAATGTTGAAGTATAAGCAACAGCACTTGGTTTCTGGTGTGGAGAATGAGGGGAGTGGACTTCAAGAGAATCTTTCACAGAATATGGAAAATCGGGAAGGAATAGCCAGTTGGAAGATGGATCAGAGTGCGAATTTTCCTTTCCCTTCCACCCTCCTTCCCTTTCTCCCTCTCCCCCTTCTTTAAAAGGGGCCTTTTTTTTTTGTATTACTTATGTTATTAATTTTTTTAAATTATTTCTAAATTGAGAAACACAAAAACCCCACTTACCTATTCAAATGTTATAAAATACTTGTAAGTATTAATGTCCATTCTTTGAGTCCTCCTCCCCTGCAGAATTTGAATCTTCCAGGTGTTCTATATGCTAATAAAATTTGGTCTAACACAGAAGAATGCCTCCAACATCTCATCATTGGTACAGTTGTCACAATTGAGGCTGGAATTGATGCCAAACCACCACAACAATGATGGCAATTTTCAAGGCTTTGTCACTGTAAACAACATCATTTCCTTTCTTTGAAGAGAGTGCAAACCATAAAGATGGTGTATTTCAATGTGAATTTTCTCAAGAAATGAGAAGATTCCACCCCTAAAAATCCAAAGTGTTAGAAATAGAAAGAATGCCCCTTGGCAGAGAATATGCTGTGTTCTCTTTGATCCAGACACTGCTACTCTGGTATCCTTCACTGGATTTGTATTTAATTTGGCCCTTAAAGTATCCTTTGAAGTCATGTTTGCTCAGCTCAGGGGTCCTGCAAGCCGCCATGCTGATCATTAGTGGCCTTTTGATTGTTGCTTTACAACAATGTGGGTTTCTGTACTTGTCTGTTTCCATTTGTAAGTGAATTCCTGCCTTCATATCAGTCAACAGGTAATTCCTTCTTTCTCTTTAACAGAATCTACAGGGGGAAAAGGAAGCTGAAACATTGCCAGCACTTTAGAGTAGTCAGGGGAAAAAAAATAGAACACTAATTCACTTTGTTTCACCTTTACCAAAGCCAAGTGGGAAATGCAGCGCTGATTGAAATCATTTAGGTAAAACAATAATAGAAACAAAACTATAAACTACAGACTTCCGGTAAAATGGCGCAATAGACAGACGCTGTGCTAACTGCCTCCCAGGATCACACCAAAATTACAAGCAAATTATACAGCATTCAACCCTGGAGGTCCCCAGAACACTGGAGGAACAGAACCACTAAACGAAGAACTTAAAGAGGAGGCCACGTCGGGTCTGGTAGGATGGGCGGAGACGAGAGAGGGCGAGCCCCGTGAGGGAAGCCCCAGCCGTGGGAAGCTTGTCTGGTTGGGGGAGAGACCCTCCGGCCGCACCCCAAGCTCACCAGCCCAGAGCTCCTTTGCCGGGAAGAGGAGTTCTAAGATAGCCGGCAATAAATTAGTAAGGACTCTCTTTCCTCAGCTTGGTGAGGCTAAGAGCGGCTGGAGAATCAGTGGGGCCGGCGCCCAGGCTTGCTCGCCAGTGAGCACTTACCTGGTTCCTGATGGAGGGAGTGGCTGTGTGAGCCGGGAGCCTGCGGGGACGGACTGAGCTGAGCACCTTTGGTGCAAAGGCTGGAGGTTTTTGGATTGTTGTTCCGGTGGTGCGGAGCTTGCACGCGAGTGGTGTAAGGAGGGCGCCATTTTGTCGGGCTTGGGCCCTCCCACAAAGGATCAGGTCCGAGACCTAATTGGTCTGGTGGAATTGGCGAAGCGCGCGCGCCTGCGGCTTTGGATCCCCACCCTCAGCCCGGCTTATACTGCGTTGCCATGGAAACATAGGGCGGTGCCCTCCGGCTCCTACAGCGGCTCACTGAGACCCGGGAGTGCACAAGCCACCTCGGATCCCCACCCTCTGCTCGGCTTGTGCTGTGTTGCCAGGGAAACGCCTAGTGGGAGTGATCCGACTCCAACAGGCTGCTCACTGAGACGCAGGAGCACGCAAGCCGCCTTGGGTCTCTGCTTTCCACACTCCGCTTGCAGAGTTGCCAGGCTGGTGATTGGTTGTCGGGCTGCTCGGCCTGATCTGCAAGTGGCTGATTGGGACAGGCTGAGACCGGGAGTTCTCCTGGGAGTGTTGGGCCATGAGCTGTGTGCCTGCGTCATCCAGCCAGGGCTCTCCTGGTGATCTATCTAATACATCAAAGCAATCCCAGAGCGACAGCCAGAATGGGGAAACAAAGAAACATGTCACAAGTAAAAGATCAGAAGAAACCTCCAGAAATGGAACCAAATGAAACAGAGGGATCCAACCTTTCAGAGACACAGTTTAGAACACTGATGATAAGAATGTTTAAGGAACTTAGCGAGGACATAAAGAAAGATAGGGAAACCATAAAAAACAACCTGTTAGAACTAAAGAATACAATAACTGAAATGAAGAACACACTCGAAGGAATCACCAGTAGAGTACATGAAGCAGAGGAGCGGATCAGCGATTTGTAAGATAAAATAGCAGAACTCACCCAGTTGGCACAGCAAAAAGACCAAAGAATAAAAAACAATGAAAATAGTTTAAGAGCCCTATGGGACAAGATGAAGTGCAACCACCTTCGAATCATAGGGATACCAGAAGGAGAAGAGAAGAAGCAAGGGGTTGAAAAGGTATTTGAAAAAATAATGACTGAAAACTTCCCTACCCTGGTGAAGGAAATCAACATACATGCCCAGGAAGTGCAGAGGGTTCCAAACAAGCTGAACCCAAACAGGTCCACACCAAGACACATCATAGTGAAAATGGCAAAGGTTAAAGACAGAGACAGAATCCTAGAGGCTGCAAGAGAAAGACAGCAGGTTACATACAAAGGAACTCCTGTTAGACTAACAGCTGACTTGTCTACAGAAACTCTGCAGGCCAGAAGGGAGTGGCAGGAGATACTCAAAGTGACACAAAATAAAGGCCTACAACCAAGATTGCTCTATCCAGCACGGCTATCACTTAAAATTGAAGGAGAAATAAAGAGCTTCTCAGAAAAGAATAAGCTTAAGGAATTCATTACCACCAAGCCAGCATTGCAAGAAATGTTAAAAGGACTTTTAAACAAAAGAAAGGGGTAAACAAGCTAACCCAGAGAGACAATTTAAGAAGATTGATGTCATATCAAGCAGATATAAAGGAAAAACTGATGGTTGCTGGTTGGGAGGGAGTGGGGAAGAGGGAGAGGGGGAAGGTTTTGGACAGTATATGTGGGACTACAATGTTGCCGCAGGGTTATGGGGGCAGTTCTGGGAATGTAATTGATATTGTTGTGAAGAGACTATTATGTTGTGAGAAATAAGTCAGTCGGAGAAGGACAGGTACCATGTGATCTCACTTGAGTGTGGAGTCTGAAGAACTGAGTGAACGATCAAAGTAAACAGACTCATAGATGTAGAGGAAAAACTGAGGGTTGCTAGTTGAGAGGGGGGTGGGGATGAGGGGAAGGGGAAGGGATTAGACAGCATAAATAGACAACTACAATATTGCCACAGGGATATGAAACACAGTTCGGGGAATATAATAATGTAAAAATTTTGTGGCATGTCAGATAGTCACATGTCTTGTTAGGGAGACCACTTCATGGATGAAATAGAGGCTTGATCACTGCACTGTACACCTGAAGCTGATGTTGTATAGTATTGTATGCCAACTGCAACTGAATATGTGGGTGGTCACGGGATGTGGAGTATGCTGTGGAGGCGAGTCAGGGGAGTTGTGATGGATATGTATGATATGGGGGGGGAGTGGGGTGGCGAACTGGGGGAGGGGGGTTTTCACTTTGGGGGTAAAGAGTATAACTATTGCATTGTGTTGTACACTGAAAACTAATAAAAAAAAAGTGGGGAAAAAAAAAATAAAAAATAAAAGCAAAAAAAACAAACAAACAAAAAAAAAAACTATAAACTACACATACTTGCACACACACACACACACACACACACACACATTCACACACACAACCTCACCAAAAACAACACAGATATAAACATACTTAATCCACAATTATTTTGCAAAAGGAAGAAATCTGTGGCTACATCAGTCATGGTTACCATGTAATGCCCCACCTTGAAAGCGTGTGTGTGTGTGTG
The DNA here is from genome assembly GCA_033961575.1 of Aselliscus stoliczkanus. NCBI lineage: Eukaryota > Metazoa > Chordata > Mammalia > Chiroptera > Hipposideridae > Aselliscus > Aselliscus stoliczkanus. The sequence continues at coordinate 88,785,793 of CM066730.1, forward strand.
TGTGTGTGTGTGTGTGTGTGTGTAAAATGATATATAGGTCAGCTTCTTGTCTTTAATATAAAAATTCTTCCACACTTTTTGGGTTCTTGTATTTATGACTTTCCTATGTGCAACTCCTCCACCCTCTTTTAAGCCAAAAAAAAAAAAAACCCATAAAACAAAACAAAACAAAACAAAACAAAACAAAAAAACTTGATGGCTTTCAAATCATTAAAAAAAGGTATTTTTAAATCAATACATCAATTTCCTAAAATAAAATTAGAAAGCTGGTTCATATTATAGCAGGCTTGAATCTTAGAACATAAAGTACCAAAATTCTTCCTATTCTCATCTTTGTATAACTGTCAAGCATAAAGATATCTCATGGTTTTACTTTCTGAGGAAACATCCAAGAAACGGAAACTTAGGAAATTCTGATAATTCTGGGAGAAAAGTACTACAGAGTAAAATTGAAAAGGAATTATGCACTGAGTAAGATGATGTTCATCTGGATGGGTAAATTTGGATTGATGTATGTTTAGAAACATATATTGTACATGGTAATCTGTTGTTTAATTCTTGTAAGATGAGTCTACATGTCCAACATCATTTTGGCCAGGCTTTGGTAATGGCAATGCCTTGTAGTAAGAGGGAAAAAATACATATGGTTTCTGCTGATGAGAGAAGGGAAATGAAATGGGAGCGGTATGCTAGTAAATGATTAACAATTGTTTGGGGGAAAAAATAAATTTATAGTGTGTGTCCATTTTCTTGGTGCAATAGTCCTATTTTGGCTGATTCCACACTTTTGTAATATGTATATCCATAGGAAAAAAGGAAGGAAATATATCAAAATTCTGACAATGTTTATCTCAAGGCAGTGGAATTTCAGGCAACTCCTGTTTTCTTTTGTATAAAAATATTTTCCAAATTACAAAAAGGTTGTACATTAATTTTTTTAAAGGCAGAAAGAATATAACATACAAATCTTCTATGAGTATTTTTAATGGTGCATTCAGTGGTTAGTTATTTATGATTTATGCTATCTTCTACTCTGACATAAGATATTTTTATTCTTCTTCTTATTTAACATTCATAAGCATTAGTTCAGTATATTAGTATCTGTTTTTTGCCACAGATTAAATGCCAGCTCATTAAAAGCAGGAAATATCTCCAATAGGGTATCTGAAATAAGTAGGTGCTCAATTAATAATTATTGAATGAATGAAAGTCAAGGAGGGGCAGGTGAGATGATTTGGGGTAGCTTTAGAAGGGCTAAGTATCAAATGTAAAGTTAGTAAAATGAAATTTTAGTACTCTAATATCTCCTTTTTGAGACTCCTATATCTTCCCAACTTATTTACCTATTTTGACTGCTCTCATCTCTTTCACTCTCTCTCTTTATCCTCCCTATTCCCTCTCTCATCTCTGAATGAACCTTAGGTACACAGTTTAAATAAACCATAATGTTAAGTTTATAACATACTCTCATCATGGCTCTGTGCCTATAATCACCTTTTCTTTCTTTTTATTCACTGGTTTACATTCAATAATATACATAACACTGTGAATATATTTCTCATTCTAATAAACAGATAGACATAATCCACATAGATCTATATGCCCTCTGTTCCCACCCTACCATGATTAATTTTGTGTTTATTCTATGCTTATTTAAAAATAATTCTTTATATATATAAAATGTTAATTTCCTTGTTCTTGAACTTCATGCAAAAGCCACCATCCTCTATGTAGTTCACAGAACTTAACTTTTTTTTTCACATGGTATCCCGTAACCAGGGTTCATCCATGTGGTTGCATGCAGATGACTTCATTTGTTTTTACTGCAATGTATCTCACTGACTCTTCACCAGTATCTTCAAAATTAGACAAATCCTAATGAAAACGTCCCTGGCAAAGCCTAATAAGTGACTTATTCCCTCTTCTAAAACGTATGTTCAGAAAGATTTGATCCACCAACTATACAAATTTTTAGATCTCTGGTTAAACATTTTTCTCACATAAAATATAAGGGGATATAAATTATTTTTTTAATTGGATGAGCTTATATTTGTAATGCCTGAAATAACACTAGATATTAGATAACCAGAAATAGTAGACTAATTTCGGAGAAAGATTTCTGATTTTAACCTTATTTGCTATCATACATGGGGCAGTTGTTAAGGGATAGGAAAACTGTCCCATAGTAAAGATTAACTCTGTGGGACTGCAGGTAATTTCTTCTTTAAACGGCTTGGTCTGTAGAAATGTTAAACGTGTCCTTCAAAGCCTCAAATTTATCACTCTGTTTCTATTTTATTTAAATTTAGTTAATCAAAGTACCCTTTCATTATAATTTCTGGATATATTAGAAATCCCCACAAGAATATATGAAAAGGAAGTATGCTGTTTTATATCCTGGAGATGAAATAGCAGATATGCCCATAATCTGTAAAGCACACATTAATAGACACCACTGTGACAGGAACTTTTGTCTGTGATACAATTTCAATTCCTAACATTTTTATTAATGATGGATCCACTCCCCATTTCCTCTGCTACCCTTATGAAGAAGAAAAACTAAAACCTGTCCAAACAAGCTGAGGTTATAGATTTTTGACTGAAAAATTAGTTCACTGACATGTCTCTACTTAGTTCATATTAACCCTGTCTCTTATGACACATGTCACACATGCTTTCTGGGCTTCAATTTCCTTCTCTGGATTATTTTTAAATTCCTTCTAGCCATTGATATGGTGATTTTATACAAACTTTCCTCTCATCAGTCATGGGGAATGAGGAGTGAAACTCAAATTAATGAACACTAACCCTGTGAAACTTCAGAATGCTCTAGAATGCTCTCAAACTTAAGGAGGAAACATTTTCATAACCATGTTAACAAAGTGTCTGTTTTTGTTGTTGATCTCTTTCTATATTTCTCAAAAGACATACTGAATAATCATGTTCTTCCAAAAATAAAATTTTAATGTCAGAAATTCAGATAGAGTGGAGCAGAAAAATAACTTTTAACCTGGAAGGCAATGAAGGATAGCCTGGGTTGAATTCTTGTTTCTGCCACAAATGAGCATTGTGATTTGGGGCAAAGGACTCTATCTTTCAATGTCATTTCTCATGAACAGTGGGAATAATAAAAGGTACCTCAGAGTGTTGTTGGGAAATTAGATAGATAATGCTTGTGAGAAATCCTAACATAGTAGGCACTTAAGGTATGTGGACTCTGGGGAAGATATGTAGAGAACTTTTAGGTATAAGCTCCCAAGCACAAAAAGGAGCTGTCTTGGAATTCACTGACAGGCAAGGCTGGCTTAATTCTTGTGAAGATGCTTGTTTAACCTTCCTGTTCTTATCTGGTGAATGGCTAAAAAAGATGGGAAAAGAGGGACACCTAGACACAGAAATCCTCATCCTGTGGGGAAACATTTAGACAAGGATCCATGAATTTCTCTCAGCTCCATATTTCTAATCTAAAACACTTAAATAAAGATACGAAATAGTTTGTTGAATGAACCAATTTGCATCAGTGTGTATTTTATGAATCCTTTCAAACATGGGAAAATGTGAACATTTAAGTAAAACCATTTGTGAGATTCACTAACAAAAGGACCATAGAATAAAACAGGGACCACGGGGCTTTGTGCAGGCTCATTTTCTTATGGGGATGAACAGACATAGTTCCTTTCATGCTCTTCTGCCTGGTTCCTGTTGTGAATTGGTTAAAATTTATAAGGTAGTTTTTTTAAGATTGAATCTAGGACCATGCATTGGTATCAGTCTGTGCCTAGGGTTAAGAGTCTATCAAATGAGGTATTGGGGCAATTTTTCTGCCCTTCAAAGGGCAGAAAGCTTCATTCTCTCATCCTAAGAGAGCACAAAAAACAAACTACATGGTAGCCTGAGAAGGCTCTCACCTTTGGCAGCCATTCAATCCATGCTCCCTCCATGTAGGGCTTGGCAACCTGGCCTGTGACTGAAGCTTCAGGAAAAGAGTTCACCCGAAATCCCTATAACATCTCTCCCAGCCATCCTCTTATAGCTACCTATGATAGACTCTCCAAAAAAATCTGCTCTTCATTTATTCAATTAGAGCTCTCATGACAGAGAACAAGGTATCTCATCTCTGCTCTGGATCTTTCAAAATATGTATACTTCTCTACTTCTACCCCCAAGATATGTTGGTCAAGGTGCTCATGCATGTACATTTTTTTAAAAATTGCAAGAAATAAATATTCCTAGATGAGATATATATAGATAGATTGATGATAGATACATACATACACATCAAAAGTTGAGAATCATTGCCAATGTTAAGCAAAAGAAAAACATTAAATTATTTTTATGCTTCAGGGTATTTTTCATTTCTGACTTTTTCTTAATTTTTAAAATTTCTCCCAACTTTATTGAGATTTTCACTGACATAACACTGTGTAAGTTTTAGGTGTACAATGTGATGATTTTGATACATGCATATTTTGCTAAACAATTACAAAAATAAGGTTATGCTTAGTTTGTTTATGTGAAAAATAGGGTAAATGAAGGGCTTAGAGTATAAACAGCTTCTGGCACAATGCAGATGTTCACTGTATTATACTGACTCTTATTTTTGACAGTATGAGAAATGTTGATTATACAGGCTAAGCAAAGGGAGGATTATCCCAGATATTTAAAGGACAAGAAGATTCAGGCACAAATTCCGAGTTGCCCTGGATGTAGAGTCCATCTGAGAGTTGACTTATTTCTAGACTGAGGCATTTATAGAAGGGAAAACTACCTTAATTACAGAGAACTTTGTAACTCATCTGATCTAGTTTCCTTTCCCATGTAGGAATCTCCCTTTGAGATGTGGTTCTTTGGACCCTAAGTCAATGGACCTTTCTCAGACATCTAGAGAGATCTTGCTCATCCCTTATTTATTCACCAAAATGGGGCATGATATGTTTCAATAGGGGTATGCCCAAAATGCTGTAGGGATAAGAAAAAATAAATAGTTAGCCCTTGCAAGAGTTCATGGTCATTTTTAACATTAGAATTTGCACCTAGTAAACATTATCAAGGAACCTAAGTTTTGGTATTACCAGGGAATACCTTGTGGTAGTGTCCCCTTCCCCATTCATAAAGCCATAGCCTAAGAGGTTTTTAAATCTCCTACTCTTCCCATAATAAAATACAACATCTAGATAGAATCTGGTTTGTTATTTACTCAGAGGTGCACACAAATCTAATGGAAACTCGGTACAGTTCCTTTCCAAAGTAACTGTAAGTCCCTATTTGACTGAAAATATGTAATAAAAATTACATATTTTTAAATTACATAATTTTAAAAATTACATAAAAAAAGATTTTTCTTGTGCCCAAGAACTATATAGGAGGCTCATTTCTTTTTTTAAGAGGGCAGTGTCGCTGGCCATCATATGTGGGATCCGCACCCGGGCCTCTGGCGTCCCAAGCCAGTTCTTTACCAGTGCACCACTCGGCCAGCCCTGTAAGAAGCTCCTTTTGCTCCCACGCAAGGGAAGAAATAGAGACTGCCTTAAATTCTGGCTCTACCAGTCACCAGCTGTGAGGCAAGGAACAAGTTGTTGAACCGTTGTCAGCCTCAGTTTCCTCATCTGTAAAATGAGGATAATAATAGTAATTTCCTCACTATTGATGTAGAATAAAATGGGATAACATATACAGGCACCACTTGTTTTATTGCACTTCACTTTATTATGCTTCTCAGCAGTTTTTACAAACTGCAGTTTTTACAAACTGAAGGCAAGGCCCTCCACCAGTGAAAAGATTATGACTTGCTGAAGGTTCAGGTAATGGTTAGCATTTTTTAACAATAAAGTATTTTTAATTAAGGCACATACATGGTTTATTTAGGCATATGCTATTTCACACTTAACAGAGTACAGTATAGTGTAACCATAACTTTTATATGCATTGGGAAACCAAGAAATTCATATGACTTCCTTTATTGTGCTATTTGCTTTATTGCTGTGGTCTGGAACCAAACCCACAATATTTCCACGGTATACCTATATGTTATCCATGCCTGTCTGTTGGCCATATGCGCTCTGTGGGGATGGGGAGGACTGCATTCCCTCTACCATGCTGTGGAAGCCCAAATAGCACAAGCTTAGAGCGTCAGAAAAGAGAAGCAACATATAAACTCACGAGATTGCAAAAGGATCCCAGTGAGCTGAGCCCGGAATTACATGAAAGAAATTATTTCCTATTCAAAACGGACTTGCTGCATTATTAAACTTCACCATACTGGGAGCTTTTCTTCTTCTCATTTGTGTTTTCAAATCTTACTTATTGCTGCACCGGCCTAGATGGAGTGAAGAAGCAGGAAAGGGAAATGGTGGGCAGCAGATCAGGAAAGAGGTATTTGTAGCGATGAGAATAGCTCTACATTTCTACCTGCATTTGTGAGTTGCTTTTAATGTTTCAAAACATTTTCATTCTTATATTCTCTATTGGGGTTGGTAGCAAGCAGATTGGCTTATCGTGAAGCTAGGACACCCAGGTATAAAGTTTCTAGATAAAAAAACTTTTATGTCCCTGCCTATTTATCCCATTTCTTAAAAATGTTAAAATAATATGAACCCTGTGACTATTTTACAGCAGCATATTCACTTATCAGGTATCCACCATGTGTATAATATGCCGAATATCTTGTATACATTACCTACATAGCTTTTAAAACAACGCCTTAAAGAAGATTATTTTGTTTGTTTCATGTCCGTGACTGGCTCAAGGCCCTGTAGATAGTAAGTGGCAGAATTTGGATTTGAATGCAGAAATTTTACACCAAAACTTGTGCTTTAGTTACTCTGCTAAAATGCCAGAGACTAGCCCTATGCCTGGAAATAGATAAAGGGTAAAGAAACCAATGAAAGTTCCTGTCCTGAGCTTAAAGAAGAAAGCAGATCCTCAGAAGGACGTTTCACTCTCAATATGTGTTAAAATGACTAAAGTGAATTCCAAGGGGCAAGGAGGGCAGAGAAGCTGGGGGAAAGGGTAATTTCAGAAGACCTAGAGGTAAGAAAGGAATACAGCTGAGCAAATGGAGGACAGCTACACTCTATCAGTCAGGGTGTCAGCCAGCTGTGTGGTCAGGGAGGGTTGTAGAAAGTAAGGACCTCAGTAAAATGTAATCTGTAATGTATTTTTGTAACCCTACACCTTACTAAATTAAATAAGTCCCAATTCTTGCCAGCTGGCGCTCATTTCAGAAAATATATAAGAACAAAGGCCCTTAATGAGTTAGTTGTAAATCTGTGGAGTCCTTCAGCATGAAGAGAGACTGCAGAGTAGGATGAGGAAGAAACAGGGGAAATGAGAAATAATCAGGAATATTGACTTACCCAAGATTAGAATTTCTTTGGGGACTAGCTTAGATACTTGGTATGTTGCTTTTTGTCCTAACTGTCCTAGAATTAAACACAGATAACATAAGTTTTCCAAATTTAAAATTTCTTATTTACTTATAAACATTTGGCTTATTGGCCCAGAGCAATGAGCATCATTTATGGAAAAGGGTATGGCATGGTCAGTGGTGTCCCTCCTGGGCCTGGCTCACCAGGAATCACCTATAACTCTTCCTCAGGTGCTTTCCGTTGTTTCTGTGCCCCTGAGGAGAGTCATTTTGATACTTTCTGCCCTCTTCTTATCTGTATCTGATGTCTTTTCTCTTTTGTGTCTCTTACTAAATTATACCTGTCTCAAGGTTGTGTTCGAATCCCACCCATCCTGTGCCCCCTTAGCTGGCCTCAGCAAGCCTTCTCTACACCTGGTTCAGCCTATCAGAGTTTATTCCTTCTACATTGCAGTGATGATGAAGGACTCATCTCCCCAGTAAGACCATGACCTCCTAGGTGGAGAGAAACCAAGTCTTATGGCTGTCCTATACTTCCCAATAGCACATCAAGGCTGTGCTCAATAAACTTTGGCTGAGTGACCATAGCATTAACATTTTCTCAGCCACAATTTATCACAAAAATTTAAAGGTGGGCTCAAATAGAGCATTTCTTGGATTAAAGGGCAAGTTTCGTTTGCTAGTAAGAAATGGTTTGGTTCCACAGAAATTCATTCGGCTTTTGGTTGGATCCATCCTTGGGGTTCGGGGGAAGAGTGTGGCTGTTGGTATGATGTACAGACTCTCATAATTCAGGTTATATATACTCAATCAATGGCCCAGAGTCTGCAGCAGCTGAGCTTATGAGGAGGCAGCCTCTGCCACTACCTCTCCCTTCCTCATCACCCCTGCTACTGTAACGTGCTATGCCATCCCTTCTTATCCCTAACAGATGACCTAGGAATGGAATGTTTTATTTGGAAGCATGCTGAAAGACACAGTAGATTCTCATTATTTGTGGTAGTTGTGTTCTATAAAGTAACCAGGAACACTTAATTAGTGAATACTGAATCATTGCTCTTGAAAGAGATATAAGGTTATGTTCCTGAATGCTGCTAGTCACATCGCTTTCTTCAGCTGATTAATATATAACCCTATTTAATGGTTAATGTGGATTCACTGACTTTGAACTCATGGCCAACAGCAGTGTAACTTATGCCTGAATTACGCTCATCTAACACGTGTTTTCTCCCTAAGCCGTATTAAAGCGTTCTTGTACTTAGGCTTACCAGACACCACTTGAGCATTACGCTTGTGGATCATGTAAAGCACAAAAAAATGAAAAGCGTGGCACTAAATAGATTGTAAAAAGGGCACTTGCTTATAGTGTAGCTGAAACAAGACAGAGGGTTGACTTGTTGGCCCTCAGCTGGTAAAGCACACACTGGTGACTCAAATTTTCCGCCACTATGTGCATATCTGTAAATGACCACAAATGGGCATCAGTATTGATTTGGAGGTTACAAATAAACTTTAGCAAGTAGGTAAGTTGGTAAATACCGAACAGGTAAATAATTAACATACATGGAAAATGCCTGGTATGAGAGCACACTAAGTTCAGTGTTTTTCTTTCGCTCACATTCCGGTTAATTCTGGAATGAACTATATCAGATATTATGTTTTCCATAATGCTGAGGTGGAAATGGACAAGGGGAACGGATAGGTGGTCTGAGACTATGTGTAGGAAATTAACCTATTAACAGGCTAATTAAAAAACATATTTTTGTTCTTCTCTAATCAAAGTATGCTTCTTTGTAGGGAATGGTGAGCCTTGTTTCCAGGAATGAGGAAGGAATGAACAAAATCATCTAAACATGCTGAAAAAATACATCTGTGAAAAATTTGGAAAAAGCCAGTAGCCTCCTCACAGTATAAGATTGGTTTATTGTTGACGTTTAGAGGGTCAATCTGAAGGTAAATGAGTCAGATTGAGCCTGAGATTAGGTCAGTGGCTATGATTAGGAAGTTAAACTGTGACCCCATTTAGGAAAATAGCCTAGAAATACACAACTTTTTAACCAGGTCTCATGTTGTAAAGTGTAGGAGAGTTGTGAATATAGTATTTATGATCAATGTAAGCTGGCATAAATCCTGGTTCAGGGTCTAAAAAGTGCAGTTTGAATAAGATAATATGGAAAGTCCATTTATATTAACTAAAATTGTTATTACTAAATAACCCCTTCTATCAATATTATTGTCATAAAAAACTGACTGCCTTCAAAATATCTACCTGGTTCTAATTCTTAAGAATTTCAGGAGCAAACTAATTCTAAAAGCTGTTTCTCTGTTTCAGAAATAAAACTGAAAAGTTCACCATCTCACATAACACTGGGGCTATATCTACAAAAAAATTCCTTGGACAGTCATCATATCTCTAGGTTCCTAGTGGTTGGTTTATGGATAGTTACAAAATTGTGATGGTTAATTTTATGCGTCAGTTTAACAGGGCCATGGAGTGCTCAGACATTTGGACAAACATTATTCTGGCTGAATGAGTGAGGGTGTTTCTGGCTGAGTTACCATTTGAATCAGTGGACTGAACAAATGTCAGGCCCCTGCCTGACATGCATGGGCCTCATCCAATAGTTGAGGCCTAAACAGAGCAAAAAGGCTGAGTAAGGGGGGATGTCTCCTGCCTGACTGCTTGAATTGAGACGCTGGTCTTTTCTGGCCTTCAGACTCAAACTGAGACATTGGCTCCTCTCCTTCTGGAGCCTGCTGGGTTTTGGACTATAACTTACCTCACCGACTCTCCTGGTTCTCGGGCCTTCAGGCTTAGACTGGAATTACAGCTTCAGCTTTCCTGGGTCTCTGCCTTGCCAAGGGCAGGTCATCACACACACACACACACACACACACACACACACACACACACGTATACACACACACACAGTGTGTGTGTGTATACGTGTGTGTGTGTGTGTGTGTGTGTATATACACACACACACACACACATACTGGGGATGGCAAAAAAAATTTATACACATTTTAAAAGATGTTATCTATGCTCAAGCAGTAGTTCGCCGTAATCAGTAGTGTCTGGATGCTGATGGTAACCACTTTGAGCACCTCTTGTAATTGCAGAAGTCAAACATGACTATATATTGCGTATTACAATTTTAATACAATTTTCTCCTTTCTTAAAATGTGTATAGTTTTTGGCTCTGTATATTCTGTCTCCTGGTTCTGTTTCTCTGGAGAACCATGACTAATAGTAGTGGATTGCAGCAGACCAAGTGATGAGTATCTTGGGATGATTTTACTTTTGCCCAAAGCAGTGTGGTAGTTGCTATAATCCACCATCAAAGATCTCCTTTCAGGGCCGGCGGATGGCGCATTGGTTAAGAGCTGTCTTGGGACGCCAGTGGCCCCGGTTCGGATACCACACACGAGGGCCAGTGACACTGCCCTCTACAGCTAAGATGGTGAACAACAGCCCCACCTGGAGCTGGGCTGCAGTGAGTCCCAGGGATGGCATAGCTGCAGCCCCTGCTACAGTGGGCTGCCATACAGTGAGTGGCCGGCAGCCAGCGTGAGCTGTCAAGAGCCACTGTGAGTGGCCGTCCAGAGGCCAGTGACTGATCTGCCTCAGCCGGGAAGAGCGCAATGACGATACCAACATGGGCTGGTGAAGCAATGTTCTCCGCAACTAGACTGAAGAACAAAAGGACAGCAACTTGTCTGTTCACCTTCCCTGGTTCCCCAAGGCTGTTCCCCGCCCCCAATCCCCCAATAAAAAATCTTAAAAAAAAAAAAATCTCCTTTCAGTTATAAAGACATTAGTACTCCAGCAGATGAGATTTCCACTACAGACAACTCTCAGCCATTTGCCCTCTCAGGGATTATCTCAGCTAAAGAGAGCCATGTCACCCAAGGTCATGCCCTCTCCCTGAAATGGCCTGCCTCTTGTGACTGATTAATTTGGGGGTATAAAATACAGCTCTTTCACTCCAAATTGTGAAAGCTCTTGGGAACCATCCTCGCTCCATAGCAGCGTAGGGGATAGTGGAGGCTCTTGCAGCTCAGCTTTCACTCTCTCTCGTCCTGCTTGTTCTACCTCTGTTCCTCCACTGTTAATCCCAAGAGCATTCCATAATAAAATTCCTGCATGCTAATCTCTGTTGAAGAGTTGGCTTCCAGAAGAACTGGAACAGAATCCAATATAAGTTCTGTGTCTCCTGAGATACCTTGCTTGATTCCTCTCAACTCACTCACTTTTTACCTTCTATGACAATAGCAGCTCTTATTATATCATTAAATATGTATTTCAGGGGTTGCATGCATACCCATGGCCAGCCAGGTACATCTCACCCTCAAATTGGATTTGGTTGGCTTGAAAATTATTTTATGACACTTTAAACTTAAATAATTTAGGCATAGTATGTATTTCCCAGTATTAATGAACCTCACTACTCCATATTGTCTTATACTCACTAGGTTCTTTAGGTTATTTTTTACTTGCATTATTCTGAAGGCATGTCAATCTGAACTCCTTACATACTTTGTACCATCTTTTATTGCAATGGTTTCATTTGGGGTGTCTAAGTTCCTAGAAAGTTCCTAGAAAGCATATGACTGTCTAGTACTGAGATAAAATGAGTGGCTTTTCTCCCCCAGACTGCTAGTGACACTTTTCCCAATGCTCTGGAGCACATGGTTTGTGTGAGATCGGTTGTGTGTTTGGTACATGATTAGGTTATCTGGTTGATACTTAGAAAATATTTACTAGCAAATCAATTATTCAATTCACATATGAAATGAATCCACTGTAGTGATTCCATACTATATCAGAGTGCCATGTTATTATAATTGCGGGAATTGTCTGAAAAGAATTGGCTAAGAAACCTGGATCCAGTAAGTATATTTATCTACCTATAAAAGCATTAATGAAGTAGCCTACAAATACAACTGATATTTATTTATAGTTTTAATTTATAGCCTAAAGTCCATAATTTGATTAGTAATGACAGAAATAGGAGCATGTGAAATGTGGTAGAATTGACTTCTGCTTCTAATGTATGGATATATCTTATATCAAATGACTTTTCTGTCTTTCAGTTTCCTCATTCTTAAATGAGGTTACTTATACAGGATAACAGCAATTAACATCAGTGGGTTTCAGTTTACCAATCAGGAAATGATGGTTTCTAATGCAAATTCTAGCTCTAGGAAAGCTTGCTGATAAAGGAGGTTTTTTGTATAAGAGAACATATATGTGTATGTGCTCAACCAAGCTCCTGTTGTCTTGTAATGTTGTATTAAACACTATAATGGTGAACGTAGAAATGTTTTTAAAATGTTAATAATGCACAATATTATATGTAGTAAGCAAAGACAAACTTCAAACAATCAAAATTCCCAAACCAGGAAAAAATAAATTATAGTACATCAACTTGATGGAACTTTATGTAGCTATTAAAATACATGTGAAAGATATGTAGAACAATACAAAAATAAGTTTAGGACATGGCATCAAGAAAAAAAAGTAAGCAACATTGTATGCTAGAGTTACAACTACAAAAATAGGTGTACATTTGGACAATGTATGCTTGAAAATCAAAATAGTTGTTTCAGAGTGATAGAATTATGGATGATGTTTTTTCTACAAAATGTTTGTTAATGTTATATTGGTTTTTTTGCAATACAAATACTGTGCATTTGAAAAGAATTATAATGAATAAAGCAAGCACAGATTGTCTTGAAGCAAAGCAGTATACACAAAATCAAGATAATCGAAATGAGAGTTGTATGACGTATTTTGATTTATATCAAGCAAAGGACATATTCCAGAAGCCTAAGATGGTAGCTTGAACAATGACTGTTGACAACAAAACAGTGCAGAGAGAGATGGGAAAGGGTAGAAAGTTTACCACAAATCCTTTCAAGACTGTTTGCCTTTCTCCTTCCTTTCTTCTGATTCCAACATTGACTCATGTAGCTTTGCACACTGGTGGGAAATTTTTCGAGCTCTATACTTCTACCATCCCTTCTGTTCTATAGAACAAATTAATATGCAGCTTCCCAAGAACCACTTAAGAATTATCAGGCATACTGGGAGAAGTGCCAGCAAGAAGGCCACTGTCTAGGCAGTTCAGTTTTTATTGCAGTGTATCGAAAAATATGGAGAACTGCCAGCAGGGGAACAAGGAGGTAGGTAGAGAGTCTTTGGTTGGGTCTACAGCTGCAGAAATTTGTCAGTCTCAGTTTCTAGATAGTTGCAATCTATTTCATATTGCTATAAATATTCTTCTTTTAAAATTGTATTTGGCTGCCTGTAGGGGGGCAAATCATGAATTAATTTAAGTTACAAAATATTTTAAAATGTGGGCCTTTGTCCTGTAGTATGGTATATAAGTGACGAATTCTATTTCCATGTACATATTTAATTGAATATAATTTAAAACACAGGCTCTTGGGCATAAACTTTATGTTTATTTATGTTGTTGCTATGTACTCTCGGTTTTAAATTGACTCAAGCAATTTTATACTGATACCAACTTACACAATTACTATAACTATCAGCTAATACTTCACCCTAGAATATTCACAGGTATCCTTTCCAGGCCCTGTAATGATAAGGTGTTACTCTTTCTTCACCCCTGGTACCAAAATCCATATCCCCGTTTGCCAATAATTTAATGTTCAAGGGAAGGTTATTAACGATCCTTTTACTGTCTAGGTGTATGTTTCCTAAAACTGTAATTTGAATTTCACAAGACTGACAGTTTCTGCCCTGTAAATGCAGAAAATATTCATGTACACTGTGTGTTAGGGCCAGTGTCTCGATACTGATGGAGAAAGTCACAAAGATTTTTGTGCCCCAAAGGGTGGACTGTGAGAACCATTAATGCTCTTCACAAAACATTTTGGTTCTTTACCTTATAGTCACATGCAATGTTCATACATCTGTACTCTCTTTTAATGTGGATGTGGCCACATGATTTTCTTTGCCCAATGAGACACATACAGAAGTAACATGCAGCATTTCTGTGTGTGAAAAATTAAAAGCCAGTGCACAATTTGCCTCTCTGCCCCTTCCCACTGTTTCAGTGATTCAAAAACAGCTGGCAGAATGAACCCGTGGTCAGTTTGAGATGTGATAAATCAACATGAGCAGAGCCGCCCACAGATCTATGTTGAACATGTAGTATGAATAAGAAATAAGCATCTGCTTTGTTACCACAGCATAATAGAGCTGTCCTGACTGAATTGCAATGAGTAAAGATCTGCAAAGTTTTTCAAATTTTATTCATAGCCTTTAGAAAAAATATATTATTTAGCATTTGACACCAAAGAACTATGTGTGAATTGTGTATGCAAGTTACTAAGCATGCAAGTCAACACCCATAAACATATTGTCCAATTTAAGAACTATAGCATTCCTCTATTGTTGGAAACCTTATGCTCCTCCTATACCCTAACATCTAGCTTCCTCCCTAGGTATAAATACTGTTCTGCATTATTCAATATTTACCATTCCTTTGATTCTTAATTGAGGTGCATATACGAGGTCTGACAATTAAGTTTGAGAACTTGTTGCAATGATGTTGCTAACCTTTTTTTTTTTTATCTCAGAGGGATTATTCATTAAGAATTCATACCAACTGAACAAATAGTTAACCAAGTTTACAATTTGGAAGTGCTGAAAAGGCTGTGTGAAAAAATTAGATGACCTGAACTTTTTGCCAACAATTCATGGCTCTTGCATCACGACAATGCACCAGCTCACACAGCACTGTCTGTGAGGGAGTTTTTAGCCAGTAAACAAATAACTGTATTGGAACACCCTCCCTAGTCACCTGATCTGGCCCCCAATGAATTCTTTCTTTACCTGAAGGTAAAGGAAATATTGAAAGGAAGACATTTTGATGACATTCAGGACATGAAGGGTAATACGATGACAGCTCTAATGGCCATGCCGGAAAAAGAGTTCCACAATTGCTTTGAAGGGTAGACTAGGCACTGATGTCAATGCATAACTTCCCAAGGGGAGTACTTCAAAGGTGACCATGGTGATATTCAGCAATGAGGTATGTAGCACTTTTTCTAGGAGGAACTTAATTTTCAGACCTTGTATACATTGTTACAAATATAATGTTAAAAGCGAAACAGGATGCAAGAGACTATACAGATGATATCAATTTTTAAAGTACTTATTGCCTTTTAAATCATGTTCTTTGTATAAATGAATACTTACTACTTCTACTATACTGCTAATAGTTGACACTGAACAATTACTATTTGCTTAATATTGTTTTAATAGCTTTATAGGTGTAAAGCATAGCTCCTTCCTATGAAGTAGGAACTATGCTTATTTCCATTTTAAAGATGAAGCAGCTATGGCACAGAGATTAAATTCTTTATTCAAGGTCAGTTATACAGTAAATGGCAGAGCTGGAATATGGACTCTGAGCATTAGGTTTCTGTATTAGATTCCTATTGTAGCTATAACAAATAACCACAACTTGGTGGCTTAAAACAACATAAATTTATTATCTTACAGTTCTGGAGGTCAGAAGTCCAAAATGGGTCTTACTGTAATCAAATTACAGTGTTGATAGGGCTGAATTCTTTCCAGATAGTCTGAAGGAGAAGAGAACTGACTCTGGTGGTGAACATACAATGTGATATATAGATGATGTAACAGAATTGTACTCTTGAAACCTGTGTAATTTTACTAACCATTGTTACTCCCAATAAACTTAATTAAAAAGAAAACAAAGAAAGCTGATTGACCTGAATATGTCAAAGTTACAACAATTGCACAGAAGCAATAGTACATAACAAAGATAAAAATTGCACACACACACACACACACACACACACACACACACACACCAAAGAATCAATTTCCTTGCCTTTTCCAGCTTTTAGAGGCCATTTATATTTCTTGGCTTGTGGTCCCTTGATCTGTCTTCAACGCCAGCAACATAGCATCTCCAAATCTCTCTCTAACTCTGAGGTTTCTTCTTTACTCTGTTACTTAAAAGGATCCTTGAGGTTACCTTGGCCCATCAGATAATCCAGAATCATCTCTCCATCTCATGGTTCTTAACTGTAAATCTACCTGTAATGTCCCTTTTCGTCTGTAAGGTAATATTTTCACAGGTCCCAGCCATTAGGATTAAAACATATTTTGGATGGCCCATTATTGTGCCTATCATAGCTCCAACGTCACCAGTTTTACACTCCAAAGTCGAAGTGTTAGTCATTATATTGCACTACCTCTTAAGAGGATGATAACTTTAGAACAACTCTACTGTAATATGTAATGATTAAAATCAAGAACATCAATAACTACAATAAAAAAGTACATTCTAAAACTATCTTATACTAAATTAGCATCATAGGGAGAACTCCCACCTCCTACTTTGGATCCAATCAAGCAATTCTTCAAGATGTTTTGTAATAGAGTTTTAGACCCAGGCAGGGGTAAAGTGCTATCTCTGACACCTACTAGTTGTTGAACTAGTTGAAGAACATGAGGCTTGGTTAAGTAGCTTTCTCAATTCAGCATAGTTAGTAAATAAGCAGTGGTTTATTTCCACTATGGCATGCTGTATGTTATCACACACAGGTTTTATTGAAAACTTAGATGAAGAATTACATGTTGTGAGTTTGAGCAGAGATATATCACAGTGGGTTTGAGTATTTGGGGAAGTCTTTATTCAATTGTGGGGAATTGATTGTGCCCAGAAGAATAACAAGATATATAGTTCAGGGATTTATGTAAATCCAAATGCTAACTTTACTAATATTCACTGATGACTTACTCTAGGCTGGGGGGATTGTGCTAGATATTTTCACAGGCTTATTGAAATAAACAATCAAAAACCTTGATGAGACAACTAAAGACCTCAGATATCATATATAAAACATGTTTGTTTTCTTATGTTTAAGAAGATTATCATGGAGAGAGATAAGACAGGGGCAGGGCCTCAGCACACAAGGAACGACATGGTGTTAAGTCCCTGGGTTTTCTTTATGTATTTTATATCCCAAATTGGAGCTGAAAAAGTTAGCAACCCAGAAATGCAATGGGCATAGAGAAAAAAAAAAAAAAAACTAAATAAAAACTTGGTCCAGAGGCTGGCTGAGTGGCTCAGTTGGTTAAAAGTTGGCTTAGAGCACGTGCTCTGAGCAACCGAGCCACTGGTTTGATTCCCACATGGGCCAGTGAACGCTGTACCCTAGCTAAGCTGTTGCTGAGCTGCCAACAGGTGGCAGGATGGCTCAGCTGATATAACAGCAAGACTGCCTGTTCAATGGTGGGCTATGCCCACCTGCAACTAAAAGACTGAACTCAACACCTTGCTGAGCTGCCGCCTGGATGGCTCAGTGGATAGGGTGTGCACTCTTAACAACAAAGCTGCTGATTCGACTCCGCATGGGATGGTGGCTACACCCACCTGCAACTAAGATTGAACACAGCACCTTGAGCTTAGAGGCCATGGGCTACCAACAGGAAGCCAGATGGTGACGAACTCCCTCCACAATGAAGACTGAAGAACAACAACTTGGCTGGTCCCCTCCCCCAATTCCCCAACACTGTTCCCCTCCATTAATTCCCCAATAAAAAGAAAAAAGAAGGCCGGCTGAGTGGCGCGGTGGTTAAGCGCTGGCTTGGGAAGCCAGCGGCCCCGGTTCGGTCTGACATGTGAGGGCCAGTGACACTGCCCTCAAAAAAAAAAAAAAAGAGAAAAACAAAAAGAAAAAAAAATTGCTCCAGGAAAATGACAGCCTAGTAGATATAAACCTTTTAAACAATAATCACTCTACTCCAACCAAATACTGCAGATATAATTATGGTTCACCCACACTCATATCAGAAGGAAGCCTAGACTTCCACCCATGTGAGGCTTCGATGAGATACGTCAATACCCCTTCCAAAGAGCTGGCAGAGAAGGTTGAATAGGAACTCAGCAGCTCCACCCCCACCAGGCAGAAACAAGGCACTCCTGGTTGTGCCAGTGGTAACCACGGTTTGAGTCTGGACTTCCACCTACAAACATCAGTAATAAGGCAACTTGCCTCCATTCTTCTAGAGTGGTGTTACAGGATCAGATCAGGCCTAGTGGAGTCACAACTTTTACCACTACCAGTGGTGTCCATGCATACCAGCCTCTTCTCCTGCCATGGGGTCAGTGGAGACCATGAGGAGGACAATAAAGGGACATTGCAGCATTTCTCAGCCAGGAAGACATGAGTATAGATAAGTCTAGGAGCTAGAACTCCCACTCCAACTGACCATTAATGAGGAGCCCCCCCATCCCTTGGGTAGCAATGAATATCAAAAATTACATACTGTATAATTTCATTTAGATACCAATCTTGAAATGAACACTATAGAAATGGAGAACAGATTAGTGTTACCAAGACTTAAAGGAGGGAGTGGGGATGAGAGCATAAAAGGGCAACAAGAAGGATTCCTGTGGTAATGGGAATACACTGTATCTTAATTGTATCAGTCAGTATCTCATTTAATATTAGATTATAGGTTTCCAAAATGTTACTGTTGGGGGAAACTGTGTAAAGAGTATAACATATCTCTCTCTTAGTTCTTAACAACTGCATGTGAATCTATAATTATCTAAAATATATATTTTTTAAAGACTTTGATGAGGCATAACTGAAAACCATGGTATTGAGATGACATTCAGTGTTCTGTTTAAGAGACTGTTGTACAGGTTTGGTCTGAAGGGGAGTAGACTCAGACGCTCCAAATTTTAAGAACATACATAAGTGAATATTGCTCTATGGTCTGTCTCATGTCAACCAAAATCGAAGAGTCTAAAGAATTAGTTTGAAATCCAAACCATTAGTTTAGTACATGAAATATTACTGCCCCAAATCCTGGAATATGCAAGATCACTGATCAATGCTACCATTCCTTAAGAAAAGATTTACAAAGAAAGCAAAATTTAAAATTATGTGTAGTAAACATGTGGTCAGAGCATGATAGGATACTTGTAAAATAACTTTGGTTACAAGAGCCTGAGGCCTGTAAGACATTGGGGATGTCCTTTTCAGGGCTATTGCAAAAACCATTCACAACTTTCTCCTTTCTTTCTCCTCCCACTTTCAAATGTCACATTCTATTGTCATATTAATACCAATATACTGTTCATGTCTTAATGTTATCATGCTTTTAGAAGACTACCACATAGAAAGGAGAAAAAGTGGAACTAAGCTTAGTTGAGCACCTGGAGACCAAGCTCTAGGATGAATCAAGTCATTTAACCCACATAAAAACCGTCCACTAATATATTGTCACTTTTACATATGAGCATGTGAGAGATTTAGTGTGTTCCCTATAATCTCTTAATTACAATTTGGGTCTGGCTTCTGCTACTTCCTTATTATATTCTCAGAGGATAAACTCATCAATAATATGGACTGGCTACGTTACTAACATCATACAAGGTAATTTAGGAAACTGAAATTGAAATAGGTTACACTTAATTATTTACATTTAAATTCTAGTAAATAATAGAATTAGATTCAGATTTTCTTTTCTTTTCTTTTTTTTTTTTTTTTTTTGAGGGCAGTGTCACTGGCCCTCATATGTGGGACCCGAACTGGGGCTGCTGGCTTCCCAACCCAGCGCTTAACCACCGTGCCTCTTGGCCGGCCCCTAGATTCAGATTTTCTATCACTAAATCTATAACTCTTCTTTAATGATTTGTGAAATTTGAGTAAGCAGGTGTAATACAACAGCTTTTTTTTTTTAATTCCCTTTTGTTTTCAGCAATTTTGAAATGTAGTTAGAAACAAAACAGGCTCTCCTTCTGACACATTCCTGTTGACCCCTTCTTGATTTCCTCTGCAAATATTCTTTTTTTTTTTTTTCTGTGTCCAGTGTTTCTTGAAAATATGTGGTTGTGGCAGCTATTTACATTTTTTGGAGAAAAGGTAAAATTA
This sequence comes from Aselliscus stoliczkanus, assembly GCA_033961575.1. Classification (NCBI taxonomy): domain Eukaryota; kingdom Metazoa; phylum Chordata; class Mammalia; order Chiroptera; family Hipposideridae; genus Aselliscus; species Aselliscus stoliczkanus. The sequence continues at coordinate 88,806,119 of CM066730.1, forward strand.
GAGAGGATTTGTATAATATGCTTTTCATCCTGGTCTAAGACAAATAAGGGAGGAATCACCCCACAATCCTGTCAAGAAATTTTCTCATTGGTAGATTGTTTATTTTCTGTAATGTATCCAGACTCAGAGAGCCTGGCACCCCACAGTTGGCCTATAAAAAATAAAGAATTAGGACAACTGTTCTGTTCAACTGAGACCTTCACTGCTATGCCCATGGGAACTTCCTAATTGATACATGTTCAAATTATTCTGGAACTGAGAAAGAGAAAATACCAGCTATTTTGAAATAATGAGAAACTTTCCCAGCTTTAATAGAGTAACCAGAACCTGTGCCACTGCCTAGAGTATTGTAATTCCCTCATGAGCAGAACTGGCCCAAATAATGATCTGATGCTTGGAGCTACATAAATACGATTTCTTGGACTTCTGTTTTCAGCAAATGGAAATGCAGGGGAAAGAAAAGAGAGGATGATAAAAGCCCATTTAGCAGTTATCAGCTTTAAAAAAAATTATGTTTAACCTCATTTCTTAGTTGAATAGTGGAGTTGTTAAAATTTCTGAAACGCTTGGATCCAATGAACAACACTCCTACACACCTCCAAATGACCAATAGATACCTTTTCTTGGTCCCATTTTTAAAAATAAATTTTGTATTCAGAGTATCAGGTGAAAAGTTTGCTCCAGCTGAAACAGCACATACTGTTATCTTCTCTAAATGAAGGCTGCTCAGGTGAGTTACATGTCCCTTCCAAGACCCTGTCTGAACACAGTTTGTGTTACCTATGAGGATACTTCTTAATCTACAGGAGGAAAGCTCTTCAGGTACCAAGTAGAGGGAGGTATATCAAGCCAGTCACCCATCATTAATTTAGCAAATATTTGGGGAGAATTTCTATGTGCCAGACATGCTGATATATTCTGGCAAAACACAGATAAGTGAAGCAGTGTTCCAACATGAAGCACTGTTTATCAGGGAAGACTGATTGTAGCTTATATGTTTAGTTCCAACATAGAAATTGGGACAGAGGGCTACAGGACTTCTCCTGGAGCACAGCACAGAGAAAGATGAATTCTTCCTGCAAAAAGGCAAAGCAGACCTAACAAATAACTACGCATTTGAGCTGGGTCTGGAAGGATAAAATAGCGCATTAGGCAGAAAGAGGACAAAAGGAATTCAACAGAGTGGAAAATGTTTTCAAATCTTAGTGGCATGAACATGCTTAGAGAATTTGAAACAGTCTGGCTGAACACAGGGTATGGGATAAGGGAGCAGAAGATAAGGGTAAAAGCTCAGCAGGTGCTAGGCTAAGAAAAGTCTCTGTATGGTGTTTATCCCATGGGCCAAAAGGAGCTATCAAATCATGTTAGGAGGAAAAGTGTCAAGACGAGGGTTGTGTCTTCACAGGATGAGCCTGGTATCAGCGTGATGGAAGACTTAGTGGACGGATTACACTCAAAAGCCATGTCAGTGTGCCATGCTAACGTAGAGAAAGAGCTAAAGGGCATGTGGAAAATGAATGGAGAGTAAGAGGAAAAGGACATGTAAGTATGTGGATGGAAAACAAACAAGAAAATAAGCCAAAGTGTAGAGCAAAGAGTTTCACGTGACCTAGACGAAAAAATGTAAATAGGTGAGGTGATATATAAATGTGATGTGTAAATGAGGCCAATGGGTTTGAAGATTAGAAAGAAATTGACTTTTTTTGTGGATGCAATTTCAATTGAATACTCAGGTCAAATATGCCTGGTATCTTTCCATCCCCACTTTTCTCCACCCTTGTTTACTCACATTTTGCCTCAAAAAGCTGATATGTATATGCTATAATGTGCTTTCTTGCTGTCTGGCTTCTGTTGGGTTTGTCCAATGCGGGGTACCAACAAGATATTGAAAGGAGGGTATCTGTTTCCTTACTTCCCCACTGTAAGACCACTTTGGGCTAATAACATCCTGAAATCACCACTCTTTTTGGCTTTCTACATGACTCTCTTTCCGGGTCCCATTAACTGTCCCCTCCATTGAGTCTAGTAGTAACTCCCCTTAGCTCCTATAATACTAACCTCAGGGTTTGAACCATATCTTGGACATATTCCATTTGTAAATAATATTTTCTTAAATAATCCTAACTTGTGAGTGCATCTGTTTTTCTTTGGCAATCAGTCAGATAAAGCAGAAGAGAGCTTTTAGGAGTCAATGGGATATATATGAGTAGAGCGAAGACAGGAAATATAGGCTACTGAATCAAGATGTTTAGCTCTGAAAGAAAACTCAAAAAAAGGTTGTAAGTTGAATAGGGACCAAAATGGGAAGAAACTTTTAGGATGGATAGACATGATGATTTTTATATATTGAGACAAAGACACTTCCTCTCCTTTAAGTAAATTAAGTATAGTAGAAGACATACGTGGGATTACACCAAACTAAAAAGCTTATATAAAGCAAAAGAAATAATCAACAAAGTAAAAAGACAACCTATGAAATGGAAAAAAAAATTGAAAATCACATATCTGATAAGCGGTAATATCCAATATATATAAAGAACACATACAACTAAATAGCCAAAAAACAAATATTCCAATTTACAAAATGGGCAGAGGACCTGAATAAACATTTCTCCAAAGAAGATATACAAAAGACCACCAGGTACATGAAAAGATGCTCAACATCACTCTCATTAGGAAAATGCAAATCAAAATCAAAATGAGATATCATCGCATACTTATGAGAATGGCTATTATCAAAAAGAGAAGAAATAACAAATGCTGGTGAAGATGTAGAGAAATGGGAACACTTGTGCTTTTTTGGTGGGATTGTAAACTGGTAAAGCCACTATGGAAAACAGTATGGGGAAATCTTCAAAAATTAAAAATAAGACTACCATATGATCCAGCAATTCTCCTTCTGAGTATATGTCCAAAGGAAACAAAAACACTAACTTGAAAAGAGATCTGCACCCCCATAATCATAGCAGCATTATACACATGAGCCAAGACATGGAAACAACATAAATATTAATTGACTGATGAATGGATAGAATATTATATTATGTTATGTTACATTGCTATGTTATGTTGTATTATACTGTATTGTATTATATATAAATTATTATTTATCATATCACATTATATTGAGTATTATTCAGCCATATAAAACAAGGAAATCCTACCATTTGTGACAACATGGATGGACCTCGAGGGCATTATGCCAAGTGAAATAAGCCAGACAGAAAAAGACAAATACTGAATGATTTCACTTATATGTGAAATCTCAAAAACAAAAAAAATAAAGGGGAGCATCTGTATAGTGGGTTTTTCACAAACCCCACATTTTGGCTAATTCTCACATCTAATTTTAACCTCCCTTAATTGCCACATTTGGGAGCTTTAAAAAAAAAAAGGAGTCAAAACTCTTGTTTTGAATGTAGAACCCAGAGAACACTTCTAGCACTATAACTCTAATTTCTAAGCTACATGTTAAAAGGCACTGTAATCTTGGTTCAGCATCACTGTGAAACCATGAAATGGCAGTTAAGAAAGCTGTCATGTAATAGACCCCAGCACAAGCGGGAGTGGAGTGATTCCTACCCAGAAGATAAGTCACACAAGAGGAAGGAACAAGAGAAGGAGGGATCAGTGGTCAAGGTAGAGGATAATAATTATATCTATAGATTGACTACTGCACAATTTGGGCATCACTGTATGACACTACCATTATGGTGGGCTGCTTTAGGGGACAGTGCATTGTATTTTGTTTTCCCCAAATTTAACCTTCTGAACGAGGTACTGGCCTTCTTCACAGAATTGATTCTGTTATGAAAGAAGTAATCAAGGCTTTATAACAGTGTTTCAAGGTACTTAGAATGCTTTTTCACCTAATAGTGCAAGCAGTAAGTGCTATGAATTCACACATGGGGAGAGAGATCACTGAATAAATAGACACTTACAAATGACTTATCTATATATATGCAAATCCACTGGACAATCCCTTGAGTCTGAGAAGGAGCCAATGTCTTAATTTTATATATAAAATTCATTAACATCTTACCATCTCTCTTGGTTTGAAGACTCCCACAGCTTGCTATATAGACTCTGAAAACTGCCAACAACATTTTTTTTTTAAATTTTAAAACCATCCGACCCTATCAATTACCCAAAAGTGCTAGATGCTGAGCAGAATATGAGGTAAAATACAGTCAGCCTTCAAAGTTCATGGTGTTTTTATATTGATGATATTTCTAAAAGTTTCAAATAACTGTAATACACAAAGAAATAACCATAGGCTTGAGCTGCTAGATGTTAAAGAACAATTGCAAAATAAATAGCTTTTCCCAATTTAAGTGAATTTACCTCCAATACCCCAAAAGAAAAAACAAAAACAAACAAACAAAAAAAACAGAAAGCATACCAGAACATTGGAGAATTAAAACATATTACTTAGTAGTACTCAGTTTTGCATGACACATCTGAAGCCTAGATATTTATTGGAAAAGTTAGAAGAAAATCTAGACTAGAAAGAAAGGCATACTAAATGTAAGTGAATAGTATGAATTCCTCCGCAGGTTTGAGGGTATCAGCACACTCACACCCCTAACTTTTTCAATTAAACTGCTCAGTCTCTCACCTGTTTAATATCAAGGATTTCAATACCTTCCTCCTTTTTTATTTAATTATCCCAGAATCCTAGGAAATTTTCAGTCTAAAAGAGTTTTAGCATGATCACATTGTCAGTTTCGTGCTACTATAGTGTGTCATAACCAATGACTGTTGATTTAGCTTGATAGGTCATGTCAGTCCTCTGCTATGATAGTGTTTCCACTACTTCAGGTATCAGTGCAGGCCACAGTAGTTTATAAAGGAGAAGGACCCCGCATTTCCCAGGACAAGGGTCATATTTTCTTGAGTCCCCAGGATCACAGCTCTTAATAATTACTATACAATCCCAGCCTCAAAGTAGTAGATCAGAACTCATGCATATGTCTGCTCCTTTTCACACCTGGCAAAATCATCTACTTTTCCTTGTAGTGCCTACTTCTCCCAGAGGTATAGTACATTTTCTTGAAATCCTCATCAATCAAATGTTGTGTGTGTCAGGGAGGCCGGTTAGCTCAGTTGGTTAGAGAGCAGGCTCATAACAACAAGGCTGCCAGTTCCATCCCCACATGGACCACTGAGATGCACACTCCACAACTAGATTGAAACAACTACTTGAGTTGGAGCTGATGGGTCCTGGAAAAACACACTGTTCCCCAATTAAAAAAAAAAAGTCCTCTCTATAAACAATCGGATAATTTAGGATTTACTCAAATTCAACCTACAGGTCAAGGGTGGCACCTCTCAAAAATTCCTAGCAATATTATACTTTAGACTATAATATGAAAAATATGGCATTTTTCTAGCATTAGAAGGGATAAAGAGGAATAACAAAAACTAAAACAAACAAAAAGTTGATTCTTTAGTGGTACATTTTCTGGCAGGGTATCTAGTGATATAACATTTTGTCATTCTTTCAACTGTATGAACTGATTTTAAGTCATCTTATTTAAAAGTGTCTACTGTATAGAGAACAAAATCTAAAATCAAAGAAGTGAGTACTTACTCGAGATGACACTTTTACCAATATGAATGAGCCAGGATTTCAATTTAGATATCTGAGACCATAGCTATGGTCTTCCTATCATGTAGCTGAATGTGCCCTCGAGGGTACTATGTGGCATAACAAAAGTCTACCGCATAATCCTTAAAGAGTTTGCATTCATAGAAGGGTGACAAGGAAGATGCCAGACTTACACATATAAACATGTCAGAAACTAACAGAAGATAGCACATTGAATAGTAAAAAAATTAATTTAACTACATGTCTAAGGTATTGTGGGAGGATTACTTAAAGGAGTTCAGTTCAACTCAATAATATTTATTAATATTCAGTAGCTATGGTTGACTCACCGATTTCTACCAATAAGCATTTTACCTACATCATGCCGATGAACTTACCCAATGCCAACTCCAACTCCTATTTAGTGGATCTTCCTACCTGTTAGAGGCTAGAAAGCTAACATATTTCAGTGTGCATTCTGTGTGTGACCTAAATTCCACCATGCAAATGTACCATATGAGGCTTGGAAAGTGGAAGTGGACAATGTGAAGGGACAGCCACACGCATGGAGACTGACTCTCATGAGGCAATTAGGTGGCATGGGTGTCATCCTAGAACAGAAGTGACTAGACTTTTGTTAAGAGTACCGTTGTGCTAAAAGCCATTTTTTTTTTCTCCCTACCTCTGTCACCTAGCATCTGGACTACTAGAAATTCTGTAAGATCACGTGTAATAACCCCATTTCTGCCTAATAAAGCTAGAGCTGCCTGAGATTATGGCATCTGCTGCTGAGAATCTGGAAAGGGACAATCGTTGATGTCAGAAAGGCTTCAGACAAGAAACAATAGGGAAATGGGAGTTAAGATTGTTTATCTGACTTTGTTGAGTGGAAGGTATGGGTGGTCTAGTTGGCGGTAGAGAATGGGACACTGGTAATCTGTAACACTATGATGGAGATTTTTTTTTTATCAAAGTTTTTTTTGGTGACAATAGTAAAGTTACATAGGTTTCAAGTGTGCAATTCTGTAATACATCATCTACATATCACATTGTGTGTTCACCACCCAGAGTCAGTTCTCCTTCCATCACCATACATTTGACCCCCTTTACCTTCTTCTACCACCCCTCTGCCCCCCTTACCTTTTGGTAACCACTAAACTATTGTCTATGTCTATGAGTTTTTGTTTGTTTGTTTGTCTTGTTTTGTCCTTGGGGAAGATATATGTGTTAAAGCCAAAGGCTATGCACAGGTAGGCCATGTTAAAAGGTGAAAAGTATATAATGACAGTGGGTGGGCAGCTGCTTCAAACTGAACTAGAAAACATAAAGCAAGGAAATGATCAAGGCATCATTTTATCGTGACGAAAACTGTCTCTGAAAATCATGGTGAGACTTAAAGTAACCATAGTTGCAAACCATGGCTCTTTACCCTGTTCTTACCTATTCAGAAGCCCTGCAAAGAAAGGCAGGCTGGATATCTGAAAACAGTAGAGATTGCAAATAATATCACATGTAAATTATATAAATCTTCTTCTTAGCTTTCCATAAATCAAAATCCTGGCTGAAGTGCTGGCCAAAGAACCAAGATGTTTGTATGAATACCCTCAAAAGAATCTTACATTTTGATATAGGTGTTGAGTACATGCAATTGAAAGTCACATCCAGAGACAGGTGGTGAGAGTTGATGAAACGACACAGAGTTCAGAGACTTTCCAGTGCTTGAGTAAAAATATAAGGGTATTGACTGTGGAAAAGTTAACCCTAAAACAGAAAAAAAAAAGTTTCCTTACAGATGATTAAGTCTAATACGTTGGCATTAGCCAAAGGTGGACTGTTTCACTTTTATAGTCCCAGAACAGTAGCAGAGATGGTAATTCTCTGACTGGGAAAAATATAAGTGTTAAATATGATCACCACCTTTCTTTGAGAAAAGAGGCTGTTGTTATATGGATATGCATCACCTCATGGGTACGATAGACAGTGGTTTGCAGACATGGTCAGAGACTTGGAATTAAAGAAAATATTGAGAGACTATTGACAAGGAGGTTTTGGTAAGAAATTTGTCGATATGATTCTTAAAGTTGTTCAGAACGTAAGGATGCTCATACCTCAAGTGGATGCTTCTAATGATGATCGCAACTCTTAGTAATCATGTGAGCAAGATAATTGTCTCTGTTGGTATTCTTAGCCTCTATTCTCTGACATTTCACATTTATTCAGTGGACTCATGAATAAAGGTGTCTATGGAGACAGTGAGGAAAGTTAAGTATAGCCTCAAATGAATTTCTTCTCACTAGGCTGATTAAGTAACTGCCACTTACTGAGTACTCCATCTGCCAGCAGCAAAAATTAATGTTATATCACAATTGAGCCTCATAGCCCAAGGCACGAACTGGCAACTCAGGGCAGGTCAATTACATGAGACCTCTTTTTTCATGGAAGAGAAGGTGATTTACTTTCACTAGAAGAGATATTAAATTTTGCACTATGCAAGAATATGAATTTGCCTTTTTCTGCAGGCTTTATGTATTGGCTCTGCCTGTGTATTCAACAAGTGCCCTATTCACTGTCAAGGAACTCCCCAGAACTTTGTTTCTAACTGACAAATCATTTTACAACCAGGATTACAGGGAATATTAAGTTCTGTTCTTACTGGGATCTTGGGAAGACAAAGCTGGAGCTAATGAGTCCAAGAAGGTTAGGAAGGATAGTGTGGTGTGGTGGAAAACTTGAGTCTCAGAGCCAAGGAATGTGAGTTTTTGTCTGTTTTCTACATACAACTTTTAGTCTTTGACCACTGGCAAATTTCATAACCTTTGTAAAATCTGTAAATAATAATTAACTCATGGGATTGTTCTGAGGGTTAAACAAAATACAAATGTAATAGGTTTAGCATATGGAGATTTTTAATAATTTAAAACAGAGAAAGTTATAAGAATTCACCTTCTCAACACTCTAGACACAGAAGAGGTAATTTTTTTCTATATGGGTCTTATTATTGTTTTACTTTTGGTGCATATTAATCATAGTCTCTGCATATTTGGATATATATATATATATATATATATATATATATATATATATATATACTTTTTTCTATCCCCCTTCTTTTCTTTTATATAATGTGTATTTGGAGGACTGAAATATTTCACCACCTTATGAATACAAATGAAGTTATACCAATAGTAATAATTTAAATTTCATTGCCTTTTGCCCCAATTGCATAGTATAAGACTTCAGTGCTCCTTTATGTGTTTGACGCTTCAAATTCAAAAAGCCTGTGCACTTCAAATGCTTTTCTTCTTTGCAAATTTCAAATATCTGTTTTGTAACTTCGAGAGCAAAAGTTTAATTTATTTATTTTTCTTGCTTTCCTTTGTGCTCTCTCTTTGGCATGATATTTAGTTGGAAAACTCAGGCAAAATAAATGGGGAATGGCAAAAGAGAAGGAAAAACTGGGGAGAAAATATACACAAAAATGTATGCACATAAAATCTCTATTTAGCCACACAATATGTAGATAGAGAGATGTCAAAACATGGATGCATAAATAGAAGAAATATATATTCATATACAGCAAAAGTAAGCACAGCAGTGAGGTATTTAGAAATAGAATTTTCAAGAGGACTAAATTTAAATGCTTTAGTAGTTTTTATGCATAAAGTAAGCAAGTCACTTTGAAATATATCTTTTTGTTATGTTTTGTTTTGGAATAGCTACTACTAAGAATAACAGTATAGTCATTCAGGTATAGGACAAATATTTTATTCTTTGTTCATAATGAAGACTCTACATAGTAGATTGATCCCAACTACAAATCCTTCAATGGAGTGTTAACTATTCATTGCATAAAGAACTCAGTGATGAAAGTTGAACTCCTATGTATGGAGGCGTTTCTTTTTTATTTTGTACATGGGAGTTGGAGAGCAGGGCTTTTATTTGTCCTATGGAGGTGATCTGACAGCAAGACTCACATAAAAAGTTGAGGGCCTGTGTGCTCTGTTATTAACTCTGGAGAAATCCTGCAGCTAATCCAGGTAGAGAGAAATAGCACAGTGTATTTGTATTAACCAAGTCATGAGAAAATGAACAATGTGCAGGAGACTCGGGGAAAGTAGCAGTTTAGGATAGACTCAACTGATGAAAGTGCCAAGATGCTAGTAAGCATAGGAAGATCTAAGCATCCCTTTAGGTGAGTCTCAGAAATAGCAGGGAACCCTTTTGATGGAGGACTCAGGTCCATCAGACTCATCAGTTTTCCCAAGACTTTCCCAATGATAGCACCAAAAATCCTGTGTTCCAGGAACATCCTCAGTCCTTGGAAGAGAGAGATGGCTGGTCCCCTTATCTCTTGCAGATATCCCAATATACTTTTTCTGGGCTGGGGCCTCCAGGTGATTCTAATAGGCAGCAAGAGCTGAGGGTTACTTATGCACTGATGCATAAAGCTAGATGAGTGTTCTTGGGGCCGACTTGTGGAGGCTCTTAAGCTTTAGGCAAAGGAGCATCTATGTTGTTTAATGGACACTCAGGTCTATTTTAGAACAATATGTTATGATGTGATCAAGAGGGAAGTTGAAATAAAGAGAGGCTACTAAGGAGTCAGGCAGATAAAGTGGGCTTGGATTAGGGTGGTTGTGAAAATATGAACATCTTCAAAATGGAAGAATTATATTAAAGAATTTATAAAAAGAGTAGAAAACATAGACTGTATTTTCCCCTTTTATTCTCAAAAACAGTGAGGGACAAGGGGCAAGTAAGCATCATCATATAATATTCTTTAATTTCACGTTATGTGACAGCTTAGAGACATAGAGTTAGTCTTCTATGACATTTCATGGCATGACCTTGAATTGTGATGACATAAGAGTATACAAACCATACTACCACCCATGAACTTTTTTGGCCAATAATCCCTTGGAAGATATATTTGCTTTACATGTGTACATTGCGGGTAGTTGGCAGGTAAGAACATTTTTAAAATGTCACCTGGCTATGTAGTACATAGGAAAGCAACAGAATATTTGGGGTGTACTTCTGGGCCAAAAATTATACCCACATATTTAGAAACACACAGCACACACATTATTCTCCACTTACATGATTATATACACACTCACAGTTGCATACACATATGAGGTCTTACAATTAGTTAGTGAACTCATCCTAGAAAAAGTGTTACATACCTCATTGCTGAATATCACTATGGTCACCTTTGAAGTACTCCCCTTGGGAAGCTATGCACTGATGCCAGTGCCTACTCCACCCTTCAAAGCTATTTTGGAACTCTTTTTCTGGAATGCCCATCAGAGCTGTCTTTGTATTACCCTTGATGTCCTTAATACCATCAAAATGTCTTCCTTTTAATATTTCCTTTATCTTCAGGTAAAGAAAGAAGTCATTTGGGGCCAGATCAGGTGAGTAGGAAGGGTGTTCCAATATAGTTATTTGTTTAATGGCTAAAAGCTCCCTCACAGACAATGCCGTGTGAGCTGGTGCATTGTCGTGATGCAAGAGCCATGATTTGGATAAAAGTTCAGGTGGTTTTTGTCTAACCTTTTCATGCAGCCTCTTCAGCACTTCCAATAGTAAACTAGGCTAAACTGTTGGTCCAGTTGGTACAAATTCATAATAAATAATCCCTCTGATATCAAAAAATGTTAGCAACATCGTTGCAACAAGTTCATGACTTAATTGTCAGATCTGGTACACATATGCATGCTCATGCACATGCATCTATGTCTTTAAAAAAGTCAAGCTAGCTATGAGGACAGAAGATTTAAAACAATAAGAGATAAATAAATGAAAAAGTCACCTTTGGTTTGTTAAATTGATAAGAAACCCTTTTGAGAAGGGTATTGATTTGTCATCCGGTAGACATTTTCATCTCCCATGAAATTCTATAAACCCTCCAGCAATTACTGAGGAAACTGTTATCTAATGGTCCCTTGGAGGTGGCAGGCAGCAAGATATTAATTCCTGTAATGAAAAAGGGACACTGAACTCTTTAATACTAATCACATTGTAAGACAACTGACTCTCCAGTTTCCAATGCTAAAAGGAAAATTATCAGTTTCAGCCTTGGGCAGAGACTGTCCTGCCTTTAGAGAAAGAACAAAAGGTTGTGAATGGGGAAGAGAGATATTTACTTAAATAGGCCCTGAAAATAAATTAATAATTCTGGTGTGGGTGTGCAAATAGAAATAGAAAGATTTTATATATGGATTCACACACACACACACACACACACACACACACACACACACAAACACAATTTATTTAGAAAAGAAATAGAGAAAAAGTAAGACCCCAGGTGGAAGTTGGAGGTCTAGTGTAGGTTTATCTGTATTATGGTAGGACATGTGGAGTATTTTGGAATTTTGAGAGTAAATAATCTTAAGTGAACTATAAAACCAATAAAACTGAAAGGGACTTTCGAGAGTCTTGTTTGACAGATATAGAAATTAATGGCCAGAGAGGTGATACATGGTCATACACTATCATTACTGCCCTCACCACTAATCCAATAGTCTACCTTAATGAACTGTCTACTCAAGAAAGAAGAAGGTAACCCACAAAGTTATCCCTAGAGACTGATGATTCATAACCAAATTACAAATGAACTGTGACTCAGGAAAGTAGCTGAGAGGACTAGGGGGATGGAAAGGAGGATTTATTTTATTTATAACCATTAAAAAAAAAGTTCAAAGACTGAAGGACATACTTTTAGGCTATTCGGGTCACCCACTACTTGTCACCAATGGTGGACCTGCTTTTTCCTTCCATCACTTTCCCTAGTGGAGTAGCGTGCATGACCCGAGGTGGTGGGAGCATTTCTAAAATGTCTTCACTGCTGTTATTGCTATCTGACTTCGAATCAGAGAGAGTTGTGTGTGGACACCTTGTGTGAATTTCTGTGACTTCTCTGTTCCTGAAATTTCACTTGGGGCCTGAAGCTTTGAGGGACATGTATAAACATGGTACAGTTGTTACAATTGGTATAAATTACAGGGTTCTGGGAAGGTCACAGCTGTGAGGGAGGTTAGTACAATCATCCTGCAGTAGCCAGAGAACTCCAGTTCATCTTCTCATGGTATCTATTAATGGTTCCCCTCCCATCAAATTTCCATGATTACAAACCACTGAGGCATATCCACCTTACTTTCTCTTCCCTCCAAGGCTAGATTTTTGTAAATAGAACTTATTTTTCCTTTTAACATTCTGTCTCATCTGACTGAGATCCAAGGTGTAATAGTCATGATTCTCTTACCATACTTTCTTTCTCTCCTAAATATGTTAATTCAAAAATCAGTGTTCTGATGTTGAAGTTGATCTGTAACCACAAAGAAGTTTTAATAACTAATGTGATTAGAGGGAATCAAAATAAATACTAATTGTAATATTCCATTTCTCCCTTATCTGTACCCCACCTGGGAAATTGCATGCTACCTATTTTAAACTAAAGGAGTGACTCTAAAGATGGAATTTTAGGCAGCATTCATTTCTGGTAAAGGAGATACTTTTCAGGCAAGGAGACATCCAGGGACTCTGTAAATTATACAAATTTTGATGATTTGTACCATAATTATTTACCGGCCCCAAGTATCTTAAATAAATGATGCTTATGCCTGCCTGTCTTCGTGGCAGGGCACAGGATAGTGTATGTGACTGGTAGACCTGTAGGAGCCCTCTCCACTGCAACATGAATTCAGCACTTCCTCTGTCTGCAATAAGGGCTAGCTTCTTTCCTATTCTCCAAGAAGTGGGTGGCACAAGGAAATGAGACAACAGTGAACTGTGGAAATGGTTTGGACAGGATCATGCTGCACTGGGAATACAAGAGGCAGGTTCATGAGCAGGGAGACTCTTTTCCCCTAGGACTGACTCTGTAACTGTGTGAGGAGCTGCTGGGTTCTATTGTCACTCAGACAGTGCCCTGCAAATAGCTCTCAACTGAGCAGCAAAGAGCTGTTTGGTCTTTGGACCCAAGTTCCAAGGTAAACGAACAACATCCTGTTTGGAAAGCTGACCAATGAGTAGAAAGACTGATTAAAGAAGGAAAAAACAGATCATCTTGGTGGCATGCTGTTTTCTCAGCAGTGATGGAAAAATTGAACAGTGAAAAAAGTTGTGCATTTTACTGATTCATGGGTAGTGGGCTGTAGCTTGGTCATGTGTCAAGTAAAAAGGAAATGGAAATCTCCCTTATTAAAGGAAAGTCCATGTGGGGCACAGCCCTATAGAAATCTGAGGGGTATATTAAAGTAGGACAGGTTGATGACCAGAAGAATTCTCGTCCAGGTTCAGAAAGTGTTTGGCATTGACAAACAGATATTCCTATATGCTCCCTTGAAACGACCACTTGGGTCTATGAAATGAATGGATATGGTATTATTTCAACAATGCAGGGATGGGTTGAATCTAGACAGATTCCTTATACACCCTCTGAAGAACAAAATGCCAATAAAACTGTTCTGTCTGACAGCAAAAAAGACAAAGACTGAGAAGGCTCTATGGCAGATTCCCTGATGGGAAGGCCTTGATATTAGTTGGCAACTGAGACTGATGCTGCTAGTCCTGGGGTGGGGGTGGGGGGCTACAAATGTATCGTGACAGGAATAGACACTGACTCTGGGCTAGGCTTTGCTTACTGGGTGTTATACAAGAACTGGAACTCAAGATATTGCACCAATTTCATTTGCTGACTGTCATTTCCTTAGAACAAGGAACATATTTTACAGTCCATAACATCCATAACAACAGGCAGAAGGAGATTCTCCTCAGAATACTAGCATGATAGAGAACTGGAACAGACAATTGAAACTTATTTTTTTTAATGGGTTCTGAGAGAAAGCATGAAAGTTCTGGCTTATACATCTTCACAAGGAGGTGCCCACACCCAACATGAATGGAACTAAAGGTGTGTCCCCACTGGATAGACTTGTCTGTTTTTATGATGAATCTGGGGAAGAGAGGTTAAGGAAAAATGCTGATGATTATTTACTTGCCAGGGAAGCAGGATGCTGGTATATAATGATATAATGACTCTACACATTTTTTATTTCTTCCCCACATTGCCTCATTTTTTCTTGTTTTGTTTTTCATACTTCTTTCCCTACCTCATGCAGTGGTCACAGAACCAAGAATGCAACTACAACAGTTGGAAGCAGGGATAATTCCCAAGCAAGAAATTGTAACTCTGCTTTTAACCTGTGGATCAGACAGAGTTCCTAATGGGACAGGATGTGCCTTTACCCCATATGACAAAATTGGGTCTACCAATAAGTGCAGCTATATTGCCTGGTGGCAAAGATAGCTCAGTAATTCTACACCTAGGTAACCTTACTCTGAACATGTATAGATTGAGAGTAAAGCACTTGCTAGAAATTATTGCTGCATGAAATCTGGACCTAACATGCCTTCCAAAGGTGGAAGAGTTTGGGTATAAACGGGGAGAAGAAGGAATAGTGACTACGAGTTAAGTAATGAATAAATGACTTATATAATAAGGGAAATCCAAGATTACATTAACACCTTGAAAGAGACTCAGAGCAAGAGATGATATTGTCTTTTAGCTCAATTATATCAGATTCCTAAAAGGGTAAATAAAGCCCTATGTTTGCTGAGACCATTTCTGCTTTTGGAACCTGGCAAAATTGAATGGAAGCCTGCAAACCTGAGTGACCTATCCCTGGGAGACACTTTTTTCTATGATGTAAATGATGAATTGGAATGATTACTAATGACTGAATGGGATTCTAGTAACTTGCCAATATCTTTTGACTTACATATTGTTTTACTGTAAGATGTTCATGATCAGAGACCAGGGTGTGGACTGTGAGATTATGTATATATAGTGCCAAAAAATGTATACACATGTTAATAAAGGAAAACTATATTAAAATTGCAATACCCGATATATACCAATAGCAAAGGATGAATACAAGTCACATTTGACTTCTGCCACAAGAGGTGCTCAATGTGGTTACCAGGAGCATAATTTTAATATAGAATTTTCCTTTCTTAAAATGTGTATACATTAATTTCGAGCCTTGTGTGTGTGTGTGTGTGTGTGTGTGTGTGTGTGTACACTTGCCAGCACAGAGCTCCTAAAACCCTTGTAAGTTCTTATGTGATAACACCCCTAGGAGCATGTCTTGTTCTAATATTTATCTTTGATTACAGCACTAACAAAGGGCTCCTAAAATCCTTGGGAATTCCTAATAAGATCATGAGGAATGCATTTGTTCTATTGAGTGACTCTGCATGGGTGACTCTAAGTGGATTCTTGCATGGATTTTGGATGGGGACTGGTAACCAGAAAGACCAAGCCATGATGAGAAGCTTGGAATTTTTAGCCCCACTCCTGATCACCTAGAGAGGGGAAAGGAGCTGAAAATGGAGTTAATAATTGATCATGTCTACATGAGGAAGCCTCCATAAAATCCCAATAATAGGGAGTCTGGGGGAGCTTCCAGGCTGGCAGACACATCCACACTGGGAGGGTGACACACCCCAACACCATGGCAACAGACGCTCCTACACTCAGGACCCTCCCAGGCCTTGTCCTCTGTGTCTCTGCATTTGGATCTTTTATCATCTGGATCCTTTATCATATTCTTTAATAAACTGGTAAACATAAGTAAGTGTTTCCCTGAGTTCTGTGAGCTGCTCTAGCAAAATAATTGAACCTAAGGAGGTGGGCATCAGAACCTTCAATGTATAGCTAGTTGGTCAGAAACACAGGTGACAACCTGGGCTTGCAACTGGCCTCTGAATTGAGTGTGTCTATGGTGGGTGGGGGCAGTCTTGTGAGACAGTTCCCTTCACCTGTAGGATCTGATGCTTTCTCCAGGTAGACAGCATCATATTTGAATTAAATTGTAGGACATCCAGCTGGTGACTCAGATAACTGCTAATGGTGAAAACCTCTACACATCTGGTGACCAGAAATGTCAGAAATTACTTGTTTCATGTGAGTAGCTAAGGAGACTCACAAGGACAAGAAACACAGTAGGCAAGAACTGTTTTGTTTCCTGCACAGAAGGAAGAAAACTGAGTTTTCCCCTTATAGCTCAGTTACTGGTGAATAAAAACTATGTGGTGCCCAAAACGTTCTTTGTTCATGGGGAGCTTCTTCAGGACTATGTTTTCCTGGGGCTTTAAACACCATGATTTCTTTCTGCATGTTTATCTTATGGTGGTGTCAGTGCATTTTCAATGATAATTCACTGGAGTTCCTGACTGATCCCCGAATTTATTTAGACAAGTATTTAATGGTGTAATAAGCCTAGGCTTGTCAGAAATACACACACACACACACACACACACACACACACACACACACACACAATAAATAATTTTGGGAAGTATTGCATATTTATCCTCCTTCTTAGGGATTTATAATGTCCATTATCGCATTGAAATTTCTGAGAATTACTGTACTAGAGAAACTAAATTCCCAAACCTTTTTGATGTTAGGGCACTTAGGGTGTGGTCCCACTGGAGGGAAATACCCTAGTGTATGTATTTTTAAGGCCACATGAGTTCAGAAAATTACAAACTCATTTTTCTCTTTAAGAAGTTATTGTTTTAACTGAATTCAGGAATACATTTAAAAAAATCATACACCATGATCAAGTATGATTTATTCCTGGGATGAAAAGTTGGTTCAATATCTGCAAATCATTCAATATGATATACCACATAAACAAAATGAAGAATAAAAATCATATTATCATATCAATACATGCAGAAAATTATTTGACAAAATCCAACATCCGTTTATATAACAAAAACTCTCAGTAAAGTGCGGCTAGAAGGAATATACCACAACATAATAAAGGTAATATATGACAAACCCACAACATACTCAATGGTGAAAAGCTGAAAGCTCTTTCTCTAAGATCATGAAGGCCCACTCTCACCACTTTTATTTAACATACTATTGGAAGTTCTAGCCACAGTAGACAAGAAAAAGAAAAAACGGTATCCAAATTGAAAAGAAGTGGGGCCAGCCAAGTGGCGCGTTGGTTAGGAGCTGGCTTGAGATGCCAGCGGTCCCGGTTCGGATCCCACATGAGGGCCAGTGACACTGCCCTCTGCAGCTAAGATGGTGAACAATAGCTCCACTTGGAGCTGGGCTGCTGTGAGTCCCTGAGAAGGCATAGCTGTGGCCCCTGCTGCAGTGGGCTTCCATAGGCTACAGTGAGTGGCCGGCAGCCAGGGTGAGTGGCTGGCAGCCGGTGTGAGCTGCCAAAGAGCTGCTGTGAGCGGCCATCCAGAAGCCGTGACCTATCTGCCTCACCTGAGAAGAGCACAGTGGTGATACCAACATGGGCCAGTGAAGCAGTGTCCTCCGCAACTAGACTGAAGAACAAAAGGACACCAACTTGTCTGTTCCCCTTCACTGGCTCCCCAACGCTGTTCCCCTCCCCCAATTCCCCAATAAAATCTTAAAAAAGTAAATAAATAAATATAAAATAAAATGGATAACTTTGAAAAAAAAAGAATAGAGAGAAGTGAACTGTCAAAATTAGCAGATGATATGACACTATATGTAGAAAAGCCTAAAGACTCCACCAAAAAGCTATTTGAATTAATAAATGAATTTAGTAAAGTTGCAGAATATAAAATTTATATTCATAAATTGGTTATACTTTTATAGACTAATAACAAACTGTCAGAAAGAGAAATTAAGAAAACATTTACAATTGCATCAAAAATAATAAAATAACTAGGAATAAATTTAACTAAGGAGATAAAAGACCTGTACACTGAAAGCTATAAGACGTGGATGAAAGAAATTGAAGAAGACAAATAAATGAAAGGATATATTGTATTCATGGATAGAAGAAGTAATATCATTAAAATGTCAATATTGCCCAAAGCAATCTACCAATTCAATGCAATCCCTATTTAAATATGGCATTTTCAGAGAACTAGACAAATAATCCTAAGAGAATCATAAAAGACGTTGAATAACCAAAGCAATATTGAGAAAGAAGATAAAGTTGGAGGTATTACACTCCCTGATTTCAAACTATACTATAAGTCTATAATAATCAAAACAGCATAGTACTGTCACAAAAACTGACACATAGATCAATGGAAGAGAATAGAGAGCCCAGAAATAAACATAAATGTACATGACCAATTAATCTACAACAAAGGATGCAAAAATATATAATGGGATAGAGTCTCTTCACTAAATGATGTTAGGAAAACTGGACAGATAAATGCATAAAAATGAAAATAGGCCACTTTCTTATACCATATACAAAATTAAAATCAAAATGGATTGGAGGTTTAAATATAAGACCTGAAATAAAGAAACCAGGCAATAAACTCTTTGACAGTGATCTTAGTAATATATTTTTTGATAGGTCTTCTCCTAGGGCAAAAACAACAAAAGCAAAACAAAACACACACACACACACACACACACACACACACACACACACCCCAAAACACATAGGACTACATCAAACTAAAAAGCTTTTGAACCCCATAGGAAACAATCAACAAAACTAAAAGGCAACCTACTGAATGGGAGAAGATATTTGCAAGTGATATATTTGTTAAAGGGTTAATATATCCAAAATATTTAAAGAATTCCTGCAGCTCAACATCAAAAAATAAACAATCCAATTAAAAAATGGGCAGTGGACTTGAATTGACATTTCTCCAAAAAGGATATACAGCCGGCCAAAAGACACCTGAAAAGATGCCCAACTTCACTAATTATCTGAAAAATATAAATCAAATCTGCAATGAGATATCACCTCACACACATGATAACAGCTGTCATCATAATGACAAGAAAGAATAATTGGTGAAGATGTGGAGAAAAAGGAACCCTTGTGCACTATTGGTGGGATTATAAACTGGTACAGATGCTATTAAAACATTATAAGGATTCCTTAAAAAATTAAATGTAGGACTATCATATTGCCCAGCAATCCCACTTCTGGGTATTTATTCAAAGAAATAAAAAAACACTAATTCAAAAGATGTATGTACGCCTATGTTCATTGCATTATTTACAACAGCAAAGATGTGGAATCAACCTAAGTGTCCATTGACAGACAAATAGATAAAGAAGATGGGTATATATATACAAGGGAATATCACTCTGCCATAGAAAAGAATAATGTCTTGCCGTTTGGGACAACATGGATGGACCTAGAGTGTGCTATGCTAAGTGAAATAAGTCAGACAAAGACAAATACTATATGATTTCACATATGTGGAATCTAAAAAAAAAACAAAAAAAACCAAGCAAACAAAAAAACCCCAATATAAACAAACAAAACAAAAACAAATTCATAGATACAGAGAATAATGCAATTATGGTTACCGGATAGGAGGGGGTGGAGTAGAGTGAAAAAGTTGAAGGTGATTAAGAGGCATAAACAGATAGTTATAAAAATCGTCATGGGATATAAAGTACAGCATAGGGAATCTAGTCAACAACATTGTAATAATTATGTACAGTGCCAGGTGAGTACTACACTTACTGTGATAACTTTGTAAAGCATATAAATGTTTAATCACTATTTTATATACCTGAAATTAATATAATAATATATGTTAACTATAATTGAAAAATAAATGATCGCTTTTCTCTCAAGCATTGATGACTATACCCGTAGGACAGATCTTTACCAAAATATTTAGACCTACACCTGGTCCAGAATCTACACTTGCTTACCTTTTGTTTAGATAGAATTCCTGCATGTCTAGGCATTGAGCATTAATGTAGTAGGTTCTGCTTACATGACTTTTCTGTCACATTTGTCTACCCTTTTATTTAATGCCTTCTTTATGATTGATTTATGATTGATACATTCTCTCTCTTAATTTCCTTCTACTTATTCACAAGTATTACAATCAAATTCATTATTTTAAGGAATAGGTTTACAGTCTTAACATAGATACACACTTTTCTTTTTCCTTTTTTTTTTTTTTTTAAACTGAGCCATTCTGCTACCTGTTGGCAGCTCAACGGCAACTCAGCTCGGGTTGGCATCGAACTGCTGTTGCTCAGAGCTCAGCTCACACTCTTGAGCAAGCTCTTAACCAGCTGAGCCACTCGGCCAGCCCTCATAGATACATACTTTTGATACTAAAGTTACTTGGAACATATTGTGCTTTCTAAACTCAGTATTTTTGTTTTCTATAAATTCTGAAAAATTATCAGCCATTATTTTGTGAAATATGATGTCACCTTTTTATTTTTATTTGTTCTTTCTGAAAATTGGACATTTTAAATCTTGTCATTATATTGTCTGTGCTTTTAATACTATTTGTATTTTTCTTGCTTTATCTTTCCATGACTTATTCCAGGTACGTTCTCTAAATTTATCCAGTTTACTAAATTTATCTTCAGCTATACTAATGCATATTTAAAGACTCCAATGTTTTAAAATTTCAAAGACTTTGGTTTTTATTTCTAGAAATTCTATTAGATGGTTTTTCAAGTATACCTATTTGTTTAGTAATGGATTTTTTCTCATATTTTGTACCTTGTTTCGATTAAATCATGGTAAGCATTATTATTTTATATTTTGTATCTAGTTTCTGCTTATTCATTAATGGTGATTTGCTTACAGATTTCTAATTTTGTACTTTGAACTCATATTGGATTTAGTTTACCTTGGAGAATCTTAAGTGTACCATACTAAATACGACCTGATTGACTTTATTTGTTTGTTTCTTCCTAGGTTGCTTAGGTCTGTTTTCATGTGACTACTCAGTGTGGTGGGTCCTGAATTACACACTTGTCTGAGTGAGCTCATGCCTGAATTTAAACATCCCTGGGGAAAATGCTTATTTTATGTTTATTAGAACTGAATTAAGATCTTTAGGCTTCCTTTCTCTCACTTTTATGATGAGGCTGTATTTCTTATGTTATGCATCAAGGTGTCTGGCTTTCTATCAGGATCCTACTTCTATCTTCCCATTCAGCATGAACCCAATACTTATCTCCTATCATTTGAGACCTATTAAACCAAATCTCTTGGTTTATAAGACAGGCATGTCCTCTTAGGGCAGCCAACGCCTCAGCTTAATCACTACAGTTTTCATTCTTCTTCAAATGTTGGACCTTGGGGATTTTCCTCAGATATAGTTTTTAGAGTGCTGGTTATAGTTAATCATCATTTTACAGTTATTTTTAGAGAAAAATTTTTTTCTAATGATCGACTATGCTATATTGTTAGAAATATATTATTAGAACTGTCTTTTTAATTTTTCAATTATGAATGCTATTCATTATTACTTTATGTTAATTTCAGGTGTACAGCATAGTAGTTAGACAGTAATATAATTTATGAAGTGATCTCCTCAAATAGCCTATTACTCATGTGGCACTATACATAGTTATTAGAATATTTTTGACTATGTTCCCTATGCTGTACTTTATATCCCTATGACTTCACCTTTTTTACCCTCCCCCCAAGTCCCCTTCCATCTGGCAACCATCAGTTTGTTCTCTGTACTTATGAGTTTGTTTCTGTTTTGTTTGTTTGTTTTTTATTTTGTTCTTTAGATTCCACATATAAGTGAAATCATATGGTATTTTTCTCTCTCTGTCTGACTAATTTCACTTAGCATAATACCCTCTACGTCCATCCATGTTGCCTCATAGAACTGTCTTAAATATTATCTAGACAAATGGATTATCCAGTGTTTGAATTCTCCTACTTCTAGTAATACCATCATTTATTGAAATTTGGCATGTGCCCAGCAGTTTGCTAAGTACTTTCATGGATTATTTCACTTATCATTACAAAAAATTCACTGATTAAAAACAATATTCACAATCAGGGCCGGCCGAGTGGTGCGGTGGTTAAGTGCTGGCCTTGGAAGCCAGCAGCCCCGGTTCGGTCCCACATATGAGGGCCAGTGACACTGCCCTCAAAAAAAAAACAAAAAAAACTATATTCACAATCTGTAGAGATGAAAAATGAGGCTCTGAGAGGTAAAATGACTTGCATATGTTCATATGCTAATGAAGTCATTGCAAAATCAGAATAGAAATCAAATATATATGTTTTTTACTTTGCAGCCCACTTGTTCCTACTTCATGATATTTGCTTTCTATAGCTATAGTACTAAATGTTTACTTAGTTTATCTTAATTGTTAATAATAATAATAGGCTTCTTATTTTTTGAAATAAGTCATTCAATGTGGGTGATAATTAACTTATTAAATTATTATTGGTAAAGCTTCATTCTAGTGAGTCAAAATGCATCGTCAGGTTTGGGTTTTGGTTTGAACCTTTGAGTTCATAACATTTCAGCACATTAATACTTTACCCACCGAATCATTTTATTTTTTCTATTATTCCTCATGTAAATATTCTATGATTTCCTTCTAATCTGGTCTTGTCATTCTCCTCTGAATGATTCCCAGTTAAACTAATATCAGTCAAAAAAGTGTGTCATCAAGAACTGAAGATGATTTCCTACTTACGAGATTAAAAGTGTTGTGTGGATTTGACTGATATTTCTTAAACCTAAATTTCTTTAAGCACCATGTGGGAGGTGAGACACTTAGAAAATTACATTTACCACTCTTTATTTTTCCTTTCTCTACATTTGGTCAGTATTTCTATATTTTTCCCATTGAAGCCAGCTCATATTACAAAGTTCATCAATATACTCTTAAACCTACAGACTTATCTGTGCCTTATGGAGATATTTTCACATTTTGGTAGATAAATGGCAAGGCCAGCTTTAATAAATGTACTAAAATTATAACATATTCTATGATGAAAAGTTGTGGATTAACCTGTCATTTGTTTATGTTGGAATAAATCAATACCATCTTTTAAATCAAAGTTTGGCTCTGAGCATTGGCATAAAAGGAGGCATCAAGGATGATTCCTAAATTGCTTGCTGAATCAGGAGGTGGGTGATAGTCTTAGTTGGATTCAGTATGGCTGTATATTAGTAGGATGCTTGGGTTGAGATAATCAACAAATAGTTTTATATATAATTATAGAGTCCAGGAGAGAAATAGGAACTGGACTCATAGCCTTGGAAGTTCTTTTCATATTAGTTTCCTATTGCTACTCTAACAAATCACCACAAAGTCAGTGGTTTAAATCAACATGCATTTATTAGATAGTTCTGGAGACTGGAAGTTTGAAATCAGTTTCACTGGGATAAAATCAAGGTGTTGACAGGCCTGCATTTCTTCTGAAGGGACCAGAGGGGAATCCATTTCCTCCCTTTCCCAGCTTCTAGAGGTTGTCTACATTCCTTCGCTTGTGGCTCCTTTTTCTATCTTCAAAGACAGCAGCATAGTATCTCCTCTCCTTCATCACCTGTCCTTACTTATTTCTTCTCTCTTGCCCTCCTGCCTCCCATGAGGCTCTTGTAATATACTGGGCCCACTGGCCCCAAGATGATCTCCACATTACAAAATCTTTAATTCACTCATTAAAAAGTCTTTTTTGCTATGTAAGGGAACATATCAACAGGTTCTGGGAATTCTATGTGGCGATTCTTCAGCCTACCACAGAGGAATTCAAACTGAGAGACTATAAACTTAAATAAGGAAAATATGTTGGAACTCATTAGTAGCTCATTTCCTGGTATCTGTTGTTCAACAAATACTTCTTAAAATAGTTACTTTTCTTCTTAATGAAAAGAGTTGACTCGAGGGCAATAAGAGGCAAGAATTGCTTGTGTTCAGCTTTAGAAGAGACAGTTTAGTAACCTCGAGGGTTAATTCATCAGGGGATAATCAAAATGGCCTTCATACAGACACATTTTTCAAAAGGTAGAAATAGATCTGCTGTTTCACCCTGTTTTCTCCAAGACTCTAGTAGCATTGAAGAAAGCAGGTGAAATCAATTTAATGGTCTATTTAAATCTTTCAGGTACTTTTATTTGCCCAACGCAAAATATCTCATTCAATAAAGTCACATCAGGCCCTCAAATGGATGATAGCCAGGTGAAAAGTTGGCCTGAATAGATAATGAGGCTTAAAATCCTGAGTTTTCTGATGCAAATCAGCACTGGATTCAAGGACTGGGAGAAATCAGTAATAATATCAGCTCTCCCCTTGCCCTAAGTCTCTGGATTACACAGCTCTCTGCAAGTGGCTTCTCTCACTATGGATTTTCTGCTTGCATCTGAATGAGATGAAACTAAGGTCTAGGCAAACTCAGAGTCACAGAGGCTGACTCCACAACATGCAGAGCATAGATTGTTAACTAGAGACCTGTTAGATGTGCAAGTGAAATGTTCTCTGGTCTTCTCCAAGAGGAGGTTTTCATGAGATACTGTGCTCAGTTTTGTGGGAAACAGAACATTTTTAGTTCAGCAAAATGATTGGGTTTGTCAGATTAGATGACCTAAAAGGCATTTGCTCACAGAAAGTAGGGGAAACATAGGTGATTATTTAGTTCCCATGTACACTGAGGTCAACAAAATGTGGTCTAATGGCCTAATAACAGTATGCATCTGAGTATATCAGGTCCAAGGCCAATGCCACAGGGGAAGTATTGCATTTCAGATACAAGGACAAAGGCAGGAAAAGACATAAGAGATCAGGAGTTGAAAAGACCAGAATACTAGGTAAATATGGTGCAATGCAAAATGATTCTAAATTATTTGGGAAAGAATTAAAGAACAAAACTAAGAGGCTATAGACTCATTCTTATTGGGTGGTACCACCATGTATATAGATAGTTTCATAGATTTAAAAGCAGAGATTCAGGATAAAAGTAGGAAAGGAAAGAGCAGGGGAAGATTCTATCAGTTTCCTGCTGAAACAAGTTGGAAATCTTTAGATAATCTCACTCCAACTACCTTGGCAGTTTATCTCCAAATTCTTGCTTTCATGTAATTTATTCTTGAGCAAAATGAGGTTATTTACCTCTGTGTCTTCCACACATGCTCAAACCTCCTTAGGCTTCAAGTACTGCCCTTGTAGGGTTGTTAAAATTTCTGAATATGTTTTAAATCTCTTTCCAGTTGGCCATCTTGGGAGGTAGGCCAGAAACAGTTGGAATTATGGAAGCAAAGGTACGTAAGAATGGTTGGACTAAAGCTGTGGATTTTTATGTCATTAGTATAAGAGTCAGAGTAGAAGCAATGCATGGATGAGCTCAATGAACAAGTGAATATAATTCGAGAGGAGGAATAGCCATCAGGACCACCATATATCCTTCAATAAGAGACATTAAGACACAGCAAGAGCAGTCAGCAAGTGCAGGGAAAAGTTTAAAAGAGTGGGTGATCATTAGTGTTAATTGCAATAGGAAAACCAAAGAAGATTGAAACAGTGAAGTCCTCCTGCACTGGAAGAACTAGGAATTAAATTTTTGTATCAGAAGTATGTTGCTGTGGTGGGGATAGGATCAGATTAGCATAAAATGAGAAGGAAATGAGAAGGAAGCAGTGAAGGCAACTGAGTAGAGAGAAATTTATTATGTGAAGAAAGGAGACAGATGGGACAGAAACTTGAAAGTTAAGCTAGGATTCAATAACCGACTTATTTGGTAAAAGGTCTCAACAACACATTTATCATACTAGGTTTTCCTTTCAAAGTATTCTAAAAGATGATTTCTACCTTTTATGTGGCTGAGTCCTAGAGAAAGACATGAATTCTGGGCAAAGAGCTAAACCTCCATATTTTTAATTTCAAAATAGGAATGCTGATTACTGGTTTTAAAATGTATTTTGTGAAAATTCCAGGAAATATAAAATTGTATTTTAAACTGCAAAACCTATATAAAATATGGTATTATTATAAAAAGTCTAATACCAAATTTTTTTTAAGTAGTCATGTTTTGCAACATTTTCTTTTTTAAAGATTCTATTGGGGAATTGGGGGAGGGGAACAACATTGGGGAACCGGGGAAAGGGAACAGACAAGTTGCTGTCCTTTTGTTCTTCAGTCTGGTTGTGGAGGACATTGCTTCACTGGCCCGTGTTGTTATCATCATTGCACTCTTCTCGGGTGAGGCAGATCGGTCGCCGGCCTCTGGACGGCCGTTCACAGCAGCTCTTTGGCAGCTCACACGGGCTGCCAGCTGCTCACGCTGGCTGCCAGCCACTCATTGTAGCCTATGGCAGCCCACTGAGCAGGGGCTGCAGCCATGCCGTCCCCAGGGACTCACAGCAGCCCAGCTCCAGGTGGAGCTATTGTTAACCATCTTAGCTGTAGAGGGCAGTGTCACTGGCCTCCATATGTGGGATCCGAACCGGGGCCACTGGCATCCCAAGCCAGCTCTTAACCAACGTTCCACTCGGCTGGCCCTCGAAACATTTTAATACTAAGGAATTTTATTAGTAACAATTAGAAATTAAATTTGGGAAACAGCCATTTATAAAGCACTCACATTATATGCCCGACATAGAAATAAATATTTAAAAAATTATATTTCTTAATTTTCTTTAATGTATAATGAGATAAGTACAGTTGTGTTCATTTTATAATTGGGAGAAGAGTCTCTGAGTTATTAATTAGTTCTCTCAAATTCACCTAACCAGTTAGAGAGAAGTCAGCACCCAGGATTCAAACCTATGTTATAGAGTTAAAATTCATGTTGATCAAATCCAAATATCTGTTTCCCCAAATTTTCTTATATGTATAAACAAGAAATCTAGTAGAATAGCTGTTAGAGTTGACTGAATGTGTTCCAATAACTACTTTTATAATTATGAACTAAATTCAGAACTGAAGCAGAAATCTTCAACAAATTCAAAAGTTCCTAGGGGTTTTATGAGTATAATTCTCTTTAGATTTTCTGTGTGCTGCTTGCAGAAATGAGCATTAGAAGTTTTAAATGAAAAGTATTAATAAAAATATGCTGTAAACCTATTTTACTACCTAAATCCTAACTGTTTCTCATTAAAATGCTCTAGCTGTCCTTCGTTACTCTCCAAGGTGGGTGTGCTGGGGGCCAGCATATGTTAATCAGCTAATGGGGTCCTATTCCCAAATCAAATACTCTCAGTTATATACACAGGTTATCTTCGTAAGCACGTATCAATTTATATTTGAAAGCATCATGTGAAAACAATTTATCATTATTTTCACAATTACATAATAATTAAACATTCTACTTTTATTGGAGACAGAAATGATGGAAGGCAAGGATAGAAATATAGTGAGGATGAGTGTAAAGGAAAACAATTTTTTCCAATGTAAAACCTATTATTTTAGTCAGGAGAGGTGGCGCAGCAGAGTGGTTAAGATCTAGGTTTAAATGTAGGCTCTGCGACTTATCAGCCATGTGATTTTAATTGTTCTGTGCTTTGATTTTTCTCACCCATAGAGTAGGATTTTATAATTATTAAATGTAAAATAGTAATAATAATCCCTAGTACATAGAAAGCCGTATATATTATCTACTATTAATATTAATATTTCATTTTCAAAGCTATTCTGAAGATATCTCTCTCTCTTTCTTTCTCTCTCTCTTTAACAAATAGCCAAAGCAAATACTGTTATCCAGAAAAAATTAGATTTTCAACTCTGTTTAATACAAACTAAGACTCTTTGAGACAAGTATAAATTCAAGAAAGGATATTAGACCTTCTTCTAAGTAGAAGAGTTCCTTTGTTGCAATCTACTTATTTCTATTGAGTCTGTAATGTGCCTGTTTCCCTGTGTATGTGAGATGGCAGTCACCAGTTCTTTCTCATGCTATGGGTGCATGGCGCTCCTCACATCAAGAGCTGGAATCTATCTTCCCTCCCCTTGAATCGGACTGAATCTGCTTTCACAAATAAAATGTAACAGAAGAGGTGTTGTGCCAGTTTCTCCTAGCTTTTAAAATAACTGCCAGCTTCTGTTTTCTCTCTCTTGAAAGCCAGCTTCCACGTACGATGTTGAGCTACTCTAAGATGCTATGTAGTCTGAGGAAGCCCAGGCCAGACATATAGGAGGTCACGTGAAGAAGAGAGTGATGCTCATCCAATCCTTTGGTTCTAAGCACCCCAGACTTCATTGGTGGATGAAAAGCAGACCCAGATTACCAACCCTATCCGCTGCCATGTGGAGTAGCGCTGCCCAACTCAACCCAGCCAGATTTCAGACTTGCAAGAAATAATAAATTGGTTCTGTAAGCTGCTTCAGTTGAGGGGTGGTTGGTTAGACAGCAGTGAGTAAGCAAATCAATGCTAGCAGCCTAACAGCAGTGGGATGAGGAGTATCCCTAGCTATGAAGACTGAGTTGCAGCTAAGAGGTGACATGAGACCAAATCTATGGAAAACGGAGGGCAGTATATTAGTTTTCATTTCTGGTTCTCCTGAAGGCACAGCCAGACACTCAAATTTGTCAATATATCCAGAGATTAATAGTCTGTATAAATCAGAATGCCAATTTACTGATATAGGATGCCAAGTGGACTGATATATAGTTTAGTCAGCACATTCACCCTCTGTTCCACAAGCTACGTGAATGACCAATTTATCATTTGAACACTGCATGATGGCATAGGATCCAACAGAAGGAGTTAGCCCTGTGCTCTTAATGACAGAAATCACAAAACTAGGATAATCTGAGGTTCTTAAGTGGGATAAACCTGATAAGGAGGGGAGAATTTGCATATTGGCTCTTCTGAAAACCCTCTCTGTCCAGGACAGTGCCAGACATGTATTAACAAACAGCTGATCTCTTTCTCAAAGGCCTCATGCTGCCCACTCCTGTTAGTTAGCAGTCTTCTTCCAGACAGGTTGTACAACAACCGGTTATGACTGGGTTAGTTTTCCCTTAGGCTATAAGTGGATTAGGTTGATTGACCCAAATATGTTCTCTTGAAACAAAACCAAGAATATGGAGAATGGGATGGATGCTCTGATAGTGTTTACGATATAATTCCTCAGCCTTTGATTTCTGGCTAGACCTTAGAGTGACATTTTTTGATAAGCACAATTTACACCCTGATTTCACTGTCATTTACTACGTTTTCTTGGCTGTGTATTTTATGATAGAACCTTTTATTCATATTCCTGAGTGTCTTTATTGCAATTTGTAATAAGATTGCCCAAAATGTAGCCTTCTGGCTTGGACACTGAAGTACCCCAGCAATCCACATATATTGGGGACCCCTTCATTATTTTTTCCCATGGAAGACTTCAGTTTTTCTCAAGCAAATTTATGACCCAAGATTCTTAGGCCTTGTCACTCTCTTTCTATATATGAATCTTATAAAATTGTACTCATCACTAGAGGACAGCACATTGAGAACATCACTCATTCATAGAGTCACCAGGAATTGGAGCCAACTCAACAGCACATAACACACACAAATAACTTTGATGTAGAAGACCTTCTGGTCTGTTCATCCTCAGTTTCTCTCTCTCTCTCTCTCTCTCTCTCTCTCTCTCTCTCTCTCTCTCTCTCTCTCTCTCTCATATCTCTATCTCTATCTCTCAGCCTTGCCAAGTAACATTACTGGAGATTTTACCCACACCTTAAAATCAACGTGTTAAATATGGAATTCATCATAGTTTTCCAAACATCCCCACAAAGCTTTTTCTTTGATTTCTTTGTTTCAATTTACTAGAACAACTTTTTTTTTTCTTAATAAGCATTCTAGGTTTAAAAGCAGGGTAATTTTTTTTTTCTTTTTGTTACTTATTAACATGCAAATTACAATCCAAGTCATCCAGATTTGGCCTCAGTGTTGTTGCTCAAATCTCTCTTTCTAATTTTTACCACCAGCATCCCAGGTAGGCCTCATACATGTCTCTTCAGGACCACTGCAACAAATCAACTTTTCTCTCTTCCTCTTGCCTTTTCAAACTCTACCTGATTCCATGCAAACTGCCATACTGCTCGTCTTAGCCACCCTCCAATTTTTCACTGCTTCACATCAACCAGGAGTCTTGGCTTACCAAATGAAACCCACGTTTTTCAGTTTGACTTTCCAGACTTTTCATAACATTTAATGTCATTACATCCCTCTGTATACCCTGTATTCTGAGCCAATTGGAATCTGGTGGTGTTTATTAAATATATCACATATTTCTATTGTTGTTGTTGTTCTGCTCTGCAACTACAAAACTCCCTGCCTTCATTGTCCTCCCTAAAAAATTAATATATAAATAGCAAATACAGACTATTTCATAAAAATTTTATTAATCCTTCCTACTCTCTCCTTTTTTTTCTTTGGTAGTGATTTGTCTATGTCTCTTGTAATATTACTTTCAACCCCAGTCATTTATGTAGCAGATTTATCCAGTCTTTTCGGCCAGGCTCTAGGATCCTTGAAGACAGTATCTGTGCCTTATTCAATTAACATATAGTAAAGACTATATAGTCTTAATGACATTGCACAGAGCCTGGCACATTGTAGAAGCTTTGTACGCTTTTAAAACTTGGAATAGATCAGAGTTAAGTGGCCCACATGGGGATCAAGTTCATGACCTTAGTCTCATTATCACTGAAGCCTGGCTACAAGAAAATATGAAAAGTGGTAAACATTCTTGTTAAATTTAAGCTTTCCCTGAAGTACATTTAATTCTCAAGACAAGTTCCAGTTTAGTGACCCTGAAAACAAATAGAGAACATCTTCTATTCATTAACTGAGCATGAATTAATGAAAGTTCCTACAGGAATTTTCATTTTAAAACAGTCAATATTGGCCCAGATGATGACAGAGATAAATGCCTAGAGATAGAGACACAGGGAGTCATGAAGTTTGTGAAGTTAAAAGCGTTTGGTTAGCTAACAATGTTGTTAGGTTCTATGTTCTTAGACCTGCTTTAAGTACTGGAAAGGATAAAAAAAGAAAAAAATATAAGATCATTGTTCTCAAAAAGCAGATGTGTATTCATATACATATGAGTATATACAAACATATACATATATGAATATATATATATCCACATACATGGATATATTATATATATATATATATACATACACACACACAGATATGTGAAGGAAATACAAGTATATGGATATATACACATATATACACACATGTGTATACATGTATATTTTTTATCATTTACTTATGATATAGTTCATAGTCCGCTTGCTGTTTACTACTCATAACATGCCCATCTTTGCCTCTCTGTCATGAAGCTTCTATTCCTTTATACCTAGACTATTCAATTTTATATATGACAATCTAGATCGGGGGTCAGCCACATTTTTTTCCCAAAGGGTTAGATAGTAAATATTGTCTCTGTCAAAATTACTCAAGTCTGTCATGATAGCAGGAAAACAGCCATAGACAACACATCAATAGATGGGTGTAACTGTGTTCACAACTGTACAAAACACAGAGCAGGCTGGATTTCGCCCTGGCTATAGTTCACTCATAGAGGTTATCTCTGGATTCCAAAGCTTCCTTCATCCAGAAACTCTTCTATAATTGTCTGTCCCTTATTTGAGTCCCTTATTGTTTTTCTTAGATTCTTTGGCAAAGGTGTAAACTTTTTTGATATTAAAACTGGAAGAAGTTGGGCCGGCCGAGTGGCGCGGTGGTTAAGTGCTGGCCTGGGAAGCCAGCGGCCCCGGTTCGGTCCCACATATGAGGGCCAGTGACACTGCCCTCAAAAAAAACAAAAAAACAAAAAAAAGCTGGGAGAAGTAGGGGAGAGATATTGGTGATAAAAAACAATGAAGAAAATGAGATGTTTAATTTGGGGCATTATGGAAAGACAATTTGAATACCAAGGAAGGGAACTGCATCTGCCAAATGAATCCTTCCTCTGATTCTTTGGGATCCAGGGAGAGTTGGGTGCCTCCTAACATAAAGTGTCTTTCTTATTAATTATGGACAAAATAATCTCTGGCATCAAAAATAAGCAAGAGAGCCAATTTAGTGCCCTCTCCCCAAACAAAAACAAATAAACAAACAAACAAACAAAACAACTCTAGTGTTAAAGGTAAAACCCTCTAAGTAAGAATGAAATCAGCTGAGGGAGAGACTGTGACATGTAACTTCATTCTCATTTTTGTGAACTTGTTGCCCTGAGTTGGCTTGACCTCCCAAGAATCCAAGACGAAGACTGTCTGGACTGCTCTGAACCATGTGGAGACTGAGTATAAGTCTGCTAGGTCAAAATTCCTGAATAAGAAATTTCCTTCCTAAGAGCTGTGCCAGAGCAGACCCGGCAAAGCAAGGTAGATGGGAAGCTACATGTCATATCACATAGCAATTACTAGGATCAAAGTCAGCAGTACCAATAAGTCCCTGAATCATTTGCTACTCACTGTACCTTTCATAACCTTTAAACCTTGAGTTTTAATTTTCCTCATCATGACACGATCATTTTTTGTTTTTTAATGTGTGGAATAAACTCCTCCTAAATCCCTGTCTTTCTATCTAGAATTCTTCCAGGGTGGGAGTAACTAAGTAAAATTGGCCTTGCAACTCGTTAATATTTACTGTAAAATTTATGTATGAGTTTTTAAAATTAGAATGTTAATATAATCAACACTTAGAATGAGATCTTAAATTCTGGTTGATCAGATTTCTTCTGAATTCTTGGTTACCTTCACTCTGCGGTTAAAAGAATGCACTTCAAGTTCTGGCTCTATCACGTTTGTTTGTTTTTCCTCTCTCTCTCCACAAGATATTACTCTTAAGATCACAAGAACTATCACAGTTTTTCCTAAATTTACTAATTTAAATATGATATTGGCACTTTTTTCCCCATACATCAATCTCCCATGCTTTTGGCAGAAATTAACTGGTTACCACACCTATTTCTCTTTTGTCCTGGGCATAGAGTGTATATTTCCTCATGGCTTTCACTGTTTATGGTGAACATATGATGGAGACCATTGAAATGTCATGGAAGTGATGAGTGTTCCTTTCAGACCTGGCTTATAAAGACCTCCCATACCATCCTCAGTCTTTCCTGTCCACTGGCTAAAAATGAGGACTCAGATACCTTAAAAAGATGGTGGGACCGTGAGATGGAAGGAAATTGGGTCTCTAAATCATGATGTGAAAGGCTACCTACTGAACATGTTCATTGCATTGTTAAATGAGCAAGAAATTGAATTTTATTATGGTGAACCATGAAGATTTCTGAGGGTTTATCTCTTACAGCACACCAGCATTATCCTAATTTATATACCACTTAACACTATTACCCATTACTCTCCATAATTCTTTCTATGATTTCATCATTCCCTCCTCTGAGCCCTCTTCTTTTTATAGTTGGAACCACTTGACCCCAAATGAGAAGTATTTTAAAATACAAAGCAGTAAAATATTTCAATCACTTTCATTCCATGTAACTTTGACAACAGAACTGAAATGCCGTTAGTTTATTCTTATTCTATAGATGAAGATAAGGAGGCTCCAAAAGTTAAGTGGTCTTTCAAAATCACACAGTTAATGATCAAAAGACCAGTATTCACATACAATTTGGTCTGGTGCCAAAGCTCAAGCTTTTTACATTATGCCATCTTTTCTATCATGTCCCAGGCTCTCTACAGAGTATTTAATGTTATCACAACTCCCACAATCTCTTTCTTAACCTACAATGAATGCAAAGTTTCTGTGGAACCATTTATTCCTTGCACTATCAGTAAGGCATTTAGGGATATAAAGGTAACAGGAGGGTCAAGAAAATCATTTTTTCAAAACTTTATTAATAACTCTCCTTAGACAAAATCCAAAAAGTCTGGTTATGCTGCTTTCTACACTCCAGAAGCCTTGTTGAAATTCCATCATGACACCTAAGCCAATGAGAACATTGTAAAACTTCTAAACCTTAAATTCAGAAATCAAGACAAAACTCCATATATTTAAATGAAACTGTTAAATATTCTTCTTAAATGTGAGAACTCTATAAATCATGAGCTCTAGGAGATGCAGTGACATTTTACATGGTGGTTCGCATCACCTTTATATTTATAGATAGGGCAAGAATAACATATATCTTCCTTGTAGAACACTTTTATGCCCTACCTAGCACCTTTCTTGTGAGTCCCACAGTTGCTCTCACTTTTCATGTGCTTTTGGATGCTCAGTGAGAAAGCTGTTGTCATTCCCTTTACAATAAAAGAGATTTAAATCACTGAATCTCAGCTAAGCTAATGGTAAAGTTAATTGATAAAAAAGTAGTCCTCAAATTTGGTCATGTATTGAGTTTCTACTATGTGCCAGTTATAAATGTGATCACCATCGTTTCATATTATCTTTACCTTTACTTAAGTATTTACTGATCCCTGACTGTTTACCAAGTATTGTACTAACCAACATTGATGATTGTTCAAAAGTTAAATATAAAAAATATCTTCATATCTTCATGAGGAAGAGACCAAGATTGCAATAGAGGAGGCTCCTGAATTTCTCTCCTCTCATAAATGCACCAAATTTACATCTATCTGTACATGGAGCAATTCTCTCTGAAATAAATCCAGAAACTAGCTGGGTGATTCCAATACATTGGGCAACTGAAAAAATACTCAGATTGAAATGGGTAAGAAAGGCTGAGACACACTTTCTACAACTCAGTATAATGCCGTACAATCAGGAAAGAATCCCTAACTCCCAACTGTTCCCTAAGAAACAAAGGGTTTGGACCACACAGACAGTGGCCCAACATTTAAGACTCCCATTTGGGGGATGGGCCCTCCCAACACCTATGTCTGAAGCCAAAAGAACTTGTGTCCATGAGACCCATAGAACTATAGTAAACTTACAGAGCACATGCACAAGCACGCTCTGTAGTCATCTACCCCTCCTCCCCAGGGATCACTATAGAGCCTACCTCCTAGTATTTCCCTGAATGCATACATTACAAGCTGCTGCCTGAGAGCCCATCTTTTATTAGCATAAATCTAGGTTCTGTCTGCTATCCTCCCTGGAGCTTGGGGAGCTGATGGGCTCTTCCCCTGCCTTCTGCCTTCTGCTCACTCTAATGATAAAACCAGATTGCCTGCATCTCTCTGGAAGGAGTTTGTTCACATATATGACATCCCAGCTTTTGTGGCTACTTTCCAAAGGATGGGCCACTGGATTTCTTGACTTTGACTCCAACAAGGTTTGTATCCATAAGTACCACAGGACCTATAGCAAACAAAGTAATTTTTAAATGAGCAGCCCCCTCCCCTAATGGATATACACCCAGGCTTAGTACAGAAGGAGCAGGCAAAAATGCCCATCTCCCCATTTCTGACTGGGAGAGGCTTACCTGCATATGTTTCCTGCTGCTGCCTGAAGGTCTGTTTTCAATCAGTCTGCATAGTGGGGCTGACTATAATCCTCCATTTTGAGACATTGCTGGGTCTTAGTACATCATCAACTAGTGGGAGACAGTAAGAAAAAAGATGATGTGTTGGAAAATCACAAAGGTTTGAAAGATAATCAGAAGCCTAGGCCAGGATGATTGTTAAGGCTTACTTCCTACATAAGAAGAGTCTGTCCAAACTAGGAGAGGTAGATATTTTATCTAATGTGCAGAACCTAACACTAAGATTCAAAAAAGTGAAGAAATAAGGGACTATGTTTCCAAACAAAAGAACAAGATAAATTTCCACCAACTAATATCAATTTTTAAAAAAAGCTTTTTATTCAATAGAGAGTTCAAAATGGTCATTAAAACGTTCACTGAGGTCAGGAAAGAAATGAATGAAGAAAGTACGAATTTTAAGAGAGATAGAAAATATAAAATAGTGCCAAACAGAAATATAATAAAGCTGAAAAATATAATAACTAGACTGAGAAATTCGGTAGAAGGGTTCAACAAAAGACTAGATCAAGCAAAAAATAGGATCAGTGACCTGAGACAGGGAAATGGAATTTATCCACTTAGAGGAGAAGAAAAAAAAAAAAGAAAGAATAAAAATGTGAAGATATATTAAATGATTTATAGGACACCATTAAGCAGACTAATGTACACAGTACAGGGGATCCAGAAAAAAGAAGAGAGAGAGAGAGAGAGAGAGAGAGAGAGAGAAGCAATGGTTGAAAATGTCCCCAACCTGGGGAAAAAAACAAAACAAACATCCGAAGAAAACAAAGAAAACAGATAGCCAGATCTAGGCAGCCTAGAGAGTTTCAAAGACAAATCCAAAATGGCCCAGGAAGAGACATATTATAGTTGCCAAAAGTTAAAGGCAAAGAGAGAATCTTAAGAGCAACAAAAGAAAAGCAACTTGTTATGTGCCAAGATACATCCCTTAAGACTCTCAGTGGATTTTTCAACACATTCTTTGCAAGCAAAGGGAATGGGATAATATATTCAAAGTGCTAAAAACAATGCAACCACGTCTACTCTATCTGGCAAAGATATCCTTCAAAATTGAACGGGAGACAGAGTTTTCCAGACAAGCAAAAGGAATTAATTACCACTAGATAAGCTTTAGAAGAATTGTTAAAAAAAGGCTTTCAAGCTGAAACAAAAGGATGGTAATAGTAGCAGGAAACATATGAAAGTATAAAACTCACTGGTAAAAGTAAATATATATATATATTCATATAGTTAAATTCAAAATACTCTAATATTGTATTGAAGGTAGCTAAATCATTTATGACTCTAGTATAAAGGATAAAAGACAAAGATATTAAAACTATAATAATTTATTAATGGATACACAAAAGTATATAAATTGTGACATCAAAAACATAAAACATGGGCCGGCCGAGTGGCGCATTGGTTAAGCGCTGGTTTTGGGATGCCAGCGGCCCCGGTTCGGATCCCACATGAGGGCCAGTGACACTGCCCTCTACAGCTAACAACAGCTCCACCTGGAGCTGGGCTGTGCGAGCCCCGGTGATGGTGTGGGCTGCCATAGGCTATAGTGAGTGGCCCGCAGCCAGCGTGAGCGGCTGGCAGCCAAGAGTGAGCTGCCAATAGCTGCAGTGAGCGACATCCAGAGGCCAGCGACCGATCTGCCTCATCCGGGAAGAGCGCAATGACGATACCAACAGTGAAGCAACATCCTCCGCAACTAAACTGAAGAACAAAAAGACAGCAACTTGTCTGTTCCCCTTCCCCGATTTCCCAACGCTGTTCCCCTCCGCCAATTCCCCAATAAAATCTTTAAAAAAAAAACATAAAACGTGGGGTGTGTAGAAATGTAGAACTTTTGTATGCATTTGAAGTTGAGTTATTGTCAGCTTAATACAGGCTGTTATAAGTACAAGTTGTTTTATGTAAGCCTCATGGTGACCACAAAACAAAGTCTGTAGTAGATACACAAAAGATAAAAAGAAGGGAATCAAAGCTTACTATGACAGAAAATCATCAAATCATAAAGGAAGAGAGCAAGAGAGAAATAAAGGAGCAAAAGAATTATAAACAATTAACAAAATGGCAATAGTAAGTTGATACTTATCAATAAATATTTTAATATAAATGGACTAAATTCTTCAATAAAAAGACACAGAGTGGCTGAAAGGATTGGAAAAAAGAAAAGACACAATTTTATGGTCTCTACAAAAAACTCACTATAGCTTAAGAACATACATAGACTAAAAACAAAGGGATAGAAAAATATGAAACTGAAACACAAAACCAAATGCTTGTGTATAGCAAAAGAAATAATAAAAGTTAAAAGACAACCTACCAAATAAGAAAAAAAAAATTGCAAACCATGTATCTATTAAAGGCTGATATCTAAATAAACAAAGAGCTGATACAACTAAAAAAAAAAAACTCCCAAATAATCCAATTAAAAAGTGAGGCAAAGGACCTTAATAGACATTTTTCAAAGAAGATATTCAAAAGTCCAAGTTCCTGAAAAGATACCCAACATGATTAGTCATTAGGGAAATGCAAACTAAAACCACAATGAGATATCACCTCATATCTGTTAAAATAGCAATTATCAAAAAGACAAGATAATAAATGCTGGCAAGGATGTGGAGTAAAGAGAATCCTTTTTCACTGTTGATGGGATTGTAAATTGGTACAGCAACTATAAAATCAGTATGGAGAGTCCTCAAAAAATTAATGAAACTACTATATGATCCAGCAATTCCACTTCTGCGAATATACCCGAAGGAAACAAAAACACTGATTTGAAAATATATCTGCACCCTCATGTTCAAAGTAGTATTATTTACAATAGCCAAGACATGAAAACAACCTAAGTGTTCATTGATGGGTGAATGAGTAAAGAAATTATCATATATGTACACAATGAAATATTATTCTGCCATTTAAAAAACGAGGAAGTCCTGCCATTTGTGACAAGATGGATGGATCTTGAGGGCCATTTGCTCACTGAAACAAGTTAGACAGAGAAAAACAAATACTGTATGATCTTGGAATCTCAAAATATTGAATTCAAAAACAGGAAGTATAATGGTAGTTGTCAGAGGTTGGAGGGTGGGGAAAATTTTAGGGAGAAGTTGGTAAAAGGGCATATAAATTTTTAGTTAAAGTCTGAGGATCTAATTATAAGTGGCAGCTAAGGTTGATAACATTGTATTGTAAAATTGAAATTTGCTGAAAGAGTAGAACTTAAGTATTCCCATCAAAAAATGAGAAGTAAATATGTGAGATGATAGATGTGTCAATTAGCTTGATAGTGGGAATCCTGTCACAATATATACACTTATTAAAAAATTACATTGTGCTCTTTAAATATCTTACTATTTCATTTGTCAATTATACCTCAATAAATTTGAAAAAAAACTTCACTTTTTACTGAAGTGTAGTACAGTGCAAGTTTCCCAAATTGTAACTCCCTTTATGTAAATAATGTTTTAACTCAAAGGAAAAGCTCTATTGGGGTTCTCTCAGACTCCAATCAGACCAATATCAATGATGCTTTGGCACAATGTGTTTCTCCAATCCGTTCTACTTCTACGAATTCAAGATCTTCTAAATAATACACACAGGGGCCGGCCGAGTGGCGCGGTGGTTAAGCGCTGGCTTGGGAAGCCAGCAGCCCGGTTTGGGTCCCACATATGAAGGCCAGAAACACTGCCCTCAAAGAAAAAAAATAAATAATACACATAGTATATTTTGTTCTACTGGTAGTTGAAAAGTTCATGTTTGCTTTGGTTATTGTTTTGTTTTGTTTTTAATACTATCTTGTAACTGATATACTCCCCAAGACAAACAGTGGTATGCCAATGAATACAACAACAATACTGAAATTGAATATGGAAGATAACACTTCTGTTCACTCCGTCAGTCACATATATTAGAGAGTTTGCTTTATAAGTTAAGTATATCTAGTTACACTTTCTATTTAAGGGGATATTTTTCTGGTATAGCAGTTGTGTTAGATGTTGCCCTGTGACATATTTAAGAAGGTAGTTGTTAGGAATATAAACTTTGAACTCAGACTGCCTAGATTCACATTTTGACTCACCTGCTTGCTTTTAACCTTGGGCAAATGAAGTCTCCAAGCTTCTGCTTATTCATCTGTAAAATGACAATAAAATTGAAACCTACCGTAGTGAATTGTTGTGAGGATTAAAGTTTAAAAACTCATGTAAAGAACTGCACACATAATAAGCTCTCAATAAATGTTAGCTATTATTATCACTAATATTAATGAACTCAAGACCATGTTTTGCCATTTTAATTCATGAGGAACTTACAGCTCCTAAGAGTTTTAGATGACTGCCTCTGTTTCATCAGTGACTGTCTCCCTTTCCCAGCCTTTTCTGCCTTAGGTTCAGTGCCACCAGACTCTTGTCTATAAGCGACCATAGTCCAGCCTTATGCTGTTTCTACTTTATCCTTGTATTCCTGTATTAATTATTGGATTTTGCCTTGTTCCTATAACCCATCTCCTCAGAAACTTTGTCCTTTAATAGAAGAGAGGAGCATGGCGTCTTGAATATTTACAAGGAGTTGGGCTGTGTCTCTAAATAACATGCCCTCTTAATAGCAGTCTGAAAGCTTCTCCTCAAGGGCAAAGTAGGAATACTTGCCTACTTCTCGGTCAATAGACTTGGCATCATTACATAGCTCTCCCCTTCCTCAAGCCAGGGGCCTCCCACATTTTTATGAAAAGGACGGGATAAATATTTTTGTCTAGGAGAGCTATGGTCTCTGTCACAATTACTCACTTCTGCCACTGTATCAAAACTGCAGCCATGGAGAATAGATAAAGTAATGGGCATGGCTGTGTTTCAATAAAGCTTTGTTCACAAAAACAGGGGTGTGCAGATTTGCCTGTGTGCTTGATTTCATTTCTGGAACCCTATTCTAGGCCACTGGCAGGCTCTTTTTCCTTTAGCTTACTTTATTCTTAGGGGACTCTCACAATCTCGGGGGTAACTCACCCATGGCCACTAATTGTGCCAAAGGTGGGACATGGGCCATAAATAAGAAAAAAAAAAAATTATTCCCCCCATGTCCCGCCATGAATCACAGAAGCAACATTTAGAGAACTCGTATGTCTCAACGTTGTTTATCTCCATTCTCCATTAATAAGTAACTCAGGGTCCTGCTCCCAGGATAAGGATATGTATGCAACATAACCATAAGCTGTCACTGGTGTTTAGGGACACTCCACAGGGAGTGTGCTGCACAGTTTTAGGGTTGTCTCAAGTTTGCCTTCCTATCTGGCAGCAGGTGGAGTTTCAGGTTTCTCATCACTGTAAAAATAATGTAATTCCTATCTCAAATTGGAAAAAGGCTCCCAGGAATAAAACTGGAATGTGTTGCTGGCATTTCAGGAGGACAGAAGCATGGCTGAAGTGAGAGAAAGGAATTGCTGCCCTCTGGGGCTCTTCTTAAGAGTTAATGACAGAGCCAAGAGCTGCCCTTCTGATCTAGGACCAATTCTAGCTCTGCTTTGGCCCCAGGAATGCTAGCCTGCTTGGCAACAATGCCCTTTGTTTAATCCTTCCTCTTTCTCTTGTATATGCAGCCATTTTCTCTCAGCTGAATTTTTTAGCATAAGTAAGTTTCTCCCAAGTAATACATAAACAAAAACAAGCAATTCTTTTATCTTTCCCTTTTCCCCATATCATTTATTTTCCCGCGACTACCTATACTAGTTTCCATTTTATGCTCCTTATCCGCCAGCCCTTTTC
Organism: Aselliscus stoliczkanus; assembly: GCA_033961575.1. Taxonomy (NCBI): domain Eukaryota; kingdom Metazoa; phylum Chordata; class Mammalia; order Chiroptera; family Hipposideridae; genus Aselliscus; species Aselliscus stoliczkanus. Next base: position 88,847,661 of record CM066730.1, read on the forward strand.
ATCTGGTTTCTATCCTCATCTTTCCACTAAATCAATTCTTATTAAAGTCACCAGTGACATATAGGTTGTTGAATTCAATGAGCATTTTTTTTATCCTCATCTTACTTACTCCTGAACAACATTTGATATAAATGACCTCTCCCACTTCCTTAAAATTCTTCCTGAGTTTCTCTGATAAACATGTTCCTGAATTTCCTCTGCTCTGACCACTCATACTGCCCTCCTGAGTGCTACACATCTTTAACACCTGAGTGTCATGAGTGTCATGGTAACCACTAGGCAAATATTAGAATATAATCAGTAATGAAAGAAAGTCTGTAATTTTGATGTGTTAAAGAAGTAGTATGTTGCAGCCCCTAACCTCTTGTTCCTTCCTGTATCGCAGTTCTTAAAAGCAGTAGCATCTTGTTTTTAAATTCTGAGTCTGTGGTCTTTTTTTCGATAGTAGCAAATGCTGATATCTGAGGAGAGGAGGCCAGTAAGAACTTGACATTCACTTAATCTTTAACTGACTCTCCCTCACCTAAAGCTTAAATCTTACTCAGTTCATCAGACCCTCTGATCTCTGAGGGAAATCATTTGTTGATCACATATGTTAGGACCAGTTTCAAATTATCTTGACTTTATGACATATATCTGACAGCTGAAGAATAATTTTAAGTTCAAGGACTTTCATCATACCAAGTCATGCGAATGGCTCTAGTGGGTTCAAATGCTCAGAGAACAGATTCCATGAGAGAATAAGATTCTTACTAAACTGTTAAGATTGGAACCCAAATGGGGTCCAAAACCCTAAAATAGGAGCCCAAAACTTTAGAATATGGGCTGTGGGCGGGGTGGTTTTGTGGTGGTAGTGGTGAGACAAGTTATAATATACTAACACAAAGAAACGTAGACATGGGCCGGCCGAGTGGTTCAGTTGGTTAAGAGCTCACTCAAGAGTGTGAGCTGAGCTCTGAGAAACAGCAGTTCAATGCCCAGCCTGAGCTAAGCAGCCATGAGCTGCCAACAGGTAGCAGGATGGCTCAGCTAAAATAAATAAATAAATAAATAAATAATAATAACAATAAAGAAACATAGACATGGATATGGAATGATGTCTAATTTAAATGAAGTAAGTCCCAGAGAGGAAGGTTGAGTTAACCTACAAACTTTTTTACTTCATTATTTTTTGCCTAAGACTCTTCCTAGATTATTCTCTAAGAGCCATTAATTCCATCTTCACTCTAGAAAATATTTATCATTTTTCTCCACTGATTTTGACCTTCCTTTGAGGGTAACTGAATGTCTGACAATTTCATGTCTCTTGGTTTCTGTTGTATTGTCTGGAAATTATCCCATGGATTAAGAGTTATGAAAGAGAAAAGACAAGCAACTAGGAAGCTTCAATGAGACCCGTAACAATGCTCCTACCTGATGGTGGCATTTAAGATAGATGGCAAATGCCAGTTCTGAGACACCTCTGTAAGAATTTTGTGTTTCCCATTACAGAAATAGCACAGCTTCCACCTAATTTGCAAGTTTAAAATTGCAGATAGAACTCTTGGGAGAAAATTGGGTGAATCATAAGTGGCTACTGCTTAAGTTTCACATGAGTAAATATATTGGCTGTGTTGATATTATTTAACACTCAGAGCCACAAAATATACTTTTGTACCATTTTATTTGTAGAAGAATGGCACAATTATTTTCAGAATAATTAACTCCTCAGTTTAGTGACAATTATGTTCCATTATAATAATTAAAATCACACCCTGCTATTTGGATGAACTCAATAGAATAATGATTTCTTAGGGGAAGCTTTAACCAGATCATTATTTTTTTCCCCAGCATTAAACATATCTATAAATTATTTCAATTTATTGCACTGCTGCATAATTTTGAATTTTTCTGCTGTCCTTTGGAAAGAAATACCTCAAACAAGATGGCCATCTCAACTTACCCTTGAGCCATCTGTGAATCATAATTATTGGAGGTAATGCAGGGGCTTGGAAAAATGCAGACCTGATGTCCTGCCATAGCAGGAGGGCTACAGATCATAAAAGTACCTGAAGTCAGGTGAGTGGAAGCCAGTGATAAGCAGAATTGTGGTGTTTCAGATTGATCTGTTTATGGAAAGGAGAACTCTAGTGAGTGAGTGATAGAATATGAGGAAGGGTTAATAGCTCTCCTGGGGATGAAGTTGGCAAGAGTTTGGAAGAGTATATCAGGACCCTTAGCAAGTTGACTAGAGTTCAGGAAAACGCTCCTGCTTTAAGAATGAACTGAAGTAAAGCAGAAAACCTTGAAACAGTGATAGGTAGTCAATACATTTTGATTGAATGAATGAATGAATGAATGACAAGTTCATATCTTCCTCATATTTTGAGCTCTGAGAGTTTATAAAAGGTTGTGTTTATAAAATAAAAGCTGGGATAGTTTTTCAAAATTCTATAACCATTTCACGTCATTACTCTGGAGTTGTGCACATATTTCTTGCTCTTGAATATCTCCCAATTTAATAGGGAAATCAGATGCATAAATAGAATCTATGAGAAGCCATACTAAAGATATATAATAAAGAGTGCTGTGGAAAAATAGGGGAATATCTATGCAATCTTTTGGGGCCAAGAATTGGAAATGATACCTAATATGATCTTTAAAAATTGAACAGTAAGTAAACAGATAAAGAGGGCAGTGGTTTCTGTAGGAGAATTGGGTATGCACAGATGTAGTCTTGCCAGCAAAGAGTCAGTAAAATAAAAGGCAAGAAGTATGATATAGGACAATTATCTGCAATTTAAATGTTACTGGAGCACGAAGTTCCAAGCAGAGAAAGAACTGAATGGGACTGGAGAAGCAAAAGGGACCAAGTGCTAGAGGGCTTTATACTTTGACAAAGATCTTAAGTGTTGTTCTGTGTATAGTAAGGGATGACACAGACAATTTTCTATTTAGAAAACTCTGGAAGATGTGCTAAGGATTAATTTGAGGGGGCAAATCTCAAGGCCTGAACACCAGTTAGAAGAACATAGCAGCTGTCTGCTATGAGAGAGAAATGTGAGAACCTGAACAAGACAAAAATAGATGTGAAAATGAAGTGTCTAAATTTGGTGCTTGAATGGCAAGGGGTCTGAAAGTTATACTGGAGTCAAGAATAATTCCTAGGTTACTAATTAGGCTGAAGAGTTGGATAGTGGTGACACAAGTTGAAAAAGACTGCAAGAAAGTGAAATTAAGAAACTCTGCTCTGAGGAAGGTGTCTGCAGAACATTCACAAGTATGTCTCCTATGCAATGAACTGCATGAATTTGAAGTTTGAGGAGAAAGGGCCGACAATATCAATTTCAAAATCATTAGCACATAGGCAGTTAAAACCATGAGAATGTTTGAGCTTGCTCAGGGAGAATGCCTGGAGAAGAGCATAGAACTGAACACTGAATCAGGGCAAATAACTACAACTAACTGGTGTAAGAGGAAGAAAAGCCTATAAATTTAACCAATAAATATCAGACTTGTCTTAGATGACAATATAATATTTCCCCTTATTCGATTCTTCTTACACCCTCTTGACTCTACAGCCCACTGTAATCTGGCTTCTGCTTCTCAATATACTTTTTGTTTGTTTTTTATTATACTTTACACTTGGAGATAATTATAGACTTACATATGGCTGAATGAAATAATACGCAGATGTTATGTACCTTTTACCAAGTTTCTTCTAATCTTGCAAATTATATCATAATGAAGAAATTGACATCAATAAAGATACAGACCTTTTTTTTTTTTTTTTTTTTTTAATACAAGGATTCCCCATATTGCCCTTTTGTAGACAAATCTAGCCCGCAAACCTTCCGTAACCTCTGCCAACCACCAATGTGGTCTCTTTTTCTATGATTTTGTCATTTCAAGAATGTTATGTAAATAAAATCATACAATAGTAAACTTTTGGGATTGACTTGTTTCATACAATGTAATTTTCTAGAGTCATCAAGTCATTATGAGTATTGTGAATGGAAATTGCCACAACAGAATCATTTATGTCAAGGGAACTAAAATGGAGCCAGGAGGCCAGAAGATTGTCTTATACCCATCCCACCTATGAACTCTTGAACCACCTGTGAGACTACCTCCTAAATTTTATACCTCCCCCCACCATGGCAACCAGACCACCCTTACTCTTCATCTTGAAAGGAACCAATTTGCTTCACCAGCCAGTGTCCTTCATTTACATACAGAACTAAATGAGGTTTGAACTTTTGGACTTCTGTGCTTGCTGTAGAGGCACATATGGAGCTTGCTTATCTCAGAATCTCACCACCCAGAAGTAACCAACCCCTGTTAATCTAAGCAAGAATCCTTCATTTGCATGAAAGAATTACATTTTGTGGGTTTTGCCCTTATAAACAATGCCTTTCTTTGTTCTCTCTAGAACACAGTTTCGGTTGCTACTTCAATCTGCATTTCTTGGATTGCAGTCCTTTGCTCAAAAAAAATGCTTTTATTCTTTATTATAGAACAGCATGGAATTGAGCATAGAACTAATCTCCTCCCCCTTTTTTTTGTTAACATTTCATGACGATCAGAAGTGGAATACAGAGTGACTGCCCAATCCTGGTGCTGCCATGGATTTGTGCAAGGTGTCTGCAAAAGACCATTGTTCTTTACCGGCTCCTTAATGCTTTTGGTGGTAAGCCCTTCTGGATCTGAACATTCCTCCTCGGTGGAGGTTCTTGCCTTTATTTGAACATTCTTTTTCTTTATGTTGTCTTTCATCTCCACTCCTCTGAGTGGAAATTTCTGGCTCAAGGATTTGCATTTTTTGTTTTTAAGTCAGATTTTCAGGTTTTGGTTTTTCCATTTCTACTTGTTTAAATGCAGATATCGTTTTTTTGGAATCACCTCAGGGAGGGGGCCCTTCATCCAGTTTATGGACTCAGTTCATAGGGTTCTTTAGACCTCATCCATAGATTCTCTGAGTATGTTTGTGATCAAGGTACACTCAAAATGATGCCTTCATCAGATGAGTGCAAATGGGTAATCCATTCTAAACTCTCCTCTATTGATCAGCACCCTTTTTGATTACACTGGATGATTTACACCTCATTTGGCCAAGATGGGGAACCTCTGATAATCCCAAACTTTCTTTTTTCAAAACTAAATTAGGAAACCACAACAAAAAATTAAAATTGAATGGTATACTTATTTTAAGTGGTATCTTGAGGCTTTCAAACCTATTCAGGACTTTAAATTAACTGAGGCAAACAAATAATTGCAAAAAGTAAAAATGGCTTCTGAAGCCTCTTCCATATTTTTGTCTCCAGTTGTGTGCAGCCGTCTTTTTCTCAGGTTCCACCTCTGGCACAATCTTCTTTACCGTAATAAAATCTACCTCTTTTATTTGCATGTATTTATTTATTTTTTATTATTAGTTTCAAGTGTATATAATGATTAGACATTTACATACCTCGAAGTTATAACTCCAACAAGTCTACTATCCTTCTGACACCGTACATAGCTATCACAATACCATTGACTGTATTCTCTATGGAATGCTTTAAATTCAGGCCTTCTCAGGTCATTTTCTTTATGTTCTAAACTCTCTAACATTATTATGCACATAAATATACCTTAAGGGGTACCCTTAAAAGAGAAGATCCAAAACTTCTTGGAGACAATGGAGTGCATTCTGTGATTAATTACAAACTGACTTTTTTTTTTTTTTTTTAAGATTTTATTGGGGAATTGGGGGAGGGGAACAGACAAGTTGCTGTCTTTTTGTTCTTCAGTCTAGTTGCAGAGGATGTTGCTTAACTGGCCCATGTTGGTATCGTCATTGCACTCTTCCCAGATAAAGCAGATCAGTCTCCCGCCTCTGGATGGTCACTCACTGCGGCTATTGGCAGCTCACATTGGTTGCCAGCTGCTCACGCTGGCTGCCGGCCACTCACTGTAGCCTATGGCAGTCCAATGCAGCAGGAGCTGCAGCCTACACCGTAGCTGGGGCTCGCAGCCCAGCTCCAGGTGGAGCTGTTGTTAGCTGTGGAGGGCAGTGTCACTGGCCCTCGTATGTGGGATCCGAACCGGGGCCGCTGGCATGCCAAAAACAGCTCTTAACCAATGTGCCACTCAGCCGGCCCACAAACTAACTTTTAAAACATCTTAAGACGATCCTTATAGCATTCAGAAAATTTTGGCCATTTGTAAAAATAACCTTAATTTCATCATCTGGCAGAAACAAAATTTGGATACATTTATTCTTTTGAGGTTTGTATTATTGCGTCTGGGACATAACTAATGGCTATAAAATATAAACTATGAGGTCTCTGTCTGTCTATGTATGCTATATAATATAGATATGGTATTTATGTACCTCTGGTTGCTATGGCCAAAATTTATTTGTAAACTCAAAATTATATTGTAAAAGAGCCCTATTCAATTGGCTTAAAAACAAATGAGCACTTATACAAATTAAAGAAATATAACAGAAACTAACCTAAATGCTGTTCAAGTGCAAGTGATCTAGGATTAATCATTAGTAAATAGAAGCTAGTTTAAGGTTGTTGATTTCATTAAAATAGGCATGTCTTTCAAGTTATCACTGCTATAAAATAATGCAAACATACTACTTCCATTGTAGCAGGTAAAGTATTATCCTGAGATGAAAAGAATAATGGGTATATGGGAGATTAAAGTAGGTAAACTTAAGTTAAACTTTAGGAAAATCAATGATGGTAATGGACATGAAACTTACCTCCATCAAGTGCAGTGATTGGCAGAAAGGAGACCAAGAATTTGTTTAGTCTATATTATTTTGTATATCCCATGATATCTAATTCACTCAGGTTTAGTATTAGTTAAGATAGTCCTTTTTAATCAAAAATTAAGACATGTAGTTCACAGGGAAATAAAGATAGGTTTGCCAGGATAGTTGTGCTGGTAAGAGAATGGTTTAAATGATAAACGTTGTACATGAGATAAGCAGGAAAAATAAAGTCCTGGAAAGTCCAGAGAGTTAAAAGGAAGTAAATGAATTACAGGAATAAGGAAGAGTTATGATGTTTAATAAGAGAAAGAAAGCAAGAGATAAAACAAGAAGCTGGGCAGTTAATAGAGCATGGTAGAGATGTCTACCTATTACAAAAGAGTTGTATCTTCCTTTTGCAGTGAAAAAAATGATGCCTATGTTCCTAAATGAAACCATGGAGCAGAGTACTCTTTGTCTTCTTCTGTCTAGCAATCACAATTGCCTATTTCAGATTTTTCATGTGTCAAAAACTAGAATTATATTAAGCAACTGAGCTGTGCAGTTATCAATTACAATAGCTAGCAAGATACCCTACACAAGATATTGTAGATAAGATTTCTGAGGTGGAGTTGATATGAATGATGGCTGGTTACTTTGGTTGGAATGGTTTGAAAATGTCTCACTGTGATTTTCCAAACCTTTGATTCTTACAACTGGTGCTTGGTGGGGAGTCTAAATTCATCTCTTGAATTGTCTACATACTGACCCAACTTTTAAACTTTGGAGTTACATGTGGAATTTATCTTTCAATCTTTCCAGTGAAAGTCTTAAAGTAGTTGAAGAAGTTATGCATTTTCTTGCATTGGTAAAAAAAGTTATTTTCAAGCTAAAAGCTTCTAATTTTTCCAATTATTCCTTATAAGGAGTACTTAACTGAGTAAAAGACTAGGCACCAGCTCACAGCCCAAATCTATAAACAACATTGATAAGACACCAAATATGTAATGAGATAGGGAAACTTATTTGCCAGACTCTATTTCATGAATAGTAGTCTATCTGGTTGGATGTAATGCTTTGATAAGTTGCTTAGGATAGTGAGGCAATGTAAGACTCTCTCCCAATGGGAAACTTTGAGCAAAATTAAGTTATTCCCATATTATTTCCTAAGGTTATCCCCATGACTATCGTTTGGCTGAATGGTATTTGCAAGCTTGGAACAAGTGTTTAGATGCTTAGGAAAATGGAATACAGGTAGACAGCTATCACTAAAGAGGCTAATTCTTTACTTATCTTCCCTATAATGCTCAGACTATACGCTCTGAATTAAGATTAAACAAATATTTATAAAATTCCCTTCAGAGGGCCAGAAAATTATTACTCAGTCTAATTAATCCTCATGACCCATTCTAGCCCAGGTTACAAAACATGATTTCTAGATGATTCAACCTTCTGATCCCTCATTAGAAAAATACATTCAAATTTAATATATCCCTATTAAAAAGGAGGCAACAAAAATACAGTTATCTGGATATGGCCTTGACAAGCAAAGAATAGAACAAAAATATTGTTTTCTGTATTGTAGCTATTTTATTTGTATGGATTCAGTCCTAATTTTTTATCAGCTTTTTTTGATATTCACATCCACAATTAACCCATGTCTCATTTGCTGTGAAATCTATTCTTGAACTACTTTTACATGTGTGTCTGCATTAAACTGAATTTTCCCCAACTTACACTTAGGTAGTTAGTTTTGGAACTCCAGGATGTGTTAGTTTAAATAAAAATGTAACATGAAGGCCTGTTCAAAATCATACAACACAGTTACCCTTTATACAGGAGTACTCAACCTCAGCATACAATGGAGCAACAAGCTATAAAATTCTTGACACAGTCAATTTTTATTTTAGAATGCCTACTTTGTCATAAGTTCTGCATCTGGTAGTCTTTGCATAAATAGGTGACACGGTGATATATTGTTTTCTTGGCTGTTATATTTGTTATGCCCCTTGTGTAAATGCTGGTCAAGCAAATCAGTAGGCACAGAATATATTAACTACTGTGTAAGAAATAGGAATCTTGCAGCTTTGTGGTAAAATCATTGATACTTCTGACCTCACTCCTCTCCCATTTAACCACTTAATCCAATTTTCTCTGTCTAAAACTACAGGAATACAAAAACAAACAAACAAACAAACAAACAAACTCACTGAGTTTTCAGAAATACTTATTCACAGTGCAGTTCTTCTACAAATGAGATGCAAAACCAGCTCTCTCATTAATTAAACATTAATACAAAAAAACAGAGGGAAGGTGGTATGTAAAAATAAATTTTGAAAGTAATCTATAGAAATTTCTATTTCTGGCTATGGGAATGTTATTACTATTGAACTTTCCCAATTATTGAAAACAACTAGAAACTGGACAAATAAGTGAAACAAATGAAGCACACATTGGGCAACAGGAAGCTCAATACCACTAGCCCTGAGAGAAGGGAAAAAAAAAAAAGAGATGAGCTCTGGCTTTATACCTGGAAATTTTTCCTCTATTTTGGTGCAGGGAGGGAAGACCCAATCAGAGCAACAGGGTTCCCATTGAAATGAGAAGAAAAGATTCAACCTGGGTAGACTTCATAAGGCACAATATTGGAGAAGAGATGACTATACAGAGAAAGAATTTTGGAAATGTGCAAAAGTTCACACTGAATCTTTGATAAATAATATTAAAAAATATCAGAGAACCTTTCACCAGAAATTCTGGACTATAAAAATGTTAAAGAAAAATGTATATATTTTTTTCCATTTTGAACAAAATGTTAGCCAGTGGAAACTCAGATCCTCACAAAAGAAGAAAGCATATCAGAAATGGTATGTATGAGTAATAGCGAGATTTTTTTTCCCATCATTAATTAAGTAGTAAAATATAACTGACTATTTGATGCAAAATAACAATATATTGAAGAGTTTTACTATATACGGAAGTAATATGTGTGACAACAATAAAAATAGGTATGGGAAAAATGGGAATATACTTAATAAGTTTTTTAAACTATGTGAAAAATGGAATAGTAAAAGTAGACATGATAGTGATAAATTAAAAGTTTATTCTGTAAACTTAGAGCAACCACTAAAAGTTTTTTTGTTTTTTTGTTTGTTTTTTAAGGAGGAGACATAATGGAATATAGAAATATTCAGTTAATTAAGAAAATGCAAGAGAGAATATAAAACAAAAACAGATGAGACCAATAGAATGCAAATATAAAGTTGGTAGTCAGGCAAAAACATATATGATTACATCAAAAGTAGTCTACATATTGTAAGTAAATGTCAAAAGTGTTAGACTGGAGGGAAAAAAGCAAGATACAACTAAATCTACTTTATTTTAAATGTAAGTTTGCATATATGTGAAAAATAAAAAGATTAAATTCCATAAAATTATGATTTAATTCCATAAAATTAAAAACACTAATTTTAAAGAAAAAAAAGCTGACAGGCAACATTAATATCAGAAAAAGAAGATTTCAGAACACAAAATGTCACCAGGGAATAAAAAAGAACATTGAGTAATGACAAAATAATTAATTCAGTAAGAAAATTAAAAAAAAAAATACTAAATGTGTATGGTCATAATTATAGAGCTTCAAAATACATGAAACAAAAAACTGATAAAACTAAAAGAAGAAATTCATAAACCCACAATTCTCATTAGATATTTCAATACTTCTTTCAGTAATTAATAGGAAAAAATAGATGGAAAATAACACTACCAATAAACTTAACCTAATTTGACATTTATAGAATATCCCACCAAACAACCACAGAATTTTCATTCTTTTCAAATGGACATGGAATATTCACCAAATTAGACCATATTTTGAGTTATAAAAAAGTCTATAAAGCTAACAGAAATCATACAAAGCAATTTTCTTATCACATGCAAATTAAAGTATAAATGAATACCAAAAAGCTTGGAAATTACTAAATATTTGGAGCTTAATATACTTCCAAATAACTTATGGACTGAAAAAATAATTATAAGGAAATATTTTTCTTTTGAATTCTAATAAAATAATATGAAAATTTGTGTGAAGCAGTTCAAGCAATGCAAAGAAAATTTATTATCTACAAATGCATTTGAAAATTTTTAAAATAATTGATCTAAATTTTTTTTTATTAAGAAGGTAGAAAAGGATGAGAATATTAAATCCAAGATAAACAGGAGAAAATAAATATAAAATCAGAAATCAATGGAGTTAAACAAATATACAAATAATAGAGTAAAAAGAAACCCAAAATCTGGTTATTTGAAAAAAAAAATACGAATACAATAGACTGTAGCTAGGTTTATAAAGAGAATCAAAGAAAAAAGAAATTACTGCTGTCAAAAACAAAAGCAGGGCATCATTACAGATCTTACAAATATTAAAAGTATATGGCATTAGGGCTGGCCGAGTGGCACAGTGGTTAAGAGCTGGCTTGCGACGCCAGCTGCCCTGGTTTGGGTCCCACATATGAGGGTCAGTGACACTGCCCTCAAAAAAAGAAAAAAAAAGTATATGACATTATAAACTATTTTGTGCTACTTAATCAATAGTTTTGTTAAAATATAATTTTCCTGCAAAACACCAATTGCTGAGGCTGACCAAAAAAAATTACAAAAATCAGAATACTGCTATATGACCTAAAGAATTTGAATTTGTAATTGAATAAACAAACACATACTTCCCACAAAGAATAGTCTAAGTTCAGAAACCTTCACTGGTGAAGCAAAACAGTGGTTGCTCCAGGCAGAGGTGAACTGGACTTGTTACCAAGTGGCAAGAGGGAGGGAGAATCTTTCTGTATTGCATTAATTTTCTGCAATTGATGACATAACACCTTACCACAAATTCAGCAGTATAGTTGCCAGTCCAGGTAATAAGTGTGCAGGCTTCACAAGGTTGAAATCAAGGTTTCAGCAGTGCTGTGTTCTTTTCTGCAGGCTCTGGGGATGAATCTACTTCTAAGTACATTTAAGTTTCCAGAATTCGGTCCCATGTATCTGTGAGGGTGAAGTCCCAGTTTCTTGCTGGCTGTCAGCTAACATTCATGCACAGCTTCTAGAAGCATTCCTGTGCCATATGGTCCCCATTCTTCAAAAGCAGGTTTAGTTTTTCCCATATTTTGGATCTCTCTGACCCCCTTATATCTCACACCTTTCACTGTTTGCCATCCTCTTCCACTTTTAATGGCATATATGGCTACATTGGGTCCACCTGAGAATCCAAGATAACCTCCCTCAGCTGATGAGTAACCTTAATTATGTTTGCAAAATCCCTTCACAGAAGTACCTGCTTAATGTTAGAATGAATAACCAGGAACAGGAATCTTGGGGTAGTGGGGCTCTAGAACCCCACTGAACACATACAGGCATACCTCATTTTATTGTGCTTCGCTTTACTGCACTTCACAGATGTCGCACTTGTACAAAGTGAAAGCAAGACCCTCTACAAGCAAAACAATTATGACTTGTTTTATGGTAATACTGATCTGGAACTGAAATTCGATATATCTGAGGTGTACCTGTGTGTCTCGATTGGGGTAGTAATTACATAGGTGTATTAATTTGCCAATGTGCTTTAAATTGTTCACTTAAAATGGGTTAATTGTGTGCCACCCGAGTGGCATGTTTGTTAAGAGTTGGCTTTGGACACCAGCTCTCAGTAGCTAGGCCAGGGTTTGGATCCCACATTAGGGCCAGTGACGCTGCGCCCTCTACAGCTAAGATGGTGAACAACACCTCAACCTGGAGCTGGGCTGCTGTGAGCTGTGGGCAATGGCGTAGGCTGCAGCAGGGCTGCAGTGGGCTGCCATGAGCTACTGTGAGTGGCAGGCAGCCAGCGTGAGAAGCCGGCAGAGGTGTGAGCTGCCAGAGCCACTGTGAGCGGCTGTTCAGTGGCCAGCAACTGATCTGCCTCACCCGCGAAGAGTACAATGATAATACCAACATGGGTCAGTGAAGTGATGTCCTGCACAACTAGACTGAAGAACAAAAGGATAGCAACTTATCTGTTCCCCAACGCTGTTCTCTCCCCCACAATTCCCCAAAAAAATTTTAAAAAAAGAAATGTATTAATTGTATTAAATATATATGTATATATAAAACAGACCTTAATTAATTTCATTTAAAATATAAAAATAAAAATCTATAGACTATGTTTGTGAATGGAAATATAGAAAAAAGGCATAAGCCATGAAAGACCATATTCAGATAATGTTCTTAGTAAAGTGTAATGCATTTATTTAATTATTCAATTAAATAATTTAGAAGTTAGTTCAATGGTTTCTAAGATGACGCTTTTCAGAAATTTTTGTTTACCTGATTTGAGAAAAAAATAAAAAATAAAACAAAGCAGCAGGAACAGGCAAATTACAGATGAACTGTATTTCACATCTCTTAAGTAACTCATTCCACTTGTCTGTAAGCTTGTATAAATAAATATAGATGCCATTCAAACTGACTAGATGAGTACTGCATGAAATATGGGGAGGAAAAAGACTTTTCTCAGGCTGTTAATAGGGTCTGGAGCAGTGCTGTCCAATAGAAATGTAATGTAAGCCACATAAGTCGTTTTAAATATGCTAGTAACCATAGCATAAAGTGCAGAAAAATAGACGCAATTAATTTTGGTAATATATTTTATTTAACCATTATCCAAAATGTTATAATTTCACCATGTAAAAAGTAAGGAGATATTTTTACAAGTAAGGAGATACATTAAATATATATATATATATATATATATATATATATATATATATGTCTTTGTGATTCTATTCCTTTTAAATAAGTGTGATGATTAATTTTATGTGTCAGCTTGGATGGTGTTTTTAGATGAGATTGACATTTCAATCAGATTGCCTTCCATCATACGTGTAGTTCTCATTCAGTTAGTGAAGGCCTGAATAAACGAAAAATAATAGCTTTCTCAAGAGGGAATTCTTCTGCAGACTGTCTCCAGACTTCACCTGCTGTCCCTCGGTATCCACAGGGGGATTAGTTCTAGGATCCCCCGAAGATGTCAAAACCTGCAGATGCTCAGGTGCTCTACATAAAATGGTGTAAATCAATTAATATAGTTGGCTCTCTGACCTCTGTGGACTCCCAACTTCAGATCGAAAACAGTGCAATTTATTGAAAAAAATCTGCACATAAGTGGACCCATGCAGTTCAAACCTGTGTTGTTCAAAGGTCAACTGTATATCTGTATCACACACACACACACACACACACACACACACACACTCACAGAGGGTGCCAAAAAAAATGTATACGCATTTTAAGAAAGGAAAAAACTGTATTTAAATTACACTGATGGTGACCACTTCGAGCACCTCTTGTAATTGCATAAATCAAATGTGGCTTGTATTCGTCTTTTGTTATTGGTATATATTATTACAATTTTAATACAGTTTTTTCCTTTCTTATTGGGTTGTTGGAAAAGTCAGGACACATGTTTGCGACAGATGGCACTAGCTCATTTTTGGAAGTATTAATCATTCACAGCTATGTTATTGCTATGTCATTTGACAGCGGACAGATCTAGCTTCATTCTAAATAGAAATTGAGCAATTTGGTTGAGTTTTGGAGATTTCATAATAAGTTGAAGATGGAAGACCAAACCGTGCATTTTTGCCATATTTTACTGTTTTACTTCCATAAAGGGAAGAATGCGCGTCAAGCTTGTGAAAAGTTGCATAAAGTTTATGGTGACAATGCTCTACAAGAGCGTCAGTGTCAATGATGGTTCACAAAATTCCATGCTGGTGATTTTGATCTCAACGACACTCCTCGGTCAGGGAGGCCCACAGAGGTTGATGATGACAAAATAAAGGCATTGATCTAGTCAAACACACATTTCATGACACCAGAGATTGCAGGAATACTGAAGATCCACCATTCAAGTATTCACGACCACCTGTAGAAGCTGGGATACGTAAGCAAGCTCGATATTTGGGTTCCGCATGAACTCAAAGAAGTTCATTTGATGGTGCATATAAACATGTGCAATGTGCTCATTAAACGTGAGGAAAATGATCCTTTTTTGAAACAACTGATAACTGGTTATGAGAAGTGGATTTTTTTTTTTTTGAGGGCAGTGTCACTGGCCCTCATATGTGGGACTGAACCGGGGCCACTGGCTTCCCAAGCCAGCGCTTAACCACTGCACCACTAGGCCGGCCTGAGAAGTGGATTGTTTACAACAGTGTGGTGCACAAACAGTCTTGGTCCCGACATGATGATTCACCTTAAACGACATCGAAAGCAGACATTCATCAAAAGGTTATGCTCTCAGTGTGGTGGGATTTTAAAGGTGCTGTGTTTTTTGAGCTCCTACCAAGGAACCAAACAACCAATTTGAATTTGTACTGTTGGCAATTGGACAGTTTGAACGAATCCATCATCCAGAAACATCCAGAGCTTGTTAATTGTCAAGAAGTTGTATTCCATCGTGACAACACAAGACCACACACAAGTTTGATCACCCATCAAAAATTATAGGAGCTTGGACAGGATGTGTTGCCACCCCCACCATACTTACCTGAGCTTGCGCCATCAGACTTCCACTTGTTTCGCTCTCTTCAAAACTTCTTGCGTGGTATAACATTCAATTCAGATGAGGCTGTAATTCAGCACCTTGTTCAGTTTTTTTGCAGATAAAGACAGGTCTTTCTATAAACTAGGAATTATGAAGCTCACTGAAAGATGGAAACAGGTTATCTAACAAAACGGGCAATATATCATTGATCTTTGTTCTTATATAAATAAATGACCTTTGAAAAACATAGACAAAATATGTCATGACTTTTCCAACAACCCAATAAAATGTGTATAGATATTTTTGGCATAAATATATATATATATATATATATATATATATTTATATATACATGTATATATGATTATATACATATATGATTATATACTTATATATAATATATTATATATATATTATATATGTAATATATAATATAATGTATATCTATATCTATATAATCTATATCTATATAATCCATATCTATCTACCTATACCTGTATAAACTTAAAATGAATCTTAACTATAAAGTTTCTCTAGAATATTTTACTATTAATCAGTTTCCCTTTCTATGTACTTTCAAGCAGCTCACAATTCAGTTAAATCTTCAGTGCTTTAGTTGTACTAGCTACATTTCAAGTGCTCAATAGTCACAAGTGGCTTGTGTCTACCATGATCATCTAGACTAGAACAAATGTTAGCAAACTTTTCTCTAAAGAGCCAGATAGTAGTTATTTCAGGCTTTCTAGGTCATATGATTTCTATTGAAACTACTCAGCTCTCTTGCTGTAGCCAGGAAGCAGCCATAGACAATAAGTAAGCAAATGGATATGGCTATGTTTCAGTAAAACTTTATTTACAAAACCAGGCAGCAAACCAGATTTGTCCAGGCAGCTGTCATTTGCCAACTCATGCTCTAAAAGAATTGAAGAAATGTTCTGCCTTGGGCCGGCCAAGTGGCGCATTGGTTAAGAGCTGGCTTGGGATTCCAGCAGCCCCGGTTCAGATCGCATATATGAGGGCCAGTGATACTGCCCTCTACAGCTAAGATGGTGAACAACAGCTCCTCCTGGAGCTGGGCTGCATGACCCTGGCAACAGTGTAGGCTGCAGTCCCTACAGTGGGCTTCCATAGGCTAGTGTGAGCGGCTGGCAGCCAGCGTGAGCTGCCAATAGCTGCAGTGAGCGACCATCCAGAGGCCGGCAACCGATCTGCCTCATCTGGAAAGAGCTCAGTGATGATACCAACATGGGCCAGTGAAGCAATGTCCTCCACAACTAGACTGAAGAACAAAGACAGCAACTTGTCTGTTCTCCTTCCCTGATTCCCCAACGCTGTTCCCCTCCCCCAATTCCCCAATAAAATCTTAAAAAAAAAAAAAGTTCTGCCTCTACAGTATTATGATTAAAGAGAGCTTTTACATTTTGCTAAATTTGTTTGTTTTGAAAAGTATTCCTTCAAAGAGCAAAGCGGTTTTATCAGCTTTCCTTCTTTTTGTTGAATATCAAATAGATCAAAAGACTAAATATGTTTGCATATGTATAGATAATTTGGAGTACTTAAAATATTAATGTGGTCTTGATATTAATGAAAATAATAGAACATTTTTAGTATATTTCACTTCCTATTAGGAGACTTTTCTATGAAGATTTATACTGTAGCACATTCTTTTTCTGATTGCTTTAGTTCTGGCAGCCAAAGGATATGACAAATAATAGGGCTTCCTACAATCATAAATGGCTCCAAATGCAAGGACAGGGAGAGAGCAGACGCACATTACAGTGAACTTTGAAATCCATATGCAACCTGTAAACATGCACTTTTTCACGTTTTGGTTTGAAGACAGACTGACATTTTATTGCGCACCCCAGGAGGTGTGAACAGTCATGTGGGTGTTGGAGTTGGTTCTAGATGCACCTTGCAATTCACTTAAATCTTCACTGCCTTAGTTGTACCAGCTACATTTCAAGTGCTCAGTAGTCACAGGTGTAAAGTGGCTACCATAATGATCTAGAGCAAGTGTTAGCAAACTTTTCTCTAAAGCCAGATAATATTAGTAGCTGGAAGGTTCTGTCCCAACGTTATATGTTCAACCTAGCTTTGGAAACTTTAGCCAGAAATTGAGCCCAAGATCAACTGAGAAAGAATGTGCCAACTAACTGAGAAAAGTCCAAATGATTCTTTTACTGTCAGGGCCATGGTGAGTTCTACAATGTGCACCAGGGATTTGCTCTGTGGTGACTTTCACACATTGACCTTGACAAAACCAGGCAGTGTTTAGACAGTGCTGTTACCATGCTTATTTTGTCTGAACGGTCAAGTAATTAACTAATTAATTAGACATTCAATCAATCTTTAAGTCATTTAATTAATTAACTTGATACTTATAATGTGAGACATAGATACTCCCAAGAGAAAGAAATGGTCATAAAATGTATTTACTGGCTTTTAAATGCTTTCTCTTAGTCTGTTTGGCCTCCTGACTCTCTCTTACTCCCTTCTTCCTTCCTTCCTTCCTTCCTTCCTTCCTTCCTTCCTTCCTTCCTTCCTTCCTTCCTTCCTTCCTTCCTTCCTTATGTCCTGTATAACCTGTGTGTTTGGGAACTTCAATCTAGGAAGGGATTAAGGTTCACACATTATCTTTGGTTATTATGTGAAACAGCCCACATTTTTGATGAGCTGCTTTAGACTCAGGCCCTCTGAGTTTGTGAAAGAATTCTTGCAATTTTTCTCTCTCTATCTGAAGCACTTTTCATATTCTTCAGTTTTTATGCCCTTGGAAACGTAAATATTTTGATCTTTCTCTCTTCCCGCTTTTTTCAGAAATGTATGTGAAACATTTGGAAACCATTCCAGCTTTCTTCCCTCCCCGCCCTTGTCTTATGGCTGATCATCTGAAAAATGTCTGGTTAAAGTTTTAACACAATTTGAAATATAAGCAAGTCTCTTACTGTGTGACATTATAAATTATAAACTTTCACTGAGAGTGTCATCTTTATTTTTGACAGCTTTCAACTATAGGCATTTAAGAGTGTTCTTTATCCTGTGCTTGTATCCAGATAGAATGTGAGTAAGCTGAAGTCAGTATGTCAGGACTTCCCAGGTTCCATAGCCAAAACATTATTTCTTAGTCCCACCATCCATTTGTAAGCCTTGTGAGAATCTTTCTTTGGTTAACTTCTTTGTGATTAACTGTGTTTTCTGTGATAATGCTGCCTCCTATGTTTCAGCAAATCATAGTTCCTGTTGCTACAGAAGCTGCTGATCTTATGAGCCCTTATGCCACCTCTGAATTCACCGACAGCTGAGATGACAGTGCCTGTGCATGTGGACAGTCTCCCCTCAAGGCCTGTGTCTCCTTAAGCCAGTGCTTAACCACTGCGCCACTCGGCCGGACCAAGGCCTGTGTCTCTTTGAGTGCTTCACTCCAGAGCTATGAGTGAGGGATGGTCAGCAATCGTGGCTGCCCAGGTGACTGGAGATCTCACACCTCCAAGAGTAATTTTAAACAAATGAAGGACTGGAGTCAGTGAATAAATGCCCCAGCTTCTCATGCCTCATATGAAAATATTGAAACACATTCTACCAACACCTGAGAAGGGCCCAGCAGGAAGAAGCAGCCTTCATTGTCCATAGTGGGGACTTGCTCATTAACACCCCCTTTAGTTTCTTCTTTTCTTGATTTGTTTTCCCTACTCTGTTTCTTGTGCTTTCTGGGATCCCGTCCCAAATTAATCACCTAGCATGCCAGTCAGTGTATCAGGATAGACTTGGAAGGAATCCTACCTAAAACCCTTCCTTTGGTGTACTGTGAGGGATGGGGCAACTCCATCCATGCACACCTGTTTCTGTGCACTCTCTAACACCCCAGGGATGAATGAGTCATCTGTGAGAGCACCAGGTTATGACTCTTGTCTCCTTACTTGTCTCCTACATTTCTCTCTGTACAAGATATGTAGGCACACACAGAGGGAGTGTTCTCTTCAATTTTCTGAGGCAAAATTGGAAATTACCTTAATGGTATGAATTTTTGCACCAGGCAAAATATATTCATATGGCTATCTCATTGAGTCTTCATAACATTTTGAAAGATTAGCATATTTAACATCATTCACCAATGGAAATATTGAGACTGGGATTAAAGGACAATAAAAACACAACTATGACATAGACTATGAAAGGCCATGTTAGTAAGAAAAGAGTCCTTCTAACTCCAAAATCAGTGGACACTACGAGACACTACTCAAGGTATGAAGAAATTGCCCAGACACTGACAATCCTAGGGAACACCTTATTTTCATTAGTGGGACCACTCTTAAGTTATCACGTCATAAGAAAGCAAAAACAATTTTTCATATTTTTTTTCCCTAAAGTTCAATATAGTGGTGATCAAACAATCTCCCTTGTCCTCACTTTTAGAAAGTGAGAGTTGGGGGAGAGACATATAAAGACCTAAACATGTACTGAATTGTCCACGTTTCAAGTACCAAACGTAGACACACTTCCAATTGCAAACATCTATTCTGTCATATCATTACTGCTGTCTTTAAGGCATTTTGGCATTTGCCAGCTGCATCGGATCTTCATTGCTTTGCTGGCCTTCAAGTTATCCTAAACATATTCCCTCCTAATGTTAGAATTTATTGTATTGCCATTTGGTCTGCACACACACCCTTCCTAGAGGCAGAGCAGTCGTTTTGCTATCAAAATGAAATCCCTTCTTTCTGCTCAAGCAATGCCTGCCTTCTTTTATTCAAATCTCACTCATACTTTATTGGCCCAGTTGACATCCCCTTTGCTCTCCTCCAAAAGATTCCCACTGTTCACATGCTCAGAGCCATCATCCTTTCCTAAAATGTTTCCCACATGCACTGGTTTTCAATTAATTTATGTAAGGAAACAGGTTTCCCAAGTCCTTAGCAGCACACTAAACACAACCCAATTGTACAAAACCCGTCTCTGTTACCGACAGGCAAAGCAAAGCAGAGAAACTCCGAAGTGGAGGGACGAACAGCTACAGTTCTGAGACTTTGTTTCTACACCTAAGGAGATCATTGGCCAACTCTGTTTATTGCTTTCAGCCTCAAGTGAAGGAAAGTGGTAAACAAAAATGTCTTTGAGGGCTCCAATCCAAATGTATTACATATTTCAATCACAGAAGATTATATGGGAACTCACTTTCAAAGCCCATTAGATTCCTCCCTTATCTGCAGCATGAGACAACCACATATCTATTTCTGGGACTGGGCTTTAGATTGTCCATTGAGATGGATTCTATGGACACCTTTGAGGATTTATAGAAAAAGAATATTGCAATTATTTGCACTCTTTTGACACCGAAGGTGAGAGTGAGCATTTCGTGCGCCTCGAGTGTAAATAAGGAGAATTTCCCTAGAGCTGGTTACGATGCGAGTCGGCCCTAACAGATTAGGAGCTCTTGTGCTGCTTTACAACATCTCAGAGGAGCTGATCCAGAGAGCCACCTCAAAACAACTTGGAAAGAGCTCAGAGTTGGGGTCAGCCCAGGAGGGAGGGCAGGCAGAAAAAAAAAAAAAATAGCTGCTGAGCTGAATGGATGATTGAACTGGCAATTCCAAAAGAGAAGGGAGGGCAAGACAGAAAAAGGGTTGTTTCTTAAAAGAGGGAGCAGAAGCTAAAGATACTCTTTCTGACAGGGCTACTGGAGAAAGGCTGGCTTCTGTGCTGTGCTGTCTTTGGTTGTGGAAGGACTGCTGTTACTGAGGTTGTCCCAGGCATTCCAAATAAAACGACAAACAATTGTGCTCCCTCCCCTCAGGAAAGGCTTAGCTGAGGGCAAGTGGAATGGAAGGTAAGGAAAGTGATTCAACAGCTGAAAGCCAAGAGCTGTCAAATGAGGGAGCAGCCGGAAAATAACAAAAGACTTCACTGTAAAGACGAAGGATGAAGGAGAATGGCTGGCCACTCCGCAAAACATAATTTGCAATGGCAGTGTCCAAGCATTTGGTCTGAAGCTGGGATGCACAGGGGCAGCTGTCATGTTTAAAGGATGCCCGGGTAGGAAAGGATTAAGAGATTATCTAATCTAGAGGCCAAAATTGGAAGTCTGATGATAGACACTGTTTGTTTCTAAGCCTTGAATTGGAATGCTAAACACCGTTAGAACAGGTATGCACACACCAGTGGCTGCAGGTTTAAACCTTCTTGTACTCTTGAGCCACTGAGTTTCCTGAAGAGCTTCCCTGCCTCTGCAATCACATGAGTGTGTGACTCCCGCACATCTCTTAGTGCTACAGATGGGGAAACACAGGATGAGGGATGTTAACACTTTGTAAGCGGGCATAAAAAGCTATATGACGAGTTTACTCTTTTCCCGCAAAAAATGTGTTAAGGGATTACCTCTGTTTTCAATGCAAATTTGAGTGGAGACAGGCCTAGGACCCAGGTTACCTTCCGCCTGCCCAGCACACTCACATCAAGCCTATTAGTATAATCACAGAGAGTGGCTCAAGCCCCAAATGACTCTCTGGTTATCCAAGATATCAGTTTTAGAACAGCACACAACCCCAGTCTATTGCTGTAGTCACTCAGCACCCCTCCTATGTCTTGTGCTGTTTTTTTTTTTCTTTTCTCAGGTGAGGAAGAGAATGAAGCAATCTCAGACAGGCTTCAGAGTGTTTGAAGCAAATAAATGTATATGGATGGCTCCAAAACTCAATTATTGTTCAGCTCCACTGAAGAGAGAAGGCATGGGTAGTGACAACCTCTCAAACCTGTTCCTTCTCTGCCACCCGCTAAATTCCTTATCCTGTCTGCAGATTTGTGCTCCATCTGCTCTTTAGCCTCCTGAGTAACCCTGGGTAATCCTCCTGATGTGGACTAGACCTTCCAGCCACCCTTCCTCCCAACATCGTCACCCAGAAGCAGTCAGCACGTAATGATTTTCAGTTACAACTGACCAGGATGAGAACATTGTTTTAATTGTTATTGAATAACTGTAAATTAAGTACTGCAATGTAGGAGACAGGAGGTGAGGGGATGGAAATTATATTTCTGCTCAGAGACATAAATTTAGGACTACTGCAATTGTACTGTGACTGTGAAAACAGAATTTATGATTTTTAAAAATATATATCCTGGGAAAACTTCTAGATTTCATTTTCTTTTTTAATAGTAGGTTTAGTCGTTCTCTATAGAAAAGTGACAGGGCAATAACAGAGGTCCTTGCTTTATGATACCAGCATATTTTAGATAAGACTCAGTACTGAGACTTAATTGATTTTATGTTGGTGGAGAGCAACAGCAAGGCAGAGAGAAGAAATGAAATGATGGTGTCACCATTGCCAACCAACTTAGTCACAGTCTGAGAAACAAAAGAGGGAGGAAACTAGCATTTTATGGGTCAGGAAAGGCAACAGGCTTGTCACCCATTCATTGTGAGCCATGTGCCCATCCCTGGGCTAAGTGCTTTGGGACATTAAATTTAAATGGCAACAAAACAAACAAACAAAAATCATTGTCCTTTAGTGTATAAAATTTAGTTGAAAAACAGAAAAGATGTTTGGAATCAAAAACTAGGTTGTGTGATTCCACTAGGTTACATGAGTGTGAAGAAGGAGCAATGCCAGTGCGACTTAGAGGAAGCTAGGAAAGTCTCTTGTGTAAGGTGGTCCCTGAAAGATCTGAGGATGTGGAGAGAGGCAGAGAAGCATCTCAGGAAGTGAGGCTGGTATGATATAGCTGAGGCTGAACCAATAGAAAGGGGCACTGAGGAGTCTGACTAGCCTAAAGCCCAGGGTCTGTGATTATAGAATGTTGGTGATAAACATAAAGGCCAATCATTCAAACACACCGCTGCCAAAAACTTTCTACAATTCCTCATTCTAACTGACCAATAGGGTATTAGCCCTCTCTCCTCAACAGGAAACAGGGCTTATTACCTGGCAGAAGTAGGGAATTAGCTGGGTGGAATACTTAACCCCAGATCTGTCCCCTGATTTGCTTTATGACCTCTGAGATCCTTTGACTAGAAGCAAAACCTTTCCTTCCACCAGGAGAAATGAATCTTCAAATGTCAAGGACCTTGCGAGAGGGGACACAGAAATGGACTGTCACTGAGTTGTAAGTGACTAAGGGCCAAGGCTTTTCTGAGAAGACAATTTGATGAGTGGAGAAGGAAAGAGGGTGTAACTCTCTGGGATAAAGGAAGTGATGCAATTTGGGGTGTGAATGGAGACTAGTAAGAAAGAGCACAAGGAGACCTTGTGATGTGGTAGAAAGAGCAGGGCATGAGGTTCAGATAGACCTGAGTTCAAATCCTGGCTGCCAAATTTAGGGGATCAGCAAGTACTCCGCTTTCAAATAAAGATGACAAAACTTATGTTAGATTAGACAGTGAGAATGCATATACATAAACCATCTGGCACAAAACCTGGTTCCAGCAGGCACTGAGTAAATGGTAGTAATGATTAAAGAAAAATATGAGAACATCACAAAGAAACTTTACTAATTTGACAGTTTTGACAACTTTAGTGCTGATAAAAGGGGAAGTGAGGCTTAGTTGAGAAATTTTTAAAAGCCTCTTCTTGTTCTTCACCCAATGCCTCTCAACCAGTGTAAAATCATGTCAGGACTTTCTTCTCAGGGCTATGGGATACATCTGTTGTTTATAATCTACCTAGAATCCATTTCCTCTTTCTCTGATAACTACACCTTAATTATCCTTAGAGAAAGCATTCCACTCTACTCAAAATCCACAGAATTTATGTGGAATTGAGCCTAACACCTAGTTACGGGGTGGGCAGTTGATCTAGGCATGACAAATCGGAATTGTCCATCCTCTGGCTATCTCCTTACGCCATGTCCCATCCCCAGGGGTTTAAATGTGACTCACCAATCAATCCAATCAGAGCAAGTCAAATATCTTAAAACATTGTGGAGAAGAAGCTGTCTTTCTATTGGGGTTGCTGTGAGGACAAGCAGAAACCTGAGAACTGGCTACCTAAAGAGAAGCACCTGCCAGAATGAAGCAGGTGGAGAAGGTGGAGAAGAAAGATGAGAGAGATAGAATTCTGATGTGAACATTGCAAATGTGGCAGGTACTGTTTAAGTGCTTTGGACATCAACTTTGCTTAATCCTTTCAAAAATTATGAGAAACTGATTGTTAATATCTCCATTTTAGAGGAAAGGAAACTGAGTCATTCACTGAAATATTTAATAACTAGCTTCAAGTTACAGCAAGTACCAAAAATATGACTTTTATGTAGCTTTTGTTATCAGTGTATACCGATTACTACAATTTTAATATATTTTTTTCCTTTCTCAAAATGTGTATACATTATTTTTTTTTTGGCACCCTCTGTAGATATGAGTATTGGGATTTAATCCCAGACCATCTGGCTTCAGATGCTTGCCTTAACCAAACTGTGGCTGTCTTTTCAAGTGATGTTTCAGATTCTGGGTCCTCTCTACTTTCAGTTTTGTGAGCCAGCACATCTACTTTTTGGCTTAAGCCAGTATGAACTGGGATTTTATCATTGGCACCCAAAGGAGTGCTAAGTAATTCAACTGCATGCCCAGTGTTCTCTCTGTGTTTCTCAGGGTCCCGGTCTTAGCCCCAACCCTTCCCTGTACCTGGTGAAATCATTACCCTAATATATAAACCTTTCATTAAAGTCCTCCATATTGTGTACAAACCTGTGTTTGGATCTTGTTTCCATTCTTTCTCTACAAAAATGTCCTCTTTGTAGCCTAGTCATAATCTCTCTAAACCTTCGGCTGAGCTAATTTCCTCCTATAAGCTCACTGACACCTCTGATACTATACTCAATAATATTACAGGAGAAGAAGTCTAAAGTAATATTTTGTAATCTCTTAAAAATCAATTCCATATTAGATTAGCATAGTTAGTAACCTCTCCCCCTTCCTTCCACCTCTTGCCAAAGGGAGTGAGAGGCTGCAATCTTCCCCCCACGTCCCGATGTTCCTTATTAGTTTTCAAGCAGTAGTTGAAATATTTTAAACAAGGTTTCCTCTTCACCATTTCCTCCACCCTTACATATTCTCTCCTTTGCAAAATGCATTCAGTTGTGCTACTGGATGTGTAAGGTGGTTTGAGTGCTGGTCTCTAGTGAAAGGATGAGAAGAATAATTGGACAACACAAGGCCTGAGGGAGGGATTCAATATCAGCAGGAGCTATTCTTTAATGGAAGAAAGCTGCTGTTTCTATTTGTGGTTATAAAAGGCAGCATTTTCCAATAGAAATCTCCAGAACTAAGACAGATTTCTTGAGAATGTTCAGGGTCCTCGCTTTGACAACACGGATTTGTTTGGGACTTTGCCCTGACTCAAAAGCACTGAGGAGAGTAATCTGTTAACAAGGGACACTTCAATTTCCTTCCCACCCTGTGTGCTCTAACTTGGCCCCAGAATTGCTGAAGCAGGCTGAGCTTCTCCCCTGGGTGCTGGTTACACACTCTACATTCTTCATTCTCAGCTTTCCCATTTTCTGCTGACCCCATTCCCTGCTTTTCCCAGTCCAATAGATCTGCAAACATACAGACTGCAATTCCAGACTACTTGCAGCCCCAAAGGAAGGGACAATAGGCTGAGAAAGAAACAAACAAACACTCACAACAATAATAACAACACAACCCTAGGAGTTAGTAATACATGTGTTTCCAGACAGGAAAGATCTGACGGTTTTCATACCCATCTCAAGAAAGGAAGAGTTGTTGTTTCGGATGATCAAGGATTACATTGGATTCTCACAGGGCTGAAACGGAATTCTTGCACAAGGCAAAACAAATAAACATAGTCTTCCTCCCAGGTCAGGAATTATGGCAAGGTCCCTGTAGGACGCAGGGTGAGAACCCAATGGGCACAAAATCTCCCCCTACTAGTCCCACCAGACCATAGAGGCATTCAACAGCAGCTGGACCTGGTGGTTATAGGACCTGTTCAGCTCCAACTGTAGAGCCTATAGAGTGCTTGAAAGTTTGGGGAAAATATGTGCAGAGCTATGAGTAGGCTCTAATCATAGCATACCCTGAACATAGATAACCAATTTCCACCATGGTTTTCCTGTAACTGAGCAAATGTGTCTTTGAGAATTGGTTGAACAACCTAAACACGCTGATGGGAATTTGTCTTGAAGTCATGTCACAAGAATGGAAAGAGAACTTACATATCCTGAATTCTCCTGAGTCACGAGTCTTAAAAAGAAGAAAATATATCTTGTTAATTCCAAAGATTTCTGTTGAACTGCCAATTGCATTCTGTTGATGGTGAACTATTTAGTCAGATTTTCTAGTGCCCTAGTTACATCACCATAAGAAAAGTAATTTTGGCTCCTTCCAGTTCACTGGGTGAGTAAATGCCCTCACTTTCTGGGGACATCACTGCTCACTGACATTTGGAGTTTTGCCTCGAAGCTCACTCCACTTTCCTCTTTTGTTACCTTATCCCATTCCTCAGTTCCTTGGTAAAGTGAGGCTTCCAGAACACAATGACAATCTCAGGGCATAGTGTTGCAGGTTAAAAAACAATGCGTGCGATGAATGTTTCAGTTCATAATTTGGAAGTCAGATACACTCCATTCCCAGCTATTGCTTCTATGACCAAATATCCTATATTGGGATCTTTTACCTGTATTCATCTTCTATCCAAACTCCCAGTAAATAATAACATGGCAGTCTTTTTGTTCTCCAAGGAAAGAAGAATATCACCTATGTAAATCTGAGAATTAGATAATTCAGTTATTCAATATTTTTTTTGTGAGAAACCTTATTGAAACTCTTGGTCTTCTTTCTCCTCCATTCCTCCTGAATGTCTCTAAAACCCAACTCTATGAAAGAATTTTAATTGGAAAGAAACAGTGTGATTTCTAGACTATTTTAAACAGCAGTTTGTCAGGGATGTGAGAACTATACTAAATCATATTATTTACCTACTCCACCCCATTAGAAAACAGAGATTAAAGGGGATGAAAAGCTTATATGGAGACCGAGATGAAGGTATATGTAATGCCATTGATTTTATGATGTTTTTACTGCAGAAAGAAAGCTAATAATTGGAAGTAATTCCTCCTGACTTCTAGTGGATGCTATAACAGAGGTTAGATTACTTAAGTCAAAAATAACTGTAGGGCTGGCCAAGTGGCGTGGTGGTTAAGAGCTGGCTTGGAACGCCAGCGGCCCCGGTTCAGGTCCCACATATGAGGGCCAGTGACACTGCGCTCAAAAAACAAACAAACAAGACAGCAAAAATAGGCAACTACAATATTGCCACTGGGATAAGAAAAACAGATTGGGGAATATAATTAATAATGTTGTAAATATTCTGTGGAATGTCAGATGATCATAGGTCTTGCTAGGGAGACCATTTCATGGATGGAGTAGAGGTTTGATCACTGCACTGTATTACTAAAGCGGAGGTG
Organism: Aselliscus stoliczkanus; assembly: GCA_033961575.1. Lineage (NCBI taxonomy): Eukaryota > Metazoa > Chordata > Mammalia > Chiroptera > Hipposideridae > Aselliscus > Aselliscus stoliczkanus. Next base: position 88,875,377 of record CM066730.1, read on the forward strand.
GTATATCTACTGTAATTGAATATATATAGATAGTCACGGGATGTGGATTATACTGTGGAAGAGAGTCAGAGGAAGAGTAATAGATATATATGATATGGGGGGGGAGTGGGGTGGCGAATTGGGGGTGGGGGGATGTCACTTTGAGGGGTAAAATGTATAACTATTGCACTGTGTTGTACACCTGAAACTAAGTTAAAAAAAAAAAAAACACAAACAAACAAAAAAACTGTAAAAGCAAAGGTGCCACTCTTATGATCCTCATTCCTGGAATTTAATAAAAACATTAAAAATATAATACATATGTGAGTTAGCTTCACTTTCTACTAATTCTTTTCCAGTGTTAAGCAATAATGGTCCAGCTTTATAATCAATTGTAATCCGTCTTTGTCTGACCGAATTAATGTTATTTTTGTTATTTTTTTTTATTATAGTGGATGACTCCAGGCAATTTTTAATGCTTTGAGAGGGAAGTTCATTTACAACTGAAAACTACTTGCAAGTCCAAAGAAAGGAAAGATAGGGAAAAGTAGAAACAATTAAACGTGAATTATGACAACAACAAACACAATACAACACAATGGGCTATTCTCTGGAAAGCAAATGCTTTCAAGTTGCATTTAAAGACTTTTAGCGAAACCCATCTTTTAAATCAGTGTGTTCTAAGACTCAGGGATCAGAGTTTCTCTTCTCAACAAATCTTTGGCATATGAGACGCTATCCTTCTTAGTGCTTCAGAGGAGTATTTTCAACTGTCTTATCTTCTTGCTCACTAATGCTGTATTCAGCTGTATCCAACATGTTATTAAGTCTGTCTATTGAGTTTTTAATTTAAGTCATTGTTTCATTAGTTCTGGAATCAAATTTCCATCCTATTTTTTTGTTTATAGTTTTTAGTTCTTAGAAGAAAGTCTTCATTTTGATTATCTATTATTTTGATCATAATCGTTTAGGTCTATCTCTAATAACACTAATGCCTGGGTCATCTACAGTTCTATTTCTATTGTTTGTTTTGCTTCTCCCCCACCCCCAGTAAGTGTTAATTGAATGTTAAGTGACATACACACAAAAAACTATAACGCTATTTTTCTCCAAAGAGGATTCCCTTCATTCTCTGGCAGGCAGCCAAGGGAGAGACCACATCAATGTAGTCAACAACTTGAGGCTTACAATATTTGTAAGACTTACTATAATACTGGTTCAATGGTATTCCTCAGAGGTAGCCCTACAGAGATGCAAACTAAGAGCGTACATTGTTATCCAGGGCTCTTCCTACTTGTGGGTCCTGAACTTCACTTTTGTCTCCCTAGGACTAAAAGACAATAAAAATCTCTGCCCTTATATTCAGCCACTTTTTCTTGGTTCCATATCCTCTTGCCCTGTACAGCTCTATAAGCAAATGCCTTGAGGGAAAAACCTGTAACTGGTGTCAGCCTCACTTCTTTGAATAGGAAAAGGCCTTGAGGAAAAATGTAACACCTGGGAAGTTAGGCACACTTTGATGACATTTCCTTCTCTTCAGGTTCTAGTCCCTCAAGTCCTAGCTGCCTCAGGAACTGTCTGAGGCCTTTGAACAGTTTTCTTTTAAATATAATCTAGCTTTTCTGGTTGATTTTGACTGGATAATTGGTCTGCTGCAGGCTTCTCCATTATAGCCAGCACAGAAACCTCTTCATGCAATTTGGAAATGTAGCTTTCAAAAGGAGTTAAGAAACAAGTGCCCATTTTCTAGGTAAAAAGTGACCATTTTCCAGGTGTCCAATTATTTTGACCAAGGATATGTCTTTCAATTATAAGCTAAAATACCCTGGCTTCTTTAGCATATTCTCACTTTCTTTTTGCATAATTTTTGATACCTTAAAATAGGAATTTTGTGACATTTCTTTTGGGTGAGAAGTGACATGTTCCATCTTATATTTCTCAGCCTCACATATCTTTCAAGTTACACCAGTGACTTCAAGTAATAAATTGGGAAAACAACTCTATTTTTTCAAAATTCCAGAATATTACTAATGGTTACATGTAAAATGTCTTTAGGGTCATAATGAATATTAACTGAATTTTCCTACATGTAACACATTTTTTTTTGGCAAAATTTTCAGAACGCTTAATATACTATTTTGAATTGTGATAAAGCATATACGCTGTACACTATTTCCCAAAATTTTACAGAGAGTCCTTTTCCATAAAGTACCCATAAAGATAAGCACACTAGGAAAAAATTTGGGAAACATTCTTAAGTGCGATCTATACTATCCCAGTTTATGGATTAGGTTACCTTGAAAAGTAGCAAGAGTTGAAATACCCATCAAATAGATAAAGTGCCACTTTCAATTTTTAAAACTTTGTGAAGTAGGATTATTTACCATTGAGTAAATTTTTATTGCTCATTATTATTTAAAACTGAATAACATTTGTGAATATGTATTGCCATGGCTTGTCAAGTAGTAAGTGTTCAAAAGGTGTTAATTTTCTTTAGTTGATAATTTCCTTTGAACCATGCAACAGCCCCTGTGAAATAAATGATACTTGTATTTTAAATTGCAAATTGAGGCTACAAAAAGTTAAGTAATTCTTCAAGGTGTTGGAAGTATTAAGTGGTAGAGTTGGGATTTGACTCAATATTATCTAATTCTAAAATAAATACATGAATAATCAGATTTCCACAATGCCAGACAAAGAATTACTGGAAAAGAACGAAGGGAAAATGGTGAGATAGATTTAGGAAAACAAACATGAGTATGTGAATATTTTATGTCTTAATATGTGGCCTCACAGCAGCCTCGCTGCATTTGTTCTTAACAACAGGACCTCATGGGGACAGGATATTCATTATGTTTATGGCAAAACCCCATGGGACCCTAAGAGAAAGGATGGGTCAGTCAATGATGGGCAAGACCCTAAATATGCACATCAGGGCAGCCTAAGCCAGGCGCCATCCTTGGGTACCCTGGGAGGAATCAAGGAGGTGAAGCATGTGGGGCCTAAGAGCCTGTGAACCCTTATCGGCAGAGCTAGCAGCCTGCCAAAGAAAAGAGAAATCTTCCTCAGAAGATAACAACAGTCCTCCTTGCATTCTTGCCTCTAAGTCTCATAGTGAACCATTCATTATCTGTTCCCTTAGGAGGCAAGGTTGTATTGAACAAAGGGTCTTTCGGCTGAGGTGGTCTGTGAGGCATAGGGAGATTTGGGTAAATTCTTGGGTGACGCATGTGATTTACAGACCCCGGAAAGAACAAATCCCCTTCCCTGTTTGTACTCAATAAAAGCTGCAAGATGACCAAATTCGGGGCTTCTGTCCATCAGACAGAGTCCCCTGGCTCACATTGCTTTTTAAACTACCCCTGTCTCTTGCTCTTTATTTCTTTTTCTAAGTCCCTGCTGGTCCTCTCGAGGAAGCTAGACCCAGCCGCGCAGAGATGCGACATTAATATTTTAGAAATAAAAATATAACATTGATTGGATTTTTTCCCAACTACCTTTAGTACTCTATTAGGTAGAAAATTCCAGGAAAGAGGATTATACATATTGATGGTAATAATACATAATTATATATTATATCTAATACTTTAATAGTACTTACTTTGTGTACAAAACATTGTTCTAAGTGATTTACACATATATATTAACTCATTCAATCCTCAAAAACATTAAGATATTATTAGTAATAATTGTAATTACAGAAATTGCTATCAATCATTATATATTTTTTCTTTGATAAGCCAGGCTAAATACATGCAGTACCTCTTTTAATTCTAACAATAAATGAATGAAATAGAAGCTAAATTTTGATATGATGATACTGAGGCATAAAGAGTTAAATGGATGTCCATCGTCACCTGATTAGTGATCCCAATCCAGATTGTATGAAACAAAATTAGTATTTTTAATCACCGTATTATACATGAGCTAAACCTTGAGGGTTGTGTTAATAGGAAATAAAAACTGTGAAATACCACTTAAATTCTATGCCTTTTTATGTTTTCTCATTTAAAGTTCCATAAAAGATTGATGACCAGTACCTAAGCAATTATATTATTTTGTATGATTGTTATGATTAAATAATAAATGTTATGGGATCTAGGTAGAATTAATCATAAGAAAATAGTAAAATCACATCCCAAGAGCAGGTTTTGCAATCTTTTATTCTGGCAAAATTGCAATTAAACTCCCCAAAGGTAATAGATGCAATTAATTTCTAACAACTTTAAGCATAGGATTCATTTAAAACTGGCAAGTTTGGGAGTGGGGAAATAAGTTTATAGCCGTAAAAATGACAGAGTAGTGTTATTTTAATTTATATCTGAGAGAATTAAGTCCTTGTTCTCTCATTGACACACTCTACAACCTCCAACAAGGTTAGGGAAGAGGGTTAATATTTTGACTAAGGATTTCAGTAATACCCAAGAACTGCTTACGTCAAATCTTCAGCTGGATCTTTGTGTAGCTAAAAGCGGACATTAAGAGACTCCATAATTGCACGAATACAAGACAAAGTTGCTCTTCAAATTGTTTCTCAGAAAAAGTTGTGTGAAATTTTGTTGTTGTTTCCAGTCACTCACTGCCCTCTCTCTAAGAGGATTATATATCTTCACCAGTTGCAATGTAACTCTCAGTGCTTCTCTACGGAATAAGTATACATCCTCATCCCAATGATGTTGAGCACAGCCATCTGACTTGTTTCGATCAATAGAATGTGAATAGACGTGATTATGAAACATCTAAAAAAAAGCTCTAAGTGCCACTAACAATTTATTCATGGAAATGCATGTCATTGGTAGGGCCTAATCCTCTTGTTTGAATCTCAGAATAAAGAACATACATAGAACAGAATGGCATGGAACTGACATATAATGTGAATAAGAAATTAATCCTGTTGTTGTAAACCATTAGGATTATAATGTTGTTTGTTACTGCAGCAAAACCTAGTAAAAGTCGACTACAAAAAGTATCATTGAGTGCACTACTTTCCACACTAGAGCTTTTTATAATCACGGAGTTTCACCCACCTACAATAAATTGTGCTGATGTTGTGTCTCCTTGTTTTTTGCAAATCTATTGGCCACAAACTTTATTTCTTGGCTGCAATCATTTGATAGAAAATGATTTTGTGGTGTGTTTATGGCATGCTTATCAAATTAGCATTTAAATGTTTGTTATAGCTTTATGACATGTTTTTGGGTCATATAATGATTTATTATACTATAATCCCACAAGACAGTTTCAACCCTTTCTGGTTGTGTGATGGAATGTTTCCAGGAGTATACTCATATGTTGGAAAAATAATAATGTTCATCAAATTTGTATAGAGAAGGGAACTGTGGAAAATCCTCATGGACACAGGTGTTGAATTATTCATAATAATTTCACTTAAAAATGTAATTACATAAAAGTCTTAAGTATGCATCTCCATGACTATAAAGTCAAAGCAAATGATAAAAATCAAAATAAAATTACAAAGCCATTAAAATGTAAATAAGCTATATTAATGTGAGGGATGAAATTGTTTTCCGGAAACTAAATTGGCAATCTTTAATTTACTAATGGAAAAGTGTCTGCATATTTGAGGCTTACTTGAGGCTTACTTGACTATTTGGATTTAGAGCATAGAGGACCAGCAAATAAATCATCTTCATTGTTATTGTTACTTGTCAATGTATCAATTGTTTTATTTTTAACTAATCCATCATTTTGATTAAGTCAATTTGTTAGTGTATACCAAAAATAGCTTTGTAATAACAACAATTTTAACAGAAAATTACATATGGTCAAAATACTATTAAACTTTCTGAAAAAGAAATGATTTTAAAGAAAATATTCTGTATCGTTATTTTGTATAAGACTTGTTATTAGTTTTCATTGGATAGTGTTATTATAGTTAGGTATTTTCTTACAGTTTTTCTTAGGAATGGCTGCTGAATTTATTAAATGCCCTTTTAATGTCTATCAGTGGGGTGTGCATGCATGTATATTTTTAAGTAATTTCATTATACATGTGTAAATTCGGGTTCATAATATCAATATAAAAAACTGTTCCATCACCACAAAGATCTCTCTTGTGCTATCCATCTATAGTTACAGCCGCTCGAACTATTTTACCCTGGCAACTAGTTATCTGTTCTCCATCTCTATAATTTTGTGTTTCCAAGAATGTTATATCAGTTGAATCATACAGAATGGAATCTTTTGAGATTGGCTTTTTTTTCTCTTATTCAGCATAATGCCCTTGAGCTCCATCCACGTAGATACAGTATATCAATAGTTTATTCTTTTATTTTGCTGAATATCATTCTGCTAGATAGATTTGCAAGCTTGTTTAACCATTCCCCTACTGAGCACATTCAGACTGTTTTTAAGTTTTGACAATTTTACAAATAAAGCTTTACAAATAAGCTGCTAAGTTTACAGGTTTTGTGTGGCTCTAAATTTTCCTTACCTTGAAATAAATATCTCATGAGGGTGATTGCTGAGTTATATGGTAAATATATAGTATAAGATATTTCCAAACAATTTTCAGAGCAGCCGTACCATTTTACATTCCTGCCAAGAATGTCTCACAAATGCAATAACTCTACATTCTTACCTGCATTTGGTAATATCACTATTTTCTATTTTACCTGTTTTGATACAGGTCTGTAGTGATTCCTCATCATGATTTCACACTCATATTTCCTTATGGCAAAAGATGTTAGATGTATTTTCATGTATATTGTTGTAACTTAAAATACTTACTGATATTGTTGAACTCACCAAAATATCATAACAACTTGTTGATTTTTCTTAAATTAAAGTTTATAGAGGTGACAATTGTTAGTGAAGTTACATAGGTTTGAAGTGTACAATTCTGTAATACATCATCTATATATCACATTGTGTGTTCACCACCCAGAGTCAGTTCTCCTTCCATCACTATATATTTGATCCCTTGTACGCTCTTCTACCATCTCCCTCTTGCTTCATCCTCTGGTAACCACTAAACTGTTGTCTGTGTCTATGAGTTTTTGTTTCTTCATTTGTTTGACCTGTTCCCATGTTTACAGTTTTATATACCACATATCAGTGAGATCATATGGTTCTTGACTTTTCTGTCTGATTTATTTTGCTTAGCATAATAATCTCAAGACCCATCCATATTATTGCAAATGGCACTATTTCATCTTTTCTCATGGCAGAACAGTATTTCATTGTGTATATGTACCACATCTTCTTTATCCAATTCTTTATCCAAGGATACTTTGGTAGTTTCTATGTCTTGGCCACTGTACAAAAAAAAAAAACAACAACAACAACAAAAAGCAAAACAAACAAACAAAAAAACTGCAATGAACATCAAAGCACTTATATCTTTATTGATAAATGTTTTCAGATTTTTGGGGTATATACCAAGGAGAAGGATTGCTGGGTCATATGGTAATTCTATTCTTAATTATTTGAGGAACCTCCACACTGCCTTCCATAGTGGCTGCACCAATCTGCATTCCCACCAACAGTGTATGAGGGTTCCTTTTCTCCACAGCCTCTCCGACACTTGTTATTATTTGTCTTGTTGATGATAGCCATTCTAACTAGTATAAGGTGATATATCATTGTCGTTTTTATTTGCATTTCTCTGATGATTAGTAACTTCAGCTTGTACTACAGGGTGACAATAATCAAAACAGTATGGTATCGGCAGGAAAACAGACACAGAAACTAATGGAATAAAATTGAGAACCCATAAATAAACTCACATAATATGGACAGATAATTTTGGACAAAGAAGGCAAAAACATACAATGGAGAAAAGACAGCTTCTTCAATAAATGGTGCTGGGAGAATTGGAAAACACATGCAAAAGAATGAAACTAGACTGTCACCGTGTACCAAAATTGACTCAAAATGGATCAAAGACATAAACATAAAAGACCTGAAACAATAAACTGCATAGAAGAAAACATGGGTACCAAAATTATGGACCTTGGGTTCAAAGGGGATTTTATGAATTTGACCTCAAAGACAAAGTAAGTAAAAGCTAAAATAAATGAATGGGACTATATCAAACTAAAGAGCTCTGCACAGCAAAAGAAACCATCCACAAAATAAAGAGGCAACCAACCGAATGGGAGAAGATTTTTGAAAACAATGCCTCTGATTACGGGCTAATATCCAAAATATATAAGGAACTCATACAACTCAACAACAACAACAACAAAAAACCAATCCAATTAAATAATGGGCAGAGGACCTGAATAGACATTTCTCCAAAGAGGGCACACAAATGGTCAATAGACATATAAAAAAATGCTCGACTACTTGTTAATAAAGCAAATCAGATTATTTAAACTCACTACAGTAGGAAGAAACCCACTTAACAGATTTAGCAGTGTCACAGAAGGAAGAAAGAAGTCTGAAGTGGGATAATTATAGCACTTCCATGTCTGGGCTTGAGTGGTTTAAAGTAAGACCTTTCAAGGTAGAGGGCTAATTAAGATCAATAAAGTTACAAGATATAAATATTTTGGATTAATAAACATCATAAAGTAAGAGCCTTGAGGCAAGTTTTATAAGTAAACTGTCATTTAATAAGTAAATTGCCCAAGTCAGCAGACCTTGTCTTTGATAACTAGTTCTGAGGCAAACAGTGAAGTAATTTGTTGGTTTATAGTCTTGTTTTCTGGGCAAAGTTTTCGTGGCACAAATAGCCAAGTCGTGTGGGCATAGGTGATCTGGTCTTATCTATGTGATGCTAACACAGATGGTCTGAGTTCTCAATAATGAATTATATTATAAAATTCCTGTTATTTTAACTATTATTGAATCTTTGAAATAAACTTTACTTTCACAAATTATTTTACTCTTTATAAATTATTAGCTTACATTTTCAAAAATGTCATTGGAATTTATATATATTTATCAGTGTGATTGATCTATAATTTTTTGTTACATTTTGGTATTAAGATTATACTGGCTTTACAATATGAACTAAGCTGTTGCTAGCTGCACCCTCCACAACTAAAATTGAAGGACAACAACTTGGTTGTTCCCCTTCCCCAATTCTTCAATAAAATCTTTAAAAAATATAAAAATAAAAACTAAAAATAATAAGCTTTTCAAAATTGTGATAGATTTTAAATAATTTTGAAATTCTCTAGTCTTTAAAGTTTGAATAAACTTCATCTATAAACCCATCTGGTCATTGTGCTTTTTTTTCCATAGGAGATCTTTATTCACCTTGCAATTTTCTTCAGTGAAATGGTCTATTTAATTTTTCTACCTCTTCTAAGGTAAATTTTCTTGCTTTGTTCCTTTCTCCTTTGCTTTCTAAATGTCCTTTACTCCTTTCTTGTATGTATGTGTCCTCATGCTTGCTCCCTCTTCTCCTATCATTATCTGATCTTAGAAGAAGCACAATTATCCTCCTAAAGACAATATATAAAGTCAGGTCATTCAGGGTTAATTTCCCGTGACTACAACCTGGGTTGTGCAAAAATTGAACTTGTTTAATTAAACTCTTCAAACCTCAATTTTGTCATTAGGGAATGTAATACATGTTGTAGGGCAGCCCCCAGACCCAGCTTTCAGGACTGAGGCATTGCTTCCCCATTTGATCACAACTCAAAGCTGAGTGCCTTTGCAGGAATTGCCCTCAACCATAGGGAACCCCCTGGACCAAGAGTGGTCAGTGTGCACATACAAAATCTAGGCTACTTTTGATTTAATTCAGGATAAATCTGAAGGGTAACCTTGTAAGGGTGAAATTTGGTAGATCAATAATGTAATTGAATTTAGCTAGTTTGCAGTTTGATCTACCCTGATATTCAGCTATTTCCTCTTTGTTTCTCCTCCCACTGATTAACTGAAAAACTGTTCTGTTTTTCAAGGCTACCCATACCTTGTTAATTAACAAACATCTTAACCTGAAAAGAGCAGCTTCTTTAATCCTCAGAAACCCAGACTTCTGGACCCACAATCACAACCACCTAGCAGTTTTTCCAAAGATGGTTATGGACCATAAGATTTATGATAACATTGAGGCAGACCTGAGACCTCTGAAGACCTCAGGAGACAATTTCTCAACTATTAGCCCTGAGGCTGCTTTCCTTTGTTCTTTCTCATTTACCTGCTAAAAAGCCTTCTGACCAGTCTAAGAACTCAGAGGTATGCTTTGGACAGGAGTCCCCCATCTTCCTAGAATGCCTGCATTTTGAATAAACCTGTTTTTCTTTCCCCCAAATATGTTTCTCAGTTTTTAACTTTTGCAAGCGGCAGCCGGACCTTAGCACAGTAGCAACCTCAGTTTAGGAGACTGCCCCTGGGATCAGGGGAGTCTTCTTTGTAAATGCCTCACCTGCTATCCTCATCCTCCTACAGACATTGTTCCTAGGAAAACTCCCCAGTAAACTGCTTGCAGGGAAATCTTCTCAGACAAGTTTTCCAGGCCTATCCCACCTAAGACACTGACATTTCCATAATAATGCCTTTCTTAAAACTGTTGTAAGCACACAATGATGTTTTAGGCATATAGTGTTTGTCACCTAAACACTGAATAAATGTTAGTCATTATTTTATAATGGGGTGTTTAAAAAGGACCTTCTCTCTATTCAGTCTTTTGGATAAAGTCACAAAGCTCAGGATTAGCTTTGTGAGCTAAGAAATTTTTATATCTTTTAAAGGCAAGTGCTAGACACCTCCATGCAGAACCTACAAAAGATATAACAACTGCTTCTGCCTCGCCCTATCATGATCATGAACCCCCAGCCTATGTAAAACCCTAGAAGGATTAAAGAAGATTGCTTGAAAGGAGCTGGTACATGTATAGATATATTTGGCTTCTCTCCCTGTCCCCCACCCCACATGCACATGAGACTGAGTGAAGCATGCATGGTGAAAGAGATTTGGGAAAAGTTTACATGTGTCCCTAGAGTTTTGAGGGTACATTTAAATAAAAAAAAAAAAACCGGCACCAACTTCTGATGCAGAGAATACTGAGAGAAGGAATTAGTCTGGTATGGCAGGCCAAGGAAAGAGCAGACAGTGCTAGGCAAGCATCACTTCCACTATTTGCCTAGCAGACAGGCATTTGTCACCAGTGGGGAAGTTGCTACTACAGAACACGAGGGTGCCCACCCAACACAGTGCCTTACCTGTATAGAGATTTGTAGTACCAGTCAGTGGGTGGTCAGAATCTAGTCAGGACTTGGAGAGGAAGCTTGCAAGAGTTTAGACAACAACTAAATACTTCTTCAAGGCACTAGGAAGCTTCAGAAGAAATTTCCAAAGAGCGAATAAATGCCCCCGTGAAAGATGTTTGCCTCCTGAGAAGTGGATGACTGCCATGGCAGAAATTGTCCACAGCCAGATTGTAATGACTATCTGCTCTGATGCCTCCTCCCTATGCTTTAATCTTGGAAGACATGGCAACAACAGGAGCATGAGGAAGTTGTGGCAGTTTTAAAGCATATCTGGCAAATTATTTCGCAGTCCTCCTATCGAAAAATGGCATCTAATTTCCCTAGACCAGGGGTCGGCAAACTGTGGCTCGTGAGCCACACGTGGCTCTTTGGGTGCGTGCCATCTCAAAAGTTTGCCGACCCCTGGAAGAGCCAATCCCATCCCTCACAACAATTTAAAAATTATTTGAGAGCCATAAATATATTTTTACATAATCACCATTATGTGAATAATATCCTTTAAAAATTTTACAAATGAAACTATGATAGTTTTATTTTCATTTTCAATTTTACTTCAGAGCGAAGGTTCGTGAGCTACAGTTTGCTGACCCCTGGCGGCTCTTCTGTCTCAAAAGTTTGCCGACCCCTGGTCTAGACTGAAAATGGGCCAGACTTATTAAACTCATTAAATTTCATATATTCATGTTTCAGTTGTGATTACATTTAACATCGTATATGGATTATTTTTTTTCTTTCAATAGGACAGTTAATCACATTAAATTGATTATCATAGGAGGCTTATTATTCTTATTTTGGCTATATTATTTTGTTTTCTTTTTCCTTGTTTCAGTTTTTTCCCTATAGTGTTGAATAAACCAGGAATATTTTTCCTCTAGTAAAATGATATGTAGTAGATGGATTTTCATTCTACTTATGGTTATGTTCAATGTTTTACAAAACATTGAAATGTATATTTCTCAATTTACCATCACTGAGGATGAAATTATCATTTGATTACATGGAAATGAAGAACATATTAGGCACACTTGTATTTCCTTTTAACTGCTATTTATAAGCTTGTCCTCCACATCACTTGTTATATTTTCTACAATGTTGCTTCTGTTTTTATTACTAATAGTATTGAAATTTTGCTATGGTATTTCTTCAATCCTTAAAGTCTTTCTTTAACTAGGCTATTATTTTTTTATTGTAATGTGTTCTTTTATCTCCTATTTTTCCTTGCTTTACCTTAGCTACATTTTATTTTAATTTCTTTAAGATCATAAGTAAATTGATTTTAAAATGCATTTCTGATACATGGACTAAATCCTTTCAAACATAAGCAATTCCTATATATCTTGCATGCCTTGTTTAAATCGTTCACTTCATAGAATCTTAAGTTTTGATTCCTTTGGGGTTATTTTGTAACAGAAAGTTGGCTGAGACTTTTCCTTTTTTCTTGAATTATAGCTGAAGCCTCAAAGCTGCAATAAATAGATAAGCACTAGCACATTCTAAATGGAGTTTCTAGATACATCTCTGCAGGGATAGTTTAATTAGTTTGCCAGCTATACCCTAAGGTGATCCCCAATGTGCTACATCCTTGTATATTCCCCTGCTCTTCTGTTTGGGTGGAACCCATGACTTGCTTCTCACCAGTACAAAATGGCAAAAGTAATGAGATGTCATCTTTCTGATTAGGTTATATTATATGTCAAAGTGATTCAATATCACTTATATATATATATTATATATAAGCACTTAAGACTCCAATTCTAAGGCTCCATCTTAGCCAACTGCAGAGACAGACTTTTCTATTGGCCTCAAGGAGGCAAATAGTTATATTGAGAACTATCTGTGAAGATGGTCACATGGCAGGGAACTGTGATAGCCTCTAATACCCACTAACAGCCTCCAATCTATAGTCAGTAAGAAGCTGGGTCCCTCATTCATAAAGCTGCAAGGAAATGATTCTGTCTAGTGTCAGTATCAGCATGGAAACATATTCTTTTCTAATTGAGCCTCCAGATTAGAACACAGCCCAACAAACACCTTGACAATAAGTTGTACCTGGACCCCTGACCCACAGGAAATTGTGAGATAACAAATAGGTATTGCTTTAAGCTGCTACCTTTGTGGTAACTTGTTACTCAGTAATAGAAAATCCACATAGTTACTAATAGCTTTGTGTAAGTTACCCAATCATCCATCTCCAGACATCATTATAGAGATAAGAAGAGACTAGAAACTAGAGAGAAGTATTGAGATGGTGTAATATAACCCTATTTAGTGGAGTAAATTTGGGTTTTATCTTCTTTTCTTGGTCAAGGAGAAAAGAATTGTTTCAACCCCAACCAAATCAAGTAAGGAATGCTCCCAAGAAACAACTTATAGAGACTGGAGTTTTCTGGAAGGATGCAGTACTGGCATCTCTTGTCTGTATGCCTACTGAGGACCTGAAACTCACCTACCCACCCTCTGGTAAGAGACTTCTTGGAAGAGCCTTTCATGTATGCTTGGAATTTGGAGAAATACATGAACAAGGAAGTAATATTAACCCTCTCTTATAAAAGTCTAGTTTCTGACTACAATGGCTCAGAAGGAAAGGGTTCAAGAGATGAATAAGTAGCACCACACCCTTAACTTAATCTCCACAACAGTGTGTGACGTTTTTAGGAAAAGGAGTGACAAGTTAGTCCATTGTGAATTCTTCCTCAGTTTATTCACTTGGTCTACAGCTTGTAAAAATTCCTGTATTATAATATATAGTTCATTATCATCTGGTTTGATAACTTATAAATGTTTATTTTTTCCTATTTAAGTTTTCCATTGAACATTTCAGGCAAACTCTAAGAGAGGGGTTTGCAAGTGTATTCTGCAATAAATTTTCTGCTTATGAGATTGACATTGTTTGTGTATGAGATTAAACACCTAGAACTGTGATTTATATATTGGGCTGTCGGAAAAGTCATGGCACATTTTGCAATGAAAAACATAGTTAAAATACATCATGACTTTTCCAACAGCCCAATAACATCTGAGATAAACCATGTAAGGCTTTCCTTGCATAGCACATGGGGGAAAAAACCATTCCCAAAGTATCTCATCTACCCAAGCCACAACTTTGAAAATTGGTACTCTTTCTTTTGGGTTAAGCTGGATTCTTTTTTTTTTTTTGAGGGCAGTCTCACTGGCCCTCATATGTGGGACCGAACCAGTGCTGCTAGCTTCCCAAGCCAGCGCTTAACCACCGTGCCACTCGGCCGGCCCTTAAGCTGGATTCTTTTAAAAATATAAATTACTTATGAAAATTGGCTAAGATATTAACTCCATAATGCTTTAATGTGAGTTAATTTAATTTAGAGAATCTAAAAGCACTGGGACTCCAAGGGTTGGAGTGGCTGCACATAGGAACGGAATGGGGAGTGAGGAAGAATAGCAACCCCCAAACACACTCTGTCTGTCTGATAAGACACCAGTGGATGAACAGAAACAACAAACACTCCCCAGGGCAGTAATTGTACTGTACTTGGGCACTACTCTCTCCCTTTCAGTTCTGCCTTCCTCCCCACCATTGTTTTGAATAGACAATGGAAGTTAATTTTCACATTATTTTCCCATGTAGACATGTGGCTGGCAAGAACAGCAGCCACAGATGCAGCAGTGGCACCGATCCTTGGAAGGTTTGGTAAGGGCTTGGGAGATGTTTGGGGTTTTTTTGTTTGTTTGTTTGTTTTGAGGGCACTCGCCCTCCTATGTGGGACCGAACCAGGGCCGCTGGCGTCCCAAGCCAGCGCTTAACCACCGTGCCACTTGGCCGGCCCAGGGCTTGGGAGATGGAATAATATTGACAAAAAAGTTGTGTCAGGAAGTTGAAAAAATTTAACCAGTGTTCCTCTACATCTGAAGAGGCTCAGTTCTGCAGGACTGCTTCGGAGCATGGCAATAGTTCAGCGGGGAGGAATATGGCCTTAGCAGGTCTTGAATTCATGATCTGGCAGAGCCTGTCCAGTAGAAACCACATTATAAAAAAGCAGGAGGACAATAAACTTGTAAATACTGAATTTTAAAAAATCCAGTGATTCTAAATTACTGCCTTTCTACCAGAATGAATGGAGGATTTAAAAGAAAAAATTGAGTTGTGTTGTTTTTTTTCCCCCTCCCTGATTTTATGCACTAGATTTTACAGGCTTGATTTTCTGTGTAGGATAATGGGTTCGGTGTAGACAGTGAATATAACTCATAGACATTGGGGCTTCTAAGGGAACTTGAAGACCTAACTCACTGGTTTACCTGGCTACAAATCAAAATACCCAGGTAGAGGCCTCAAATCTACATTTTTAACAAACCCCTTTGGTGCTTTGATAAATAGAAAATTTTGAAAACCACTGAGCTGGTTTTACTTTTCAAGTACTTGAATGGCCTGATTGGCAAGAGATCAGTATTCAGTTATACATTGATCTGTAGCAGAGTGGAATAAACAAAATTTGGGTTTGGGTTTGATTTTGTGTCTTACACGATCCCATTTCTTTTTGCAATCTTTCTTTGAAACTTCATATTTATACAATGAATGATGTCTGGAAGTTGGTTTGTTTGAATTTCTACACCATCTTCATCTCTGGGTTGTAGTCTAGATGGCTTAGAGTCAATTTGTTTTTCTTCTCTTAGGTGTCACTGGGCTTAAATTGTTTTCTGCCCATCTAGAAGATTTCTCTCCTTTAATGTTATAGGGAAAGATGAACTACCCATTGAGCTGACAGGAGCAAGAGTAGTAGGATTACTTTGATTTTGGAAATAATATATAGCTGCACGGTATGAAATCAACAGAGACTCATATCCTGGAAGACTAGTTAGTCTATCATGGTTGCCATTTTTCAATCCACAAAACTGCTGGAAGAGTGTCAAGGTCAGCGATAACTATTTCCAAATCCTCTGGTTTTGTTATCAGCAAAATTGATTAGCACTAGCTTTCACCTTATGTGGTATTTTTAAGGGAAATAGAGATCATCAAATGGTTATACATAAGTATCTGAGGAGTCACACTAAATCAGGTCAAAACAATGATAATTAAAATATAACACTGATTATTTTCACCTAATTAACCTTGAGATGCTCTGATGCCTAGCAAAAATATGAAATTAATAATAATAATAATAATAATAATAATAAAAAGAAAAGCATAGAGTAAGTGAGGAGGAGAGGTGGTAGAAGAGGGTAAAGAGGGTCAAATATATGGCGATGGAAGGAGAACTGATTCTGATCTGGGTGGTGAGCACACAATGTGATATATAAATGATGTATTACAGAGTTGTACATTTCAAACCTATGTAATTTCACTAACCATTGTCACCCCAGTAAATTTAATTTAAAAAAGCTTCTTTCCAACTATTTTTACCTTCTTTTTATTTTCCTCCTCACAACCAAGTGTTATTGGGCACTTGTCCTTTTTTAAGCATCTAGTACTTTGTATTAGCCCTTCTTCCTTCAGTTGTAAGCAAAAATCTATGTTATCAGTCATTTGATTAATGGATGTCTTTGTCCATCAGTATCAGTTAGTGCAATATGATTTTAGATATGAGTGTTACTGTCCATGAATTCTATTCCTGAGCCTATGGCACATTGAGAAGCTGCTAGTGTTGGGTAACTTTAGAATTCAGTAAGTTGCACTGTGCCTTATCAAAGATCAGGCTATTTTGTTTAATCATTACTAAAATTCAGAAAAATAATTTATTTATTCCTCAGAGCATAAGTTTCCTCTAGAATTATAATTGAAATAGTGTTATTCTCATTCTAATTAATCAGGATAAACATCACACTCCAAAGGTTAATGGTACTTGCAAAATAGGAAAACCTTTAAATATTTCAAAGGGTTCTGATTCAGATTCTAAAATTTCAGGATAATTATTTGCTAATATGTTTATGGGTCTTTACAGCTGACAAAGAATGTAAAGTACATAATCTTATTTAAAGTTCATCACAGACCTTGGAGATTAGCTCTAAATATCTTCTAGATATTTATTTTCTAGAAGAAGGAAGTGTAGGCAGTAACTTTGATCCTTAACCCAGGTCCTCTGACTCTCATTCTAATGATTTCTTGATTTTACGAATCACTCAATCACCCTGTTATTATTGTCTGTGTGCTAGAAAATTCTATATATATTTCCAACATTGCAGTTGTTTAAGAACATGGGGAATACGTTTGACTACCAGTGAAATGCATGTGATATTGAAGATAAAGCCCTAGAAGAAGAATTAAAAAAAAAAAATCTGTGACACTATCTAGGTTCTACTTTCTACTAACCACATGACCTTGAATAAGTTGCCTAAATTTCTCTGCAACTCACTTTTTTATAAAAGAGATGCTGAAGATTCCTGGTAGACCACAGTTTTAGTTTTCTATTGTGGTATAACAAAACACCCCAACCTTAAAAGAACAAGAATTTATTATTTCTTATGATTCCACTATTAGGGATTTAAGCAGAGCTCAGCAGGGAGGTTCTTCTGCCCTGTTTAAGCATTGGCTGAGTCATTATCTTGGTTGCATTTAGTTAGCCCCTGCGTTGGGCAGGAAGATTCAAGAAAACTTTCTTAACATGTTCAGCACCTCAATACTCCTCTCTGTGGTCTCTGTCAATGTCTCTCTCTGTCTCTGTCTCTATGTAATGTCTCATCACTCAGTAGGTCTTCCCAGTCTTCTTTTCATTATGTGGTTAGTTTCCAGAGAAGAGGAAAAGGAAGATGTCTGACTTCCTAAAGGTGAGGCCCTCCTTTATAGTCCATTGGCCAACTGAAGTCTGAAGGCCAGTACAGAGTCAAAGGAAGAGAAAATAGATTCCATCTCTTGATAGGTGGAGCAGTAGGCACATCTGAGGAAGGAAGATATTAATGGCACTCACCTTTGGAAACTATACCATGGTCAACCTCAGATGGTTACTGTGACTACTCAGTAAGAGACTGAAAGTTACATTTTTCAAACACAATTAATTATGAGGCATCTGTTAAAGAAGAACTGTTCTATGCTGTGGATATATAATTGTGAACAAAACAGATGTTCTTTTCTTCCTTGTGGTAGTATAAATGGAAGATATCAACTAAATAAATACACAGAGAAGCATTTAATTATAAACTTGAACAAGAACTATAAAGTGACAGAGTGATAAGCACAATGGCCTTAGATTGATAGGTCAGGAAAAACATCAGATCTAGAGATATGTGTGTGGAGAGGTACAGTCTGGGTTGAAGTTAGCCATGTGAAAAGAAAGGAAAAGAATATTCCAGGCAGAGGCACATGAGATGACCATGAAAAGTGTTCTAAGCACTGAAAATTCAGTATATGGGTTCAGAGAGTATGGCCTGTGAATGCACCTGAGGCAGGCTAGGCAGCTTTGTTATTATGGTGTGAAGATTCCCCCATTTCATCCAGAAGTTAAAAGAAGGTTCAGTCAAAAGTTGTACCCATGCCACAGTATTATGTCATGGCTGAATATGACTGGTGAAATAAAAATGCTCAAAGAGAATCTGGTTTCTTCCTTGTTCAGTATGTTCCCACAGTCACTGACAGGTGTGTGGGGGCAGGAAGGAAGAAGAAAGAAAAAAAAACTTCAAAGATAGAGATTCAGGAACTTATTTTTCTAAAACAAGCTCATTTCCCCTTCCTGAGCATCTATGATTACTAATGTTATTACTCTTATAGCTTCTCCATCATTAAGTGAATCTGTGATCCTACCTGCAAATTCAATTACCCTAGCTTTGCAAACACCAAATCACACAAATTAATATTTTAATTGAGTTAACAAAGTACAATTTAAAATGACCACCACTTAATTTTAATTATGCATGCATAACAAAGAATTCATTCCAAATGTAATTTTTTTCTCAAAGAGTCAAAGCCCAAAACTAAATGATAAATTCAAAGTCAAGCAGTTAGAACAGGATCTAAATCATCACAGATCTTGGATATCTCTGCTTAGTACAGGAAGGATTAACTCAAAAAGATACACTGCCTCCTGATAGAGGAAAACAATCTGCTAAAAAGTAATTTACACCAATTCACCACCTATTTACTGCATATTTATTGCATGCCTAGCTCCATGCAGTGTATTTAAGGACACAAAGAAATGTACGATGCTGTGTAACTCTCAGTCTTGCTGAATGGAGAGGATCAGCCCTAACCAGAAGTCAAAATGACAAATAATATAGCATGAAGAATATCAAAAGCAGTTATACTGACAAGAGTCCTGGAAATTTAGAGGAGAGTCTCCTATGTGTACAGACCAACAAGAATGATAGGATCCATTGAGGCCACTGCAATCAGCCAATTTATATCTTTATTGTCTTCCCAGCATCCACTCCTGTCTTCTTCTTTCCATCGGTAGTTGTGGACATATAACCTAGAAACACCAGTGTGTGCCTTATGTCTTCATGGCTCGGTGATCAAGTGAGCTGGGACATTTGATTGTACTGAGTCTCAGCACTCATGCTTAGAATGCAGGGGTGTGTCCTTAATCTTGTAACCCTGTTGGAGAATGGACTCTATGCAGAACAAATGCCAGCAGAGATTTGAGAAGGGAAAGGGTTGTCTGAAGCTATATCTGCCTTTGCATTGTTTTATTTATTTATTTTCAAATTTTATTTACCTTAGCAATCTAGGTGATAAGAAAGCTACTGCCTCTAGGATGATTCAGGTTGTTTAATCAATACCTGCTTTCAGTTACATTGTGTAAGCAGGATGGTGAAACAACCCTTAAGAATAGCTCCCATCCTAAGAGTTCATGACACTGATTTTTTTAACAGGAATCAGTTTCAGCACCGGACTCTACCAATTCCTCCAAGTTGGAACTGGTGATCATTTAGTGAGTTAAATAAGTCAATTATATTAGTTGGAATGGAGAGGAAAGAAGAAAAGAAAGGAAGGAAGGAAGGAAGGAAGGAAGGAAGGAAGGAAGGAAGGAAGGAAGGAAGGGCGAGTGATGGAGGGAAGAAAGGAGGGAAGGAAGGAAAGAAGGAAGGAGGGAAGGAAGGAAGGAAGGAAGGAAGGAAGGAAGGAAGGAAGGAAGGAAGGAAAAGAGAGAGAGAAGGGAAGGAGGGAAGGAAGGAAGAAAGGAGGGAAGGAAGGAAAGAAAGAAGGAAGGAAGGAAGGAAGGAAGGAAGGAAGGAAGGAAGGAAGGAAGGAAGAGAAAGAAAACCAAGGAAGGAAGAGAAAAGAAAGCAAACTCAATTTCTGGCTGCACAATAAAGAATACTCATGGATATTCCCTGTTGATATACTTATATGTAAAAAAAACTGATCTATAGTCTAAAGGAATTCATACATTATTACCATACCTTAAAAAAACAACTTGTAATTTTATACTAGACCGTGTGTATTCTGTCTAAAGGCAGACTTCATGTCATAGACAACTAGGTATTGGCAGAGCCTAGCACAGAACCAGGGTTTCTGGTTGAAGAAATTTCAAGTTTCCTCAATATGTCAGGAATGAAGGAGAGTTGGGTGCTGGTACTGTTCGTTCGTTGGCTTCAGTAAGAAATAACAAGTCCAGTGGAAGCAAAACAGGAGAAATGTGTGATTCTTAAGAAATATGTGTATATATATGTGTATATATATATATATATATACACAGTTGCCTTTTGAACAGCACTGGCTTGATCTATGCAGGCCTATTTATACGTGGAGGATTTTTAGCTTATACTATCAATAAATACAATATAGTACTGTAAATGTATTTTCTCTTCCTTATGACTTTCTTAATAAGATTTTCCTATCTCTAACTTACTTTATTGTGAGACCACAGTACATAATACATACAACATAAAATTTGTATTAAATCAACGGTTTATTATCAATAAGGCTTCTGGTCAAAAGGAGGCTATTAGTAAAATTTTTAGGGAATCAAAAGTTATACATGGATTTCAGAGTATGCGGGGGAGTTGGAGCCTCTAACCCCCTTGCTGTTCAATGTTCAACTGTACATACTTTTTGCCTACCAACAAGAGACAAAATGCTAAGATTACACATATCAGTTTGGCTGTTTCTGGGGGGAAATTGGAAACTGTTAAGCCACCACTCTACTGCATTCGACATTCAACAATACTTGGGAGTAATAGCTTCATTGCTCTTGACATTTTTCTATATTCTTCCTTAATTAATTTTTTACATCTTCTCTGGAAGGCCCAATCATATTATTAACAGTAACCCACAATACCCCAATAAAATAATCTGTATAAATTAACAGGAACACATGCAGCCCCTCGGCGTGCAACCTTTTCTAGAGTGCCATAGAGAGGTACATTTTTAAAAATGACTTTTTCATGTAATTCAAGTGACACATGTATCATTTGCAATGATAATAGTGATTCTTATCTTGGTAGAACTTCATAGTTCACAAAGCTACTAAAATTGCTTCTAAAGATCACCATAAAGAAATACCTCTATTTATGATCTCTGTGGATACAGATACTGTTTTCCCAGACAGGAACTGTGCAATATAGGTTTGTTCTAGACAAATAAGAGTAATTAGCTGTGTCCCTCAACTCAGAACGAAGGAAAAATCACTGGGTTGGCTGATGGTGACAAACAATTGTAATAGAATGCTTCCTTCACTGAGGATTCCGACTTCACAAAGTTAAGCTATCAACATGCTCAGCTCCCTGTCAGCCCCAATGACAAGCTAAGTCTTAGTGGATACAAAGCTATGCCCTCCAAGCAAATGGTAAAGTTACACTCTAAGAATCAAACAACAAAATATAAGCTCAGAATGGGGAAAAACAATCAATCAGATGAAAGTACCCCTGTGGCTAGGAGACATGGAAAACAACCAAGTCCAATTAATGTAACTGAGATACACATGAAAGCTGAACACCACTAGAGCAACTGATAATTTAATCAGCACCATTTGAGCCTTCTCTTCCATCATTTATACAAATATTTTATTGATGGTATTTTTAAGTGATAGGCATCACAATGTTAGGGACTGAGATATAAGGATAACTCAGACATGGCCTTGGCTTTAAGGATTCACAACGCATCAAAAGATACATATGTATAACCATAATGACAGCAATGCCATGTGAGTGTTACGACAGAGGCATTTGCAAAGTGTGTGTAACATAGAGAAGGAAACAAACACTGTCTATAACCAAAGGTAGTTGAGAACGTTCTTATAGAAGAGGTTCGAGAGGAGTTCTTACAGAGCTGGTTTTTCAAAACTTAGTATTCCAAGGAATCACCACAATGGTCAGGGACAATCAACATGTCTTGTAATACTAAATTTCTAAACGTCATTTATTTGTAAGATGATAACAATAATTTAGTGCTGGTACTGATGTCCAAGCAGGCAGGAGTCCTCAGAAGTGTTCATTACATCGAGAAAATACATGTAATCAAAAGTGACCATAGGACAGTGAGTCCTGATTTGGGTCTGAGTGATGGTTGGGTGCACTGAGACATGTGGCACAAAATTAAGGTCAAAAGAATATAAAAAAAAGTAGGTTGCCATGGTAAAACAGACTTAATTTGTATGTAAAGGTGCTGTTTTGCATAATATAAATGAATTGTAGCAGGTGTACTAAAAGTACTATTGATTTGGTAACACTCAATGTTTGGAAAGGGGCAAGAAATATAGATGGTGCTGTTCTGGGAGCTGTATGATTTACTGTTGAATTTTATACTGAGCTGATATTTAAGGATCCCTTTGGTGCACAGATGTGTATAAGATATTAATATTCCTCCCCCTCCAAATTTATTGCAGTATAGACCATGAAGTCTTTGAAAATTAGGGTTTGACAGATTGATATGAAACAATTACTAGACTTCTTATAGGCTGGAAATATATGGAAAAGGGTATTTAAGGAAACAGAATAGATGTGCATGAAAGAAGATGAAATATTTGGGAGATACAAAACTCAATTGAGTATGTGATTTGAGGGAGGAAACATATTCAGTACTTTGGGATGGCGGGAGACAATGCATGAGGCAAAGACAGAACTAAGGTGGGTCATAAAGATTATAAAGACAGGACTAATATGCATGAAGAACTGACTGTTATCTCTGGGGAGGGCTGTTAAGGAGGGGAGATGGCTCAAGTAAAGAGACTTTAATGAAGTAAATTTTTACATCTGTGTTTAAAATCATTCTCAGAATAAAGGAATTAACAAGGGATGCTGAGGCACCCCCAGGTTTTGCTTTCCTGCCCACAGGAAGGGGAAAGAAAAGGAAGACATTTTACAGGATTCTGACAAGACATGGAGCCATAGAGGGAAAGACTCATAGTGGTAGTGGTGGTGGTGGTGGTGGTGGTGGTGGTGTTTGGCAAAAAGGCAAGGAGGGAACAGAGATAAAATAACTGATCGTTCTCTGTTCCCAAACTCAAGACTCTTGCTAATGCCTCCCATTGGATGAATTCAATTTGAAATTAACTAGAAGCACTGACATGGTGATTCATTCTTTAGGATCAGCCTCGGGCACAGAACAAGTTAGAAAAGGGCATGAAAGAAAAAGGCCAACAGTAAATGGAGACTAGCAAGCACAACCGATTGGGAAGAAAAATAGTGGGCTGGCTTCTCCATAAACAAAAGATATTTTATTTGAGATCTTCCAGTTGCTATAGGTCTGATTTGTTTTTCTCCCCAAGAAATGTTTTAATAAGTTAACATGGCTTTTTGGGTTTCTTGATATCCAGAGGTATGAGTTTAATTAGCTAATCCAAGTCTTTTGAATATAAGTACAACCTATCTATTTTTGTTAATAAATATATTTGTAACTCATCCATTAGCCTTATTTTTTTAAAGCATAGTTAGCATGTCTTATTTCTCAAGAATTTGGTCACCTATGGGTGCTGTTTTCAAACTAAAGACATGGTGTAATATTTTAGATTTTGTATTTCACAAGACAG
The DNA here is from genome assembly GCA_033961575.1 of Aselliscus stoliczkanus. Taxonomy (NCBI): domain Eukaryota; kingdom Metazoa; phylum Chordata; class Mammalia; order Chiroptera; family Hipposideridae; genus Aselliscus; species Aselliscus stoliczkanus. The sequence continues at coordinate 88,899,414 of CM066730.1, forward strand.
AATTTACCTGCAGCTTTACTGAACTAAAAGCTACAAATTAATCTTGGCCTTACAGAGCTATATAAAATAAAAATAAAATAAAATAGAAAGGCAGACTCAGTCAAGAGATGATCAAATATGCAAACTCACCACTGAGTTGGAGGGATAGCCAGTATGCTCTTTTGCCTATTTCCAAGTTTCAGATACTTTTTCTTAGGATCTATTTAAAAATCTATCAATCTTCCTTCTCAGATTTCTCTATGTTTAGAAATATTTTTAGGAGAACCAAATCGTTCTAGTAACAGAAGAACTCGGTTTGCCTGAATGTAGTGAGTGCCAGACTACTTTCTGGTGGAAAAAAACAACAACAACAGAGAAACCAGAGGGGTGGAGAGAGAGAGAGAGAGAGAGAGAGAGAGAGAGAGAGAGAGAGAGAGAGAGAGAGAGAGAGAGAGAGAGAGAGAGATCTCATGTCCGAGATAGAAAATTTATTTTATGTTAAAATATTTTCTTTTGCTTTTGTAAGGGTTATAAATATTTCAAATTTTAACTTAGGCAGTGTTTTCTGAATAAAATTTTCTGACCTTTACTGGAACATTTGAGTTGTCCTTCCCTGTTCAAACCTATGAGACAAAATTTCAGAGACTTCAAAATCCTTTGTTGGCAATAGACACGGATGTTGTGTTTATTGTTCCCTTAGTCTTTAATTTTTATTAAAATTTTATTTTGCTTCCTTGGAAGCTAGGATAGTTTGTTTTTTTGAAGCTTTCTCTTAACTCTTCTTCTGATTCTTTTTGGCCCTAGTGTGAACCAGAGAGGCACCAGTGTTGGTCTCCAGACATTTGCTGGACTAGGCAGTACTTCTATTTAGGATTTGTGCTGCGCATCCTTTCTTGTTGCTTTCTGCTATACATTTATAGTACAATTCAGTTTATGTGATCTAGAGTTCCTCTTGGAAAGAAGTGCTAACTTGCATTTTTCACTTAAATACACAAAGTGTACTTTCAATACTAATGTGTAGTGCCTTCTGCAATCAGAGTTGGTCTTGTTTCTACTTATTTAAGTTAGAGAGCTACATTTTCTGACTATAAAAGCAGACTCAGAGAAGATGATCATGAAGGGAGGATGATGGGAAGATCTTTTTTAAAAGCCTGAATTTACTTATGACTGCAGATTTGGCCATTAGCAATAGGCCATTATTGTTCTAAAGCTGAATCTTTTCAGACCCATCTTAAAACTAACTTTTCATTTTTCCAGAAAACAATGCTCATCCCGACCCTATAACATGACTGCACAAGATCTGGTTTTCAATTTCATAGCACTATTACCTATATCTCTTATTGGCCCTTAAAACATATTGTAGGTTGTCTTATTATTTTTATGTGTCTTCATCTCTCTATTAAAACAAAATGTAAGGGTGCAGGATTTGCCTTGGGCAAAATAATGAGGAGAATAATTGCTAAAGGTGAGCAGCCTGGGAGCCTAGGAACTAAGGCAAGTGCTGACACCATTTACTGTAATCTAGTCTGAGGGAATATTATGAAGTGAAGAAAATGGAAATTTCTCAGATTTGTTATAATATTGTCAAAGTATTTTCATATTGCCATCTTGGGCACCAAAGCTTCACCTGGATAGTCAATTATGGCTAAATATTATCTTTACGATTGCATTAAAAGCCATGATACTAACTATATTCCAATATTGAAAGATCCTACTCTTTGAAACACAACAATGGGGATGGAATAAGTTAGTCAAATAAACTCATAGTACTGATTGCTAAGGAGTTAGCAAGGTATTGCAGAATTTAAACCATCAATGATATTTTTTAAATGGCCCATAGAAGGCTTATAGCTATATACCTGATGCCTCATGGGAATTTATTTCTCTGCATGTGAATGGCAGTCTCAATGATCAGATTGTGTTTGAGTTGGGGGTGGGCATACACTAGAAATCTTTAGCTGAAGTCATTGATTACTACAATTGACTGTTAGGTAACAGGTGACTGTTAGGTAAAATACTAAATGAAAATGTTGTCTTTTGAGTTAATGTTTCATTGGCAATAGTATATTCATCACTTTATTTTTCTCCCCTTGTATTTTAACATTTTTTATGGTCATATTCATTTGGATATTTTTCTAGTGAGAGTCACATTATTGCATAATATCTGGTCTCTGTTTTATGGAACGACTTTTCTTCCCCCTGGTCAATTCTGTAAGTAGTAACACTGCTAAGTTAATGGAACACTCTGTTTTGGTTCCAGATATTTAGCTTATCAGTTTAGTGATCAGCTACTAATATTCTGAAGCTAAATTTTTAGCAGCACAAATATCCAAGTGTATCTGACCAAATTCAGAGTTGGGTCTTTCCTTCTGATAGCCTTTAGCTCTTAATCTCCTTCCCAAATGTGAAGACTAGCATGTTACTTGGAATCAGAGCACATATTCACATTTGTGAATTGATCTACTCACTAAAATTTATTCATAACATCAAAATGAATACTATCAGCAAATTCTCAGTCATTTGTTGACATGCACAAAATGGCAAAAAAAATTTATATTGCCTGATACATACATTCCTAGCTGAGGTCGAACAAAGCCACACTCTGTCCTGTGTTTCAGTTCTCATTCAGAGACAATGAATTATGAAGATGTTAGGGAGTCATGTGGTGTACTGCAAGAAACTCTAGCTCTGGATCCGTTGAATGGAGTTTGAATCTAAATTCTGGAACCTGTCAGTGATAGCCTTAGGTAAATCACTTAACACTTCCATGCCTTGTTTTCTCTGTAAAATAAAGAAAATATAATCTACTATGATAAGTTGATTTTAGGATTTAAAATTATAATCTATGTTATATAGAGATAGAGATACGATATATATATATATATATATATATATATATATATATATATATATATATATATCCCTGAGGAGCAATGGTTCAGTATTCATTAATTCAGTGTTTACAATGACTACTACTACCACAAATAATAAGAATTGACTGTGTATAGGCTGAGTCCAACTAAAACTAGTTAAAGACAATTTTTAAGAGGGAGCCCAGCATCATCTTAGGGCAACAGAGACTACAAAACCCAAGAGAAAAACTAAAATCTATTATACATGTTAAGAGAATTCAGTAAGGTGTCTGAATTAAAAAAAATGTATAAAAATCAATATCCTTTAAATATACCAATATTATGATCTAAAACTATTCATCTATTTAATAATTGTTAGATTATTTCAGGAAATAGCAGTAGCCTCCAATCATTCGAGGTATTTGGAAGTTAAAGCTTCACTCCCCTGCAACCTGTCCAGGAAATCTGACCAATTTGGATGGTAAGGAAATAATGAGTCCTTGTTAGATTCAGACCTTTTATTACTCACATGGACAATAAAAGCAAGAATAGCAGAGGCAATAGCTTACTACATCTGTTGTCCCACAGGAAAATACCAAAACAAAATGTGACAGATGACAATGCAATATGAGTAGTGGGCACCCTGTCCCTGAGAAGCTGATCACATGCTATATGTAGCTAACCAGTTTTATAATCTGAACTGTACTATGAGGATGAGGGCAAGGCAGAAATCTTCAGACCTCATCAGAACCTGAAAGATAGTGAGAAAGTACCTTATAATTATTTCTGTGAGATAAGTAGATAAGAAATGGCCTTGTAGCAGCTCCTCACAAGACCCCATGCTCCAATGTACCAGGACGAACAGAGCATTCTGCCAAGATGAGCTGTGGTTAAGCCTTCCTCCTGGTGCCTATGTGGATTTGTGTAAGGTCATTAGGGCACCAGGCTGAATCAGTTCCTATTACTCCACGGTATCTAACAATGAAATTAAACCTTGGTTCAAGTTCTGACAAAGGTACAGAAGAGTTTCCAGCAATCATTCAAGAAGTCATGTAACTAATTTTGTATCTCATAGTAAGCCACACTCTAACCAATATCTACCCAATCAGTTGGGTCATTCCACAAAGAGCTCCATTATGTAGAAGAAAACAAGGTGAGCAAGATCTCATGAGCTACTACAAAGCTTTGGGGACCTGGGCTTGCTTTTCTTGGGATTCTCTTACCTCATTTGTGCTAAGGCAGTGAGGTTTCTTAAAAGCTTTCATTTCAGCCTTATTGCATATCTTACATACAATTTATCTAAATAAGTGATATATATTTTTGACATCTCTTTCACTAATCAACAAACCTGGGCCATTTCAATAACAATATTTAAAGTGATCAAATAATATCTTTGAGTGTGTATTTCTTTTTTTTTTTAAAGATTTTATTGGGGAATTGGGGGAGGGGAACAGCGTTGGGGAATCGGGGAAGGGGAACAGACAAGTTGCTGTCTTTTTGTTCTTCAGTCTAGTTGTGGAGGACGTTGCTTCACTGGCCCATGTTGGTATCATCATTGCGTTCTTCCCGGATGAGGCAGATCGGTCGCCAGCCTCTGGATGGTCGCTCACCGCGGCTATTGGCAGCTCACGCTGGCTGCCAGCCACTCACTGTAGCCTATGGCAGCCCATTGCAGCAGGGGCTGCAGCCCACACCATTGCCGAGGCTTGCACAGCCCAGCTCCAGGTGGAGCTGTTGTTAGCTGTAGAGGGCAGTGTCACTGGCCCTCATATGTGGGATCCGAACCAGGGCCGCTGGCATCCCAAAACCAGCTCTTAAGCAATGCTCCACTCGGCCCACCCTGAGTGTGTATTTCTGATAAGTGTATTTCAAATACTAATAAACCTCCCCTAGGGTAGAGACGAAAATTAACTTATACCAAGCAACACACACACACACATACATATCCCAAGTCATTACACTGTGTCTACTTGAATATACTAAAAGAAAATGATCAAATAACGATATAAGAGACAGAAACACCCAGATAGCCTACGTATAATGGACGAAAATATCCCATTTATCAAAGCAATTATAAAAAGTCAGATAAACAGGCTACCCAAGAATTTACTTAAGTGGAAAAGTACTAGATTAAAAAAAAAAAAAATTCCAATGTTGCTGAAGGACATGGAAGAATTAAGAGTATATAGTGCTCTTGATTCAGAAGATACATCATAAATATGTCTGTTTTTCCTAAGTCAGTCTATAAAATTAATATGATTTCAATAAAAATACCAATGGCAATTATTCAAGATGATTTTAATCATATTTAAAAAGCAAAAAATAATTTAATCAGGACAGTTTTTCAAAAAGAAGTATTATGGGGGATCATTCTATTAGATATTAAGTAGATCTTCTAATTGAACCAGTGATGTATTAGCACATTAATAAACAGATCAATAGCATAGTCCCAAAAGACCAGAAATGTGAAAAATACGTAGGAATTTTTGCATATGATAACATTAATATTTGAAATCATAGGTAGAAAAATGAATGATTAATAAACTTAATTGAGACAACTGATTAACCAACTAAAAATATCCTTTCTTAACAATTTATACAAAAACAAATACCAGATACATTAAGAACTTAAAAGTGAAAAATAAAATACATGAAGAAATTTTAGAAAAAATTTTTTTTATGTTAGAATGAAAAATTCCTCTTTAATTATGGAATCAAACAGAAGTCATAAAAGAACAAAAATCATGATTTTCTGTTATGTGATTCTAACACTATCTACATAGCAAAAACACTGAAACATAAAAAACAAAATTAAAATTCCCATTTCATATAAAAGGAAATTTATTCATTTGCCTAAAAGGTAAAAGTTTTCTATAAATCAATGAAAACAAATAAGAGCAATTGAAGTTAAAATGGGCAAAAAATTTAGACAGGTCAGAGAAATGCAGATATACGTGGCCCTTAAGCATGTGAAAGTATGCTCAAACTCAAACTCATTCACAATAAGACAAATATAAGTTTAAGTTATAAAATGATTTTTCAATTAGCAAGGGTTATAATGTTTGCAAACACACTGTGTTGACAAGGGAATGTCAAATAGGCATCTTTGTATATTTTTCTAGAAATGTTAAATGGTACTATATTTATGAAAATAATTTGACAATATCTATGGAAACTTGATGTGGAAGCAGCAATTCTATTTCTAGGAATTTGGTCTATATGTGTACTTGCATAAACATATGCATGTATTCATTGCAGCATTTCTTGTAATAGCACAACATAAAAATATCATAAATACTTGGACTGATTAATTAAATTGTGGTACAGCTATATGAGTTGCTTTAAAAAAACAACAACAAGAGATTGCCATATATAGATGCAGACTAATCTTCGGAATATATGATAAGTGACAAAAGCAAAACACCTAAGACTATGTTGTTTACTTATTAAAAATGAAAAAGATTAAATACACATGTACACTTGTCTATACGCAGAGAATCTCTGAACAAGGACCCAAGATATGTCTCTAATGGTGTCTCATGGAGAAGGAAACTCAGTTATTGGGAGATTCAGTTGAGAAGCAATTTTGTTTTTATGTTATACCCTCTTGTACTTCTTATTATATCATGTATCTATTCAAAGAAAAAATAAGACTTATTTTAAACATTTCAAAAGATTCTATGGATATTTATCAGCTATCCCTTATGAAAGCAAGATGTCAAGAGAAAGACCCAGATCTGAAGTCTAGAGAAAAAAAGATATCTAGCTAGGTGACCAGCAATCAGAAATAGGGCCAGAAAGTTGAACAAAAAGGAAATTTAAGAGCTAAATCAAGGAATACCAGCTGTCTACTCCCACATTCATCAATCTTATTTTAGGCAAGATATATGGCTGTCTCCAGGGTATGACTCAGCCTCTCCTGACAATTTGAAAATCATTTTAATAGTTTCCTTAAACTTTAAGTTGCTAAAATCAATAACATTTACAGTATCTGATTAATGCGTTCCCACTCACCATCTATGAACACAGATGTTTTTAAACTAATTTTAGCATACCTTTTAAAAAAATAAATGAGTGTGCAGCATCTCAATATCTATATAAATAAAATGGAGCTGTTCTGCTTGAGAAGTCTGGTTTAACTGCTCCAACTTCCGTGTTAAAATACTGCTCTCAGCAGCCCGCCAACCTTTATCTCATTGAATACAAGTTGAAAACTTTTGTTTCATGGAGAATAAAAGAAGATGGACATTTGCTGTTGGTAACATACGGATCCTCTGACAGGTAGCAAGACAGGCCATAGGTGGTTCAGGGTTTTGCTGGCAGGCAGGAGTCAATAGGGACAAGTCTCTGGAACTCTGGAGGGTTTTCAGGAAACTGGTCCTGTCTTGGGTGCCAAATTTTTATACCCACTTAATATGTCGGCATGAAAACCAGAGAATAAGACTGTGCTTCCCATCTGTCTGAACTTCCGTCCAAGGTGGGGAGCTTTACTTTTCCACCTTGTTTGCCTCATAAGCTCACTTCTGCCATATTCTCTGTACTTTGCCTCTCAATATTGACTAAACATTTTATTTAGTAGTAGTACAAATAACATTTCTAAGATCTTTAAATATTTGCTTAGACTCCCAACCTTGTGTGTTTGTATGTGTATTTTATATGTGTGTGTATATACTCATACATACACAAATGACTTCCTGCTTTTCAGTCTTCACATACTCATAGTCACACTTGTAAACAATATCCCCACTGCATTCCTGAGCCAGAGGCTCAATCACGATAAAGTGTATGTTGAGTTGGAGGAGGCTCAAGAACCCGTCGTTTTCCCCAAACTGTTACCTGTTCCATGGTGCAAAGTTGAACAAGTTATTTAAACTCTGTGAATCAGTTTCAAAAAGGAGAGAGCACATGGGCTTACTTAGTAGTGTGTCTATACATGCTATGCTGATCCGTGTATGTGAAGAGCCTGGCATGTGGCAATTGTTCAATAAACTGTTTGTTGCTGATTGAATAAAAGATAGCCATAATCAGGGAGCATCAAAAATACTATTTTTTTTGATATAATGCAAATACATGTATCTTTGCCTTAGTTTTAGCTAACACAATTAATTAGAAAAAAAGCAGATCTATAAAAGTAATCAACAGCAAATTTATGAGTTATTTGTATTTCAAGAGAATCATATGCACATCATTGCCAGTTTACCAGCAGGTTTATTATAGCACTAGGGTCAATAAATAATACTGTGCACATTATATACAAGAATATATGATTTCACATCTCTTCCTTATCACAGCTGAGCAGATCTCAAACACACACATAAGGAAACCTGAGCGGTAAGGCCACATTTTTATAACATCCACACTTTACAAATCCTGCTTGTGTTAGACCAGAGAAAGCACTGAAACTTTAGCTGGAACATATTTCTGAATAGCATTCATCAGTTATTAGGATATTAGATATTCTGGACTGAGAAGTAACATGGGAGTTCCATGATGTCTAGTTGAGCCCAGGATATCTCAGAATCCCTTCCTTCTTTCTGAGTTGGTCTTCTTCTTTTGGTTTTCATCTATCATGTCATTTCCCTGCTTAAAGTTATATTTGTTATTAACTAAGGATAAACATTGAACAATTTAGCTAACTGTCCAAGCTATTTTATATATATATATATATGTATATATATATATATATATATATATATATACATATATATATATATATCCCCTCATCTGTGTATAATAATGTCATTTAAGGCAGGATCAAGCATACATCCTCTCACTCTGTACCCATGTCATATGGGCTGTCACTGTGGCACTCCTCTAGCTGGGTTGATCTTTTCACTCCAGACTGAGTTTTCCATTCTCCTTCTCATCTTTGGGATTTTAATCAAAATTTTGCCATTGCCTAGAACCCCATTCTCCACCCTCACATATTTAACTTCTCTCAACTTTGGAGACCTAGTTCAAGTTCACATTTTCTAATGAAGTTTAGGGATGAGGTAGGGGAGATGAAGAGAAGGATGGGAGATTAATTCCTTGCCAGCTACTACACCCTTCCTTACATTTAGAATTATGATTGCTCACTAACTCATTTGATATATGACCCTTAGTATATTTAGTTCTAATAGTTTTATGATTGTTAGTCTTGTCTTGCAGAAAATTAGGATTGACACTGTCTTTGAACCTCCTTGGCACAGTAGAGATGTGAAGAGTGTGTAGTCTATACATTTATGCTAAATTGACTTGGGTTGACCAATCTAAATGACTGCTTGTTTTCTGTTAGCCTCATTTTAACATTTTAAAATGTTTTAGAGTTGGTTTTTCATCCTTCTGCTTAGATTCTTGCTACTAACTCTACATACAGGCATTTAGTAACAAACTTTATGAGCTTTAGCTCAGTGGTTTTCAAATGTTATTATACATACAGACTTTCCTAGGATCATGTTCAAAATGCACAAGCTGGTTTCTTTTTCCCACAATATATTATAATAGATACTCTGAATGGCACTCTTGATTAAAACAAACTATTGGCTTGTTGGAAAAGTTATGCTGCATTTTTGCAACAAAAAACATAGAAAAAATACATCATGACTTTTCCGACGACCCAATATAAAAATTGAGAAAGTATTAAATCAATAATTTTAAATTTTAAATTCACTGAGCAGACAAGAAAGCAAGAGACATTTACAATGGCCAAGGTAAAGTGAAAGCATGGATAGCAAGATAAAGTCTCAGCTCCTTACAAGTCCTACGGCAGTTTTTATCATGCACCGTCTATCTAATGATGTATGGCTTCATTTCTTGTCACTTGGCATTTTAACATAATCTAGAATCATTGATATTTTTATCATCTTATACACACACTGTTGTGCTTTCCCTTCTGCCTAGAATGACTTTCTTCACCTCTTCATCCCACTAACTAGTCATCTAGTTAGACTTATATACTAGTTTATAAAATATTCAAATGTTCCCTTCCCCAGGAAGCTTTCTTTGACTCTGAGGCAGGAGGATTTTGTTCTTCTTTATGCTCCCATAAGACCCAGAGCTTAGTCTTTCTCATTTCCTTTAGCATGTCTTATTATGTCCCTTATGTTTCTACCTCCCTCCATAGGTTATACATTTCTTGAATCCACTCAGTGTTAGGTTCAACCCTTGACATAGTTTGGGCTGATGGTGAATACAATAATCAATACAACTAATAATTGCATTTCATTTGTTTGTAATACTTATGCACACATACATAAAATAGTAACAGAGATGGACAAATGTGACAGTAACCATATGAATACAGTAAAACAGGAACACAGAGGAAGCCATTTAACTTCAAGGAGTGTGGAAGATGGGAGGTGGGATTTTCACCGTTAAACATGGCTAACTAGGAGATTAGCCTCCATCTAGAACTGAATTCACTGCTCCAACTGCAATTAAATATATAATTGTTTCACATGATCCAAAAGGGTCTTAATTGGAACTTCTTTTACTCTGCTGTAGAATGTTTTTGCTTTCCAGAATATCAGTTATAGCCACTATGTTTTCACTTTACAGGCAGAGCTTCTGCTAGAAAAGTTGCAAGTTATGATTTATGGTAATTACATCTGGTTATAAGGCCTTGCATATGGCAAATGCTTCACAATGTAAGTACTTTCATTGGTCCTTGCCTATGCAATAATCATAGAACAATAAATAATCTTGCTTGACTATTTGGACCACAATGTGAGCAGAGAGGGGAGAAGGAGCTCTTTTGTAGATTTATTCCTGCCACCAGGTTGCAATTACCATTAAACTTCCCTCTCTATTTTACATTTCAAACCTGTCAGCAGCCTCGTCACCAACCAGCTGAACTTTCAAAACTCTGAATAAAACAACCAAGTCAGGGAACTCAAGAAATCTGGAGAATCAGTGGGCGACAGTGGTGTGTGCTTGCCACCTTTCTGATTTTCCCTTCAACACTTCCCTTTGCTTAAATATCCCCTACAGAAGCACTTTCATTAGCTGAATTTTAGCTGCAGCTCTAGCATACTGGAAATGTAATGTCTAGTAGCAAATTCATTATCACAAAATTATGATGCAAACAAACAATTTGGTTGCCTCGTAGAGTTCATTATAAAATGATTCTACATAAACTGTGTGAGAAATAGAGATGGTGAGTATGTGGTATTGCATTTTCACAGGATGTTTGCTTAAAATCACCTCCTTGGGAATAATGGAAGGTTTTAGAGTTATTATTAACTCTTTCAGGTCAGCAGGGCAATGGTTACTTTCTCACTAATTTTCTCTCTGTTTCCTTAGTGACCTAAATGTACTCATGCACTGTTCCAAAGCTTTTATTAACATGTACATGAACGTTTTAAAATTTTTCTCCAGTATGAAAATGTTCCACTTTTCTGAGATTGTTTCTTTTCCCCTGAAAGAAAGCTTTTTTTGTTTCCCTCCTTTCTTCTATACCTTTATCCATTGATGTAATAAAACTTCAATGAAATAAAAAAATCAAGCCACTTCTTTTGGACCATTAGGGTCTATGAATAATTAGGTTGCCCATGTGATGAATTTCAGCAATGCATTATTAATCAGTGACAGGCACTGCTCTTTCCCATGATAAAGGGCAATGTCAAAAAAGATACATATGTTTGGTTCTTGTTTATGAATGGCCTGCATTATCATTGATTAAAATTGCATCTGACGATGGAAATTACCTAGGACCAGAGTTTGTAAAGAGATAACACTTGTCCTTGTTTATCCCTGTTTGAAGACATGGGAGTTGACATGTCCAGCTGGATAGAGGCGTGTGTCCTGGCAGGTCCTCTGAGGCATGAAACAGCAAGGGTTTCTTTTTTTCCCCATCTACCTTTTCTTCCATGCTTTAGCAAAAACAGGACAACTTTCTCAGATTTTTGCTATTGGAGCAATGCCCATGTGACTTGGGTCACTTTCAGGTACATTCCTGAGGTAATCTATAATTCCCAGTTTAATTTTCCCTCTCTCATTAAGAAATCCAGGGATTGAACTAGATGTTACTGATATAACCAAATCCTCTCATTTATATAAAAAAATGACAACAACAACAAAAAACACCTTGGGAGTTTTGGTATTTTAACTTTAATAAGTAGGACATTATTTGGTACCTCTTCGCAATTGATTATTTCATATTGTTTCAGGACCCACTAGATAAGAAGGAAAGATTTGATTGATAGGATAGAAATAAAATTTAGAGATCTCTGATTCAAAATTTGTGATGCTTCATAATGCATGTACATAGTCCCTGTCATTTAAGTTGTTTAATGTAGTCTTTAATTATTCAGTGTCCTTGAAGTGTTTCCAATACAAAGAAGTCCTTCATGAGCCTCCACCTGTGAGTTTCAGCTACAAATTCTTGTGCACTGAAAGACACTGAAAAGTGTAATTCATATATGATGTAGGTACATTGTGAACCTTAGTTTTATTGATAAACTTACTTCACCTGGTCTACCTGGTTCTTTCTAATATTATACTAAATTGCATGTGGGGGTTTGTGTATTCACTTGGGGTAGTAATAGAAGACCTGTGTGTTTAACCACAGGTCAACATCGGTTCCCTCTTGAAGCCTTTAAACATGTACAACATTTATTTAAAAACAGTGACCTTCTTTAAAAGACATGGAATGATTCAGTTAGAAATAAAAAACAAACAAACATGAAATAATTTGGTTATTTAAAGAAGTACTATAGTTGAAAGTCATGAAACTATTTGTTTAAATCTATTGTGTTATAAGGCAAGGTTTTGGATACTAGTTTTATTAGTTACAAGTTATGGAACTAGTTATTTAACTCTAGGACATTAATTTCCTTATGTGTAAAATGTTGATAAAAATAATCACCTTTCCGAGAATTCTTATAAAAAGTACAATAATATAAAGCCTATATAACAGTGTAAAATACATGTGAGTAAAAAAAATATATGTAATTCATGGAAGTAAGTGCCTCACTACTGTAAATTAATACCAGAATATGATAAAGTGCCCACTGGAGCTTAAATTTGGAGTTAGGAGACTTGACCACAGTTTCTATATCTCTTCTGTTTAATTATGTAAACAGAAATTCCCTGAACCCATCTTGGCCTTACTTCCATATTCAGCATTGTAGTGTTAGTTGATTACTTCACTGCAAATATCACCCTATCAGAAACTTGGGGAGCAGGAGAGAGGAGGTTGCTTGTGGAGAGCAGGCTTCTGGTACCTAGGGGAGAAAACTGGACAGAGATCAGCGTGATGCCAGGAGTGCAGCCCAAGGTTCTGGCCTCAGGCAGGGATCTTGGCAGAACACTAGTTATTATAGGCTATGATTTTCTCATGGGAATTAGCAACCTAATGAAAATCTTGAGGACCCTGGAGCTATCCCAGGAAATATGCAGAAAAGCTAGTTCCTGACCTTGTATTGTGAATGTGGTGAGTTCCTATTGTACTCTCTGACTGGGCAAGATTTGGCTGAGGGACAGGTAAAAGATCACTCTGCCTACTAAGCCAAATCTTCTCATAGTGAACAGAGGTGGAAGTGACTCAAAATGACATCATCTATCCCAAAGTGTTGTTGTGAGGTCCAGAGAAATTCTGTTTACTATACAACCCTCTAAAAAAATAGACTATAGGTTTATATTATATAATACAACAATTTAACTTGAGATTGCTTTTCTCACCCCATTAATCCTATCAATAATTAGGATTATCATTAGATTTCTGTACTATTCTGATGGTGTCCAAAATGTCATTTGCCTAGGTCATATGTGGCAAAAGCATAATTATTTATAGGAGATTCAACTCAGCTAATGAGAGCTCTAAAAGTATATTGAGATTTAGATAATTTATTCTAATTGGGTTATAATGCTATTGATGATCAGCATTGTCAGTTTCATTCTATAATGCCAGTGCTTATTCACTCTTCTCAAGTATTTTTAATTTTTGTTTTTAATTGAGTGTTTCCTGAAAGGTGCCAATGCTGCTAAGGCGAAAGGTGCCAATGCTGAATAGTACAAATAATTCCCAAACCACAATATATTTATTTAATGACATTTTAACTTCCTAACCCAGACTGGGTTAATAGAACTGAGGCCAGGGGAAGAAAGAACAAAATGAAAATTTCACTAAGGCTTCCCTTTCACTTAATGATGTGCTCCAAAAGAAAACCGAAGGTAGAGAAGAAAGGAGAAAATAGTCCAAACAGCAGATCTAAGAAGATGTGGACACATCAAACTGAACAAAACCCAGAAAAACTCACATCAAGCACAAAGTGATCAAATTGATGAAAATTAAAAATGAAGAACAAATCTTTAAGTCAATCAGAGGACAATAAGAATGAACTATAGACACATTCTATTTAGATTAGTCTTAAATGCATTATCCTATTGCATTTATGAAAGAAGCCATATTCAAATGGTGACATACTGTGTGATTCTATTTATGTGGCATTCTCAATTCTATGCAAAACTATAGATATACAGAAAACATATCAATGGTTTCCAGGGGCAAGGGTAGAAGATGGTGTTGACCAGAGAGGATCCTTAGGGAATTTTTGTGGGTGATGGAACTGGTATATATCTTAGATGTGGTGGTGACTGCATGACAGTATGCATTTATCAAAATTGCATAATTGTGCATTAAAAAAAGGATTAATAGATTGTATGTAAATAATACCTTTAAAAAATGTGGATGTATGTGGAAAAACTCTGAAGAAAAAATATGGCTTCAAGGAGGTGGCAGAATTTGAATTTGATCTTTATAACTTGATATGAATAACATGAAAGCTTGATATTATTTCTTTAATGAAAAAATATGTGTAAGTAATGTACAGAGTACTTAGCGATAAAGTTATAATACCATAATTCAACTCTTGTATTTGCATTTAACGATGCTATGGGCAACCTAGTCACAATCAAGGAACTAGCATTAGGGATCACAAAATTCAGGCAATTCATTTTACAAGTGAGGAAAGTGAATCCTGGAGAGGAACTAATTTTCTTAATACACAATATGAGTGAGGAGCTGGAGCGGAGATTCCACCTTGAAATTCCTGATTCCATCATGTCATCAAGTAATCCAATTTAAAATCAAAGGCCTGTAAATTATGATGGGGTCAAAACACCCTGGCACTTCTTTACAGTCCTGTATTTGTTACCTATCACTTTGGGAATGCTACATTTGTCATTCTAATGCTGGTATGTCTACAAAACCCTCATAGCAAGCAGCAAGGCTCTTCATTTTTTAAAGTCATGCTGTGAACATGTTTTGGTGTATTTATCTAAAAAAATGCAGATGTTTATAGATTTCTCAGTTAAAATCACTAAAGCTTACTCACTCAGCAAAAAGTAGAGATTTTACTTTATAAAGTAGAGAACACTCTAGCATACTAAGCCCCAAGTTATTCTTTTCATAAGGCAGAGACAAAAATAGTTGGTCATTTACATATGGGGCCTTGAAAGGAACAGGGAAAGATCCAATTGCCATCAAATATGTTTTATAAATAGTGGTCCAGCCTCTACTCCTGAAATTGATAACTCTATGAAGTTTCATGTCAGTGATGCTAGTTGTTGTTTTCTTATAGGAGGATAATGCTATATAATTTCTGTTGACTTATTTACTTTTGCTTTCTCTCCAGAGTCTGTCTGTCCTAAGTAACTAAGCTCTTCTGCTGTGGATATCTGATTTCCAATCCAGTCTTAACTGCCAGCTTCTTGGCTCTCTCTGAGCCTGGCTCACTCCCTTCAATTTGAAGGGCAGGATGACTTCAAAGCCCAATAAATCTTGGTTCATATAGTGACATAGCCATTATAAACTTGGATAAGCTATGGAAATAGTATAAAGGGCAATAGTGATATTTCATCAAGCTTCCTTGAAGCTTTAGTTAAATAAGGATGCCATCGGCTGACACAGAGTAGGCCCTCTAGAAGGTATTTCTCTCTGGTCTCTTTTCTTGGATCACTTTTTATAGTTATAGTATATAGGACATCTTTGTGTTTTTGGTGCTGTGCTTCTGTGTTATCTGCTAAGCATCTTCCACTTGCTTCGCCAGACCACTTTCTACACTTCTCTAACTTGTTTTGTATGCCCTGGCGTATTCATTAATGGGCCACTTTGTGCTTTCCCTAGATGTTGATTATGTCCAATGTGAGACACTGGTAGGAGAATGAAGGTCCCTTGGGAGGAATATGAGGTCAGAATATGTTTCCTCAGCTCCTTCCTTGACAGATTACAGTGAATTGACTGGTTTTTTTTCCACCAAAGGTCATAGTTCCTACTAGAAGGTCTTCTGCCCCTATTCCTTTCTTGTCTTAGTTCTGGTAACCACTCTTTCTCCTTGCCCCTTCAGAGCAAAAGTGGCAACTCTGCCAAAAGTAGCCTTGGAACACTGCTCTATGTCTTCTTGATGTTGGTGTCATTTTTAATCTTGCTCATACTTTTATAATGGCATCTTTTAAGACTCTTCTATATATAGCTATCTCTGTCTTATCCAGATCCTGCCTGATACATAGGTACCATGGCTTTGGAATAAGTCAAATATGGTATTCTTTAAATACTCAAAGTATCTTTCATGCCCACTTTCAGGATCAGGTTTAGAAATACTCCAGGAATCCTCAAAGGTAGATAACAGAAAACTAGAGAGGAAGCTGAGTGTTACTGACCAGCTTTGTCCTTTCTCCATTTGAAGTCAGCCCTCAATGAGGGAAGGGACAGGAAAATCAATCAGAGTAATTACAGACACATTCTGGATTTATAAAGATAAATAACTAAATAAACATATGCAGAAATTTTTCAAGGGAAAAAGTATTTAAAAGAAACTGAAAGAAACTATCTCCAGCAAATTTGAAAGGTATAAAGAAAGGGAGACATCACTTACATTAATGCAAGTCAAAATGGTAGGAAGTTAGAATAGTAATATCTGAGGCGATTCTCAGAATATATTGATGAAAATCTGCTACTGTGAAGGAGGGCCATGCTTGTATATTTCAAGGACAAAAATTCTCCTTAAATATAACTAAGTATAGTATTTCTTAAAATCATGTCTATAACAGCATGTGATATAGCTTTCCAGAAGAAAATTAACCAAAGACTAGAGAAACACATTACATAAATAGTTTTTAATGGTAAGTCTTTGGTGATCACTGAAAAACTATCTCATTACCACCAGTGGGAAATAAACAGTAGCTAAAACAATTTCCAGTCAGGGATATTTGAAGAAATAATGACAAATTTAACACATGATAGGATTAAAAAACTTTAAAGCCTATTTTACTAATGTCAATCTGTTTCTATGAAATTATTCTGCATCATTTTATCTTTACTTATGGTCTCAATTTCTAGGTAAGATAGTACCTATATCTTAGATTAAAATGGGGAAAAATTGAAACGTATTGGTGAATAATTTATAACCCCCAATTCGCAGCCTGGAAATAATGTAGATATGGCATATTGGCTATAGACTAATCCTTCTCAAATTCTTCAAAAAAAAATTAAGAGGAAGGAATATCCCCAAACTCATTTTATGAGGCCAGCTTTACTGTCATACAGAAGCCAGACAAGGATGCTACAAAAAAACTACAGACCAATACTTCTGATGAACATAAATTGAAAAACCCTCAATAAAAACTAGCAAACTAAATTCAACAGCATATTAAAAGGATCACATACCACAATGAAGAGGGATTTATATGGGGTGTATATGCAAATCAATAAATATGATACACCACACTAACAAAATGAATGGTAAACTCATATGATCATCTCAATAGATGAAGAGAAAACATTTGATAAAATTCAAAACCTTTCATGATAAAAAAAATCTCAACAAATTAGGTATAGAAGAATGTACCTCAACATAATAAAAGCCATATATGACAAGTCCTCAGTTAACATCATATTCAATGGTGAAAAGCTGAAAGCCTTTCTTCAAAAATCAGGTACAAGACAAGGGTGACCACCCTTGTTACTTCTAATCATAATACTGGAAGTCTATCCAGAGTGATTAGCCAAAAAAAAAGAAATAAAAGTTATCCAAGTCAGAAAGGAAGCAGTAGATCTGTTTGCAGATGACAGGATGTTATATATAGAAAACCCTAAAGACTCCACCAAAAAAACTGTTAGAACTAATAAATTCATTCAGTAAAGTTACAGGATACAAAATCAATATACAAACAACATACAAAACTAAATACTAAAAACAAACTTTCCAAGGGCCAGCTGAGTGGCACGTTGGTTAAGAGCTGGCTTGGGATGCCAGCAGCCCCGGTTCAGATCCCACATATGAGGGCCAGTGACACTGCCCTCTGCAGCTGAGATGGTGAACAACAGCTCCACCTGGAGCTGGGCTGCTGTGAGTCCCTGGGATGACATAGCTGCAGCCCCTGCTGCAGTGGGCTGCCATAGGCTACAGTGAGTGGCCGGCAGCCAGTGTGAGCTGCTGTGAGCCGCCTTGAGTGGTCGTCCAGAGGCCGGTGCCCGATTTGCCTCAACCAAGAAGAGTGCAATGATGATACCAACATGGGCCAGTGAAGTGATGTCCTCCACAACTAGACTGAAGAACAAAAGGACAACAACTTGTCTGTTCCCCTTCCCCTGTTCCCCAACGCTTTTCTCTGCTCCCAATTCCCCAATAAAATCTTTAAAAAAAAAAAAAAACTATCCAAAATAAATATAAAGAAAACTGTTCCATTTATAATAATATCACAGAGCTAAGTGAAATAAGCCAAACAGAGAAAGACAGATACTGCATGGTATTACTTATATGTGAAATCCAAACAAAATTTTTGAAGCAAAGAGTAGAATAGTGGTCACCAGGAATTGGAGTAGGGAGAGAATAGGCAGATGTTAGTCAAAGAGATGAGTTGCAGTTATATAGGATGACTAAATCTAGAGATCTAATGTATAGTCATGATAACGTGTAATCTTTAATAATATTGTATCGGGCACTGGGAATATGCTAAAAGAGTAGATTTCAGAAATACTTACACACACACATAGTATCTATATAAGGTGATGATATGTTAGTTAGCTTGACTATAATAATCATTTCACTATGCACATGCATATGGAAACATTTTGCACAACTTAATCATGTACAGTATTTATTATAAATATATAAATAAATGAAAAACATTTAAAACCCCTGAAAACTGAATTCATCTGCTATGAATGGACAGGAACTGCTGTTATTGGGGTGAAGAAACCTTGCTAGTTTCAACTGACAGGGACAGAAGGCAAAAATATCAGATAGGAAGGAACAAGTTCCTTCTTCCTCTTCCAGCCTTGAATCTCCCTGTACCTACAACTGGTGGTAAGGCCTAACAGGGAGCCAGCTGTCAAAGCAGAGATATGGTTGTAGAATTCCAGATAAGAGACAACAAAGGTCACTGCTCATCATAATTGATTTACAGAAATCAATTTCAGAACTTCCTACTTTCCCACAGTTTGCTTGACCAGGACTTAATGCAGATAGTGGAAAAATCACATGATTCTAATTAAGGCATAGTTTGTTTGTATTTTTTAAATATTGTTAAGATCAGATTTACATGCTTTCATTCATTTTACAAAATAAAATACTCCTTGCAGTGACTGAATGAGATTCAAGTTGAACTAAAAAAAAAATCCATCTCTGTGCACAAAGTATTAAAATTTACATAGCTTACAGTAAGTCCTGCAACATTAAAATTGCATTTATTAATTATACACCATAGTGTAAATATCCAGGGGAAAATACCTGGGAGAGAATGTGGGAGTAACACCATAAAAATGACTTCGATGTGGAAGCCAGGGGTCACTTGAAAGGTATTTTGCATAATAGATTTCTATTGAAATCAGTGTCCTATTGAATTTCTTTGACTTTGTGGTATAACCTGCCTTAGAGAAAAGAGTAGAGTTGAAAGATTTGTTTAGGCTTTCATCAAACCCAGTAATTATTTTCTGTACCTTATAGTATACCTAAGATATGCTCCCAAGAAATTCTTCCCCCACAAGTCATTATCAAATCCATGAAAAGCCCCTTCCACTCCCCTCCCCCACCCCATTTTGTTTCTGAGTCACTGAATCAAGGGGTCAGAACAATGCCTAAAACTGACAGGATGGTCAGTAAATTTTGTAAACTGTTCTGTGAATGAATGGATGAGTGAAAGGATGAGTGAATGAACGAATATGTGTGAAGCACCTTTCATGATTCTTTGGGAGGCATGTGAGAACTATTACTGTATCTCACTTATAAATTCAGATATTGTAGGGTGGTTAATTTTATGTATCAACTTGACTGGGCCACAGATAGGGTGCCCAGATATTTGTTTGAACATTGTTCTGTTTGCTTCTATGAGAGTGTTTTTGGATGAAATTAACATTTAAATCATTAGACTGAGTAAAGCAGGCTGCCTTCCTGAACGTGGGTGGGCCTCATACAATCAGTTGAAAGCCTGAATAGAACAAAAGGCCTGACCTTTCCCAGAGAGTTCCTCCTGCCTGATTGCCTTTGAACTGGAACATTGGCTTTTTCCTGCCCTTGGACTTGAACTGAAATATTGGCTCTTCCTGTGTCTCAAGTCTGCTGGCCTTCAGATAACAACTACACTATTGAGTATCCTGTTTTTCTCAGGCCTTTGAATTCAATCTGGAACTACACCATCAACTCTACTGAGTATCCATTATGTCAACTCACTCTACAGGCCTTGGGGGTTTCAGCCTCCATAATCCCATTAGACAATTCTTTATAATTTCTTTATCTCTCTCTTCCTCACTCTCTGCCTTTCTCTGGTCCTCTCTGTCTTTATCTGTTTCTGTCTCTCTCTTCCCTCTACCTATATTTATAGATAGAGCTATATAATCACACACGTACACACTTTATATTACACATATCTCTTGGTTCTATTTCTCTGGAGAACTCTAACAAATACAGATAGTGAGTTAAATAAATGAAGCAAGAGACACAATACAGATAGAGGACCTCCTTGCATTTCAACTTGAACTTGTAATTTGTACACTTCTACTGCTCTACCTGCCACTACTACTACCTGCCATTTATTGTCACTATCGGCCAACAGTGTACTATCCATTTTACCCATTGTGTTTCATTCATTGCTTTTGAAAAATTTTTGAGGAAAAAACTTGAAGCTGAGTGAAGAATGACTAAGCTTACATGGCTAATAAAAGGCAAACCCTATATTTGAATCCATGGTCTTTTGATTTCAGAGTTTGTACTCTTGACCAGTTGTAGCTCCAACCTTAATTCGTTGGATGCCCTTGCACAAACAATTTCTTATTTACGCTTTTGTGGGGTTTTTGTTGTTGTTGTTGTTGTTGTTTTTACTTTTATAAAAATTAGGTATTAAATTTAATGATTTTTACTGTTCCTTCCAGCCCTGACAGTCTGTGATTATGCAATCCTTAAGAAGCAGATAAAAAGAAAGCAGCTCTCAGCCACACCTGGGGTCAGAGCCACACAGGCACAACTTTCAAGTACAAACTCAGCATTTGATTAGCACCGCCTCTTACAGAGCAGTTTGGGGACACTCTGGCTGCCCTAAAATATTTTGCTACCATTCCCGTGTGGCTATTGTCCCCAACAGTTTTGAAATGTTAAACTAGGTAAGTAGATAAAATGTGAAGTTTGAAATTAGTGTGTGTGTGTGTGTGTGTGTGTGTGTGTGTGTGTGTGTGTGTCTTTCCACTTCCTCTTTCCTCTATGAATGTGGTATGGCTTGCTAATATTCTTCTCATGCCCTGGGTTCTCCTTTCCCAGCCTTATTCCCACCCCAAGGTCACTGAATCCTGGATATCAACCCTAGTGCCTAACCTCTCTTGCTCTCCTCTGGCTTAAACAGCAATGCTTCTGTATCCATACATTCTTTATCTTATTTATTTCTCCCTCAGGACTCTGAAAACAAATCTCACAGACTAAACAGGTTTTCAAACAGCATATTACACAGATTGTTAATTTGTTTTTACCAAGAAAATAAGATCTGTTACCAGATAACCTAAGAAAAGACTAACTGAACACACTTGCATCAGTTTTTTTGTTTGTTTTTTTTTAATTACAGAACTTCTCAGAGCCTTTAATGTGTAGATATGTTTAATTAAACTTTAGGAGGGGACTTACTGCAGTAGATTTCACACTTTATTTTAGTCTGGAACCCTCCTTTCTCAAAACATCCCATAGGACTAAGGCTTCATAGAATACATTTTGGATTCTTAACACATGAACACGTTTGGATTCTTAATATGTAAATAACTCAGTGTATTCACCTTTCCAGGACACATAATTAAACAGAAGCTAACTTTCTTTAGATCGCGAGGTTAGGTACTGATGACTCCTCATGTAAGAGAGCAGTCTGTGAAGTAAAAACTAATTTTGGAAGAGTCAGGGAGTTCTAAGTATCTTAATTATTACATGATATAATGAAACACTATGCTTCTGTACCAAGGTAAAAGTTTAAAATATTAAAGCACATTATTTATTTACTAATTCTCAAAACTTTAATGCATTTAATTCATTCTTTAGCAAAGGTTTTAGAATTTAGTCACACCATAGAAAATATCACAGAGATCAACCTTAGCATATATTGTCTTTTAATATTATAAACAAGATCACAATAAGTAATCTGATTCAAATGTTGTTTGTTATATATATTCTCTATCTGTATGGTATAGCATAAGACAAGGAATTGTAGATCAAACAGGACGTGCATTTTTATTATTGATATATTGAAGGATAGCTCTCCATTATGTTGGACCAAGATACATTCCAATCTTCATTTTAAAAATGTATTTTTTCCCACACCTTCACAATGAATATGTAGCATTTTGAACTGTCAATGTAATAGGTTAAACAAAATCTCATGATAGTTTTTCAATTACTTTTATTAAGAGGTTGAATACTTTTCATTTATGCCTTATTTGCTATCAGCTATATATACACACATATTCTTTATTTCATTCACGATTGTGTTTTGGGCTATTTTGTTGTTTTTGTCATTTGTTTGTTTATTAAATTCTAAAATTTATCTAGAATTTATTTCGTTTTTATAATTTATTTATTTATTGTTTTTTTGAGGGCAGTCTCACTGGCCCTCATATGTGGGACCCGAACTGGGGCCACTGGCTTCCCAAGCCAGCACTTAACCACTGTGCCACTCAGCGGGCCCTTATTTTATTTTTAGATATGAGGTAATAATCTATTTTTTCCAGATGACTACCAAATTATCTAAATGAGAAATAAGAAATTATCCATATACTATTCACTAAAATCCAACATATTTGGGGGCATTACTTCTAGATTTTCTAGTTGCATTGATTAGTTGGTCTATTTATGTACCAGTATTACATTGTCTTAATTATTTTTGATCTGAATTATATTTTCATATATTAATTTCTTAAGTTAAGCTCACTTATTTTCATACAAACTTCTGGATTACTTTCAAGTTATAAAAAATGTATTGGTATTTTTATTTGCATTACATAAATTTCTAGAAAAACTGAGAGATGATTGGTCCATTTGGAACACTGAGCCATTTTATCCAAAAACATAGTATGCCAAGTAATGGAATATTTATGACCTCCTAAACAGCAATTTAAAAAAATAAAATCAAGCAGATATAAAGGAAAAACTGATGGTTGCTGGTTGGGAGGGAGTGGGGAAGAGGGAGAGGGGGAAGGTTTTGGATAGTGTATGTGGAACTACAACGTTGCCGCAGGGCTATGGGGGCAGTTCTGGGAATGTAATTGATAATGTTGTGAAGAGACTATCATGTTGCCAGAAGTAAGTCAGTCGGAGAAGGACAGGTACCATGTGATCTCACTTGTGTGTGGAGTCTGAAGAGCTGAGTGAACGATCAAAGTAAACAGACTCGTAGATGTAGAGGAAAAACTGACGGTTGCTAATTGGGAGAGGGGTGGGGATGGGGGGAGGGGGAAGGGATTAGACAGCATAGATGGACAACTGCAGTGTTGCCACAGGGATGTGAAACACAGTTCAGGGAATATAATAATGTAAGAATTTTGTGGCGTGTCAGATGGTCACATGTCTTGTTGGGGAGACCACTTCGTGGATGGAGTAGAGGCTTGATCACTGCACTGTACACCTGAAGCTGGTGTTGTATAGTATTGTATGCCAACTGCAACTGAATATGTGGATGGTCACGGGATGTGGAGTATACTGTGGAGGGGAGTCAGGGGAGTTGTGATGGATGTGTATGATGGGGGGGTGGCGAACTGGGGGAGGGAGGTTTTCACTTTGGGGGGTGAGGAGTATGACTATTGCATTGTGTTGTACACCAAAAACTAATAAAAAAAAATTTAAAAAAAAATAATTTAAAAAAAAAATTTAAAAAAAAATTAAAAAATAAAATCAATCAACAAATCAACAAAGAACAAGTGCTGGCGAGGGTGTGGAGAAAAGGGAACGCTGCTGCACTGTTGGTGGGACTGCAGATTGGTGCAGCCAATATGGAAGTCAGTATGGAGGTATCTCAAAACACTGGAAATGGAACTGCCGTATGACCCAGCAATTCCACTCTTGGGAATCTACCCAGAGGAAGCCAAGACGCTAATTCGAAAAAATATATGCACCCCTATGTTTATTGCAGTGCAATTTACAATAGCCAAGACTTGGAAACAACCAAAATGCCAATCGGTAGATGACTGGCTTAAGAAACTGTGGTACATTTATACAATGGAGTATTACTCTGCTATAAAGAAGAATGAAATTGTACCATTTGCAACAATATGGATGGACCTAGAGACTATTATGTTGAGTGAAATAAGTCAGTCGGAGAAAGACAAATACCACATGATCTCACTTATATGTGGAATTTGAAAAACTGAATGAATGAGCATAAGAAACAGAAACAGTCTCATAGATATAGAGGAAAAACAGGGTTGCTAGTTGGGAGGGGGGTGGGGATGAGGGGGAAGGGGAAAGGATTAGACAGCATAAATAGGTAACTACAGTATTGTCACAGGGATATGAAAGACAGTTTGGGGAATATAATGTTGTTAAAATTTTGTGGGGTGTCAGATGGTCACATGTTTTGTTAGGCAGACCACTTCATGGATGGAGTAGAGGCTTGATCACTGCACTGTATACCTGAAATTGATGTTGTATAATATTGTATACCAACTGTAATTGAATATATAGACAGTCACGGGATGTGGATTATATGGTGGAAGGGAGTCAAAGGAATTGTAATAGATAGTATGATATGGGGGGGAGGAGTGGGAGGAGAGAATTGGGGGGGTTGTCACTTTGAGGGGTAAAAAGTATAACTATTGCACTTCGTTGTACACCTGAAGCTAATTAAAAAAAAAAAAAAATATATATATATATATATATATATATATATATATATAAAATCAGTACTTGGATTTTGCATAAATCTTTTGTTAATTATAAATAAGTTATAAGCCTAACTACAGGAAGATTATGTAAACATATGTACTAAAATTATTATCATGGTAGGAGTTATTGTTTTTATCATAATTTCTTGGATTATTTGGAGTTTGCTTTTAACCCAGATATTGTTTTCATGTTTTGTTTTTTTGTTTTCAACCTTATTGAACAACTACTTAACTAATAGATTATTTTCTACAGGTAGAAACTCACTTATACAGAAAATATGTCTTTAACAAAAGGGCCAATTCTGAGAAATTCATGTATAAAGGGCAAGTTAAGATCATTAAAAACAAAACAAACAATTGAGAGAAGGTTGATCATAAAGAAAATTTGACTTATAAAAAAGTAAATCCCTAGGCTGGTCTAGTGGTGTCGTGGTTAAGCGCTGGCCTGGGAAGCCAGCGGCCCCGGTTTGGTCCCACATATGAGGGCCAGTGACACTGCCCTCAAAAAAAAAAAACCAACATGTGTAAGGATTTCTGTTGGGATTTTTAAGTTTTCATTGATGCTATATGATTATGAATGGCATAGAAAGGAAGTACAACCAATTCTAAATTTAAAAACAAGGATTTATAAATCTGCTTCTTCTCAAATTAAAACTAAACTCTTAATATTTGGCAAGGGTTCAAAATAGTTTTCTCACATTCTCCAGTGTTGACCTGGTCATTAGCTGATAGATAAACTGGTTAAAAAATAAATTGTCTAAACCTTTATTCTCCATTGGAATCATGCTGTATGAAGGATGAAAACAAAATTCCCAACTGCTGATATATTGGGAAATGAGACTAAATAAGTACAGAAGCAAAATATAATGTCTGTGCATTTAGCTTTTCGCCTATCTACCTCATATGCTTAATATATACATGCCTGTTTGCTCAGCACCACATTCCTTAATGCCCTCATCATAACCCTTGATCTTAGCTTTTTTAGTGACTGGTAAGAGCATCACCCATTCATAGGGTCACCAGGAGTTGGAGCCGGAGTAACACAAAAGATACATAAACTATTGGAATTCAGAAATATAATAGCCTGGATTCCTTCTTTTTTCTTCTTTCCTTTCTGGGTCCTGAACATGTTGAGAAGAGCAAAGAATAAAGCAGCTAAGAGATTAAATATCAATTCTATTCTTTAGAAAGGCTAAGGAAGAAACATATTGGTGTGAAAGCCAGATGGGCCATTTACTTGAACCACAAGAGTAGGGAGATTTATCAAAAGGGCATAAAGGCACCCAGAGCCCACAGAAGAGCCTGCCTCTCAGCAGCAGTGAAAAATATCCCTGTTTGAAGGTAATTCCTCCCAACCAAAAGGGCTGAGCTCAGTCAAGCATCCTTAGTTATAATCACCAAATTTACCCATCAGAAATATCATCTACCGCCCCCACTGCAAAGCAAATAAATGAGCTGAGATCTATTTGGGAGAACCCTTATGTAAACTGAAAGAAAATTTTAAAAAGGCTGGTCTCCCTACTTCCATTTTTTATTTTATCGCTGCTTTGGTATTTTTTAAAATGGCCTGTTTGGTTCCCAGGCCAAAGAAATGTAGGTCAAATGACTGAGCAACAAGAACCTAGACAAATTTTCACTCTAAAATTTCTATATTTTTTATGATCTTAACTTTTAGTCTGAAATGCTCACTTTGGATGCTCATCACTGTTGAAAAGGCAGCAGCCAATTCCAGAAATTCCCTAAAGCTTGAAATTCAGCCAATAGCGAACTTAACCTCATCTTATTTGTTTTTAAGTAATTAGAGGAGCAATTCTATTACTTAGTTGAAAAAAAAAACAAAAAATGGTCAGATTTCTTTTCAAGTGACATTCTTCTAGTTCCATGTATTGCTGATCTAAAAGAAACTGTTAGTCATCAGTCTGAGACTAAAGATCCATGTATTTTGTCCTTCTCACAACACCAGTCAGAAACAACATATGCCTGAGTGCATTCTGAGTCAAGATTTATCTACAACTCTAGGGCAAATGGCAAGAAGAGGGTACAATAAGGGGTGGCAGTCAAAAGCTATCACATTTTGGGGAAAGAAAGCATGTTTTTAGTTCAGAATAAAACATTTCTCCTTACTTAGTTATGTATACAAGCTTCGGATTGTTTTTGCTTTCAAAAACACATAAAAGGTACTATAAACACATGATGTGAAGAAAAAGAATTGATCAAATATTTAATGTGGACTGGATTCCTTAGCTACCAGACTCTGATCCAAGCAAGGAACAAAATTACAGTGAGTACACCGTTGTGATGAAAGTTTGGGTATGGGATTTACATCCACATGTCCCAAAGAATGTGTTTATATTTTCTTATTCATAGCCTCTAATGTTGCTTTTTCTTTCTCTTACTGCTGATTGACTGTGACTTTCTAATTGTTTATATTACATGTCCAAAAGATGCCTTATTAGACATCATAGACTGAAAAACTAGAAGGTATTTAGTCTCTCATCACTTTTCCGATGATAGAAGTAATTTAAAGGTAGCATGTATCTTTAATGAGTGACTTAGTGCTTCTTAATCAATATGGTGGAAAAAACAGCCAAGTATTAAGTGAAACGTCAACATGGCATATGCTCTGTTTGCCTGTTGGTCTGTCTGTCAGAATGTGTCCAACCCATGGGAGCCCTTGGTCATTATATAAACAAGTTTGCTTTGAAGCAAAGACATATATATATCAATGTGAATCAAATAGATGAATAAAACCAGTGGATAAATGATCAAATGCATTCCAATTATGTAGGTTTATTTTTCCCTGATAGGAACCCCTTTACAAATGTGAACCAACCAAAAGGTACATCTTTTGTTTCCACAACACAGTCCCTGAAGAAATGGTTCCATATTATAAAAATTCATTTATCCTTCCAATTAATTTATAAATTTAAGTACAATTTTCAACTACATCCTGATATGATTATTTTTAAACTTGGACTACTTATTACAAGCATTTTGGAAAAATGAAACAAATAAGAACAATTAGGAATTTCTGAAGAAGAGAAACAATGTGAAAGAATTTCCCTTGATTCTGTATTTCCTTTCTCGTCTCCCCTGAGATCTTCAAATACAATATGCATTTACAATTAGTAAAGAAAATAGTTTGGTACTAAAAGAAAATATAACCCAGAAAGGAGATGAAACAAAATGTGAAAAATGATTACATCTGAATATATGTTTATGAGTCATTTTTTTTCTTTTTACTTATATTTTTAAAATTTTCTGTAACTAAAATGTTCTATTTAGGGCCAGCCAAGTGGCTCAGTTGGTTAAGAGTTAGTTTAAGAGCACGAGCTCTTGAGCAACAGGGCCACTGGTTCGATTCCCACATGAGCCAGTGATGCTGTGCCCAAGCTGAGCTGCCATTGAGCTGCCAGCAGGTGGCAGGATGGCTCAGCTAGTGAGAGCACATGCTTCTAACACCAAGGTTGTCTTTTTGATGGTGGGCTATGCCCACCCACAATTAAGACTGAACTCAACTCGGCACCTTGAGCTGAGCTGCCGCCCAGGTGCTCAGGGGATAGAGCATGCGCTCTTAGCAACAAGGCTGCTGGTTCAACTGCCCACATGAGATGATGGCTGCAACCACCAACAACTAAAATTGTAACACAGCACCTTGAGCTTAGAGACCACAAGCTGCTGATGGGCAGCCAGATGGGGACTGGCGCCCTCCACAACTAAGATTGAAGAACAACAACTTGGTTGGCCCCTCTTCCCAATTCCCCAACATTGTTCCCCTCCCCCAATTCCCCATTTTTTTAAAAAAAAAGAGAGAGAGAAAATTTTTATTTAGTACAAATGATAGAAATTTAAAAATATACAGAACAATGAAATAAAATTATTTCTATAGCAATGAAAAATTCAAATACATCATAAGATTACAAATTATTTTGTAAACTAAATCAACAAATAATTTTTAAGTGCCTACTATGTTCTAGTTACATAGTAACTTTCTAGTTTCCCATTCTTAAACATAAGATTGACATGTCTCCAGTTTTTACACGCATGAGTCAGGTTTTGAAAACATCTGGCTGAGAACGGTTTACAGTGTTTTGGGATGTGAATGCCACGCTGGAGCCATTCATTCCCTTCAGCACCCATTGTATGGCTCCACTTTAAATCAATCAGCAAAGGCAATATTCTCTGCTCAAGTTTCCGTAACACTCTTCTGTTCAATATTGTGATGCTTCTGGGTAATTGCCCAAGTGTGAAGGTAAGTTGGAGGATTCGTTACTGTGACCGGGAGAAATGAAGTTAGACTGTCACAAATTCACTGGGAATGTGCTGTTCTTTTGTGCTTTTCAAATCCATCCAGTCTGCCTGTTTTATCTGGGACAGCTGCAACAAAATTTCTCTAGTTTTCTTATTTGAATGTTGAAATTTATGTATAGGATTATACTGGGAAGCCTCATCTAGTGAAAAAGACCACAAGAAGAAGACTTAGATGAGTGCAATGAGTCCCAGCTCTCCCCAAGCTCTTCAATGTGTATCAGGTAGGCTTGATGCATTCAAAGCACCTTGCTGGGCCCAGTTTCCTCCTCTATAAAATGAAAATGTTCAAAGAGAAACCTTTATGCTTATTTCTACCACTGCTCAATATGAATGAAGTTCTTCCAATAGAGCCAATATTTTGGTTTCTGATTTGTTCATGGTGGTGGGCTGCTCTGTGTCTTGACCGTATCAATGTCAATATTCCAGTCAACAGCCAACAGCTAAAGATAAAAAGTTTCTTAAAACACACACACACACACACACACACACACACACACACACAATTATATATAATTTTAAAATCATTTAAATGCTTTTTTCAATACTAAATATAAAATGTGACCCTGAAGAGAAAAAAACAAACTCACCATAATTATTGTTTACATGCTACAGGGCAAGGAGCAAAGTAAAGCAATTATATGAATTCTTAATGAGTGACCAGTGTTGTTTACATGTGTTATATTTTCTTTCCCCTCCTCTTCGTCTTCCTCCTCCTCCTTCATTCTAACTAGATTTCTAAGAGCCTGCAAATGGTATGAGTATCTCTAAGGTATCTTGTTTATAATGTATTTGTTATATTCATTGAGGGCTTTACTATTTTGAGAAGCTATGTCTCAGTTACTTGTCAGTGTGCGTTTGGCAAATAATTTTAGGCAGACTTACAACTTCTTAGTGGAAGCATAACACCTTGTGAGGGTACTTTGGCAGACAGGATATGTTTCTACAGCGGTCTTTATTACACTAGCAAAGTAGAAGCAGCCGCAGAAAGCACAGTGCTCCTAACGCTAGCATGTGCCACATTTAACTATTCGGCTAAAGCAAGAGTCATTCTCCTTGAACTCTAGCTCTACAAACGTCTCATTACAGGACTTAAAAGTAGTAGCTTTAGTGCTGGAAGAGAGGGAAATTGGGCCAGAAAGTCACAATTAATTTAGAAATGTCTCTCCCTTCATGTTGAGAATATCTCGTCATGTACTTCAGTGGATACTTTGGCTTGCCTTGAAGAACTCTTTGACATTAACTCTAATGAAAAAGATGCTTTTAGATTTCATGTGGGCCTTTTTTTCCCCCCTTCAAAATAATCCCTATGATTTATTTTTTATTTATTTATTTTTACAATTGAATCAGTATTGGGAAAATAGATGGACCCAGTCAGATCTCAAGAATATGAACAAGGAAACCTGCACCTCCCACATGGCCACCAAGTAAAGTGCTGTCATTGAAGCACTGTCAGACCAGCTTAACTATTCAGAGCCACCTTGCAGAATTCAGACAATGTGGCAGAAGATAGCCAAAAACAGCATGTTTATTTCATTCACTGTATACAAGCCTCATTGTAGAACTAAGTAAGGAAGAATCAAGTATAAGGGCCGGCCGAGTGGCGCGGTTGGGTAAGCCCTGGCTTGGGAATCCAGCGGCCCGGGTTCGGTCCCACATGTGAGGGCCAGTAACACTGCCCTCAAAAAAAAAAAAAAAAAAGAATCAAGTATAAATGACAATGGAGTCCTACCCTTGCCACATGCTGCTTTTACGTGTGGGAGGGTGGTGTTTCCTGCCTCGGGACTCAGTGGTCTGCAATCTTAGGGCTGATTAATTCCTGTGTAAATTCACCAATTTAGGCTCTGCCTGGGTTGGTATATAAGTTAGTGTTTGGTTAGTAAAACAGAAACCACTCTAGATCTCTTAGACATGGGAATTTAACTCAAGGTTACTATAGGTATAACAGAGCTAAGAAACTCTGAGATTAGCAATTGTTAAGAAGCTTCTACTAATCCTGGAGCAAGAGGGACATCGGGGCCACCTGGTAAGAGCTGGAGACTGATGATATCTGAGTAAAGAGCCTGGAGATACAGAAACAACCAGAACTCACCACAGGAAACAGAGAGAGGGAGAAAAATACCATTTTCTTTCATTCTCCAGCCCTTTCATTGTACACCATTGCCTCCCATTCCATAGTTAAACCTACCTAGAAACAAAAAGGATAAGGGTGAATAGAAATAAAGTTTCCTGTGGTACAGAGCTGAGCAGAGGAAGGGAGGGTTGGATAAAAATATCATATTGGACAGTGTATAAAGTAAGGGAGCAACTTATTGGTGAAAATTGAAGGAATGTAGGTAGCCTCTGGATGCTGGAAGAGACAAGGACACAGGTTTTCTCTTACAACCTCCAAAAGATATGTAGCTCTGCTGACACCTTGATTTTAGCTTGTAAGACCCATTTAAGGCTTCTGACATCTAGAACTGTAAGAAAAATGTGTGTTGTTTGAAGCCATATAACTATGTGGTAATTTTTACAGCTGCAACAGAAAACTAGTATATTCATTAGCAGTATAAAAATTGTTATGAAAAAATCCTATAAATTAAAAGCAAAGTAATCTAAGGGAAAGTTACACATTAACTGAGAGTTCACTTGTTCTATCATTGTAGATATACTCTTCCCAAGATCATTGAATTCCCATTCTAGCCCCCTCATTGTTCATTCTTAACAGAGTCTGAACATACCCCCATTTTGTCTATTTTCTATTCCTCAGTAGATATAAATGAAGGGTAAAGGGGACACCTACCCCTGCTTATTTCATAAATGAATACTGAAGTTAAGTATTAATTGACTTGACTTTTTTTCCTTTTACCCTGTAATTGAAGTGCATTTCTCCATTCCCACCATTGATAGAAAATAAAATCATTGCCCGATTAGGAAGAAATTATTCTGGGAATGAGTAATTTGAGTATCTGTTAAGTCTGTACCTAACACTCTGTTGTGTCAACTGGAATTAAAAAATGAAATGTCAAATAAAGATGTGCGAAGGACTTGCCTTAACAAGGTCAGCATTTCTGAAACATGTTAAAGCAGGAAGAAAACAACATTCAGCTTTGTCAAGACTGGCATGACAAATGGAAAGGGACAGGAGTTCAATTTGGACCACATAGGATCCCAGATGAACCAGAGGAGCATGGCTGCGTTTCACTCCCAAGCACTGCTTTACATCCCACATCTGTGTGGTAAAGACATGAAGTAGCTGCTGTCTCAGGTTTGGTCAGTGTCCTGCCTCCAGTCCTGGTGACTGTAATCACGACTAACAGTATCTGGCACTTCTGCTGTCTGCCTTGGCATCGTGATTAGGTGTGGAAAGTGAAAATCCTGTGATCTCATTTTCTACTGGCTTGGGGAAGAGAGCAGTGCCTGGTCTTCTCCATTACAAAAAATAAGCAGGACTGAGTTTTTTCCTTTGGCTTACTGGTATTAAAGGAAGCAGGGATTCCTGTAAAACTTTTATTCAAGGGGTAAAAGGGCTTTATTTTATTTTTTTAGTGAACATTTTATTTAAGGGGCAAAAACCTCTCTGACCCCTTCTCTCCATCCCTGACTCTTTCTATCCCACCCACTACTAGGGTTCCCTGTGATAAAGATGCCCCTCCTTTGTCTTGTGTCTTGTGTCTTGATTTTGCTTTCTTACTTCATCATTACTGTAAGGCTTTGACCTCCAATCCCATGTCATTGATGATCGATCCCTCCACTTCAGTGGGACTGAGATGTATCTTTCTTTACTGGAGGTTTGATAGGGGATACATTTAGAGTTGGATTTGTTGGGAACAAGAATATTAGAGACTCCTAGTCTTTAAATCTTGAGTGCACAGTTGGCAATTTCCTTCATCTTTAGGTTCCTCATCTAAATAATACAAGTGCTAATGTTTGCATTTAATTCATAGGGCTGTTCTATGGAATACTTAATTGGATGGAAAGTACTTTAAATTTTGCCTAGTGCATAATAAATTCTTTATGATTTCAGTTATGTTCAATATTCTTATTCTTAAAGGACAAAAAAAGCCATCAGAATGGAGAAAATGTGCGTACCAGGCGTATGTTGATTTTACAAATTGATGAGGGGTGAGTGTCTTATGTTCCCTTGCCATAATCTCTGTTCTTTATCTTTGATCAGCCATTGCTCAGGGCTCAGGGTCATCTGGTTGATTTGCGTGAATGTAACTCACAACAAAAGCGCTGCTGATGGGGGTCAGTAGTGCTACTTTTGTACACTCTATGATTTTCTATATTCTTTGGAATACCAATCTACTTACTGCTCCTGCTTACTTATTAATACTTCTTACTTTGATCTTTGCAGAAGACAACTTGCATTAATGCACACAAGGAGAGAAACTAAGGACAGACATGATGCATAAAGAAGGCAGCATAGCACAAAACAACATGTCCCAATGTGTATGTTCAAGAACCTTAGACCCTCTTTTTATGCAATATTCAAAGCACCCAGGAAATATGTCATAGCATTTCCTGACTTAGAGATATACAGTCATGTGAACATAGTAAAGGCTATAAGATCCCCTACAAAAGAGATTGAACTTCTCAAATGCAATATTTCCCTAGGTAGCAGAGAGGGCATGGAATGGGTATATGAGACTAGAAGTACAGTCACTCATTATCAATTAAACTGTGATCCAAGTACAGTAATACCTTGGTGTGCAAGCATAATTCGTTCTGGAAACAAACTACTTGTATTACAAGACATCACTCATTTACCCAGTTAAAATGTATTAGAAATGTTTGCTTGTCTTGTGGAACACTTGCAAATCAAGTTACTCACAATCTAAGGTTTTACTGTATATGACTTTGGTAAAATTATTTCCCCTTTGGGCTTTAGTTTTCTTCTTTATACAAAAATTCTAGGGTTTTGGTTTTTTTTTCCTACAGAAATAATTAAGTCTGGGCAACATAAATCTGAACATGACTTTTTTTTTTTTTTATCTTTACTTAGTTTCTAGGCAAAGAGTTAAGGGTTTCATCTTATTGAAAGAGATAGGTCAGGATTGAATGGCAGAATAGGTAAACACTATGTCTGCCACATCCCACAATCACATTAAAATTACAACTAAATTATAGAACAACCAACATTGAGAAACACCTGAAGACTAGCTGAACAGAACCCCTATAGGATTTATTCTTATAACTAAGGATATATGGAAGAGGCTACATTGAGACTGGTAGGAGAGGTGGAGATGTAAAATGGACTGACCCAAAACCTACATGCAGTGGTTGAGCACTGGGAGGGACACATCAGCAGCAGTGGTCCCCCCAGAAGTGTGAGAGGACTCAGCTTCACACTGGGCTCCCCAAGGGTCCTGTGCCAAGGTGTCCCCACAAGATCTGGCAGTGAAAATCAGCAAGGATTCTGTCCATCCATCCTGATGAGATGGAAGGCAGCTAGAAACCCAGATGTGCTCTTACAAGGTCCATGCACAGACCCACTTGCTTGCAAGCACTCATCCTGGGCTCCAGTGGAGGGGCAGCAACTTGAAAGGCACCAGAGGCATAAGGGAAAGCCTGAGTGGTGTGGCCTCAGGGTGAGGGCTGGAGGGACAGCCACCATCGTCCCTGTGTGGAGCATACCTCATGTGAAGCCTACAGGTGGGCACCGGTGTTGAGCCCTCCTCCACATGGCCAAATCCAAGACCAAATTGTCCTGGGAAACTCTGCTCATCCCAGTCTAGTAACTCTCTGGGACCTGGTCTCACCCAGCTCTTGTGGAATCATCCAGGGGCAGTCTCGTACCTAGGCAGCCAGCCATGCCCTTGATGCTGCAGGAAGCTTTTCTAGCAGCAAATGGCCTGCAGTGGCCTGGGAAACTTGGGTGGCAGAGAGTCCCAGCTCATGATACAGGCTTTTTGGGGCAGCTTTCCAGGACCTGTGAGCCTGCGGTAAGTGATGACTGGCTGTAGTGTTCTTGGGGTATTTTATAGAGTGGCCACAGATTCAGCACTGTTTCAAGAACTGAAGCTGTGTTAATCTTGTGCAAACCACCAGCCACATCCCATGAATCCCTGGGACCCCGCCACACACAACTCAGTTGACGTCACCAGGGGTATTGTCAACACCAGGTCAACCATCCCAACCCATGCTCCTAAGGATGCTCTTTCAGATGCTAAGCATTACGGGCATCTATCAGGTAGTACAGACTACTGGGGCTCTGGGGTTTTGGTAAGCTTCCCCATGCCCAAAACTTGTGGCACCCAACATCAGTTCACAGTGAGACCACCCCAAAATGGCTCCAGGTCCGACAGAGACAGTAGCAATTGCATATAGCTTTGAAGCTCTTACCAGGTAGCCCTGGGCCGGTCACAGGTAAGGCTGAAATTGGCTTACATTAGAGCCTATCTTAAGAGGCACAAGAAACAACATATCCAAGGCCCAGCCTCAGACCGCACAAGAGAACTACCAGTTAGACCAACAGGCACAAGATCCCATTCAGGTGAATCTCCTTTTGAGGGGTCAGTCCCCGCAGAGCAGCTTATATGCTCTAGGCATAGCCAATCCTGACAGCTAGTCAGCCTGAGTCAACCATACCCAGTGATGCACCAAAAGCAATTAAGGCTCAACTACAACAGAGGAATACACACAAAATACACAAAGAACACCCCTGGAACACATGCACAAATGAACAGAGTGTCTGGGCCACTGGACCTACTATATAAGGCCACCTAACAAAGACTGAGAGACATAGGAATTCTACCTAATACATAGAAGCAAACACAAGAGACAGTTCAAATGAGAAATCAAAAAAACACATCCCAAATAAAAGAAAAGGAGAAAATTCCAGAAAAAAAAGAACTAAATTACATGTAGTCAACCAACCTACCAGAACAAAGTTTGAAACATATAGTAATAAGAATGCTTAAGAAACTTAGGGGGCAACTTCAAAAAAGAGAACAAGTATAAAGAAGGATATAGAAACCGTAATAAGGAATCAGTAAGAAATAAAGAATACAATAACTGAAATGTAGAATACATTAGTGGGAATCAACAGCAGATTAGATGAAGCAGATCAAATCAGCAATTTGGAAGATGAGGTAACAGAGAACATCCAACTGGAACAACAAAAAGAAAAAAAGGTAAAACAAAATGAAGATAGTTTAAGGGACCTCTGGGACAACATCAAGCATAACAATATCACATGATGAGAGTACCAGAAGGAGAAGAGAGGGAGCAAGGGGTTGAGAACCCATTTGAAGAAATAATGACTGAAAAGTTCTCTAACCTGGCAAAGGAAATAGACATATAAGCCTAGGAAGCGCAAAGAGTCCCAAACAAGATGAACCCAAACAGACCCATATCAAGACACATTATAATTAAAATGGCAAAGATTAAAGACAAAGAGAATCCTAAAAGCAGCAACAGAAGGACGACTAATTACTTAGAAGGTAGCTCCCATAAGACTATCAGCTGATTTCTCAACAGAAACTTTGCAGTATGGAGAATATAGTCAATAATATTGTAAAAACTACCTATAGTGTTAGACGGGCACTAGACTTTTTGGGGGGATCATTGAATAAATTATTTACATGTCTAATCACTACACTGTACAACTGAAATGAATATAAAATAACATTGAATGTCAACATTTTTTTAAAAAATCATGCAATATATAGTATAGCATAGGTAATATAGTCAATAATATTCTAATAACTATGTACAATATCAGATGGATTTAATAAGTCTATTAAAGACTTATTGGTGTTATTACTTTTCAGGTATATAAATGTCTAACCACTATGTTGTTTTGTCCACCTGAAAGTAATAAAAAAAGGACATAGGCCAAACTCTGTTAAACAATTGAACGGATTTCTTTTCCTTTTTAGTTGACCGATGGCATTATTGAATTATACCATTTACTGCTTATTTTTGGATCAATAGATGCTCAATGCCAGAGATTCTTTTCATCTCATCTATAGCTTCTTCTTTATGAAGTGTCTCAATAACAGCCCTAATCTAGATGATCTTGTGTATGGTTATGCTTTTTTAGAAATAATATCAAAGACACAATCCATGAAAGATTAATAAGGTAAACTTCATTAAAATTAAAAACTTCCACTCTGTGAGAGGCAATGTCAAAAGAATTAGAAGACAAGACATAGACTGAGAGAAAATACTTGCAAAAGGTACCTGATAAAAGAATCTTCTCCAAAATATACAAATAACTCTTAAAACTCCATAGTAAGAAAACAAACAATTCAATTAAAAAATGGGCCAAAGACTTTAACAGACATCTGGCCAAAGAAAATACACAGATAATAAATAAGCATATGTTAAGATGTTACACCTTATATATCATCAGAAAAACACAAATCAAAATAACAAGGAGATACCAATACACACCTACTAGAATGGCTAAACTCTGGAAGACTGACAACACCAAATGCTGACAAGGACAAAGAGGAATAGGAACTCTCATATATTGCTGGTGGAAATGCAAGGTGGTACAGCCATTTTGGAAGACAATTTGGCAGATAAGAGTAAAACACCCTTACCATGGTATTCAGCAATCATACTGCTTAGTATTTACCCAAAGGATTTGAAAACTTAAGTCCACGCAAAAACCTGCACATGAATGTTTATAGCAGCTTTATTCATACTTGCCAAAACTTGGGAGCAACCAAGGTATACTTATTAGGTGACTAGATAAACAAAGTGTGGTACATCCAGACAATGGAATATTATTCAGCATTAAAAAGAAATGAGTTATCAACTCATGAAAAGACATGGAGAAAGGCCGGCCGAGTGGCTCAGTCGATTAAGTGCTCACTCAAGAGTGCGAGTTGAGCTCTGAGCAACAGCAGTTCCATGCCCAGCCCAAGCTGAGCTGCAGTTAAGCTGCCAACAGGTGGTGGGATGGCTCAGCTAAAAAAAAAAAAAAAAAAAAAAAGACATGGAGAAACCTTAAATACATATTGTTAACTGAAAGAAGCCAATCAAAAAGGCTACATACTGTATGATTGTAACTATATGACATTCTGCAAAAGGCAAAACTATTGAGACCAAAAAAGATCACTGATTTCTGGGGGTAAAATGGGGGAGATGAATAGGCAGAACACAGAAAATTTCTATGCAGTGAATATACTCTGTATGATACTATAATGATGGATATATGTCACTATGCATTTGTCTAAATCCATAGAATCTACAACACCAAGAGAGAACCCTTAGGTAAACTGTGGACTTTGGGTGATTATGATGTGTCAGTGTAGATTCATTCTTAGTAACAAATGTACCACTCTGGTGAGTGATAGATAATGGGGTAGCTATGCATGTGAAGAGGAAGAAAGTATATGGGTAATCTCTGTACCTTCCTCTCAATTTTGCCATAAACCTTCAACTGCTCTAAAAAAATAAAGTCTTTAAAAACAACAGACAAAGGAAAAAAAAAATACCAGCTCTATATGTTAGAAAGGATATCAATTAAATTATAAATAGAAATAACTGTTCTGAATACTCATTTGCTTTAAAAAAAAATGCCTCACTTTCTTGTTATGTCTTTCTATTTCTTGGCTATGTCTCTATAACAACAACATTATACAAGTTTCCCCATCAGTCCATACTCTCATTTACTCTGGGAATTTCAAAACCTTTTTCCCTCGGCCTAGAGTCCTCTCACCTTCCTGAATTTCATCTTTTCAGTCCCAGATTACTTTGTCATAAAGTCCTCATAGTTATGCTTCCCTTCATTTCTCACCTCACCTCCCTTAGCCTTATTTCTCCATTTCTAATGAAATCATTCACTATACTTTTTCCTGCTCTGTTTTATTGTCAAAACAGAGAAATGATAAAAAACTTAGACATTTATTTATACCTAAAAGTAGAGAATTTAGTAATTACAAACTGTAAGCAAACTTGTCTCGGCAGTATAAATTCTGCAATGGACATATAATCTATGAATTGAGGATTGAAATCATGGCTTTTCAAAGGAGGTTCTAGAATTATAAACACAGCTTACATCAAAGATAGGCAGAGCTGCGTAGAGAAAAAAAAAAATCATGCTTCAAAGGAAACTATGCAGTTAAGATTCCAGGCAGCTTGATTCTAGTCTTTCATTGTCATGATTTTACCAGATTTTGAAAATTACTATTTACCAACAGGATGCCTACTATGTCATAATTCCAGAGGAAAAAGTGTCTGAATCACCCTCTGAAAACCTCACACTACAGTAGTCCCTCCTTTTCTGCAGTTTTCTTTACCACGGTTTCAGTTGCCCATGGTCAACTGTAGCTCTAAAATGTTAAATTTAAAAAAAATTCCAGAAATAAGCAATTTATAAGTTCTATACTGTGTACTGTTATGAGTAACATAATGAAATCTAATGCCACCCAGCTCTGTCCTCCTTTCCTGAGACGTAATCATCCCTTTTTCCAGTGTATCCACACTGTCTACTTAGTAACGTCTCACTCTGTCCACCTGTTAGTTATTTAGCAGCCATCTTGGTTATCAGGTCGGTTATCAGAGAGAGAGAAAGAAAGAACAAGAGAGGGCATATTCACATAACTTTTATTACAGTACATTGTGATAACTGTTCTATTTTACTGTTGTTATTGTTGTTAAGCTCTTACTGGTGTGAAGTTATCTATGATACTGGCACCAACTCTGTAGCACATTGTACTTTCATCAGCTCTCCCATGAGCAGAGATGTCTTCTTTCCCAGGCTCTTACACAAACTCTTTATGTGCAACTTCCCTTGGATCCTCTGCAATAAGTTTTAATTGTCCTTGATCACACATCCAAGCATTGGTTCCTGTTGTCCTGTCATGAGTTCCTGCCTCCTTCCTCTCTACATAGACAGGTGATATTGACCCCTCAAGACTCAGTTCATGCCAATCCCTGCCCATGAACACTTTTGCTTAATATTGGAATACTTGAATAGAATCCTCCCTAATCCCAACTTGTAAAGCATGGAGGATCCATACCAGGTCTTTCAGGCTGATCATAAGGAGACCTAGTATACCAGAGCTGAATGGAAAGTATAGTAGAGCTGAATGGAAAATCAGAAACGATCTAGTTCAGAACACTGGTAGTACAAAGGAGGACACTGCTATTTATTACTTTCACCAGCAGCTCCATATTTGGGGATCACTTAACTTCTGAATGACTTGTTCTCATGCACTGAATTCCTGTGCCCTCAAAGGGACAATCCTGTCTTTTCTTTTTTGTCTAGTTCTGAGCACCTGGGGAGTGATTGACCTTAGAGGTGTCATTCTTTATGCAAATGAAAAAAGTTCCTCTTATTCTTATGCAGATAGGCAGTGAATAGGTCCCTGGATTCCTGTAGTTTATAACTTACTTTCCTTACTCTGATGATAAGCCCTTGTTCTCCTTTCCAGTAAATTGCTAATACATTCTTAGCACTCAGTAAAGTTTACAGTTGTTAGGAATTTCAATTTAACATTCCTAATATATTTTTCTTAGCCACCATTTTTTTATGGCAATTAGATATGGCTAAAATAATACAGAGATATTATAGGCACTTCATGTTTCAATAGCATTTTTAATTGAATTGAAAATTATCAGTGATAATACAGTTCTGTGTGTTTTTAATGAGAGAAACCTAAATACCAAACAATTTTCTCTCATAAGCACCTTAGAGACAAAACAGTATTTAATAGTATTTTTTTCCATTCTCTTTTTAATTATGTTTTGTTTAATTCTATAAATTGTTTAACTTTTGTTTCTTATTTTCTCCCCTAAATTGTAAGCTCCTTGAGGGCAGGGTTGGAAAGTCATGTCAACATCAACCCGTCCAGCCAGTAGCACTCAGTGCAGGTCCTATAAACAGTATCTGTGGCATACGTGGTATGAGCAACAAGTATATCCTTGAAAGCTGAGTGGAATAGCTGTTCAGGTGAATTAGTAGAAGATAGAGACAAGGAGAAATTTCATCTAAGTCAGTGGTCGGCAAACTGTGGATCGTGAGCCACATGCTGCTCTTTGGGTACATTCCATCTCAAAAGTTTGCCGACATCTGGGAGAGCCAATCCTGTCCCTCACAACAATTTAAAAATTATTCAAAAGCCATAAATATATTTTCACAAATAAGGAAAATTTACTTTAATATTATAAATGAAACTGTAATAGTTTAATTTTCATTTTCAATTTTACTTCAGAGCCACATGTGCATACCCAAAGAGCTGCATGTGGCTGGCGAGTCACAGTTTGCTGACCCCTGGCTGCTCTTCTGTCTCAAAAGTTTGCTAACCCCTGATCTAAGTAAAGCAGACTAGAGAAAAGTGTGCTGAACTTAACTCTGAAAGGGCCAAAGAAGGGCATGATGTTGGGGGTGAGGTGGGAGGAGATGGAATAATAGACAGAAGCTGACTCCCATGTAGCTAGAAGCCACAGTTGGCCATAGGAGGTGGAAATGCAAAAGGAACATCGGAGAAACAAAATGAGACTTAAAAGGCAGGGAAGGCAGCCTTTTCCCTGCTTCAGAATATAGAAGAACTCATTTTATTTGAGGGTTCATTGAGGGAAACTCTATACCTTTTGGTACATTTGTTTTTTCTTGTCAAAGATGGTGGACCTAGAAAGCTTAAATTTGATTCATACTTTGACTATCAAGAAACTTATCTGTGATCACAGGGCAGTTTATAGAAAATTTCTAGCCAATTCTGTGTTATAGTTGGAGATTAGAGTGTTCATTTCTCTTTAGAAATTAAATGTTTAAATCCTCTGAATTGGGAATTATTTCCCATTTTTAAAGAGGGGTAACGGAGCCTGTGGTAGTAAGGCCGGATGCTAGCAGTACCTCTTTATCTTTGATAGTGACGCTTCATTGGAAAGGGAATTGATTAATTTCCGTATTCATTTTGACAAGTTTATGAGTTTATCTCCTTTTATATATGGTTTTTGTATTTTTAAAATCTTCCTTACATATAGCCACAACTGTATCTTGCCCCATCAAAATGAATTGCTTCTGCTATGCTTCAGAAGCACTTCTCACACACATGGCTACTGGTGTCAGCCTATGAAATTGGCATATCTATGTGTTTGCTAGATCATACTGTTCAGTAGAGAAGGGGAAAGGTAATTATTTTTCTTCATAATGTTAGCATCTACCACAGGTAAAGGCATATGCCATAGGGAACTCGGGGCTTACTTTCACCTGTCTGTATATAAGCAGCTTTTACTAAGAGGTCAATTGCTGTAGGTCAAAAAAATTACTTGGTGGGTATCCTAAAAATACAATCTCAGTCTTCTTTTTTTAGATCAAGGTGAGTACTACTACTACTACTACTACTACTACTACTACTACTCTACTAAAGCCACTACTACTACAATAATCTTTTGTTTGGAATGTCAACAATATTACCAGAAAATTACAGCTACCATTATTGAGCACTTACAACATGACAAGTTCATTGACATATGTGATACACTTTATCCATATTTAGAGAATCCATATATATATGCATGTACATGTGTATGTATGTTTATATGTGTTTGTATGTATATGTACTAATTTGATTTTAAATTAGTGAAATTTGCACTTGTGAACTAGGCATGAATACTCCTCTTTTACAAGTAAAGACACTGGATACAGAGAGCTAACTGACTTCCTTAAGGTTTTTCTAAGAGTTGGGCATATTTCATATCTTATATCAATTGATTATTTCAACAGGCTTATGAGAAAGATATTGAAGGCTCTTTTGCAGATGAGAAGCCGTGAGTGAGTGTAAATAAGTAAACCACTCAAAGTCACCAACCAGTATGAAGTCAGGATCTGAAGCCTGCTTGTTATCTCTCTAAAATTAGTGTGTTTAACCAGGTCTCAACAGACCAAAATGACTTCATTAAAGCTATTGGGAAATGTATTCATTACCCATAGTGTTGACTTCTTGTGGATGTGGGTAACATGTATTCTGGAATAAAAATCAGGACAAATGGCCTGAAAGAATTCACATAAACTTGTGAGCTGAGGATCCTGCTGAAATATTCAGGACCTACAGTAGTCATGTCTTTGGCAAGCATTCCTTCACTGGGCTGATTTTGTAGGAGTTGAGGGCTTGGTTTACCAGAAGGCCAAATCTCACGAGGAATTAATAACTTAAAATAGATTTCACAGCTGCGTCCTGCCAACAGTTTCTCCCTTGGGGACTCCTACACTCCTGAACTGGGAAAAATGAGACTGATGGGTGTGCACCTCTAACAGGTGACTTTGTTGCAAGTAAGTACTAAAGCATTTATTATAACAGGGCCAGCAACGCTGATAGCAAATTTAAATGCTGAAGATGCATCATTTCGACGACGACTACGTCCATACTCTTCAGTTTAATGCCAAAGTACGGTACTTTGGTCTTATAGTTGTATATTTAAAAAAAAAATGGGTTTATTCTCATCAAAACAAAGGCTTGAAGTCAGCTAAGTGTGGCCAAAAATTATGTTTACTTAAAATAACAGGATAATGAAGACTCGGAAAAATATTTAAAGAGTCCTTGAATCATCTGTTTAACCACTTCAATGTTCCCTGCCTCTTTTTTTATGTAGGCGTGATTCCCTGTTTTCTCATAATAAATGAAATCCTATTGAACATTTTTTTTCTTCTCTTTTAATATAAAGCATAAGACTAGGAATTTCAGTGTTTTATTTGACGGTTTAGTTTGCCTGCTCTTATGGCAAACAGAAGGACATGAACTCGTAGGAATTTAGTACTAAGATTAAAACAGGGAGAAATGAATAAAAGTGGCATTCAGAGAAAAGCCCCTTATGTATGCCACTCCACACAGAAAACATCCCAGGGCACGGGGATTTCTGTATTATCTTTAATAACCTCTAGAGGAGATTTTGGCATCTTTCTAAAATAGTTTTGCACAGTATTTGGCTAAAAGGATGCACTGAAAGCTCATTTTAGCTGCAGAACTTGAAAACATATCTGTAAAGCAGAGCTAAAATTAAGGTGAGGGATTTTGAGCCCTGTTCTTCTGATCCCCTTCCCACCATGGCAGCCACTGCATACATTCAGAGAGCCTGGAAGGAGTTAGAGTCAGCCTGAGAACCCATGTGCAAAGAGAGGGTGAACTTGTTGGCAAAATTTCACTTCTTAAATTGGATGATGGATTAGATAGTCCTTGGATTATTCTTAAGGATTCTTTGTATATTTGAAATATTGCATTTACCTCCTCCACCCCCAAAGGGTGATCTCTAGCACCTTGTGCTGTTCTGGAGTTCTCTAAAGGCCTGACCACTCCTTCTGTCCAGCACTTTTCAAGGTTTAACTCAAGCTTAATAATTTTCATAAAAATTTAAAATCTTTTGGCATCTCATCTATGTAGGTGAGCTAACATATCTAAAGCTCTTGGTAGAATACTTGGTACATTGTAGGACTTTAAAAAAATGTCAGTTTCCTTATTTTCTGCTTTCCCTTTTCCCTTTCTCTTTTCTCACCTTCTCCCCGACCCTGATCTTAT
This sequence comes from Aselliscus stoliczkanus, assembly GCA_033961575.1. Taxonomy (NCBI): domain Eukaryota; kingdom Metazoa; phylum Chordata; class Mammalia; order Chiroptera; family Hipposideridae; genus Aselliscus; species Aselliscus stoliczkanus. The sequence continues at coordinate 88,944,335 of CM066730.1, forward strand.
TTGTTGCCCAGATATATTTATTATACCACTGCTATACTGACAGTAAGTTATGGTGTATGAAACTGCCTGCCTGCCCCTTTTTCCCCCATCTTCTCCTGCCCTAATCTGCAAACAATGAGCTTCGTGGGAGCAGGGGCAGTGCTGTTGATCTGTGTAATTCCATCACCTGGCACAGTGCATGGTATACAATTGATTGACTAGAACAAAGAAAACAGGAATGAGAACCAGACCTGAAGCAACCGAGGAAGATTTTACTTAGAGGCAAAAACCTGAAGTGGGGAGAAATGGAGTGATAGACGCTTCAATCATGTGTTAACCACTTACTTAAGGGCTTGAAGTTGGCTCAGTAGTTTATATATGTCCTGTCATTAATCTTTACACCAGTCTAGTGAAGTAGATGTCACTGTTATTCCCATCTTTCAGATTAGAAAATGAAGGTCAGAGAAGTTAATGACTTTGGACAAAGTCATACAATTAATAATTAGTAGAACTGGAATGTTAACCCATATCCAACATCATGCTTTCTTCCGTACTGTGCTATTTTGTGGGAAGCCGACAGCCCCCCAGTGTCTGACAAGGCCACATTGCCCTGCTCAGCACTGGATATTAGGGGTGCTGCCTTATGGTTGGTCATGTAATATCTCCTGCCTCTAAGAACCCATGTGCCTTTCCTCCTACAGGAGACAATATACTCACTGCATTTATGGCAAGTTCCTGTATACCCCAATGAGCTAACTACGCAGCCAAAGACGGGTAAGATCTCCTAAACGAGGGGAGACAACCTAAGCCAGGCGGTAGTTCCGTGGGGAACCCCTAAATTGAGATATTGGGGACTCAAGCCCCTTTGGAAACGGAGGCATAAGCCTTTGGCTACATAGACCTAAAAAAGCCAGTCTGTGAGAAACAGACAGCCTCTGTGAGAAACTGGTGCTATCATTCGTCCTTGCCTGTGCAGCTGTGAAAGGTTTCCTTGGAGACCAGGAGACCAAGGTCTCTCGGCCATGGGAGTTCTGATAAGAGGCAACTTACTGACCATAAGTTATTTTAATTAACAGCCTTGTTTTAACTCTTTGTTCTGTACATTGCTAGCAACAGATACTAAAGCTTTGACTGAGAAACAGATGTTACCCTCTATTACAAAAACATGCAGCTCTTTGTAAAATAGGAAAAGTTTGAAACTCCTTTTGCTACTAAGTATTATAATCACATAGAAATAGTTTCTTGCCTAAACTCTTGGCAATAGTTCAAGTATATGCCCTGTAAGGTAGCCATGGTAACCACTTTTTAGATGATAAGTAAAATCCTTGAACAGGTCACAGTGTAGCTAAAAAGATACAATTACAAAAAAGTAAAAGTTCTGAGTAAGGAAAAACATCATGGTCATGTGAAACATAACTTGTAATTAAGATAATAGTCAAAAGCCCCTATAAAAGGAGCTAGGCTTTAACATAAGGTGTGACACTTCTGAGAAACTCTTTCCGGTGTCTCCGCTTTCTTTTTTCTGCCTTTACTGTAATAAAAATTTTCTGTCTTTCGTATCGCCGACTCCGTGTCCACCTTCTTGAGCCCTGGTCAGCGGGGGCTGGCCCCCCGCGCTATTTCTTGGTACGTAAGAGGCCCCTTGATGTATAGAATGTAGAGAAGCCCCTTTTTACTCCCTACTCAAGGCAACCTAAAACCTCTTTGGCTGTTCTGAGGGACAGTTGATACAGTATGTCATCCCAGAGATACAATACTTATCTATTTATCACAATAACTACAAGAGGGTACCTCTCACCACCTCTCAATCCAGCAGTGGGTGCCAATGATGGAAAAGATGAGGCGATGTGAATCTAATTTCTTTTCATTGCAGTTTTCCTGAATAGGAGAAGTGACAGACAGGCTCAGACTATGGAAGTCCTCAAGCATGCACTCTTCAAGTTGCAAAACATTCATTTATAGAATAAAACACTTCCTTTTGTCTCCTCTCTTTACAGTATTCATGTTTCTGCCCTGCATCACTTTAACTTTTAGTATGACTTATCTTATGGCCATACTAATCTAGTTTGTCTAATTCTTTTTCAGGTCTAAATTAGGAGTCCACAAATTATGGCCTGCAAGCGAAGAACAATTTTTGTATTTTTAAACAAAAAAAATCAATAGAAAAATATTTCATGGCACATCAAAATCACCTGAAATTAATTCAGTGCCCCTGATTAGTTTTATTGGGATATGGTCAAACCCATTCATTTGTGACTGCTTTAGCTCTACAGTGGCAAAATTGGGTAGTGATGATAAAGACTTTATGGTGGGTCAGAAACAAAGGACAGAGAACTTTATTACATACAGCAAAAACAGTAGCTAGAGATTAATGTAGGTTTGTATGGGTTTGGGCAAGATCACTATTCTCTCTACAGGGGTCACACAAAGATCTTATCATGGATGCATGCACATGCTGTGGGCTGTGTTATAGGGAAGCTTGCGGGATTCACCACCCATATTGCACATGGAGGTGAGCCCACTATTTGTCCAATGGGAGACATTACCTCGTCCCTCAAGTTTGCTAACTGCAAATACAACCCTGACAAATGGCCCAGGTAAAGGTTTGTCACGGACTTGCATTCTTGTGGTACCCAAAAGAATACGTGGGGGATGCTCAGAGCCTACGGCAGAGTGCTTCTCCCATCAAAGAACTAGAAAATGTCTGTGCATTTCAAATTTTCTTGTGCATTGGCTCATCTTAAGCACTCTTTGAATTGGTGATGCTCATTAATTCATGTGTCACCCATGTCCTCATTGTGTGGTTATTCTTAGACTTGTGTTGTATTAGTGTTCTGTGTCAAATGAGCAGAAAATTTGTATACTTCTAATTTGTTCTTATGATTACATCCTCTTCATTAACTAGATTGCTAAAACTCTAAGAGCCTATCATTTCTATTCAAAATATAACTAACTCTTAAAGGAACACTGTTCTGGTATGATCTGAAAAATATTTTTGTTACAATTCACTTCTCTATGTCAGAATAATTTCTACTGATTTTATTGATCATCTTTACAACTTTTGTTTCATAGTTCATTTTTTACATGAATATTTTTCTCAGTTTAAAAATGATAGATATAAAAGATGACAAAAGAAAGTACCCAACTCAGTTTGGTTTCTCTCAGAAGCAGACATGAAATAAGGATTTCAGTGTAAGTACTTTAATTTGGGAAATGATTCCTGCAAGTATCAGTAAGAAGTGCGGCAGTGAGATTGAAAAGCATAGAAAGGCCCTGTCGGGTGGCACGGTGGTTAAGCGCTGGCTTGGGAAGCCAGCCACCCTGGTTCAGGTCCCACATATGAGGGCCAATGGTACTGCCCTCAAAAAACGGAAAACAAAAAACAAAACAACAACAAAAAAGCATAGAAAGACAATGGAGGTAATGTTATCAAGCAAGTAACTATCCTGGGTTACTGAGCTTAAACCAGTTTGAGAATTTGGGGAGCCAGTGTAAATACGTGCTTCAGTCCAAGTGTGGGTACTGGGGGATTGATATGCTAACATCCTCAGTCATCTTGAAGATTAGTCCCTGGTAAGGGGGTGGGTGTTGATATTCTCTGATTACCAATGAGTGATCCCAGGAAAAAAACAAATGCAAATAATGGCAGATGGATGTCAGCTTGAGGCACTGCAATATTAAGGCCTGGCGGAACATGAGTGGGGTCCCACAGTATCTGCTATTATATCTTTAAAATATTTCTAATTTCTTCATTATTTTGTTAAAATGTTTCATAACACTTTCCCATATTACAGTAATAGTTCCAATGCAATTTTCCCTTGGCAATATCTTAAAGTTGCCTGTTCTACTCCCATGTTCCTCTACTAGAGAGTGAGTAGAATGGGGAGAAGTCCAAGTGGAAGGACCGTGGTCTTAGCCAAATGTAGTTATAATATCTTAAAATTTTTACCAAAAATTATGACCATGTGGAATACACTACTAGGAGCCCTTAAATCCATCTTTGAAGGATTGACAATCCTTAAAACCCTCCTGTAATCAAGACCTTGAAGCACGTTCACATATGTAAACTGAGTTTCTACAAGTTGCTCCACTTCCTGAGGTTACCCTTTGCTTTAACTTCATACTGTGATTGCAGGACATGCAGTTTCTGCTCTAGGTAAGCCACCCACACCCACAGAGAGGGCCCACATTTCTATGCTGTCACACAATCCTGTGATGCTTCAGGTTGGACTGAGGGACCTCTTACTGACTCATGGCTTCTCCATGCTATTGAAGTCTGTCCATAAACATTTGCCACTGAGGTGGCATTATTACCACAAATTTTAAGTATGTTTTAGATTTTATTGAAGGGTTGGTAGCAACAGATGGATTTCCTAAAGGAGAAAGAATTTTAAAATGCTGACTTAAAACTCAGTACTTAAACAATTGCTCCTAGAGTTCATTAGACAGAAATCTACCCTCATATTAACTTTTCTTAGGGACTAGTTTTTTCTCCTAATATGCTTCTAGCATATTATTGCATGCTTTCTATTGAATTCTCTTTAGTCTCTGCTTTCACATCTTCTTCCACCTTTAGATCTAAAGTGAGAAAAAAATAAAACTAAAATCTCCTCTTTCCAGGCTTCACTGGAGAAAGATAATTAATAGGTTACCTTCTCCCCAGTAAAGGCAGCATTTTATTTTTTATGCAGCATTAATCAGGCTTTTCTTCTCACATAATCTCTCTCCTATTCCAGACTCTGGACCTTACCTCTGGGTAGCCAATGAATCTTGATCTTCAAATTAGAGAATAATTACCCCTCCTCCCCAATAAATTATTTCTGTTGTTAGCAGGACTACACACAAATTGCTATACATATATATTTTTTTTTAATTGGGGAATTGGGGGAGGGGAACAGCGTTGGGGAATCAGGGAAGGGGAACAGACAAGTTGCTGTCTTTTTGTTCTTCAGTCTAGTTGCGGAGGATGTTGCTTCACTGGCCCATGTTGGTATCGTCATTCTGTTCTTCCCGGATAAGGCAAATCAGTCGCCAGCCTCTGGATGGTCGCTCACCGTGGCTATTGGCAGCTCATGCTGGCTGCCAGCCACTCACTGGCTGCTGGCTACTCACTGTAGCCTATGGCGGACCACTGCAGTAGGGGCTGCAGCTATGCCGTCTTGGGGACTCACAGCAGCCCAGCTCCATGTTGAGCTGTTGTTCACCATCTTAGCTATAAAGGGCAATGTCATTGGCCCTCATATGTGGGATCCGAACTGGGGCAGCTAGCATCCCAAAACCAGCTCTTAACCAATGCGCCACTCGGCCGGCCCCAAATTGCTATATATTTTAAAGTCATTTTCCTTCTTTTTGATCAACCAACATTTTTCAGACCTTGGAGTAGATCTCAGATCCCTCTGACTCACATGCGTATGTTGTGCAGAGACACTGCAGCCTGTTAAAGAAATCAAGGGTTATCATGTTTCATTAGCGAACACAATCAGGAGGCTCAGAAAGATTACTTGAGGTCAGCTACCGTATGAACCTTGGTGCTGCAGTTAAAGCGGTCTCCACTAATTAGCTGCGGGCAAGGAGCCAACATCCTGTGTTATAGAATATGTCTGCTGATGAATATGGAAACTCCTAGAACTTCTGCAGTGGTAGAAATGTTGAGTGTTTCTCTCAGGTGGAAACTGTAGGTGCATACGTCCAATACATCCAGAAAGGGTCCAATGCAGGTAGGAACCATCAGAAAGAATTATATAGTCCCGAGATTATTCCTAGTTTCTAAAGCAAATAAACAACAACAACAACAAACAGTGTTTTGAGTTGAGCCCTGGGCTATTTCACAAAAGGTGACAAATGTTGATTTCTCAGGGCAGTAAAGAATAAACTCAAATAAATAAATGTTTCATGTGGCAAGGAGAAAGCAGTAGACACATATGAATTCTGTAATTCCAAATATCTTTAAAACGGTGTCAAGAATATCAATCCTCATTAGTGCTTTCACTTTAAAGAAGATAATAAATGAAGGACCATTGCAGGAGCAAAAGGAAAAATTTAAAGACATGAAGAAATTCAACTTTAGGAAAATAATTTTAAAAATATATATTTTTTCCATTTGCCTATAAAAATAAACCAAAGGAACAAATTCTCTAGTAGTCTTTTGATTCTAGAAGAAAAAATGCCCAATTGTTGCTCAACTGACTTTGCTTTTCTTACAATCTTTGTCTTCTATTAATCTTTCTATGTTTAATACAAGTCCCCTCAAGCTAATTATAAGCAAACCAGAGGTACAAATTGTGATTAATACTTCTAACAATTCATTTTTTGATGTATATATTTTGAGCAACTGAATGGAAGGTAACATGGAGAATTTAATGATGAGGAAGATAGTACTCTTACGTTAATTATTCCAGGCCCTGGGCATATGGCACTAAACAAAATAGACATGACCCTAGCATCAAATGATGCTTCCCTTCTAGTATGATTAGGGAGAATATTTATTTTAAATATTCAAAACAAATTAAAGCATTATGAGTAGTATGGAGAACGTAACAGAGGATAATAGGCTACAGAGTGTATGCATGTATGTAGAGATGTTATTTTAGATAAGTGGATCAGATAGGATTCTCTTAAGAGTTGAGATCAAATTTCAGACCTGAACAATGGAGACAAGCCAGCTACATGAAAATTTGGGCAAAGAACATTCCAGGCACACTATTCAAGTAAGGATAAAAGTATTGTGATTGAAATGATCTTCACAATATCAGGGAAAAGGAGCAAGGATGCCTTATCGACAGTAAGCCTGGGGAAGAGTAGGATGAGAGAAATAGGAGTCGGGTATATATGGACTCATAGGCTTCTAAGGGGTACAAGTCAACCCTCATCATGTCTGATGCCAAGCTCTTTCTTTCAAACCCACTAACCTGCATCTTTAACCTTACCTGCCCATCACCCCAAACTCCCTTCATGATGAGAAATAAAGCAAGGGGACATGAGGGAGAAAAGAAACAGGGTGATTAGATTGTTTGATGTTGGACATCCATCTAAGGGAAATACAGCATTTGCCTGTCTATGTCCCTTTTGGATAAAAGCATATGTAGATTAAGGAAAAATTTGAACTGGACTTGTGACTCAAGTCTTTCTTTTTGCTTTTTTCATTGTGGGAACTTAACCAATCATACTGTTTTTATTTAACATAAATTACCAAGATGATCAGAATTGAATTGTTTCTTCAGATAATTCTCAGAAGCTAGCAACAATTTACTCAAAAATTATATAAATCTAACTCAACAAAACTACAATTTTACTACTCACTGAGATATTAAATAACTAACCATATATGATTTCATATAAAATCACAGATATTTTAGTTTAATTTGAATTATAATTAAATAATTTTATTACAATAAAGCTAACATATCATATTATATTAGTTTCAGGTATACACCATAGTTATACTACATTTGTATAACTAAAGAAGTGATCACCATGATAAGTCCAGCAACCATCTGATAAGATACCATGTTATCACAATATTATTGACTATATTCCCCATGCTGTACATTACATCCTCATGACTTATTTGTTTTATACCTGGAAATTTAAACCTCTTATCCCCCCTCACCTTTTTTCCCTTTTTTAAAATTTTCAGTTACAGTTGACATTCAGTATTATTTTATACTAATTTTAGGTATACAACATAGTGGTTAGACATTTATATAATTTAAGAAGTAATCCCCCTGACTACTCTAGTACTCACCTGGCACTATACATAGTTATTACATATATTATCAACTCTATTCCCTATATTTTGCTTTGCATCCTTATTACTATTCTGTAACTACCAATTTGTACTTCTTAATCCCTTTACCTTTTTTACCCTGTCCCCCACCCTCACTCCCATCAAACACCCCAACAAATCTAGTACTCATCTGACACCATACATAGTTATTACAATATTATTGATTGTATTCCCTGTGCTGTACATTAATTACATCCCCATGATTTGTTTGTTTTCTACCTGGAAATTTGGACCTCTTATTCCCCTTTACCTTCCTTCTCTCCTTCTTTAATTTTTCAATTACAGTTGATATTCAATGCTATTTTATATTAATTTCAGGTGAGTCAATTCTTTCAATACCCAAAACCAATGATCTTTCCATTGGACCTCTGAGAACAACATGGTGAGTATATTTAGATAAAATATTAGACACAAAGGGACCTCTGAGGACCTTGGCATTTGTCCTGGAGGGGTGTCATTGTGAAATGGCAGTCTTTCTGAAATGATACCTGATTCAATGGTAACTAGAACCAGTTTTAACTGTACTCATGAGGGCGTATGAAAACAGAATTAGGCACAGAACTAGCCTAAATCCAAGATATCAAGTAAGAAGCTAAAAACTCACCATCCCTCTTCTTTACCTCTCATGTGTTCACTTGGCACAAGCTGGTTTCCCCCCTTGGCCTTTGGAAACAGAATGGAGGTATTCTTTTGAATGGTTAGCTTTATTTACATGTTTGAATTCTCAGCTAACACAATTTCCAGTGTGTGGAAAATGAAGTCTCATTTCATTAGAATAATGAAAGGGGCACTTGGAGTCAGAATATCTATTGTGGTTTGAGGTAGTTTTGCAGCTTTTAATCATAGCAGTTGCTTTTCATATCTGTATATTCTTTGCAAAGTAAAAAAAATAGAATCCATTCTTTCTAGCTGTATTAAAATGTGGGGATTTCTTTTTCCTTTTTTCACAACTATTTTTCAAAAAACTGGTTTTTATGTTACTATAATAAAAAAGAAAAAAAAGCATTATTTTTTCTTATCAGATTCACATTGTTACAGTACTCAAAGTTTTTGCTAGTAGTCTTATAAGATGCTTGCTTCTAATTTGAGTTTTATTAATGTTTGCTAAAATTGAGAGTTGGAGGCTTATATCTTTTTATTACAAATATCCTTCAATTTAGGATATACTCTGGGAACTTTGATGCTGTGGGTAGGAGATTGCTAAATAATCATGAAAATTGGATCTGACAAAACCATTTAGTAGTGTTCAGTCTACCAGGGCTCAATGGTGCATTTTTTTCCCCCAGCAAGTTCTTTGCGTGTCTGGTCTGCTTTCCCTTGATGTGAGTAATTATGCTCCTGTAGCTAAGTTTGGAAGCTAATTCAGCCAACAATTCATGACTGTATTTGTGCAATACTGAAAGTTGCTTTTCAGAAGCAATTTGACACATGCTATGGGCCTGGAGCAAACCAAGTGAGTGATTTAAAATTATATTTTGGACTCTAATTTCCATTGTTTATAGAATCACCTGGACTCAGAAAGCATGAAGGAGAATCCATAGGCAAATGGACTAAGGAATTTAGTATCCTCCATAAGGTTTGCCATTTACTTGTGGTTTCACAATGTTTATTGTCACAACTACCCTGGCCCCAAAATGTGTTTTTTTCTTGAAAATTACCCAAGTATTTACACCAAGCCCTTTTTTTGTTGTTTTTTAAATAACCAGAGGAAGTTAAGATTTCACTAAAAACTGAAGGAAGAACACCAACAGAGAATAAAAAGGGAATAAAAAAAGAAAATGCATGAATATAACATTATCCAGCTCACCACATAAATTTAACTTGTATTGGTAGGAACCCAGGCTTCTCTTGTTTGAAAAAAAGTATCATCTAAGTATGGCTCTTAGTGTTTCAAGTCCTTTTTAGCAGTCACATCCCTTTGAAGATTACCTTACACACATACTCACTTCTCAGGAAAACACAGGTATGAAGAGGAATGGATTTAACACTATCCACCTTCTCCCACCCCAACAGCACCAACAAAAAAGTCCTTATATTTCTTCTAGTACCCATCAAAATATGAAGATACTTTCTCATCACAGATATGATATGTTTACTTATAGGGGAAAGGTGAAATATTACTTCCTTACGTTTGGGGAAATGGGCTTTTCTTAGAAGCTTGTTGTATTGGGTTGGGGTAAAAACGGTGAGGATAATTGAGGTGAGCCTATGCACTTTTTCTGGAGACAGGTGGATACATATTCTATCCATGGAAAATTAAAAATCAAGTGGATGTTCCCTGAATGTGTGTGTGTGTGTAGATAAGAATAAAATGCAGGGAATGAGAGAGTGTAGGATATGTATAACTAGAAGGGAAACGATAACTCAAAGACTAAGGCAATACTAAATTGCAGATACGTCAAATTCTGTGAAAACATTATTTAGTTCAATTGTTGTCAATCCTGAGTGTACATCAGATTCCCCTGGGGAACTTGTTCAAACTCAGATTGCTGCCCCTCTCCGCCCCATCCCAGAATCTCTGATTCAGTATTTCTGGGGTAGGGCCCAAGACTTTGCATTTCTAACAAGTTTTCAGATGATGCTGGCACTGCTGGGCAGGGAACCACTGTTTAAGCCACACTTCTATGCATAGTCTCTATGTATTTATTGTTGGACCTTGGCAACAATATGAAGAACAACCCCTGTGTCCATTTCTTCTAGCTACCTTTTCTTATGCAATTAGGCCACCTATTTCTGTCCCTACTAACAGATATCCAGTGTATGTGTAATAACAATAACAGATATTGTTATTATCCATGATCCTCCTTATTGAATGGAGAAAAGCCATTTGTCGCTTACAGACAGTCACACTGGAGTGCTCCATATTCTTAATATGTGTGTGATACTGCTGCTGGTCATGCCTCAAATACTTTGGCAAAATACTTCTGGTTATAAGTACATCAATGGAGGAATTCCAAATGAACGTTATTCTTGAATGGAATTGGGCTGACGGCCTTCCCTTTACCAATTAACAAAAGGCACAGTACCAAAAGTGAAGACATGAGTGGAGGAACTAGTTTGGGACCATGCCCTGCCTTCTGAAGCTTCCCAAATCTTCCCTGGTATCTGACTGCATCTTCTTCCCCCACGTAATGCCATTCCTGTATGCATAGATTGACAGAGAGGGCTGCTGCTTTGGCAGTTAGTCCTGTTTGCACAGGGGTGGCCATCCGGTTTCCCAAATTGCCCTAATTTTTCATTTATTTATAGAGATAGAGTATATTTAACATCTCCATAGCAATGCCCACAAACATTTCCACCTCACCCTCTTCCTCCCTCTGAAGTGCGATGGAGGCAGCCATGGAGGCATCTGCTCAGACCCCTTGCAGAGAGAGCCTGCTATGAGCAGTGTAGTTTGCCACCAGCGCTGCACTTTTGGGACATGCTACCATTCATTCCTCCCTGGCTGTTCTCAGCTGATGGCTGAGCACAGTAGGAGTGCTTGAACAGAATCATTTCTGCCTGATACAGGCCTCTTGTAACAGATAACTGCTCTGGGTCCGCCTCCTGCCTGGCTGAGACTTCCCCAGAATTGCTCCGTGGTCTGAGACTCTTCCTACTCAGTCCTCATTTCCCTCTCCCTTCACAGGAGTTAAGAATTGTATCCAGGTCTGAAGGCTCTTCCTCCCTATTCTCATTCTCTCTGCTCTATTTTCATAGGCATTCACCCAACAAATCTTTTGCATTCTATTTTTGTCTTGGTATTTGGGCCCAAACTGACACTATAACTAAATCCTGCCCTGCTTTCCAGAATCACACTCAAATTCCTTATCCAGGCCAACTCCTGTCCAGAACTTTCTTTCTCCTCTTACTTCACTCATTTCCCATACTCTCCACCCTTAAACCATACTACACACACACACAGACACACAGACACACACACACACACACACACACACACACACACACACGCACACACACACTGAAATATCTGACTGAGCTAGACCTCAACTCTTCCAGCAGGACAAAGCTGGCAACTCTGCCCATGCTAATACTGGAGAGTAAGGAAAGCTTTTCAGCAGATATAGACAAAGAGATCTTTGCACCAGCAAATAAAGACTATAGTACTGATGCTGTTCAACACACAGGCCAGAAACCCAAATTGTGATGTAATGTCTAGGGCAGTCCCATATATCAAAGAATTGTCCTGTTCACAATGCCCAAGAATGCATACCTTAGGAGATCCTGTAACTGATCACTTAGCTTTACTGGATCTTAACTTTCTCATCTATAAAAATGGAAATATTAAAATTAGTAGGCCTTAACATAGTGCCTAGTATATATCTCAGTTAACACTAGTTTCTTATCTTTTTCCTTGTTTACTCTTCCCTATCTCACAGGTTATTGGGAGATCAAATGACATAATACAAGTGAAACTACTGTATAATAATAAAGCTTTACCCATGTGTACTGAAGTTAAAATATGGATAGCAGGCTCTTTAGTACAATCTTATTATAAAAAGAACTAAACAAACAAACACATAGGTCTGAATTTTTCTCTACCTCCAAATTGCACTCACAAGAGATCATTTTTTTAATAAGTTGTTTCATTTATATACCCAAATACACGCCCTCCAAGCCTCACCTGGACACATTTTGTTCAGTGTTTCCTGGATATCCTGTTCGCTTCCCTCAGAGCTCAGCCCTAGAATTTAAAGGTTGTTCTGATGGATGTGTTATAAACAGAAAAGGTTAATGTATTCAGGTTCCTGTTTAATTGAAACTCCCCAAGGAATAAGTAATCTTTTGTAAAAGGAAGAAAGGGAAACAGAAGAAATAACAGGGTGAGGTGACTTACTCTTCCAATTCTACATATGTCTGCCCTCACTCTCTTTTATATGCTTAGCGATCTTCTTTTCAGTTATTTTCTTCCTCAAAATCACCTGGTGTGTCTTGTACCTGGTATGGGTATGAATATCGGTCATGGCTGCCACCTTTTTTCAGACCCAGCAGACTTCTACAGCTCCCGAGCTATAGTGCCTTTACTGGTGAAAATAAGGCTCTGTCTTTAAACTTGGATATTAAGAGAATACTTCCTTGAATATTCTGGATGCAAAATTTTGGAAGAATGTAATTGAAATTCAGTGTATTCTTTGGGAGTAATTCGACTTTGCAAGTTTTCTTATTCTCTTTATCATTGCCCTACCAGATGACAAGACGTGTGTGTTTTGTGTGTGTGTTTTCTTATTCTCTTTGTCATTGCCCTACCAGATGACAAGTGTGTGTGTGTTTTGTGTGTGTGTGTGTGTGTGTAAGAAAGACGGGGGAAGAAAACAGAAGACGGTGGAGGGTGGACGGGAGGAAGAGAGAACTATAATGTTTACAACACATAAGGAGAAAATTAGCCTTTTAAAGATATCACTACGTATTAATTACTGATTATAAGTTTTGCCCTCTACAGAAAACATATTTTATGGCCGAGATTTGTCTGATCATCTGTTACAATACTAGATAAAGTTTCATTAATAAGGGTTTTATGATGTCAATGGAAGGATTACTTGAGGATAGCTGAACTTGCTCCATAGAATGAAAATGATAAACTATATATTTAAATTGGTTATATAATACCAACAAACTGCTCACCTGAACATTGTTCATCTTCACAGACAGCTTGTGAAACTATAACCAAATAAAGCTAAAAAAAATGCCTCTGCTTTTGCTTATGGGAATGTTCATTCATTTTTGTTCAAAGCTATAAACTTTACCTTTGCCCTGTGATTTTCTTGTTCTATGCACATGGAAGGGAACGGTAACTGGTACCACCACATTTTAAGCAGAAAACCTTCACCAGTGGTTTGATATACAGTCTTTGGAGAAAAATATCTTTGATCAAATACCAGCTTTGCCATTAACAAGTTGTATGATCTTATGCAAGTTATTTTACCCATTTATGCCTCAGTCTCCTCCTCTGCAAAAAGAGAAGGATAACAGGATCGAACTAGGGTTGTTTTAAATGAATTAAAGATTACAAAGTGGGAATAGTGTCTGTCACACATTGAATGCTCCATGTGCTTTATTATTCTTATTGCTTGATTATGAAAACCAAAAACAAACAAACAAACCTGCTACTCATATGATTTCAACCCCCAGAGACCTTGACCATGGCTTTCTCCAGAGCAAAATTTATTAGTTCTTCTCCATGTACAGAGAATAACCTAGCTCAGGGATGTCATTTCAGTCTGGGTATTCATTGGCTGATCTACTGCATGCATGCTTTACTTGTGTTTGCATTTAAAATTTCTGAAATATTTTATAAACAATATTAACTCCATGACATCTGACAAGTTCAAATGCAGCAAGAGGGCTGATACATGAAGAGGCATATTAGTTGGGTACACATTGGCTGAATTGGTATTGCAAACTTATGAACCAATGGATTTTCCTCAGTGCTTTCTGAACCTAACTTATGAGTATTTTAGATACAGGGTCAAAGTGGGGAAGTTGCCAAAAAATTTCAGGGTCTTTTAAGGACCTCTTTACCTCATATCACTGCTCTGATTGCAATAAAGTATCATAATAGTTAATAGTCTTCTTATTGCATGGTTTTCAGGATCAAATTCAATATTCCATATATGACCTGAGATTAGTAGAATATACTGAAAGTATAACTTCTCATCTGTACATTTGACTCTTATTTATACTAATTTTTGAGTTAGACATACTTTCATATCAACTTGCCACCAACACTTAACTCTGTGATGTTTACATAAGCATGTTGCCAATTCAAGTTATTCCAGTTCCTTATTTTATTAATATTTAATTGTATTCCACCCATTTGCAAAACATTGAGTACAATTATAACAAAACAGGTTCAATCATAAAATCAAGATCAATTTAAAAATTGTATTTGGAGTTAAAATATAAAAATTAAAATGATACAAAACAAAACAAAAACAAAAACATCCAGAGGGATAAGTTAATAATGATATCAGGGAAACCGACTACAGGGCTTATTTTGAGCTTACTGGTAGCCAACACACACAAAAAAAAAGGATTATAGAAGTGTGGCATCTATCATTTCTACTTTCGATGTTTGTTATCTGAATTTAGAACTTTCTATTTATTTCTATTGAACACTATTTTGCTGGTTCAGGTCAAGGAAAATTGGATCTATACAGTATATTCTCTGTTCCTAGTCATTTCTGTCAAAATATAAGAAATATATTGCATTGACTATTACTACAAATTAGTTCTTAAAAGGAAAAGAACAGACCCTCTCAGGAGGCATAGGACAGAGGAATCTAGTTTTGATATTGGGCAAAGGTAAGAAAGTCTGGAAGGCTAAGCCCTGAGATGAAGAGTGGGTGTTAAATATAATTTCCTTGCACAGATGGTTGAATGGAGATATCTAAAAAGGCAGCGGGGAGTGGCAAGTTATGTAGAACAAACTTTAGTATTCCAGCATCCCACTGTCGCATTGATTTTTTTCAGTTGGTCTAAATTGCTGGACAGGAAAAAAAATTGGTTGAATCTTGATTTGGAAGGTTCATAAACATTTTCCTCATTGAGTCCACTTTGGGAGCTGAATTGCCTCCTCCCATTAATGTTATAAAGAATTACAACACACGCTATATTATGTTTTTATCTTTAAAGATTGTGAGATATATCCCTAATCCTGCTATGTCACTATTCACTCTTAGTCACCAGACTTTATGAAGTTGATGTAAATTTGATCTTGTAACTCATTCATTACTCCTGTGACTGATGATGACAGATGTCATTAGTTTAATGATCATAGTTATCCATTGTCATAATTAAGGTGATCACTTAATGAGGCTGGATGTATTATTACTTAATATATCAAATTAGGAAAAGATGTCATGGCTGGGCACAAAACACACCTATTATTTTTGAAGCTGAGTCAATACATTAAATGCTTCTCAATGAAACAATGAAGTGGGCCTTCCAGACTTTTAATTTTCAGAGTGATCTTAAAAACTGGCATGAGGTAGAGCTCTCCCAAGCTCTGATGTTGGCCATTAGAACCAAATAAAAGCTTCCCTGGCATCCACATGTCTTGTCATGGAGGTGGCTTCACAATTGTGATGCTTTATGTATGTGGTTAGAGAGGATGGAGTGGTATTTCCAAGCCCAGCTCAACAGCCATCCACTAACTCCACATATTCTTTTTGAAAAGTGATCTTTCCACTGGCCTGCTAAAACTTTGCCCCTGTAACACTCTGAACAATTTCTTGCAGTTGTTGGTGTTTTGAAATTTATAAAACTCTTTTGAAAACATTATCTCATAAAAAATCAAAAGGATGTTAGTCTTATTTCCTTTTGCAGCTTTCTTGGGACATGTGTCAGGCAAGCCCTGAATTAATTGTCATTGACATAGTGCTTGCTGGATGTTTCCTGCCAGAATAATAGGTCCTGAATACCAGTATCCATCGTATGTGTATATTATACCCCTACGAAACCTAGCACTAATTTCTCCCATTATCTTTCAATTTTTCAATACTCAGAATCAATCGCAGGCTGATTCTGCTTAATATATATGAATGTTGATAAAAAATTGAAATAAACCAAACTATTTTGCTTGTTTTATCAAAATGTCCCAGGGATGACTGCAAAGAGTTTATTGGTACCAATTCCAACTATCTGCATGAATTATTCAGTGCCCAAACTTGCTAAAATTAAATTAACTTTATCAGAATTTTTATTAGAAGTCAATGTTTCATTCCATTTAACCATTCACTGATTCATTTAAAGCTTGCTTATTCATTCATTCACTCATTAGTCATTTAACAAGGATTTATTGAATTCCTTTTATATGCCAGATGTAGAGGAAATATAGAGTTAAATGAAGTAAGTCCATGTTTTAGAAAGGTTTAGTTTGTCTGAGTTGGTCACTGTCTGGTGGGGAAAGCAGCCATAGGGACTGAGAACTATAATATATTGTGATATGTGCTATTTCAGAGATTAGTCAGTGGCTGTGTACACACAGACCGCAGAAGGATTAATTCTGCATGAAAACTTGAAGAAAGATTTCAGAGAAGTGCCGTCATTTGTTTTGAATGTTGCTTAATTGGTGCAAGTTTTCTAGAGAGAGTTACAAAGAGTTCACCATATTCAGGAAAATAAATGGAAGGTCATGGAAGTTTAGATACATGGCACATATATAAGAGAAAAAAGGTTCCAAGTATGGCTTAGAAAGGAGGCTGGGACCAGATAAGCAAGAGTCTTACAAATTCTACTGAGACATTTTGGAGGTGGTCTTATAGGTCCTTCATCTTCAAAGTATACTATTTGAACTAAAAATCTTCTGTGGCACACATGAGTTCCTAGTTATCTTAGAACAAAGTACTATAGAGTTGTTTAAATTTAAAGAGTTATATACTTTTAAAAATTATATTAAATTTGCTATACTTTTATGTGAAATGTATTTTCAATAGTATTTTATCTAGCTGCATTTTTAAAAGAGAAACCAAAGTACACCCCTTGAAAGCAAAGAAGATATTTTAAAACTATAAGTGAAACCAAATTTCCAACATGGAAAATATAATTGGGAATACTTATATTTTCATTATTATGTGATATTTGTCTCTGAAAACAGTATCTAGCTATATCTATATCTATATCCAACAACTATACATGTTTTCAAAATTGCCTTCTCAAAGGACTGGTAAATAGAATTCTCAACCTGTGTAAAAATAAAGCATGGAACCATTCTCTATTTTTTTCAAGGACAACAGTGTAATGAGGTAACTTTACCTATTGAGTTTCAACAGCAATAACAAACCTGTGCATAACGGGTCAATAAGATGGTAAATGTGGTTCATCATATGAACCAATGATCCAATTATTCCATTTGATTCTTCATTTTTGCCATGAGGTAGATTTTCAGATATATAGTCATTAAAATAAAATATCACAACGTGTTAGGCTCAGAACCATACCTTCGGTTTGAAGTAATTTAACAGTTTAAATGAAAATTTACAGAAATAATAAATATAGTTCTGTCTAATTATATATATATATTTATATGAGTTGTGTTCAATTATTAAGAAAAAAGTAATCAATATATCCATTTTACCTTTTTATTCTTATAAAATGTGTATTTAAATGTAATAAATACTTTGAGATACTAGTATTTTACATATTATGTAAAGAAATAATTCTATAACATGTAAATGAAATAATGCTAATACATAAATTATTTAAAATTTGTAAATAAATATATATGAAAATATATAATTTCAAAGTCATTATGGGCATGAATTTTGGGTGTTTGTGGTAATAATATTTCATAAGTAGGCCTGTAGAAATTAAAAAAATACAAAAAACTTTTGTATTCTGCTGCTGTGGAGAACAAGCCTTGTTTGTGTTTTGTATAAAGGACCTTGCACTGACTTGGTTAAATCATAATCTTTGGTCAGTGGCACATTCTATCCATTTGTCTATGAGTGACCTACTCCCTTTTTTAAGTTTTCAAGATATATAGTTAGATGTTTAAAATATGTAATAATTATTCATGGACCCACAAATCCAAACAAAAGCTAGGACCTTGACCATAACCTATATTGAATTGTATCCCTTCTACTAACATATCCCATCCTCTCCACACCCACAGGTTGTACATCCTAAATCCTGTGTTCATTGTTCCCTTATTTTCTTTTTCTTTCTTTCTTTTTTCTTTCTTTCTTTCTTTCTTTCTTTCTTTCTTTCTTTCTTTCTTTCTTTCTTTCTTTTCTTTCTCTCTCTCTCTCTCTCTCTCTCTCTTTCTTTCTTTTCTCTCTCTCTCTCTCCCCCTCCCTCTCCTTCCTTCCTTCCTTCTTTCCTTCCTTCCTTCCTTCTTTCCTTCCTTCTTTCCTTCCTTCCTTCCTTCCTTCCTTCCTTCCTTCCTTCCTTCCTTCCTTCCTTCCTTTCTTCGTTCCTTCCTTCCTTCCCTTTCCTTTGCCTTTCCCTTTCCCTTTCTCTTTCTCTTTCTCTTTCTCTTTCTCTTTCTCTCTTTCTTTGACATTCAATATTATTTTATATAAGTTTCAGGTGTACAGCATACTGGTTAGACATTTCCATAATTTATGAAGTGATCCCCCTGATAAGTCTAATACACACCTGGCACTATTGTAATAATTATTACAATATTATTGACTATATTCCCTATACTATATTTTATATCCTCATGACTATTTTGTAACTACCAATCTGTACTTTTTAATCCCCTTCACCTTTTTCACTCAGCCTCCCAACCCCACTCTCATCTGGTAACCATTTCTGTGTCTATTTTGTTTGGTTTTTTGTTTATTTTGTTCTTTAGATTGTACATATAAGTGAGATCATATAGTTTTTGTCCATCTCTATCTGACTTATTTCATCTTGTTTTCTTTTTAATGTGATTTTATTTTTTAATTATACTTTCATTTTAGTATTCAAAAGTTTGCTTATTTGTTTTTAAGTTTAGATAGAAGGCATTATATTTATGGGTTATTTTGAGATTCACTTTTTCCCCTTCTACTGAAGTCCATATCATTGCATGCTGCTGTAGTTTATTTTTTTTGACCACTAGAAAATATTATATTGTCTGATTTGCCACAGTTTTTCACCCACTCTTCCACTAACAGACATTTGGGCAACTTCAGGGTTTTGCCATTGTGATCAGTAGTTGTAAAGATATTTGTGTACATGTTTCCTGATAAACTAAGTAAGCATTTCTCTAGACTATATAATGCTGGATCACAGGGTATGTGGGGAATCAATTTTTGGAGATGTTTACCAAAATATTTTCCATGGTGGCTGTACCCATTGATCTGTCTGTGGTTTTCCCACAAAAATTTTCACACAGGATTTGTGTGTATTGTAGAAATAGTTCCAGTAGCTATGTTGGAAGTGATGTGAAATAAGGAAAGACAATTTGGAAGGTTCTGAGGGGACCATACCTTAGATTATTTTACTTGTGCTATGTACTTTTTAGAAACATGCTATATTTGTTAATTATAAAATATCTATCAAAAACTGTGTTAAGATTCAAAAACATTTTCAAGACAAATCACTTTGTCATCACATCAACTAGACCATTTATTCTAAAAAAACAAAGTTCTGGAGACACCACTGTGCTGAAGTGTAGCAAAACAAATAATGGCAAATTGTCTCATTATTTCTGTTCCTTTCCCCATAGCTCCTACCCAACTATACAATAACCACAGTCTTGCATAGAGATGTATGCTCCAATCTTTAACTTTTCTTCAGTGACCCATTTCTCTATGTAGAAGCAATATGTAGAAGAATTTTCAAATGTTCTCTTTCCCCAAGCTTTCTTTGCGATAATCCTGGGTAAGGAGAGCTGTGACTTTTTA
The DNA here is from genome assembly GCA_033961575.1 of Aselliscus stoliczkanus. Classification (NCBI taxonomy): domain Eukaryota; kingdom Metazoa; phylum Chordata; class Mammalia; order Chiroptera; family Hipposideridae; genus Aselliscus; species Aselliscus stoliczkanus. Next base: position 88,964,435 of record CM066730.1, read on the forward strand.
ATTTATTCTTTTAACCATAAAAAAATATGGTTCTCTTTTGTTTGCCATGGTTTGGTTCTCTTTTGTTTGGTTCCCTTCTGTTCCAATCCATTTGGAAATCTGTGAGTTCTTCCTTCAAAATGTATCTCAAATCATGTCATTCCACAGCTCTCTACTGCTATGACACTGGTCCAGGTCGATGCCATCTCCTACCTGGATGAGTGCAATAGTGATACTCCTGGTTCTACCCTGTGTTCTACAAGCTCTTCTCCGACTGGCCAATTAACCTCCAAAGCATGAGTCTGATCACACCATTTTTCTTCTTAACACACTTCCATGGGGGTTCCTCTCATTCAACATAAAATCCTAAACCCTCACCATGACTTATAAAGATCCTACCCGGTACAGCCCTTAACTAATTCTGATTGCCTTTGCTGTGCCTTCTCATTGGCTTCCCCCTCTCCTGTCACATTGGTTTACTTGCTTTTCTTCAAATGGGTCAACAATTATTCTGCCTCAGGATGAGCTGTCGTTCTTTCACTTTGAACATACTTTCTCCTAATAGTGACATAGAAAATGTTCTTTGTCTACATACTACCATACCTCCCTCACTTTCAAAATGTTTCTGCTCACATGTTATCATCTCTTGAAGCCTGACTGTACCATCCTTTTTGAAATAAATTTCATTATTTAGCACATCACCTCATTTTTATTTTCATCAAAAAAACCTAGCATTTCCAAATAGATACCATAAATAGATTTGTTTCTCTGTCAATTTTCATTCTCCCCTACTAGAGCCTAAAACTCCTGGGGAATAGATGCATTCTGTCCTCCTCACCACTGTATCCCCAGCACACTTACAGTGTCAAACACAAGGTAAAACATTCAAAAAAAGTATCTTGAACAAAGAAACTAGAGTTTGATTCATTTAAGGACTTCCACAACTTCCAAAGAAACTTACCCTATACCTTATGTTCTCTTTCTTCAAAATTTGAATGAATGACTCAACAACACCAAATTTTTGCTCAGATGCTCAATTTTTTTAAATTGGATTTTCATGTTGGGTTTCTGTGCATAAGATCTATTCCTAGATTCATTTTTAGTAAGTATTCTGCTAAAAATAAAGCTTTAAAAATCGTGTGTGGGGCCAGCCGAGTGGCATGGTGGTTAAGCACTGGCTTGGGAAGCCAGCGGCCCCGGTTTGGTCCCACATGTAAGGGCCAGTGACACTGCCCTCAAAAAAAAAAAAATTGTGTGTGTGTGTGTGTGTGTGTGTGTATGTGTGTGTGTATTAGTCTTCCTGATAATATAACTAGGATTGCACTATATTCCAAGTTTATGGATGATGATATTAGACCTCAGAAGGTTTAAGTAATTTGTCCAAAGTCAAAAGGATGTTAGGTGGTATGACTCAGATGGGAGCCATTTCTGCTTCATTGCAAAGACTGTATGTATCCTTCTCAATTATCATTATGTCTTTAGGTTCTTTTGTATTGAAGTAACTGCATTGAATATAAGATGTGATGACAGAGGATCAAGGAGAAATTAAATGTTAATAAAGAGATGATATAATCATTATTCCTTGGAGAGCTGTCTTTAAAATGTCTATTGGAGTAGAAATGTGCATTGGTGAATATTGTACAATGAGCCCTATTATGCATCAATATGCATTGTGTAGTATATAGGCTGGGAATGAGGGTATAGTGGCCAGCAGGTACATGGCACCTTGTCCTAAAACTCTAGCACTATAGATACACTGAGCTACATCCCACACCAAGAGCATCTCTCCATAGACGGCCAATGGGATATCTGTGATCCTTCTGCCAGTGATGTCTCACCTGCACCAGGTGATGCTGGCTGCAATAGACTCAAGCTGGCAGAAAAGATGGGGGAAGGGAGGAGTAATACATAATGATAAGAGGAGCTCCATCTTATTAAACTGGGTGTTGCCATATTTTCCCTTAAATATAAATGTGGGAAGCTTTTCAGTCATTGAAAACCAGCAGCAAAAATAAATACTCATAAAACAAAATTCAAATCCCTTAATGTAAAAGTTGCATATAAAGTTAAACTGTAAGCAACAGATAAAAGCCAACAATACCATTGTGTATTATCACAAACTACTTAACTGCAAGAACATAAAATCAGGGAAAATAAATTTAAGGAAGTGTAATTAAGACTAACTTTGAACAAATGGAATTTTATTTCCTTGTTCCAATTAGGAAAAGAAACAAATAAAAAGTAAACAGCTGTTGAGACTACTTGGCTTCAATTAAAAAACTATTTAAGGTTCTTTTCACTCATGCACACCTGACATATTTACCTCCCAAGGGAACCTGACCAAATGTGAAGAGTTGCCTCATTCCGGAGGGGCACAGCAAAATGCACAAATAATTAGGATACCAACCGCAAGTCAGTAAACTTTGAAGCACAGCCAGGGCTTGAATATGAGGTAAAATGCAATTAAAAAAATAAAACTATGAAGCTTTATTGTGAAATATAAATGCTTTAACTCCCATGAAGAGTCTTAAGAAATAAAAAGCCTCCAAAAAAGCTGTTCTGTCAATTCTTCTGAGATTCTTAAACTATTATTCCTGTTTCCCAGATATGTATTTTTTTGTTTGAAGTTTCCTTTGTGTGATATGATGCAATAGCTTTACACAACCTAAATGTCAGTAGTGAGTCCCCCCAATATAGTCCTGCAGGAATAGTTTAGGAGTAAGGGCTTGGCCTTCTCATGCCAGATTGAAAGTATTGGAAACCCAAGATTACATAAACCTATACAGATGAATGGCTATGTTGGTAGAAATATCCAGCAATAGGCAGTTGGAGGAAATGAAGTAAAGCACAGAATTTGAAGATATGGTGGTAACATGTTCGTAGCAATAATTGTTGGTCTAGTACGCATACCAGTAAGGTGGCACAAGTGGGCATCTAAAAATATATCTAAAAATATATCACTGTCAAATACGTATGATGGTGGGACTCTAAGTCTTGACACAAGTGCAAGTAGGGAGATATAGATGATATAGATGCAGATATAAATACAGATATAGATACAGTAAGTGTCACAGAAAACTTTGCTCACAAAATCAAGGGGCCTAATCATAAGGTACCTGGACCAATGATATTTATGTCATGATATGCTTGGTGAGGACTCATCTAGGCTTCTGGGATCATTGGATCTACTTATATCAGTGTTTCCCAAACTGGTATACATTTAAATCACATTGGAACTTAAAAAAAATACGGATGCCTGACTTCCACCACAAGATATTCTGATGCAGTTAGTATGGGATGAGGCAGGGGCATTGGGGTGTTTAAAAGATGCCCAGGGCTGGCCGAGTGGCATCTGGGTTAAGAACTGGCTTGGGATGCCAGCCCTGAGCAGCAGGGTCCGGGTTTTGGATCCAACATAGAGGACACTGCCCTCTACAGCTAAGATGGTGAACAACAGCTTGACCTGGAGCTGGGCTGTTGTGAGTCGCTGACAATGGTGTAGCGGCAGCTCTTGCTGCAGCGGGCTGCTGTAGGCTACCGTGAGTGGCTGGCAGCCAGTCTGAGCGGCCAGGAGCCACCATGGGTGGCCGTCCAGAGGCCAGGGACAGATATCTGCCTCACCTAAGAAGAGCTCAATGATGATACCAACATGGGTCAGTGAAGCAACGTTCTCCACAACTAGACTGAAGAACAAAAGGACAGCAACTTGTCTGTTCCCCTTCCCCGGTTCCCTAGTGCTGTTCCCCTCCCCCAATTCCCCAATAAAATCTTAAAAAAAAAAAATGCCCAGAAGATCTTAACATGCAACAAAGTTTGAGAATCAATGGATAAAGTCAGGATTCACTTGAGACGCAGTGTAGGGCTGATCATACGGTTATGGAGAACTGTTCCACCTATGAAAGGAAGAGATTTTGGACTATGAAATTAGCAAGTCCTAGTATTATTTGGGAGTCAGAAATAGAAAGAAGGCTGAAGTAATGTGGATGCTGTAAAGCTTCAACAATTAACACTGGGTATTATTAGTCATGAATAGGCAAATGTCAATAGAAAGAAAGTCCACACGCAGATCCAGATGTATATGGAAATTGAGTATTCAAAAAAGGAGCCATCGCAAATCAGTGCTGAAATGAAAGACTATTCATGAAACTGTGTTGGGGCTCTCAGGCATCAAGAAGGGTGACAGATTCAAGGACTATGAGAGGCTCTATGTCCACAAGAGTTGAGTGTGTGTCCAGTTACTACTGCTCCAATGACATATAGCATGGGGACGAGGCAGAGAGATTCTTGTATCAGAAGCCCATGCGCAATATATGGCCATCAGGGGTAGTCCAGAGACCCCAGGAGAAGGGAGAATAAATTACTAAACCACTAAAGTAAACAAGGTTGTGGAGGGCACAGTTGTATTGCAATATGGACAGATTCTGGAGTCTTTTTTTGGAGGGGCCCCCTTCAAGGTGGGATCATATATAAATAACATCATAACGTAGATTTTAAATTTGTATATTTTACTTAGAACCCACAAAAAACTTTAAAAGATGTTGGGCTTGGTTTAATGCTATGGATGCTGAAAGAATCAACAGCTGTTCCTTAATAGTATCAGGAACGGAGTGGCTTATGGTTTACCAAGTAATTTCCCAGAATTAAGCTGATGTGGCAGGGACTTCCATGATGTGTGAGTTAATAAAAACATATGCCCTTGGGGGCCAGCAATGTGGCTCCGTTGGTTAAGAGTTGGCTTAGAGCAAGCTCTAAGCAAAAGGGCCACTGGTTTGATTGCCATATGGGCCAGTGATACTGCTTCCGAGCTGAGCTGTCACTGGGTTGTCAATGGGTGGCAGGATGGCTCAGCTGGTGTAACAACAAGATTGCCTGTTCAATGGTGGTCTATGCCCACCTGCAACTAAAACTGAACTCAGCACCTTGAGCTGAGCTGCCACCGAGATGGCTCAGTGGATGGGGCATGTGCTCTTAACAACAAGGCTGCTGGTTTGACTCCTGCATAGGATGGTGGCTATGCCCACCCACTGCTAAGATTGAACACAGCACCTTGAGCTTAGAGGCCGCAACCAGCCGACAGGAAGCCAGATGGCAACTGGCACCCTCCACAACAAAGATTGAAGAACAACAACTTGGCTGGTCCCCTTCTCCAATTCCCCAACACTGAAAAGTGTATGCACTTTTCTTTAAGCAACTTTGTGAATATTGGTGTGGTCTGAATGAGTGTGTCACATGGATTTCCTCAGAGGAGGAGGTCATCAGTGTGATGTCATACCTGTGCTCCCAGAAAAATTGGATGTGGTTAAGATCTTGCTGAAAAGATTGTGTGTGATCGCAGGGCTGTGGAGATACCTTGGGGGAAATTAGAAAAAGGTGCATTGTGTCCCAATGGAAGTGAAGGCACACTGTGGCTTAGAGGTTATTGAAATCAGCATTGAACAGAACATTTTAGCCAAATCTTTGACAGCAAAATCTTAACCAGTTGTTTTTTGGAGGATGCCAGTAATTTTAATATTGGTGGCACCACAGTACTAAGGTTGCAGTAATCTACCATTAATTTTTTTTAAAGTTTAAGAACAGACAAAATTGGCTTTTGAATGTTAAAGCAGTAGGAATAATCACAGCTTCATTAAATAGTCCTTGTAAAATGAATTTCAATCCTTGAAACTTTTAATTTACATTAAGTCATATTAACTATTTTACTTGAGGAAGGGGGTCTGGTTCATGGCTTCCCATTTTGTCAAACCAATGTTTAAGTTCCATAGACCTAATTTAAATTAAATTGTATTTTGTGTTATTACTCATATGTCAGATCATCCATGCTTTAGGATATTTTGGGGCATTGGGTTCTATGATCATGGGAAATTCAGGCAAGGAAATAGTTCTAACAGTTAAGATAAAGCATATGTCCTTATTTTTTGCAACATTCCTGAGATTTTTGTTTAAATTTAGTGAGATACCCAGGTGCTACTTTAATTTGAGCTCCAATATTGATTAAGGCCATGAAGGTTTGCTAATGCATTTTAGAAGATGTTAAAGTTAATTCAGAATCTGTGATATGGAGGCATCAAAGCCAATCGGCACCCTTTTATCTTTTTGTTATTTAAATTCTTTTGGTAAATTTTGGATTTCCAATTGGGTCAATCTGTGGACATTTGTTTCAGCCTTTTTTCCCTGCCCTGTATCCAGGTTTCTTTCTTTCCTTCTTTCTTTCTTCTTTCCTTCCTTTCTCCCTCCCTCCCTCCCTTTCTTCCTTCCTTCTTTCCTTCCTTCCTTCCTTCATGGTTACTTGATATACTTTGGGGGATCCTCCATACCCTGACTACACTTATGTTTATTCCTCCAGAGAGTTTTAAATCCATATCATCAGAGTTAGGGGGATTCCCCCATCACAGTGGTTGAATTAACACCTTGGCTGTGCCTGGGAGCACACCATGGGTATGTTTCCCTAGAACACCATTCAGGATCTATTTCTGTGTCACAGCACAGGCAGCAGCAGCAGAGGCATTTCACAGGATCCTAGGGAGTTATCTGTTTTAGGAGTGGGGACGTCAGCATGCCACATAGTAACAGCTTTTCCTCTGTTCAAGCAGGTCCACATATCTTATAGGATACGAATCTTTCCCCTGAGCCCTCTGTCTATTGAACAAGGCCAATGGCAGATTGAGACACACACCAAGGGTCATGAGCAAAACTCATTCTCTGGAGCCTAGCATCTGTCGTGGCTTAAGCTACAATCAAAACACACAAAAAGTCCACAACTCAGGCCCACTTTAAGGAGGGCTTCAATCCCATACTCCTGCGTAAAAGACGCTTCATAGAACTCAGCAAATGCAGTCAAGGCAGTACAGCTCAAAGCACAAATTTACCAGTGGGCAGCACCACAACTCAGGATGCATGCTAGCTAGCAAGCAGCAGCCCAAAATGCTCCCCTGCAGGCAGCAGAGCCAGTTAGCCAACCAAAGCAAGGGAAGACACACTCCTGCTGATAGTGGTAATCACCTAAATATCCTGCACATAGCATTGTTGTTTTGGATAGTCCAAGAAAAGAAGACAGACCCCCACCCAAAAGTTGGTTTGTATACCCAGACCGATGACCCCACACACCAAGAAATTCTGAAAAGGTTTATTACTTACAGAAGCAACTCCAGGATAGAGCAGGGTGGCACAGCAGGTTCTGGCTGACTTGAGAGAGACAGAGGAAACAAATTTGCTGTTATAATGGCTAACACATGTGCATGGGCTGGGATTTTTTTCTTTTTTTAACAGATTTGAATTTATCATAGGCCCAAAGGAGGGGGACACACACAGACTTTCTCATCAGTCTATCCATTTGTGGAACTAAAGGGAAAGGAGAGGGTGAGGCTTAAAAGCAGTAGTCACACATCAAAAAACAAACAAACAAACAAACAAAAATGGAGTCAACTCTTTATTAAACCCCTTAATAACTTTTGTTTAAAACCCTCACCCTCATCCTTTCCCAAATGAAAAGCAATAAAGAATCTCAAAACCTTCATTTTCTATATATAATTCTCTTTCTATCTAAATTATTTCCCTATGAATTATTGCCTCAGGAGTCTCTTGTTAAAAATGGAATTCAGAGGAACATAAACAGAGAATTATTCATAGCAGGAGGAAAGCTTAGAGATTGTTTCTCCCAATAATTTTCTGAAACAGGTGTTGAAACTAAATCCAGAAATTTAGTCCAAATGCCCCAAGGGGGATTTTGAATTCATCTTGTCATCAATAATCATTTTGTTTGTTAAGTTACTTTGTTTGGGGGAATATCAGGAATTAATCTTTGACATCTGTATACCCTTCTTAGCACCTCTCCCTGCTTTTCTAACATGGGCTTCTGCCTTTAATAAAGCTTTTTCCTTTAGGAAAGAAGTAGGTACTGCTATGAATTTCAATTCAGTTGATTAGAGCTTTGATTCCTCATTTAAGCCTTAATAGAAAAACAAGAGCTTGACTTCTGTGTACGTCATGTCATTGATGATTGGGACCTGCTCCAAAGCTACCGCAGCCCTGCCTCACACCAGACCTCAGTGATCGCTGTGGTTAGAAGATCTCAAGAACTTGTGTTGACTTAGATAGAAAGTCTAATTTTGCCATACCCCTCTGAGGCCAGTTCTATCCACCAAATGAGGTTCTGTTTTTCTCATTGGCTTAATCTGGATGGTTGGTTATTCCTCAGCACCGAAAATTTTCTGAGTTGTAACAACTGTTAGTTAAGTAATTTTTTCCCCCCAATTTTTCATTCTTCAGCAAGACAGGCAATTCAGATTTAAAGAAGAAAAAGGAACCAACACATACTGGAAAATATAAACCCCCTACCCCTCTGTCTTATCTTTTCTATCTATCTCTGACAGTATGACTAAAACTCAAACCTAGCTATTCTACATTTTCAGAAAAAGATCCTTTTTCTCCAACTAATTCAGCCTGGTATAATTTTGAATAATCATTATGCACACAAGCTTAAATGCAGAGATTGCCTTTTAATTTCATTTTCCTATAACTTCTACAGTGTCCAGCCCACAACAATCAATAATATTGGCTGTTTAGAGGTCATAAAGGTTATATAATATAGCTGTTTAGAGTACAGACTCAGAATTTTGGGGTCATGTATATGCATATATATTTTCAATTTTGACAGATAGTGCCAAATTGCCATTTATTAGTTAAACTAATATTAACAATGACTGTCAATGTCCATTTTATCTTTCCTTTAGGTACACAGCATATAAATCTTTAAAATACATGCCATTTTTTAAAATTTGCATTCTTGTTTACCACATATGGCAAGCACTTTTTCACATGTTAATTGGTTCATAACTCATTGCAAATTTCTTTATAAGATGGCTTGTTTTCCCAGTAATGTGGAGGACCTCTTTATTGATAAGAATTTTAATTCTTTGTGTCATTTGTAAGCTGCACAGAATTTAGAATAGTCTCTCCCTTTATTTTCTAATTAAATTTTTTTTATGTTGAAGTAATTATCTATTCACATGCAGTTATAAGAAATAATACAGAGTGATCCTGTGTCCCTTTTATCCAGTTTTTCTCACTAGGAATATCTTGCAAAGTTATTATCTTGCAAAGCATAATATTATAACCAGGATATTGACATTGATAGAGTTGAGATACAGAACAGTTTCTTCACCACAAATATACTTCATCTAGTCCTTCTATAGCTACACCTACTTAGCCACTTCCCCTATTCCCTCTATTGGCAACCTCTGATCTGTCATCCATTGCTATACTTTTTGTCACTTCAAGAATGTTAGGTAACTGGAATCATGTAACCTTTGGAGATTTCTTTTCTCACTCAGGGTAAAAATGCTAGGATTCACCCAAGTTCTTGTGTGTATTAATACAGTCCATTCCTCTCTTGCTGAGTAATCCATAATGTGGATGTCCCAACATTTCTTTAACCATTTACACACTGAAGGTTATCTGAGTTGTTTATAGTTTGTTGGTTATTATGGATAAAGCTGCTACAAAATTTGTGTATAGGTTTTTATATAAACATACATTTTCATTTCTATTTTCTGGAAAAGGTTGTATAGAATACATATTAATTCTTCAGTGGAATTTGATAGAATTCTCCAGCGAAATCTTCTAGGCTAGAGATTTTTTTTGGGGTGGGGTTTAAAAATTAAGAACTAAATTTATTTAATGGTTATAGGACTATTCTGATAATATATTTCAGGATGACTTGCTTCATTTTCTCACAATGGCTTGTAGTTAGGATCTGGTGATAGAACAATTTAGCTGAATTTTTGTAACTGACTATATGACATCCAATGGCTTCTCCCCCTGGTAAGGAAGTGCTCCTGCCCTCTCTTGGCAGGAACTCTTTCTCATAAATTTAGGGTTAGTTGATTGCCCTGCAACCTCAGTTCTATGATGGGTTCAAGAAAAGCCATGAACTTACTGTTTTCTAGCTTTTCCCTTGTTGTAAAGGTAGGAGTACCACCTTTGCAAATTTCTACATCACTGAGCCATGGTCCTAAAATAACTTCATAATATTAGCACTTTTGAAAATATATATTTATCATATGGCTTTTTATTTGAGAGAGATAATAATACTATTAACATAGTACCAGGTCTTTGTAGAAATTGTATATTTTAATAGTTCTTCCACATGTAGCCTTATGTTGATTCTCATTGCCATATTTGGATGAGGAGGTGAAGTGATTCACCCAAGTTAATCCAGTGAGTCAAACAGAAAGAAAGGGCATTATGACTTGTAAATCGAGGCATGTTGCTCTTTCTTGTGAGTGGCCTATCACGTGTTCACCATTCCCACCCCGAAAAATGTCCATTGCCTCTGAGGAAATCAAGAAACACATGGCAAAGGGCTAAAGGGCCGGCTGAGTGGCTCAGTTGGTTAAGAGCTCGCTCAAGAGTGCGAGCTGAGCTCTAAGCAACAGCGGTTCGATGCCAGCCGAGCTGAGTTGCCGTTGAGCTGCCAACAGATGGCAGGATGGCTCAGTTATAATAAAAAAAAAGAAAAGAAAAGAAAAGAAAAGAAAAGAAAAGAAAAGAAAAAGAAAGAAAGAAAAAGAAAGAAAGAAAGAAAGAAAGAAAGAAAGAAAGAAAGAAAGAAAGAAAGAAAGAAAGAAAGAAAGAAAGAAAGAAAGAAAGAAAGAAAGAAGCACATGGCAAAATTTCAGCACTATGGTGGACGACCTAAAAGAGCTTAGAAACCTAGGATAGTGGATTGAATGGTGGTCCTGATCCGTAACCAGTTATCTATACTTAGAGTTTGCATGCTAGACCAGTGGTTTTCAAACTTAACAGTCATGGGAATCATTTAGAAAGCTTGGGAAAAAACAGTTTCCTGTGCCTTGGGTTCAGAGTTCCCCCTTCAGTATTCAACCCTAGGACCTACGTATTTGCATTCTAATAAGCTCATCCTTTATCCTGGGGCTGCTGTTCCAAGGACCACTCTTAGAGAAGTCTTGCTCTATGCAAGTATTTCTTCAATCTGTGTATGGATCACTCACATTCAAATCACCTGAGGCCCCTCATGCTAGACCACTGAGTCAGACTATTTGGAGAGGGAACCAGGAATCTAATGATAACATGCAAGGTAGTTTTTATCTACACTAATATATGAGAATTCTAAACCAGTGGTTCTCAAACTGTGTATATTGTATTCACCTGGGGATCTTTAAAAATTTCTGATATTTCTCCCACCTGCAGATACTCTGATTCATTTGGTATGAGGTGCAATCAGGGCTTTTATAAAAGCTCACCAGGTGAGCAAAATATGCAGCAAAATTTGGGAGCCACTGCTCTAAACAATATTTAAATCAGATGTCTGAGAAATAAAATTAGAACTTTCTTAAAGGGGCTTGCTACTTATAATAGCTGAGCAAGTTGAGAAATTACCCAGGCTAATCAGGATTAAAGTTTGGAATGAGTTAAATCTATTCCATGCCTAAAATTGCCTTGATTTTTTTAATAATTAACAAAAATAAAATCCTCTTCATGGAGTCCAAAAACCTTGTTCTTGAAAGAAATACATATTTAATGCTGGTATTTACGAAGTTAGCCTTTTTTACAGAACTTTATTATACTTTGTTTTAACTGGAATTTTAGGTCATCTTGTGCCTTTTGACACAAGTCTAAAAGTCACCAGGGACAATTACAACATTGTCATCATAGCCCCAAGATTGCACATGAATTCCCCTAACTTACTGACAGGGGCATTTAAATCTTCCACTGATTCAGAGCATAGAGAAAGGATAAAATGCTGAGTGTTCTATTTTTTAAAGTGTGTGTGTGTGTGTGTGTGTGTGTGTGTGTGTGTGTGTATTTTTGAGCAGCGTGAGAGAGTAATACTTAGATCTCAGGAGAAATTTATTCTCTCTAAATATTTTGAAACATTTGAACAATTTACAAAAGGATATGCTAAATCTCCTATTTGTGTAAAATTCCTCTTAGATTTTTATTTCATTACAATTAAATATTTTTTAAAAAGAAGGACTGGTATATTTTATATTTGGAGGAAATGTAGTGAAACAAAATTTGGGTCCAGTTGATATCAAAATATTTATATTTATATAGGCTCTTTGGGTATGCATGAATTCTTTTACCTCTTTCCAAATTCACCGAAGCAATTCCAATGCCTTCTAGAAATGCTCATTCTCTCGTTCAGTAATTCTTCGTGCTTCAGAGTTCAGAATTTTTTCTCTCATGTAGATATAGACAAATAGAGATAGGTAAGGATATACATACAACCTTTTTTGTCTCTCTCTCTTCAATTATTTAATTAAAGGAATATAATGAAATCCTAATGATTGCCAAAATCTATATCTATTAGTATCTTAGAAAACAACTAATTCCTGAACTACAATAAGAAAAGTCAAGAGACATAATGTGAAACATTATGTCTTTTGATTGTGGACTCTTATGCAAAGTCATCAATTTTTTTCTAATAAGGTAACTCTAAAGACCCAGGAAAAGAAACTGATTCTTAAATCTGAAAAAAAGAACCAAAAAAAAAAAAAGACTGACAGAAAAATGTAACATTGCTATCTTAGAAAAAAAAAATGTTTACTAACATCATGAGAATGAATTTGGAGTAAGAAAAATTCACCATGTTCAAAAACAAGAACCAGTCTTTAATATGGCAAAAAGGTAAGAGAAGGTTTTAGAAAAATATCTAATTTTGTGGTCTCATGTGAATTCCATGTTTCATTATGTCAAGCAAAAGGGATAAATCTAAGAGTGGGAAAGTTTGACACAAGATGAAATACATAATCATTGAATGAAAAACCCAAAAAAGGGAGCTGAAAGCTAAAGAAAAAAAGAAAAAAAAAAATCATTACTAGCTTGAGCAAGTCTCTCAGAACTCAGAAAAAGTACAAAAGAGATTAATGTAAAGTGCAAAAACTGATGTGTTCAGAATGAGCATCAGCTAAAATAATGGAACAGGTAACTCCAAGGGCCTGTCCCTTCACAGAAACAATGAAAAATCAAGCCAAAACTATCATAGTCAACTTTATCAGAACTCAGGAAAACAGTTGAACACAGGTTTAAAGTTTTAAAGTGAATGCTGAATCAAGAAAAAGGCAACTTAAAAATGGTAGGAAACTTTGTGGCATTTTTATTTCCCCTTGTTCTACCCCTGCCCTGGCTCAGTGGTGGTCTTGAAGACTGTAGCCCACATGCCCATTGTGGAACTCTGAGGCCCCATTCCTGAGGGAGCAAAGGTAAAAAAACACACCCTGTTTTTAAAAAATTCTGTTTGTTTCTTCCAGCTGCCTGAAAAACTGCTCAAAGCGGGCTGCATGCAGGGCAGAGGCAAATGAATGCCTTTGTTTCTCAAATTATGAAAAATTACTCCTGGCAGAAAAGCAGAAGGCATTTATCCAAAACATTATAAGGCAAACATCCAACCCATAACCACCTGGGGAAAAATTACAATTGAGGCAAACAGTAGGGTTCCTAAAGCCTGAAAGGAAAAGATAGGGATAGAGTTTTTGGGAAATGAGGGTATTCCAAAGTGCTAACTTATATTTGGTAATTTAGAAAGTTACATGCATGCCAAAGGCAGGATACCTACTTAGAAGACCCTAAGCTTTCACCTCTGGTGATCCTGACCCCTCAGCTCAGTGCAAGCAAGAAAGGAAGGCTACAGTAGTTGTGAAAGGAGTGCTCCAGCACACCACCATTGTGTGCAGAACAGAGAGGTTCTCTTTCTCTCTCTCTCTCTCTCTCTCTCTCTCTGTCTGTCTGTCTTTCTTTCTCTCTCTCTCTTTCTCTCTCTCTGGCTCTCTCCCCTCCCCCTCTTCAAAACATTGGTTAAGGATAAGCTAAAGAGAGGGACTGCAGAGTAAACAAAGAGCTATAACCCACAGTAAATGACAAAAACAAATCCTAAGAAGGGGGAAGAGTCTGATTTCCAGAGTTACTATATTAAAATATGCAAAATGTCCAATTTTCAACAACAACAAAATACAAAGCATGTAAATAACCAAGAAAGCATGGCTCATTTACAGAAGAAATTAATAGCAACTATCTCTGAGAAAGCCCAGACATGGCATTTTCTAGACAAAAATTTTAAATCAACTATTATAAATATGTTCAAAAGGAAAAAAGGAGGCAGAAAGAATATTTAAAGAAATAATGGTCATTAAACTTCCCAATACTGACAAAAAGCCATGAATCTACACATTCAAGAAACTGAGTGAATTCCAAGAAAGATAAACTCAAAGAGATCCACATACAAAAACATTATAAATTGTTGAAAGAAAAAAAAAAAAAGAGTTAATCTTGAAAGCAGCAAAAGAGATGTGAATAATTGTGTAAAAGAGATCCTAAATAAGAGTAATTGCAGTGTTCTTACTAGAAATCATGGAGGACAGAAGGGAGAGAGACGGCTATTTTAAAGTACTAAATAAAAAAAACAAAAACAAAAACAAAAAAACTGTCTATCCAGAATTCCATACCTTGCAAAACTGCTTGATTCAAAAATAAAGGAGAATTTAAGATACCCCCAGATAAACCAAAGTTTAGGGAATATATCACTAATAGGCCTACCCTACAAGAATTGCTGAAGGGAATCTTTCAAGCTAAGATGAAATGTCAGTAGAGAGTAATTGGAAGCCACACAAAATAAAACTCTCCCATAGGTAAATGGAAAAGCCATTGTATTTTTGAAATGTGACTTGTTTACATTTCTTATGTGATAAAAGACAAATACATAGTGTGACAATTATGTATCTATGTAACGGGCATATAATGTATAAAGATGTAATTTGTGTCATTAACGAAGGGAAAGGTGACAGAGCTGTATAAGAGTGGAGTTTTTGTGTGCTGTTGAAGTTTAGCTAATATGAATTCAAATTAGATTTTTATCAATTTGTTTATTGTAATCTTCATGATAACCACTAAGAACATATCAAAAAAAATACACACATTAAGGAAATGAAAAGAGACTTAAAATGGCACACTAAAAAAAAAAAAGTCAGGTAAACACACAAAAATATAGTAACAGAAGGAATGAGGAACAGAAAATGATATAAGGCTTAGAAAATATATGGCAAAAGGGAAGAAGTAAGTCATTTCTTATTAAAAAAACATACTTTAAATGAATTAAATTCTCCAACCAAAAGGCAGAGATTGACAGAAAGGATTTAAAACATGGTCCAAATATATGCTGTCTACAAGAGACTCCCTTTAGATCAAAAGCAGAAATAGATTGAAAGTGAAAGAATGGCAAATGGCATTCCATGCAAACAGAGCTGGGTCCTATACTAATAATAAGGCAAAATAGGCTTTAAGTCAAAATCTGTTACTAGAGACAAAGGAAGTCTCAGGTCTCTGGTCCAGCAAGTAAGGCACTTGGAAGTTGTCACTCTGTCTTAATAAAAAGGAAAAATACAAAGAAATTGAAAAATCAGCAACTATATATTCATCAGAGAAGTCAAGAATGGGACAAACCATTGCCTTCACATTTGGAGAGACAGACAAATACAGAGTTTCACAACTTGCCAGACCAGAAACCTCTGAGCAGAACCAGAAACCTCGGTAAGAACCAGTACTGGGGTAGAGAAACCTGACCGGTGGTTAATAAATTATTAGAGGCTAAGAGTAGACAAGTCTGACAATTAAAAACTTAGGAGGACCGAATCACACGGGGATCTCACACTGTTGTGAGTTTTACCTCCAGGAGCTTGACCAGGTTTTCACAATGCATATTAGAGAAAAATCCCCTTGTGCTTCTAGCAGAAAGTGGAGGCGGGGGGTGGGGGGGGGGAGCGAAGGGAGGATCATTTTGAACTATGCCAGAATATTCTATTATTAAAAAGAACTGCCCTCAAGAGAAACTGTCAATATTTCCCAGAGTCTAAACTACTTGCGTTTTTTGAGAGCCTAACTGACCTGGGGTAACGGAAACTCTAGCCCATTCTAGCCTTCTATGTGAAGAAAGTAAAATACTCCACTCCAATTCACTCTAGACATTATGGCCCACCTACAATCAGGAAAAGCTAAGAAGTACTTGGGAAGTTCATACTACAGAGGCACAGGTTCTCTGAAACACTGAGACCTAACCATAGGATCGTAGTGCATGTTCCTTCCCCCACACCTTACCAGCACATCACTAACATTACTAAATGCCAATTTACTGCAGTTTATTTTACACAGTATACCAGGTCTGGTTATCAAGAAAAAAATTGTAACTAAAAGGTCAAAAAACACAGTTTGAAGAAACAGAACAAGCATTGGAACCAGACTCAAATATAATAGGGATATTAGAATTTCAAATTAGGAATTTAAAACAGCTATCATTAATATGTTAAGGGCTCTAAAGGATAAAGGAGACAAAGTACGGTATTATATATTGATGAAAGGGTCAATTCATCAAGAATATGTAACTATTTTAAACATATAAATAACAAACAATAGAGTCCTAAAATATACAAAGTAAACTGACAATACTGAAGGGAGGAATAGACAATTCTACAATAATAGTTGGAGATTTCAATGCCCCACTTTTGATAATGGATAGAAAATCTAAACAAGAAATCAATAAGAAAATACAGAACTTGAATGATACCATAAACCGATTAGACCTAACAGACATATAGAATACTTCACTGAAAAGAACAGAATACACATTATTTTCAAGTGCACATGGAAGATTCTTCAGGATAGACCATATATTATGAAACAAAAATCTCCATTGAAATAATACAAAGTATCTTCTCTGACCACAATGAACTGAAGCTAGAATTCTGTAACAAAAATAAAACTGTAAAACCAGCATATGGAAACTAAACAACACATTCTTAAGCTACCAATAGGTCAAAGAAGAAATCACAAGTGAAATTTGAAATATTTTGAGACATATAAAAGTAGAAACACAATATACCTAAACTATTAGTGAAGGCAGTGCTCAGAGGAAAACTTATAGCTATAAATGCCTACACTAAAAAAAAAGAAGAAAGTTCTCAAATCAGCAACCTAACTTTTCACTTTAAGAACTAGAAAAAGAATAGTAAATTAAACCCAAAGCTAGCAAAATGAAGGGACTCAAAATTAGACTAGAAGTCAATGAAATAGAAAAACGAACAAAAAAATTAATAAAATTCAAGTTTGTTTCTTTGAAAACATCAACAAAATTGAAAAACCTTAAGCTATAATGACTAAAAACAAAATAAAGAAGACACAAATAACTAAAATCAGAAATAAAAGTGGACACATTACTATTGACCTTAGAAATTATGTATATATCATTAGAAATGATTGCACACCAACAAATTAGATAATCTAGACAAATTTCACAGGAGCACACAAATTACTTAAATGACCCAAGAGGAAACAGAAAATCCCAACAGACCTATTTCAAGTAAAGAGACTGAATCAGTAATCAAAGCCTACCAACAGAGGAACGTCCAGGACTGGTGTATTTATACTAAACTTTTAAAGAGGAATTAGCATCAATCCTTCTAAAGGCCTTCCAAAAAATCAAAGAGGAGAAAACACTTTCTAAGTCATTCTATAAATCTAATTTACTCTGATACCAAAGCCAGTCAAAAGTAAACTAAAGACAAATATCCTTTATAAATATAGATTAAGCCTAGAAATGCAAGCGTGATTCAACATAAGCAAATCAATCATTGTAATACCCTACTCACATTAAAGAATGAAAGAAAAACTCATAGGATCATCTTTATTGGCTCATGAAAGCATTTGATGAAAGGCAACACACTTTCATGATGAAAACATTAAGAAAACATTGAGTAGATGAAGACCTCCTTACAATTACAAAAGGTTTTTATGAAAAGCAAACAACTACCATAATTGTCAATGGTGAAAGACTAAAACTTCCCTCTTAAGATCTGGAGCAAGCAAGGATGCACATTTTTACCACTCTATTCAATATTGTATCAGAAATATTAGTCACAGCAATTAGGTTAGAAAAATAAATAAAAAAACATCTAAACTGGAAAGAAAGAAACGGAACTCTTTCTATTTGAATATGACATGATTCCATTACACAAAAATGCCAAATAATCCACAAAAAAGTACAAGAGCTAATGAAAAAAATTCCACAAACTTGCAGTGTACAAACTCAACACACAAAAATCAGTTGTGTTTTTATACACCAATAATGAACAATATTAAAAGTAAATTAAGAAAACAATTCTACAGCAAGTAGTATTCAAAGAAAACAATAATACCTAGGAGTAAATTTAATTAAGAAGGTAAAAGACATGTATAATGAGAACTGCTAAACATTGCTGAAAGAAATTAAAGAATACCTAAATAAATAAAAAGATAACCCATGTTTATGGATTGGAAGACTTAATATTGTTAAGATGTCAACACCACCCAAAGCTATCAACAAACTCAATGCAACCCTTATCAATATTCCAATGAGCTATCTTTACATGGAATTGCAAGGGCCCCTAAATAGCCAAAACTACATTGTTACACATATCTAGGTAACAAAATTTTCAAAAGAAAAGTGAAAAGAAGATACAATTATGAAGTTAATAATATAAATTAATATTCCCTGAGCTAAAAGGCTCATTGCATGCCAGCCAATATTAACTTACTCATAACCTGGTTAAATTCTGAAGTACAAAGGATAACAATTAAATAAATCATAAAAGCACTAAATGCCAGAAACCATGCAGCTATGTGGAGTCTTTAAAAGGAGTGGCAGGTAATGATAGTGACTCAGGAATTTCAGGTCCATTTAAGGACCAACTAATTGCTCCTCCCCCTCCTTCTTCTTCTTCTCCTTCTTCCTCTTCTCCTTCTTCTTCTTCTCCTCCTCCACCTCCTCCTCCTCCTCCTCTTCCTCTTCATCTTCTTCTTTTCTCTCTCTTGCTTTCTCTCTCCCTCTCTCCTCCTCCCTCATCCTACCTTAGTGAGCGATGGCCAACTATGCATCCTAGGGGGTGGTATCCAGTGGGCTGGATCCCTTCTCATCTTTATGCTACATGCTGCTTTCTCAAATATACTTCCTCTCACTCTCCACAGCCCTCCTTGTTGTTCTAAAGTACAAGAACCAGTCCTCTCTGAGGTCTTCTCCAATGCTTTTTTCTTGTCTGGAAAGTTCTCCTCTTTTAATTTTTATGCTCAGTCCCATGATTCATTCATGCCTCTACCCATTTCCACTCATAGAACTTTTTTCTTTCCATTTTTAGATTTTTTTTAAACAATATTTATTACCATCTGACACATTATAAACTTGTTTTTAATTGTCTCTCTTCACTGGATGTATGTTCCTTGAGAGGAGAGACTGGTTCGGCTCCTTGTTGTCTTCTTGTGTTTAACACATAATAAATGTTAAATCTATATTTTATCAAACACAGGCATAAACCAACAATATTTCTTGAGCAACTCTCATTATCTAGACACTCAGCTGCACATAGTCAAAAGCATTCTAGAAAAAGGAACAGTCTAAACAAAGAAAGGAAATTGTAATATGACTTTGGAGCTAACAAGTCCAACCTGGCTGGAGAAAACCCTTCATGTTGATACACCTTGTAAAATGAGATTTTGATTTGTTGGGGCCAAACCATAAAATGTTTAATGCTATACTAAGAAATGCACTGTACCATGTTGGCAAGAGGGAGTAGGGAAAGAACTGACTGACCAACACAGGAATGTTAAGGATGGGAGTTCCCCAGAAAAGTATGTTTAGCACGAAAGTTTAGCACTAGGATACACAAACCTGGTTAGTAATGAAAACTGGGGATACAATGGATGGGACCTTGGTTGGCGTGTCAGAAATGAAGCTGAGACTGATAATGGATCACTTCAAACATAGTTATACCTGGAACAATGGCATCTTGAGTTCACAGACTGTGGTAGGTAGATGAGGAATTGCATCTGAGAACTGAGCTGTTATAAATTAGGAATTGCCAGGGCAGAGGAAACAGGGTGGTGAGCAACAGGCAGGCAGTTGTGCGTCAAGACTAAGATAACCTGAGATGGTGCCCTACTTACTGTCACAGAAGCACAATACTATCTGTGTAATCACTTTATAGCAATAAAAGAAAACATGGGTTAAAAAAGAAATAGAGAAACGAACACCTTAAAAAATAACACCAGTTAAACTGTAAAACACTTGAGGTGCCAAACACTTTAGAGTCAGCTAGAGAATATTCAGTGCAAGAGTCTAGCTTAAATTTTGCTCAGAGGTTATCGTATTGAATGCGAAAGCCACTTTGACTTGACTGTCTAGAAATTAAAGTAGGAACTCAGTTTAAACCCTGGGGAACTATTAATTTTTTTTTTAATTGTATCAATTCTATTGTAGATGCCTATGAAAACCTGATTTTTTTTTTTTTAAGTTCAGTAATGCATCAGGAAAACTGAGAATGTCTGAGTAGGAAAAATGAGGGCAATCTCAAATATGGAATTTTTACACTTACATTTTTAAACTTCAAGAGAAAATATTTACTGGTAATATTTGTCTTTCAGGGAAGAACTAGATATAAATCTGTTTTGAAAGAGGCTTGCAGTGGTCCTGACCCTAAAACACTACTCGAAATGTCATATTTGTACTGTCACAGAGTCATGCTTGGTTCTGACTGGCTCTCTGAGGATGTTCTAGTTAAAATGCACTGTGGTACCATTCTGAATCTCATTTTAGTGGAACAACATTGAAAATGAATTAGTTTCTTATCTCTTTGGACAGGTGGAATCTGGCAAAACCAAACTTTTCCATGTTCTTGTTATAATAATTATGGAACTATACTCTAAGAGAATAGTCAAAACACGAAAAGAAATGGTTGGAAAAAATATGATTGAGAAAAACAAATTTGCACACATAAAAACGTCGTGATGTGATCATTCTCTATTATATCACTCTGCTTTGATTCTCTGTATAGCGATAATTAGTAGCTTATATTTTTCTTAAAAATAATTTTTAAATTTGTTCCTTGTTTAACCACCTAAATAACTTCTTTATTGGGGCCGGCCAAGTGGCTTGGTGTTTAAGCACTGGTTTGGGAAGCCAGCAGCCCAGGTTCAGGTCCCACATATGAGGGCCAGTGACACTGCCCTCAAAAAAAAAAAAAAAATAACTTCTTTATTATTTGTTGAATATATGAGTTTTTTATGATCTTCGAGGATTTAGGAAGCATATTTGAAGATTAATATAATGGACACTGAATATGCTTAACAATTTGACCCCTCTTCAAGGCCAGAGTTTCTGATGATGGCTCTGGTTTATTAAAATCAAGACTCTGAAAGAATCAATGATCCTCTGGACTATGATTATGTCCCCTCTATGTTTTATTACCGACTGCTTAATTTTAGTGACACCCCTTTTCTCCCTCACACTGTGGTTACTATTCTTACGGAGGACATTATTCATGCATTTATGCTGTCTGTCCATTATTCATTAACCAATCTCTGTGTGTGTGTGTGTGTGTGTGTGTGTGTGTGTGTGTGTGTGTCAGAGAAAGAGAGAAAGAGAGAAGTCACAAAATTAAATTAATGATAATTTTTGGTTCATGATACACTCTCATCATGGGTATCTATTTATATTTTTAATCAGTTAGTTATTAGAACTCACCATTCAAAACAAAAGTTTGGCACTTTATAAAAATCTGTACTTATTTAACCATGTAATATTCCTTTAGCAAGTTATCCCCCCAGGCTCCCTTCTATCAGAGAGAATAACCATGCTCATTTCTTCCTTACATTTCTTTTTGTACACAATTTCTTATTGCATATATATGTGCCCCTAAAATTATTTATTTTTCACTTTAATTTTTTTAACCCTTACCATAAGATTATTAGATTATATATCTTTTGAGACTTACTTTTTTGTATTATATTAATATTTATCCACATAGTCATGTGTGTCTATGATTTATTTGTTATGAATGTTGATAATATTTCAATGTTTGAATATAATAAAGATCATTTGTTCATCCACTCTTCTGTTAATGGGTATTCAGATTGTTTCTCTCTCTCTTTAAAAGTTGTTTGCTATTATGAACAGTATTATCAATGAATGCTCCTGTGTATATCATGTATAATACCTATCCAGTCATTTATTTATTCATGGTATGCATATTTGTTGGGTGCCTGTTAGAATGCAGATATCATACAAGGTGCTGGAGAAAAAAAAAATCAGAGTGGGGATAAACAAAGTCAGTTCCTAACTAACATGGAACCTACAATGAAGAGAGAGTCCTCTGTGATTTTAAATGTTAAGTAAGCAAATAAGCTTATTCCCTTTAGAAGATTTAATCAATGCGTTATTTCTCCTCACTACACACACACACATACACACACACACACAGAATAGGAAAAAAAGAATGAATTAGAGTGGCAACTTATAGAACTGCACTAAAATGAAATGTCGTTGGTAAATTATTTTGTTTTTTAGTCAGAGATTTTTGTGGATGGCTTCTTTTTATCAGTCTTACAACACTGCATACACAGCTAGATGATGACCTTGTAAAGCTCATTGGTATCTAAAGCTTAAAATTTTTAAAGATATTCCCTCAAGACTGAAAAAAAAAATTATACTGTAGATATTTTTCCCCCTTTCAAGTCTTGAGGTAGAATTTTAAATTTTTATTGCAAGCTGTCAGCAAATCAATGGGCAGTTAGGCTCCTGATCAGAACTGATAAACGAGAAGGGATGCTGCTATCTCTATGGGGTTTCTTCTAAGTAACTGGAATTACTTACTGAGAACATGTATATCCTCAAGGACAGACTAGTTATCCAAATCTCGGACTTAATATTTTTCCAACATATAAGAAGAGAGTTTCCTTGTAAACTCATCATTACAAATGCTGACATCCAAAATTTTCTCCGGCCTTTGTTCTTTCCTTTTTCTATCTAGAGAGAAAGAAACAGAATGGTATGAAGACCTGTGGGAAAGCTGCAGCCATCCTTTTAAAGTCAGCATTAAGTGAGCATAGCTGGTCCAAGAAATGACTCTGACCCTTGGTGAAAGCTGACCTCTGCAGGCAGAATCGATCAGTTATTGTTTTCTACTCAATAAAGTTTGTCATGCTCCAGATCTATACGGATATTATAGCCATTATATATCTTGTGTTTCCAGGCATTAGTCATTCTAGTTACACTAAGTCTTCCAATGATAGAGTCCATGATTTGATCATCTTACTGTTTAGTTTAGTTCTATTCAAATGCGTTTTTTGTGTCTGACACTGGGCTAGATTTTGGTGGCTTCAGCTTGTGGAATTGCCTTTTATGTAGCTGGGTTGTCATTTCTTATATTTTTATCATGAATTCCTTCCTCTTATAGGTGGGCTCACTACCTGGTCTGATCAGAACTTGCTTCAGGACAACCCGTTCCTGACCAATGTTAATGGAAAAACAATTCCTGGGAGGCATAAAAGCCTTCCTTTGCCTATAGAACATTATCAAAGCCTTAAAGAGGTGGCCATTTCAAAGAATGAGAACTGTAAATCTCCATTGACTGAAACTTCTCAAATACTATTCCAGAGAACATGGTTGGGAAACTGCTGTACAGGAAAAAAAGCAAACAAAAATCCACCTCTCATATTTATTGAACACTTCCATGTTTACAAAGCATTCCCTGAGTCCCATATTATACAGTTTTTTGAGGCAAGAAGATGAGGGCATTCCTACTCCGGTGAAAGAAAACTCAAAGTTTCACAGTTGACAAGAGACCAACGAACTCTTGGCTAGAAAACAGGTTTTCTCATTTGAATTTCAAGACAGCTTCTGGAATACAACTTTGTTCTAGTGTTAGATCAATTATGTCAGACAATCTCCTTCCCAAGAGAATTTGTTCCTTATGCCTGAGTTCTGCATGCTGGTGTAAGCATAGAGAGAATTGTGTTGTGTTTTGTGTCGCCTACTCGTTGTCTATGTGGAAGAGAGTTTGGATTTCAGAGATACAAAATATTGAGCAAACAAACCAGGTTCTCAGATCCAAGAAAATACTCTGGCCAGGTGAATTCAAGTTATTCTATGGCTCCTAGCAATTTTTCATATACTAAAATACTACCAAGGTGGTATTTGATTGCAAAGGTTGCATTTTAAAACTACTAAAGGTTTGATGAGCTAGAGAAAGTCAAGGCAGAGTAAGCCCAGAAAAGTTAAGAAACAGTTTACTTATTGTTGTCTGCAGGAAATACACTTGGAGCCCAGTTCTGCTTGTTTTTCTTTTTTTTTTTTGTATTGTTTTGTTTTTTTCAATATTATTGCCAGATACAGCTGAAAGCTGTTAGGATGACCTATTAACGTCAAACCCACTGATTTAAAAAGTGAGATGCTAGGGCCAAGAGAGAATAGCTTTGTGTCTAAGGTCACTTAGTATAGTTGACCCAAAGGCCTGTTGTGCATATTTATCTAAAACACACACACACACACACACACACACACACACACACACACACACACACACACAGAGAGAGAGAGAGAGAAAACAACACTTAGAGGTATATTTCATGTGGTATCCAACTGTGGCCAAGAATGAATTCCCTCTCATACTGCACTAACCTGGCTGGTTCTAGTTCTAATCAGATTATTTTGATGCTTCCAAGATCTGGTCACATCTAACAACAGCATGGTATTATTTGAGATTGGAAAAGTCTTCATCCAGCTTGGGAAGAATAGTAAATGGCAGCTTTATACAAAAATAAAATAAATAAGCAGCCAACTGTAGAATAATAGAGGTACTAAGACTGCCCTAAGTTTATGGGACATCCCTCAGAAAAGCACTGGAATCTCTTTGGTACAGGTACAGCCCTGTTCTTACCCTCTTGACATGAAATTGAGAGATAGTGTGTGATAACCTAGCTCTTTTAGCTGTTATTTCTGTTTACATATTTTCCAATCTGCAGAAACTTTTTATCCACTAGCTTTTATGGAAGCTCAAAGTATACAACAGATGAAAATGTAGAGCTCCTTTGGTTGAAGCTGGAGGGAGGCAAGGAGTAGGCCCCACCCACTTGGTCCCTATCTATTCACGATAAAGCTGCATAAGCCTTCACATATATATTTCAGGGAGTCATTTACAGCAATGTTTGTAGTTAGCAAGATTTTATGGGAAAAAAATCTCTTAATTATTAAATTGTTCTAAAAAAGTATTATATACTCCATACTGAATGCCATGTAGTCATCACAACAGATTGATATGCACCTGAAATGGAAAGCTATCTATAATATATCATTTAAACACAAAAACCAAACAAATAAAGGCCCCAAATTTTGCCAAATAGTATGAATATATTGATTACATTAAAAATACACACATGCACATACATAAAATTCATATACATTCAAAGAAAAAGAAATAAAGAACAGAATGTATGTGGGGTTGTTCTGGGCATTGGAAGAATACATTTTAATGTTTCTAATTCTTCTTTCAGAGAAAAGTAGAGGAGAGATCCTGCGTAAGATTTTTATTATGTTTTATAAAATGTGTCGTGCTTAATCCGCTGCAAATGATTAAACTCCTTGGGCAGAGATGTGATTTGGGTGGTCCTCTGTTTCATAAAGCATTTAATGAATAATAGTCTTTATTCTGTCACTATATGTAAAAGCAGCTCGGGAAAGAGCCAGTGACTATTTCCCACTGGAGGAAATACACAATGGATTATTTTTAGAATAATTATATTTATTATTTAATTTTCAGTGCTTGCTTCCATCAAAGTCCTCCTCTGTTAAGACTTAATTGAAAGTCTTATTCATGCAACTGCCTTTGTCAGTGAAACTTAGAATACAGAAATCATTATAAAGTCCATAATGAACAAAATAGTTAGGAAAAGAACAATAACCATTAAGGCTGCTATACTACATAATTCCAAGGGGTGTAATTTGTTTACAACATGCCATATACAGGAGAAATAACTACAATTCTAAGGTTGAAAAATCATTGGAAGATGGAAACTAGAGCCACATAAATAGAAGATATGTAAAACTTCATAACTCTCAAATGTATTAGGTCTAATCCTTACATGGATACCATGCTTAGTGTTAGTACCTTAACAATTAAAAATAAGAAAAATTAAAAACTACATTATAAATATAAGTGTAAAAACTACATTATAAATACAAGATTTCCTGTATTAATGCACTCTTGTGCCCCTGCTGATACATCACCAATTAATGTTCTCACATATGGTAACCTAACCAACCTAGCTCTGGTTAATGTACGATCTAGTCTCTCTTCTTCACTCTTTCGCTTTGTTTTTTTTTAATTAAAGTTTATTGGGATGACAATTGTTACTAAAGTTACATAGGTTTCAAGTGTACAATTCTGGAATACATCATCTATATATCACATTGTGTGTTCACCACCCAGAGTCAGTTCTCCTTCCATCACCATATATTTGATCCCTTTTACCCTCATCTACCACCTCCCTCCCCACTTACCCTCTGGTAACCTCTAAACTATTGTCTGTGTCTATGAGTTTTTGTTTCTTCATTCATTTGTCTTGTTCCTGTGTTGTTTTCAGTTTTATATGCCATGTGTCAGTGGAATCATATTGTTCTCAATTTTTCTGTCTGACTTATTTTGCTTAGCATAAAAGTCTCACTTTCAACACTTTATTCACTATGAGGTTCATCAGCAAAACTGCAACTCTGAACCAACACCTCAGCCATTTCTCTGATTCCTCACTGGGTATTTGAGCTGCTGGGGAAAAGCATCAAACTGAGCAGAACTTTGTCACTACAAATTCCTAGTATTTGAATCTTTATCACTATTTAAATGTCTGGTATCCAACCTTTCCTCATCTCACTCTCACATGACCATGATTTCTACTAGATAGGCAATAAAAGAGTTTATTAAAAATGGTCTAACAATTTCTATTAAGTTCTATTAATTCCTTTTGTGTTCCCTTTCCTTTTGTCTTCAAGAAAAACATTAATCCACATGCACTCACAACCCCACTTTATTCGCTTTCAATTTGTTAAGAATCAGAAATTAAACAGTTCCGGTATTGGGATCCCTGTACGCTCCTTCCCAATCCTATTTACCCCTTTTTTCTCCCAAAGTTAATTACATATTTGACTCCGCAAAGTGCTCTTTAACTCCTATTAAAATGCATGACAGGGCTGGCCAAGTGGCTCAGTTGGTTAAGAGCTCGCTCAAGAGTGCGAGCTGAGCTCTGAGCAACGGCAGTTCGATGCCAGCTCGAGCTGAGTTGCCGTTGAGCTGCCAACAGGTGGCAGGATGGCTCAGCTAAAAAAAAAAAAAAACAAACAATGCATGACATAGCCTCTTGCTTATATAAGGACTTCACTTCTGTTTGGCTCTACTTTCTTTTGTATCTCACATTTTTTTCTTCCCTCTAAGATTATTTCCACCAGCGTAGAACTTCCATCTTTAAAAATCACACAATTCATATTCGCCTTTACAACAACACTCCTTGAGAGAATTAAGAAAACTCACTATATACACTTCTTATGATCTATTTTTTCCTACTGCTTTACAGAAATTAATCTTATCCAAGACACCAATCATGTGCACAATGCCAAATAAGCATTCATTATTCATACTTCATATCATTTGACCTACTAGTTGATCATTGTTGATCATTCTTTTCTTGAAACACTTGGCTTGGATTCCAGAATACCAGAAATTCCTGGTTTAACGTAGATTCTGCAGAATTTTCTATGTAAATGATTATATGGCCTGAAAATATTGAAAATATTATCTTTTCCCTCCTAAACTTCATACCTCATATTTTCCCCTGAATTATTATAATACAAAAAAAAAATATGAGCCCTTTAGTAATAATGAAGCATTCTAAACTTTGTTTCTGAAATACAGCAAACACACGATTCTTCATTGAATAGGTTTGGGTTTTCGTTACATGGCATTTATGAAATTAAGGGATTTTTATTTTATTCATGGTTTGTGAGAGTTTGACAATATAAAGAAATACTAAACTTCAGACAATACATTTTTTTTCATCTGTCAAGGCTGGCATATAATTTATTTATAAATATAAATTTTTCTGAAACAACTGGTGTAAGATTGTGATTATATGTATTGCTTGTGTATTTGCTGGAATCTACCCATAAAATCCTCTGGGCCCAGAGAAGAGTAGATAATGTGTTTCAGCATTGTTTTCTTTACTGCTTATTTAAACCTAAGTTATCTTTCTTAACTTGGGTTTTTCTTGAGCCAAATCTGTTTTCTTTAGAGCAAAATTTCTTGGTATAATTATTCCACCCTGACCCCAAGGCAGAAACAAGGAAGTTACATTTGTTAGCATATTATTTTTGTTTCATTTTATTATTGTCCCCTTTATTTAGACTTTCATTGAGATTGTTGTTTTTTGAGAGTTCCATCCTGATTCAGAGCTCTCAAGGATTGGCTCATGGACTTGTCTCTTGTGTCCTGTGGCAATTACACTAAGTTTGCTCTGCTATCAGTACAGTAATTCTGGCTTTAGTAATGCTTACCACTCTAGATTTCAGTTCCAGTTTCGTTGGAGGCCTCCATGAATTCTTCTTGACTTTTGCATGCTCAGCTATACATGTAAAACAATGTTGCTGTATTTGCATTTCTAACCTGTTTCAGATCAGGAGCCATTTCTTTCCAAAATATCTCATCTGTCTGTCAGATTGTAAAATATAAAAGTCCCATTTACTGTAACTACTCTAAAAATAGTTATTTTAATAATTTCAAGATGTTGCAAAGTGGTGACCTCCTAACATCCTATTTATTTGTATTTGAAATCTTGTTTTCAAATTATAAAATATAAAGAATATGTGAAGTGCATATGTACATTTTAAAGAAAAATAAATAAAGTGAACATCTGTGTACCCATCACATACATCAAGAAACATATATCACTTGTACCCAGAACTCCCCTATACCTCTCAGCCATCATAGCCTCATGCAAACCCATCCTGCCTTCAACTGTCCACTCTTCTAACTCATTAGTTAATAATCCCCTGCCTTTCTTTTATAGTTGTACCACCTGTGTATGTATCCCTAAACAATGTATTGTTTAGTTTTCCCTATGTTGTAAATTAATATGTTATCTAGCTGCACTTGTTCTGCTTGATTATTTTGTTTAATAATATCAAGATGTTTAATCTCATGTTGATATACGCAGTCATGATTTATATATGAGGTATAAGATGTCACTTTGTTTTTTATTAAAGGAAATTATGGAAATGTACAGGTATATTTTTTTTCAGTTATAAAAAACTGCTGATTAAAACCCCTCTAGACTTATTTTTTCATACAAGACTTGTTCTGGATAGAGAGGGGCCTCTGAGTGGAAGAGCTGGGTCATGGCTTGTATATACTCAGCTTTGCTAAAAAGCCCAGAATGTTTCCTAAAGGGTTTTACCAAATTATACTCCCATCAGCAGTGACTGAAAGTTGTTAATTTGCTAAGTATCTCATCTAATACTTAATTTTACCAGTCATATTGTATTTTTCTCAGTCTGGTAGGTATAAAATAGATACTTACTTTGAATTTAATTTGCATTTCTCTGGTTACTAGTGAAGTTGAGCATCCTTCCATATTTTATCTACCATTCATGTTTTCTTTCCTGTAATTGAATACTCACAGATTTTCCCCAAGTTTTCTCCCTTTGGTAATTAGGCTATTTGCTGTTATTGATAATGAAAGGAGTTCTACACATACTGGATAATAAAACCTTCCTAGCTATTGGTACTATAAATATTTTTTCCCAGAGTGTGGTCTATCTTTTCACTTTCCTTATAGTCCCTTCTAATAAATAGAAATTCTTAATTTTAATATAATTGAATTTATTTTCCATTATAGCCTGCATTCTTTTGAAGTCTGATCCTTTTACTCTCTATAACAGTACTAGTGAGGTACTAATTTTTACATTCAATTATAGTTTTTCAACAGTTTTGTTAATGAAACTCTGTAACTTTTGATATCATGGTTATCCATTTTTTTCTTAAAAGTGTACTTCCTTTGCTTAAGCAACAACCTCTTGATTTTACTTCTTTTGTAGATCTTTTTCTCCCATTTGGGATCATATTTTACCACGTGCCATTTAAATGTTGTTTTGTCCAATATCTGTACTTATTCCATTGTTCTCCTTACTCCCTGGAGTGTTTCTGAATAACTTTACTCACTCCCATGATTTCACTTACTACCACCCAAACCATGCTATTTTCTGTGGGCTCTTGGACTCATATATCCAACTTTAACCAGACATTTCCACTTGGAAATCTCAAGGTAAACTCAAATCCAAACCTAAATTATCCCTCTTAAATTAGATCTTTTGTGGTTACTCTATGGATTTGTGGCTCTTCTGGTCACAATGACACCTAGGTTAAAGATTCAAACACTACCTTGAATTCCTTCCTTCCCACACTACTGCATATTATTCACTGAACCTTAGTTTTCTTTCTAAATATTTCTCACCTCCACCTCTTCCTTGCTATGCATACTACCAAACTTCTTTGACTTCCTCACTTCATGCCTCTTCTGGGTCTCAAAAAGAAGTTGTTAATTTTCCTTACCAGACTTAGCACTTCTGAAACTCATCTTATACAAAACTACCAATGATCCTTCTAAGAGGAAGGTTATTGAAGTTTTATATCAACAAATGTTTTCTTCCCCACCTGTGTTAGAACAAATTGGAGATAAAAATGCTAGCTTTATTGTAAAAAAGCTGGCTATAGTTTGGGGCTTCATATGCAGGTAAAGAGCAGGTTAACATTCCCCTCTAAATTAGGCAGACAGCTCCAAACAGTCATAGGCACAGTGGGAAGAACAGATCTAACTCCAAAATGTATTCCCTAAGTCTCAGTTTAGACTTTATTTTTTCAGTAAGCTTTTTTTGTCTCCACTTCAACTGGACAGGACCTTTCTGCTTCTGTAATACTATGTTCCACTTTCTAAGGTTAAAATTTCTTCGTTGTGTTATAATGACCAATTTATGTGTGCTTGTCCCCCAATAGAATATGAACTCTCCAGGAAAGTTATCTCCAGACACCAAGAATGCTGCAGATATTCAAAATGTTTGAGGCATGTTCCCTTCAATGTTTGACCTGCTTATCGAACTCCACTTATATTCTCCCCTTGGATTTAACAACAGGTTTGGCTTCTTGGCTTTGATTACTTTTACTTTCGTTAAGATATAAGTTTATCCTCCTCAATCTCTCTTGACCTCAGCCAACTACAACCTGATCAACCATGGCCTTAAGGGGCCCATCTCAAATATACCTGCACCCAGCCTGCACTGCACAGATGAGATATGAAATCTCCCTTATGTCCTCCCATCCACAGCCTCTTCTCATCTTCTCTAGAAATTTCAGCTTAGAACTCTATATATGATATGTGAAATATATGAAAACTGCCTATGATGTCTATACTAAAGGGAAAAAAAGGGCATATTTCTTTCAACAAACACTTATAAAATGTTACATTCAATGTTCTTTTCTTTTTGTTACATTCAATGTTCTTTTTCTGTCACCATGTGACCAGGTGATCTTGCCAGCCTACCAATAGAAAACTGAATGCATAGAGCAGAGTTTAAAATGATTATCAAATGAAAAATATCCAAATTAATATGGCACAGACTCATCTTACACATAACAGTTACTGTACATGTGGGATATTTGCTACTAAGGGTAAATAGCACTCACAAATAACTGTCAGCAATATTACTTCCTCAAAGTGAACATAAGTATTAGTATTTTTCTTTGTTCATTCTCCAGTATCTAGAGAGAGTGCTATATGTTGGCAGTTTTCCCTGATAACATGTTCACTTTAATCTTCATCTGTTGTATTGATTTTTACTGAAATCTGGGATCTAATTTTTTTTTTCATCTAAATCCTAAGATTTTATGCTTCTAAGGCTAATGATGTCCTTCCTACTGATAATTCTGTAGTGGAATAGATAGCTCCTCACTTCCTATTCAGGCCCTTTAGAAAAGATGCAATGGTGAACTAAGTCATTAAGTAACCAACTGGAAAACACCGGATGGGAGTGAGAAAGTAATTTTTAAGCTAAAAAAAATTCACAGGATGATTGTTTCATTTAAGGTTCATTGATTGTAAGGGACAAACCTAACTTCACTCAAAGCTCAGTGTCTATAAATGTATTCAGATCTTGTAATTAGGTGAGTATTGTAACCAAAGTAGTTTTAGATGAGTAAGTTAAGTCAGACCTTTATGGATTGTCTGTTGGTATTCTTTCTCAGTAACCTGGGATATGTTAACTATACAGATTTCTATGGATCAAACTATTTCTAAAATATGTTTACGTTATCATATCTGTACTTAAACCTCGTGGTGAAATCCCATCCTCAGCTATTCCCATAATGCTGATAAATCCTCTTGCTTCTAGAGGTTAAATGTTTCTACTCCTATTTCACAATCTTAAACTTCTCTCAGTTCTAATGAGAAGAGGTATCCAATTTTAACTGTAAACCTTTTTACCAACATTTCTGACCAACAGAAAAGAGGTATAAATTGTTTTCCAAACACTTTGATGTTTTCCATATAAATCTATTTCTGATGATAAAGAAAAGTCTTTTGAACACTATCAGATAACATAGTGAAGGAAAGTGTAGGAAGACAGAAAGAACAATATTTCTGTTTTTGCAAGCATTGAAATATTTTTGCCTACATCATGCCAAAATTTTCCTAGCCTTATAACTCACTTATGTAGGATAGCTATAAATTGAGGTTTCATTGGCCAATTTAGAAAATTGTTTTTAAAAAAATGCAGCCAAATGCCTCACCACTATATTTAATGCAGAATCTCCTACAAGTGCATATATATTTAAAAATTGGAGCCTGATTAAAAATTATGCCCTTACATCCTCGATTAAGCATATACTAAATCAATCCTCCATTATTTTTTAATACCACAAATTAGTAAATTACTATATCTCTTTCTGAATATAACTTTGGTTTTACTCTTCACTCTATAGGCAATTTTTAATGCAAATGTTTGTTTTCAAGTGAATAGCAATGAAAGGAGGGTCATGACTTCCTCAGGCAGCTCTTTTGGAAAGCGTTTCAGAAGTCCTCTGGGTCCTCTGAGAAATTCTCATTACAATTATTAGGTTATAACTTTCAAAAAATATCAGAATCTTAACTTTCATATATGATATCTGACAATGTTGTGCAGTCAACTGGAATTGTAATTCATTAACCCACACAGTGACTCTATGACCTTGGATTCTAGGAGTGTCAGCTTTGTAGTCATAAGGAATAAGAAATCATTTCGGTAATGTCACATCTTTTCTCAGTTTCAGTTCCTGATTTGAGGCAAAGATTTAGAGGTTAATGTTCATCTTCTCTTGCCCTGTAATCCAATGTCATTTAGAAATAACCATCCTATTTTGTTTGTTTGCTTCTTTGCTTTCTTTTTACTCCTCATTTCTGTTAAACTGTCCTGTTCCCCTGCTATTATAGCCTCTGGAAATATATTACCTCCCCAAGGAGTGTTTCTTTCTTGGGAGCACCTACCTTATGTCTGAGGTATTAACCTCCAATGGTGACCTTATTTTAGGTTCACACAAGTAAGAGTCATTCATCATGGACTATTACTTTCCTATACTCACTATTTAAATAGGACTTCCATTACATTTCACCTATTTTTATATTCCAACCTAAGGAGACTATCTCATGTGATTTGTGAAGATCCATTGACTGTACCACTTGTTTAGTACCAATTGTGACATCTTAGGTTGAACGCAATAGAAATGGGCTCTTACTAAGATACAGGGAAAAGGTGGGGACAGATATTATTCAAAAAAGATTGGTGTATTTCCAATAAATAAAAGAAAGATTAAATATGAAAACAATGTGTGGGAATTTGGACCAGGACATTTCTGAGGGTATGAATTTCAGGAGTTCATGTATTGTTGTTTTAAAGTAATGTAAGTCTTTTGGCTACCTATTCCAACAATGACACAATGTCCTTTGGTCACTTCTAGTAGATACAATTATATATGAAAAAGGGGCAGAAAAATAATAGCCTCCATACTGAAAAAGAAAATAATAAAAATAAAGTTTAAATGTCAGTATTTGGAAGCAATAGCCCAGAGCAGAATGGGTAAGGTCAATGAGTATCTTTTTTAGATTTGTCCAATTTTAATTAATAGAACTGAACTATTGGAAATAGTGGAAATATCTATCAATTAGTTTAGAAAATTAAACATTAGAGCATATCTGAATGGGGGTGAATATTTAGAAATTATTTCATAGATAAGATATTTGAAACACTGAAGTAAATGAGGACTCCTTAAGAAAGCATATGCAAGGAAGGGCCAGCCGAGTGGCAGGTCGTTAAGGGCTGGCTTGGGAAGCCAGCAGCCCCGGTTCTGTCCCACATATGAGGGCCAGTGGCACTGCCCTCAAAAAAAAAAAAAAAAAAAAAAGCATATGCAGGGAAAAGACCAAGAAAGGAACCAAGTAGATATTTGTATGCAGTACAGTAGAAGGAAGAATTAGATCAATTGAAGTGTTAAATTTAGACTACAGTAGTCATAAAAGAAGGAAGAGAACGACATTGTAAAATACCAGAAAGAAAACAAATTTAAAAAAGAATTTGTCCTGCAGTCAATATCATACTCACTAGTAAAAAAGAAAATAAATATTAAGTAAAAAATAAGAAATATGATGTTTACTATCATTTTTATTATTAAACATTATTGCTTGAAAAGTGTGATAGGTGACAAAAAATGGTCACAAATTTATCTCATCCCTGCATGCATTTCTCTTTGCAATATAATTTTATAGTTCCCTTCATTATGAGGTGGAGGGTGGAATC
Organism: Aselliscus stoliczkanus; assembly: GCA_033961575.1. Taxonomy (NCBI): domain Eukaryota; kingdom Metazoa; phylum Chordata; class Mammalia; order Chiroptera; family Hipposideridae; genus Aselliscus; species Aselliscus stoliczkanus. The sequence continues at coordinate 88,999,143 of CM066730.1, forward strand.
TATTTCTTCACCACTTGAATTTGGGCATGGATATCTGCTTTTCTTTGGCAACTGGGACTTTAGCTTGAAAGTGCTCATGTAAGTGAACTTTGTCCTGTATTGCTGTTCTTGAGAAGTCTACAAGCCACCACTATGGTGATGATCTTGGGAAAGCCTGCTGAATGACAAGACTCATGGTCAAGTTATGATCCATTACCACAGCTAACAGGAAGCCAACAGTCAGATAGTTGAGTGATTTTCATTACCTATTGGTCAACTGTTGTCTTCCCTTACATCTCTAAAATGTGCTTGGTTGTGATGGAGAAAGATCCTATAGCAACAGAAATAGCCTTAGGCAGGGAAGAAGGGAGACAAGAGGTACATGGTGAGATGTTGTCAGCCTTCTGAAAACTATGCAACTATTGGTGAACTCAATTGGGCTACATTTGTATGGAGCAGAGCCTCAAACCCTGCTAGAATATGTCCATATTCTCTAAAGTGTCTGAAAAACATTAAGTAATCAATTTAGTTTTATATATTGTAGTTTTACCCAACATTATGAGGAGATTTTGATTTTCATCTTCCTTACATACATGAAAATATAAATACATTCATATTCACAAAGTGGAATATTATTAATGGTGACCGTGATATAAGCATTGAGAAGGAAAATGTGACATGTACTCAGTAGAAGATGGCAGAGAACTGACCATCTGCAACCTCAGATTTATTACTTTGTGTTCCTAGGATCCTGGAATAACAAAAATATCAAGAAAGATCTGCCTCAAAAGATCATGCATGAGTTATTGACCTTATGATTCCAATTAACATCATGAGAACAGAGCAGTGGCTCAAGCCTAGCTCAAAGGAACATCTTTTGACTGAAGTTAAAATAGTTTTCACATTGTATAACATTTGATAATAACTTCCCAGTTAAGCCTTTCCTCTCCTCTCCCTAACAATACACTTTTCAGAAGAAAAGGGCAACAGCAAGTAGAGAGATGTGTCTGTTGAGTTGTTCTTTATCACCACTTCAGAGCAAAAAATGTTTTCAGAAGTTTCATCAACAAATTTTCACATTTTATAGATCCTTGGTATATTGTGTTCTATGGTATCAGCCAATTAGCATGAAGACTTTCCTGATGAATCAAATTTCTATCAACACGTTTGTACCAAAACTTCACATGGATTAGACTCCATGTTAGAATAAATAGGTCAGATAAACCTTCAAGGACAAGAAGCATCCATATTATCATGGAGAATATGGGCTAAAAATGTTGTAAGAGAATGCAGGTTTTCATCAGAAGGTTCTAGTTGGAGTTGATGATATTATGAGTCGCTACTAATATTAGCTAATGCCTATCCTTCTTACTGTGGTCCTCAAAGAGCTGGCCCAACTATTCTTCTGACCTTGTATCATGCCATCTCCCTTTCACCCCCTCCAATTGAACTAGTCATTTGTTTTATTTTATTATTTTTTTATACACCAAGCTCATTCCTAGCTTAGAGGTGTTTTATTTGCCTGGTATTCTTTTTCTCACGTTCTTCATATGCCTCAAGTTCCAGTGTTTGCTCAAATGGTACCTCTTCAAATATGCCTTCCCTCACCATTTTAATGTGGCTTTCTACACAGTCTAGACCAAGCCATCATATTATCCTACTTTACATTCTTCATATTCCTTTCTATGTAAAACTGCATTAATTACACGTTTTTATGCTTTCACTCCCATCATGTAAATTCCACGTGAGCAGGAAATTTGTCTGTCTCATTAAATATCCCCAATGCTCCAAATTTTGTTTGACCATGGGTAAAGTAACTCCCCAACATCCTATGTAGTAAGGATGTAAGAGGAATTCAAACCCTAGCAATCAAACTCCAAATTTCTGGTGTTGCAGTGTAGTAAAAATTTCAATAGTGCTATAATGATTCCAAAAACTTCAACTCAAAGACAGTAGGTAAAGTGGTCTTCATTCCAGAGTCACCTCCTAAAAGAGCAAGCCCAGTAGCATTTCCCCAAACCTGTTTTACATGGTCTTCTAAACAATTTATCATCCAGTGCAGAAGGGGAAGATTCCAGGTGGAAAATAAAGCATGTGATATGGATAATGATTATACCTGAAGCAGCTAAACCTGATGGCTCTTGATAAGAGAGAGGTCATTTTGGCCAAATTTGATCTAAAGAAGAAACATTTTGTCTGTGCAAGTATTCTGAAACTGTCCTCTTCCCCTGCTATTGCAGCCTCTGGAAATATTTTACCTTCCCAAGGAGTTTCTTTCTTGCTAATGTCAGTATCTCATGCCTGTGTGATAGGTAAATGAATTGGCAGGATTAATGAGTAAATGAGTTGCTGCAAATGAGAAGGTGTGAGCAGCATCAGTGTGTGGGTGTGTTAGAGTGCAGTGGAGGAGAAGGGGGTGGGGTGCAAGGAAACTGTGCTCTCACCTTGGGCCCCTTTGAAGTGGTTTTCTGAAATAGAAGTGTGAATCAGCAGGTGTACCACACACCTCCTTGACATTTGTGCCTGTGAAATTGCGAGTGTGAAGTGCTCAAAAGATAATTGGCAGCTAAACCAAATATACCTCTGGGTTAAATTTGTGCCTCAGAGATAGGGACTAACAGAACAAATGACCACTGAGTTTCTTAACAATGCAGGAAGAACTGACGTGCATCACTGCTTTGGAGGAGTGGCAGTGGAGGTGTTTTGAGATAGGTAGTCTTGACCTATCTCATACCTAACATTATCCAGGACTTTAAGACCATAGCTGCAATGTGTCACTATCTTAACAAAGAAATACTGGCTCTCACACATCACTACTCTGTGCTATTTGGAGTGCTATTTGGCAAAGGCTATCAAATTAAAAATGCATTATTATCTCTTGACCAAGGAATTGCCTGTTGGGAATTTAATCTATGTATTATACTAACCTAAATTAATGTATGGGCATGGCTATTAGCAGCATTGTTTGTATTTGCAAAGCATTGAAAACAGCCAAATGACAATTGGGAATTTTTTAAGTAATTCACGATACTTTTATAAAATGTGAATATTATACAGTAATTGAGAATCCAGAAATATGATGTGCATGTTCTGATGTAAGAAGATACTGGAGATATGTGAAGTGAGAAAAGAAAGTTCCAATGATTTGCGTATAATCTCAAATTTGCTACTCAAACATGGACAGAATGTTTAACTTTTAAACCAAGTAAAATTGCATCATTTGTTGAAAGAATTGACAATAGGTCAAAATGAGTAGATCTCTGTTATAACTTACATTCATGATAGATAGAGATGTCCATAACAGCAAACTAGAAATCTTATTTTATTTATATTAGTTTATTGCACAACCATCCACATACCCTATTAAAGTCTAGGAATTTTACTTGGTATGCCCCTACCCCTTTCTATTCCTCTCCAACTTGAAGTCCTAAGAATGCTCAGGCTTATTTGGTCTAAAGGGCTCAGACAGTGAAAACATGAGTTCCCTGACTTCACTATTATCACACTTCAAGGCTAGACAAGCATGATGCAACAGGCAAAGCTACTATTCACACAGGCTCATCTGGACACCTGCTGGGCCTCAGGAGTCTCCCAGGAAGCCAGTCTCTCTTCCTCAAGGTTGATAAGCCTGACTTCCCCAAATTGCAATTATTATGGTCTCTTTTCTTTTAAATTCACTACATTTCCCTAGGCATAAACTAAACCCCCGAGGGTTGTGCTGACTCAGGCTCCAGAATTTGCCACCTTGGGGACCTAGAAAATTAATCTTGTTCCATGACTATTAAGGTGATGGGGCAGGTTTTCGAAGGATATAAAGCTTATTAGACCCCACTTCCTTAGACATTCAGACGATTCATCATACACCTATCTACTGTTTGTGATTATTAGGTGATTATTTATTTACACCAATGTGGTGAAAAAGCTGCTACTTCTCTTGCCAAATAACTAAAAATTTGGCATTCACTTCTTCCACTAATGCATCTTGCTATATGTGTAAAGTAATGTATCATGAATATCAATATATAAACATGTGTGGTTGTTTTTGCAAAGAAAGTTACAAGGAGGATATACAAGAAACAGTGTAGGAGGTAGAAGTGAAGAGGTAGGAACACTTCTACTTTCTATTTTTAGCTTCTGTACTGTTTCACTCTTTAATGTCATTATATCATTTTGATCATCATAATTGAAAATGCAGAGGTGTTTTTTGTTTGTTTGCTTTCTCATTTTAACTAAAGAGAAGAGGGCAAAAAAGAAAGAAATTCACTTACAGAAATTCCTAGGCATTTCCATTTAATTCCTGGCAGGACCGACTCCGGGCTTCCTGCTTGCACATCAGCTTGCTCAGAGCTCTAAGAAAAGTTCCCTTGGATTTGATTTTATGTCAAAACCAATAACAACATGCCTTGCATTTAACGGCACTCTTAGTTGTGTAAAATATGTTTAAAAATATAACACTCACATACACCTCATCAATAGCATGACATTCATTATTGCCTTATTTTTCGGATAAGCCAATGGATCTAGAGAATTTAACACTGTATTGTCGGTAGACTTTGAACACCAATTCATCATGACGATGAAGTGAGATGTGAAGGTACCAGGTAATGAGAATCATAACTTAACAAATACACTATTGATATCAGTGGGGCCATACATAATCCAGGAAGATTTGCCAAGATTTAAAACATTTAGAGAGCTGTCTCTACATTGAATCACATTCAGGGTCTCAGACTTTTTTTTAATATTCTAAACTGAATTAAATCTCCATCTTTGAGAATGAATTTGCTATTTGGCAACAGTTAGGTCATTCCAGCAGTGTCTATTTTATACATTAGCCAATCATGGTAAAACAAAAAAAATAACTTGACTATAAAATGTACGTGTGCATGAATGACTTGTGTTCTTCATAAATCAGCCACAATGATTCTCAAGTCCATGTGAGGTATTAAATGTTTCCAGCTTTAGGCTTCAGGGCAATATGCCTCCAGGAGCATTCCAAGCCGATCTGGAATGCTTCTATTTAAGGATGACTGGCTGAGTATCTCTTTCTTTACTCTAACACATACTGATATGAGATTCTGGTAGAGGAGAGAGCCCTCTGCTTTGATGCATAAATCAAGAAACTGCAAGAAATTTGCATTGCCAAAAACTTTCCAACCTACAGTCAGAACTTTCATATCATTAAATTGATCCACAGATACTTGTTTTGATTAAAGCACCAGCTAACTCATAACAGCATCTGTACTCAGTGATATAACTCAAACAAGAATAATGAATGCCTATCTTTTAATTTTTTATGGAAAGGCTTCATAATATATAATTAAGATGTTTTTTACATGTTCTACTGATGAACCATCTGCAGGTATGACATTTAGCATCTGTACTTAAAAGTAGCCACCTGTTACATTCTGGTAATCCTGACTGTGAATTATTTCAGATAAATGGAATTTGGTACCATTTGGATTCAGGGCTCCTCATGAATCCATCATCTTTGTGACATTTATTATTTTTTTACAGACAATCTTGCAGGATTTTTTCTTAAGCTGCATCCATTGAAAAGTCTGACTGCACTTGTTTTTAAGCAAGAAAACTCTTGGTAAATGTAAAGTGAGAGAAAAGAGTTTTAGGGGCCCCAAATTTGTCCTTTCCTTCCTGTTCCTTCCATAGCAAAGTCAGATCATACATACTGCCAGGTACCCAGAACTCTTTAACTCTTGTTTTTTATCATCAATGTCAAGGCCACCTCTCAGATTCTTCCATCACTGTGACATGTAAATAAATAACTATGCCACTCATGGATGGGTGATTTGCATCAGATTAGTAAAAAAGATCAAAGTTTTATACTGAAAGGAAAAATCACTAATATTAGAGGACTTTGAGAATGAACTGAGACAATAGTTGTGGGAGTAGTTGACATCATTTTGGGGAAAAAGTATCATTCCAGAAATTATAAACTGCAGGTCATAGGCAGTCAGCTATTCTGTCTCCACCCAAGCATAATCTCACTTCTCAATAAAAAGGCCAGAGGTCAGTCTTGCAAAGTCTAACCATACCATATATATTGGGGGAATAAAGTACCATAACGGATAATGATAATGGTGATGATATTAATAATAATAATTAGTAGTAGTATCTAATAGTATTTGTTTGCTCTCTGCAAAGAAACTAGTACCACACATGACATATAGTGGCCTCTCAAACATTTTCAGTGAAGTACAGGTTAAAATTCAAAACAGATTCATTTAACATATAAGTTGCATATGATGCTTGAGAGATAAAATAGTCTCTAAGCTTATATGTCAGAGTTCTCCATGATGACCTGTGCTGACCAGTATAGCAATATCAACTCTCTTTATTGTCTGAACTTCAATAGAACACTCTGATTCCATTTCTCATTATGGAACATGTTGACCCCTGGTAATTTAAATGTTTTATGTGCTGGTATCTTGCTACTAGAGAAGAAGGGCTGGGAATGCACTGGCCTTGTGAGGCATGCATGCTTACACACATGTATGAATGCATCTTACTTGAGAGGAAGTTTCTAAAGTCATCATATAGGGAGACAATAATATAGAGATAAAATTAATCCTGCCAGAATTGCTTTGATTGAGCACCAGTTGAAGAAGCTGGCTTATGTTTAAGGGCTCTGATTTTTATGAAAATCATAAAATGACATTCAGCAGGATGAGATGCTACTGCTATAAAAGGGCCAAGGATATAAAGAACAACTTAAGAAGAGCAGATGCATTTTTTTTCCCCTTGTACTGAGGCAAATGTTCATTGAACACAAAGATGGGTGTTATCTGTACTGCGTAAATGTTAAAACTCTTTCTTTCTCTGATTAATATGTAAAATTTAAATGATAAAGCCACTCTATTGATACATGTGTCCATATACACATTTATCCCATCTATTCAATTATTTATAACAGCTGTAAGTGATTTTTCTACCTTCCCAGATTATGTAGCACAGCGTATGGCAGCTTGAATGAGCCCAAACAATATTTATTAAATCATTTAAATATTTTTTTTCAAACTCATCTTCCCATGCAAAATAAAACCTATTGAGATATTGAACTTGTATAGTGTTAGTCAAAGAGGCCATTCGGTGACATTGTCAATTTGCAAATATTAATGTCTGAAGGGCTCTGACAAAGTGACCAAGTATATAGCAAAGTGCCTTACTTCAGTTCTGATTTTATATTTTATACAGTATTATATACAGTTTTGGTTATGCATATGAACACATATGTGCATGTGCTGATTGTGATGGGGTCCACAAAGTCACCCATCCATTCAGAGATTTGCTGGAGGGCTCAGAGAACTCAGCCTATAGTTGTACTCATGGCTGAAGTTTATTACAGTGAAGGAAGCACAAATCAATGGAGAAAAAAGACACAGGTGGAGTCTGAAGAAATCTATGAATAGGGTTCCGATTTTCTCTCCCGCCAGTGATTGAGCATAATGAGTATGCCCTTTTAACAGCAGTGAAAAAACCAATATGTGTGCAATCTTTCTTCTCAGGAAAACTCATTATAATCTCAGTGCCCAAAATTTTTATTGGGGCCTGGTCACGTAGGTACCACTCCCTAGGACATACTAAAATTTCAGGCTCTTAAAAGGAAAACAGATGCTAGCACAAGCCACATTGTTTCTATATATGATCTAGGTACATCGAGCTACTCCTACTTTTATCAGTTAGAGAGTGGCCTAAGAGCCATATGCCCAATGCCAGCAAGGGCCGATGTTGGACCTTCTAAAGATAGCAGCCTCAGGTCAGCTATGTTAACTCTTCTAAACTGTCCACCCCCTTGGCCCTTGGCCCTTGGCCCAGGTGTCTTTATAGTGGGATTATCATAATAGGAACCCATGCAGCAAGGTGAGACTGCCATGCAGGAGCAGCCTCAGTTATGCCCTTTGGGATCCTGGATTTCTCCAGTGAAAATAAATCCCATTAACTCTAAAAAGCTATCTTAGAAAGCGAGGTGACATTCTCCTTAGGTTTCTGTATTAAGCTTTTCTGTTGGCCTGAGACATCAACTCAGGCACAACCCAACTCTGGACAGTAAACTGAAGCCGCATGAAGCAATTCAGGGTTGGGCGAGTGTCATTATATTTAGGGTACACACAAGATACTCCTGGATTAAAAGAGTTTACACCAGGTGGCACATATGTTAGTCAGGCAGGAGAGGAGAACAATGCTCCCAGTGTGGCTTCCTGCCCCCATGCTCCCAGGCCACTATGAATAATTCCATGTAATGGTTGGTTTCAGAGCAGCCACCTGAGGGCAGTTCTGTTTGTGACATCACCTCTACTCCATCAGAAGCGTGGGGGAGAGTGGCAGCTGTTCTGCCTGGAGTTCTGTGTGAAATAGACAGATGCTGATGCTCCACTCTGCTGTTTGCGGTTAGAGCTGTCAGGCGTGAGAAGCTCTGCAGTCAGGTTCAATTCAATGCACTAGAAACAATTTGGAAAATAGTCTATAAAAGCAGCACAGGTAGCTTCCTTTTATGGTGTGTGGGGGTGGTCTTCCCGCAGTTTCATCCTGGATCGTCCTAATTATTGACATAAAATACCTTGTTTTTTCTTCTTGGTTGAAGACATTATATTCTTTGTTTGTTTGTTTTGTTTTGTTTTTCTATTTTGTTTTTGCTGATGTAACAAATTACTATGACTCAGTGGCTTACATAATCCAGATTTATTACCTTAAAGTTCTGGATATCAGGATTCTGACATGAATCTCACTGGGTTAAAATCAAGGTGTTGGCAGGACTGTATTACCTTCTGGAGATTCTACGGGAGATTCCCATTCCCTTGTCTTTTCCAGCTTCCAGGGGCTTCCCTCATTCCTTGGCTCATAGGCCCTTCCTTTATTCAAAGCCAGCAACTTTGCAGATTTTTGACCTTTCTCCTTCCATAACACCTCTCTCAGATTGACTGTAGCAGGGAATAGGCCTCTGCTTTTATTACTCATGTGATTAGGGGGCGCCCACCTGCTTAGTCCAAGATAACACCTGCAAAAGCCCTGTTGCTGTATAAGGTAACTGATTTACAGGTTCTGGGATAACGTTGTGGGCGCCTTTGGGAGGTCATTATTTGGCCCACCGTAGGCTCTGTTTAAATAATATGTTGATTTTAATGCAAGGCCTCCACAACTTGGCCGCAGATGCTCCTGTCCCCGCAAAGTCCCTTTCTCTGGTTTTACTTGAAGTTCCTAGAAGCCATCTCACATGTGGTCCGATTGCCACAGGTCTACGAGTCACCCCACTCCTGCCAAACAGGAAGAGCAGTCTTCTTGGTTTCCATTTCTGCTAGGCTCATCACGCCAGGTTTTCTGAATGCCACACATGTCTGAATCCAGTAGTGTACAACCCTGTTCATGTTGGATCCTGATGACAAACATTCTTCATTGAAAAACTTACTTATGCTTTCTCTTGTCACCTGATGTTCACCTGGCATTTCAGCTTTAGAAGCAGCCAGGGAACACAATTGTAAATGTTTGACCCTCTGGTGGCCAAATTTGGGTCAAAGCATTTCGTAGGTTAGTAAATGAGGCAGAAGTAAATATTTACTAAAAGCCGTTTTGTGAAGTATACATTTCTATTTGGCAGGACATTCTTCTTCTTTCTATTATTATCACTGGTCCATGGGATCATTCTAGTTCAATAGCATACATACAGACACACAGAAAATAGGAATTTTACTATTTATGTAAATTCCAGGGAACCCACTTTCCAAATCTTGGATTTACTTGTGAAATCCTAGAGTAAAGTAAGACACAAACATTTTGCTCTGTAGCAAACTGATTCAGAATGTGTCATGGTATATATTATATAATAGTGAGATAAGAAATAGAGATTGTCTCCAATGAAGATGCGTTTGATTTTTTAAAATGCCTTTTTGCAAATGTATCATTACTATTATCCTTGACAGGAAGCTATTGGAGAAACAGGTACTAAGGGGAGGGTCGGGTATAAAATGACCAAACTTTCAGTGCTAAAACCAGGTAAGTCTTGGGCAAACCAGAACTAATTGTTCACCCCAGAATAAGTTATTTCATGAACCTCTTGCCCCAAGTTATATATGAAGATTATATTGAAGGAGAGGTCAGAACTGGATAAGAAGCTATAAACATAACTACCAAACAAGGGCTGAGGCACATAATAGGAGCCAACACACCTGACCCAATCAAAAAACAGTCCAGACATTAGAAAACTAAATGGAAAAAGCAGTAGGAGTGCTCAAGGATGTTAGGTTAATTTTGTTTCTTAATTAAACAAATTATAAATAAATAGATTCTTGTACAGAAGTGAATAAAGCATGACAGTAAACAACCATTTCACCTGTCTTTGTCTATACCTAACTAGTATTTACGGCTTGATGCATATCTTTCCACATTTACAGCTTGATGCATATCTTAATACATCATATAAATATTATATATTAATAAGTTTTCTCACATAAATATTCTGTTCATGCAACACATTTTATTTTGTAACTTGCTATTTTCAATTAAAATCTATTTTCAAGATTTTTTCCAAATCAATGCCCAGAGAGAAAACTCATTTTTAAAACACCACTGTGTGATATTTTATGAAACATTTCATAGATATATGATCATTGATTTAACTATTGACCTACTGATGATCATTTTGTTTGTTAACATTTTTCAAATAACAAGCAATGATTCAAGAGGCATCTTTAAACATATATCTTTATGTACAGAATGAATCATTACTGTAGGATACTAATAATAACTTATATTTTGAGCTCATTATATGTCAAGTTCTATGTTAAGCACCTTGTGTCTCATTTGATCTTTACAAAAACCATAAGAGTAAGGTGTCATGATTATACCCATTTTATAGAAAAAGAGAAAGCAGTTCAGACACGTTAACTTATATGAGCAAGGCCAATCTGGTAGAAAGAGAAGGAGTCAGGTATGTAAGACCAGGTAGTAGTTTTCCAGAGCTGGGCCAAAAGTACAATTGTTGGATACTGTTTATATCTAGAAATCATTCAACAACTGAAATCCTACATGCTCTTAGTTTTACTTTTTGATATTTTCCTCTTCTAGCTAAACAAGGTATTGGTCAATATTCATTTAAAAGCTTACTTGCAGTCTCTGTTGTCACCTCATTTGCACTTTACATTTTTCCTCTGGAAAAAGCACCCAAAGAACACAGAATTCATTTTTTCCCTTGGCTTTATAATGCCGAATTATCCTTAAAAAGGTCAAAACAAATTATTTTCTGAAACACAATGAGTGAGAATAACCATTTTATCATATATATAATAATGCCTTCAAAATATGTCATTGGTCTAAAGGAAAACTGATATTATTACTTAGTATTTTAATTTATATTTCTTTGATTAACCATTGTCATAAATTTATGTAATTTACATTTTTCCATTGTAAAATTTCTGTTTTTATTCTTTGTTTAATTCCCATGTTTATTTGACTTTTTTATTTGTACAAATTATTTTCTTATTCTTTATATTAATTCACTGTCATTTATCTTTTAAATATTTTATAGAATTGAGTTAATTTATTTACTGTAGGCATAGAAATAAAATTGTTGCTATTAGCCTCAATTATTAACAACCTTTCTACAATTAGCCACTCTACTGGGAGAAAACAAATCAAAGTTCCTAACTTTGATTGTGGCATATTCAAAGAATCTTCTTCTGTATTTCTTTTTGTACAGTAATTTTAAGGCTGTAACTTAGAAACTACTGAACAGGATGCAGCAAAATACATGCGCTTGATACTGAATTATGATAATGGCAGGAGTTCTCAATAGGCCAACATGCCCAAAACATAGTAAATTTTAAATGGAGCAGTCATCATTAAGCCTATTGAGAATTCCTGACATTATCATCATTCAGTGTTCAATTTTTCATAATTTTAAACCAAACCTCTTTCTTCAATATCAAGTAAACAACATTCAAATAGGACATTTTTTTCTGGTTTTAAAAACCTAATGCTCATTCCTCATTGTTAAATTCTGTGGTAGGTTGACAGAATTAAAACAGATGGTCTTCCTTCCTTTAATAAATGTTGGAATTATCGACTAGAATAGAATATATGTAAGGTGTATATCCTAATATACTTTTGGGGATATGAAATCCTCAATGCATATGTTACATGTGGTTTCTATAATAAAATGCAAATAAATGATTACAGAATACTAAACTCTCTAATGCTGGGAAATTATTTCACTTTCATTTTAAATATGATACTTAATGAAACTTTAGTTAATATATAAAACTTCCAGATATGCAGAAATACATTAATGAGAATTTCTTGAAATAAGAGCTGACAGATTTACTTGGGTTGGAGAGTGTATAATGGTAGTCTCCAAAGAGTAAACTCAGAGATGAAACATTACCAAATTGAAAATCAATTTGTGTTTTTGAACAAGGAGACATAGTAAAGAAAAAGGAACGTATGCTTCTTCTCATAAAGATGTAACTTCTATGGGATTTGCTCTCTAACTACAAACAAGTAAATAACTAGTTACTGAATGAGGGGAATGGAAGTATATGATTAACATTATATAAAAGTAGATTTTGATAAGTTAAAGATCCATAATTTAAACCATATAGTAACCACTAAGTTAAAGTAAATAGGTAATAAGCCAATAGTGATGATTAAAATGTAATCCTAAAAACACACAATTATTCCAAAAGAAGTCAGAGGGATAAAAGAATAAAGTGCAGATAACATTAATAAAAAACAAAAAACAATATCATGATTTAAAAATGATTAATAAAAATTTATCTTTAGATCCAGTCAAGATGGTAGACTAAGTAAATGCTGTGCTTACTTCCTTTCACAACCACATCAAAATTATAAACCACAGAAAAACCATTATTGAGAATTGCATGAAATCTACCTGGACTGAAGCCCTATAGCTAAGGACATACAGAAGAAGCCATCTCCAGACTGGTAGAAGAGAAGATGGAGAAATGGCTGGTCCCACATTTGTGTGTGAACATTAATCATTGGGAGGGATATCTTGGCTGCAGAGGTTTTCCCTGGAGGAGTGAGGGGTCCCATCCCCATCCCAGGATCCTCAAACTAGGGTTTCAGTTCTGGGGAGAGAAGCCCCCATAAATTCTAGCTGAGAAAACCAGTGGAGATTTTGGTTGAGTAAGACAAGGGTGACTAGACTCCCAGGTGTTCCTCTGAAAGGGCCTGTGCAAGAACTTACTCACTCATGGACTCATTTACTCTGAGCTCCAGTGCTGGGGCAGCAGCTTGAAAGGTGCCTGGGACATATAAGGAGAAACTGAATTGTCTGGCTCTAGGATGAGGGCTGGAGGGGCAGCTTTCTCCTAAATGGGAAAGGCTGGTTGAAGCCACTTTTCTTTGTTGAGCCTTCCCGCCTCCTGGCATGCAGACACAAATGGCCACCATATCTGAGTCTCCATCAACCTAGCTAACACTGTTTGTTCACTTGATTCCCTGAACCCCACCCCACTCAATTTGCAGGCCCACCCAAGCCACTTCCAGTGGTTTTTCCATATAAATGTTCTGTCTTGGCTCATGGTGTAGACTTTCATAAAAGTCTCTCAAAGGTTCACAAAACCCAAACAAGCAACATCTGGCTTCAGCAAGCTCTGTACCTCTGCCTGAGCAGCCCTAAGTTTGACACTGGAACAGCCAGCCTCAGTTCACTGATTGGCCTCCCGAGGCACTTCCAAGTCCAGGACAGATGGCAGCCAATTGTAGATTGCTTGGCAACACAGGCCAGGTGACCCTGGACAAGTCACAGGCTGTGGCTGAACTTGGTCTGTGATGAAGGCCCTACCAGGAGGACCTGGGGCTGGCACACCCGGTGACACAGCTGATGGCCAGCTGGGGCATCACTCAGTCATCCCCAGGGATGACACACCCAAAGGGCAAACAAGGCAGGCACCTGCTAAAGCAAATCCTGTACTGTACAGTCAGCCCCTGCACAACAGCTCCTCTACTGTCATCACAGACAGTACTCACAACCAATTAACCCAAGGATGTATCACTCTCATTGACATACAAAGAGCAACCAAGGCTCAACTACAACAGGAGGGCACACACAACCCACACAAAGGATATACCTGGAGCACCCAGCTCAAGTAACCAGAAAGATTATGCCACTAGCTCCACAGCACACCTATTCCATAAGGCCACTATACTGAGACCTGGAGACATAGCAGCCCTACCTAACACATAGAAACGAACACAGGGAAGCAGCCAAACTGGGGAGACAAAGAAAAAAATGTCCCAAATAAAAGAACAGAACAAAGTTTCAAAAAAAGAAAATGAAGACAAGCAATCTACCAGATGCAGAGTTACAAACACTGGTTATAAGGATGCTCAACGATCTCAGGGAGAACTTCAACAAAAAAATAGGAAACATAAAAATGGAAATAGAAAACATGAAAAAGAACCAGTTAGAAATAAAGAATACAATAACTGAAATGAAGACTATATTGGAGGGAATCAACAGTAGATTAGATGAAGCAGAGAATTAGATCAGTGATTTAGAAGATAAGGTAGCAGAAAACACCCAATGAAACAGAAAAAAGGATCCGAAAAATGAAGATAGTTTTAGGGTCCTCTGGGACAACATCAAGTGTACCAACATTCTCATCATATGGGTACCAGTAGAAAAGAACAAAGAATTGAAAATTTATTTGAAGAAATAATGATGGAAAACTTCCCTAACTTGATGAAGGTAATAAATACATGAGTCAGGGAGTGCATACAGTCCCAAACAAAATGATCCCAAAGAGATTCAAATCAAGACACATCATAATTAAAATGCCAAAGGTTAAAGACAAAGAAAGTATCTTAAAAGCAACAAGAGAAAAGCAGTTAATTACCTAGAAGGAAGCTGCTATAAGACAATCAGCTGATTTCTCAACAGAAACTTTGCAGGCCAGAATGATTGGCAGGAAATATTCAAAGTGATGAAAAGTTAGGACCTATAACCAAGATTACTGTATTCAGCAAAGCTGTCATTTGTAATGAAAGAATGAATAAAGAGTTTCCAGTACAAGAAAAAACTGAAGGAGTTCATCATTACCAAACCAGAATTACAAGGAATCTTACAGGACTTCTTTAAGATGAAAAGAAAAAAAAAAATCAAAAACATAAATAATAAAATGGTAATAACTATATATCAATCAACAATTGCTTTCAATGTAAATGAATTAAATGCTCCAATAAAAATATAAGGTGGCTGAATGGATCGGAAAACAAGGCCCCTTCATATGACTGCCTACAAGAGACTCATTTCAGATAAAAAACACACACAGATTGAAAGGGACGGAAAAAAGATATTTTGTGGCAAAAACAAAAAAGAAAGCTGGAGTAGCAATATTTATACCGTACAAAATAGACTTTAAAACAAAGCTTATAACAAGAGATAAAGTAGGATCCAGTAGTTCCACTTCTGAATAATTATCAGAAGAAACTCAAATTGTCACTTCAGAGGGATGTGTGCATACATATGTTCGTTACAACATTGTTTACAATGGCCAAGATATGGAGGCAGCCTGGGTGTCTGTTGATGGATGAATGGATAAACAGTAGATGGTACATATATATAATGGAATATTACTTGGCCATGGACTGGAATGGGCTCTCGTCATCTGTGGCTGCATGGATGATATTGAAGGGTATTTTGTTGAGTGAAGTATGTCAGACAGTGAAAGACAGATGCAATGTCACTTCACTTATATGTGGAATCTAAGGAATAAAATTGATAAACAAGACAGAAAAAAATTCATAGATACAGAGAACATTTTGAAGGTTGACAGGTGGGAGAGGCTTTGAGGGTGGGTGTAAAAAAAGGAAAGGATCAAGAAGTACAAATTGGTTGTTACAAAGTAGTCATGGGGATGTAGGGTATAGCATAAGGAATATAGTCAGCAATATTGTAATAACTATGTATGGTGTCAGATGGGTACTAGATTTATCAGGGTGCAGATGGGAGGGGGTTGGGAGGCAGGGTGAAAAATGTGAAGGCATTAGGAAGTACAAATTCATAGTTACAAAATAGTCATGGGGATATAAAGCATAGGGAATACAGTCAATAATATGGTAATAACTATGTATAGTGCCAGGTGGGTACTATATTAGTCAGGAGATCACTTCTTAAATTATATCAATGTCTAAACACTGATGTACACCTGAAACTAACATAAAATAATATTGAATGCCAATTGTAATGGATAGATTAAAGGGGAGGGGGAGAGAAGAGGTTCACATTTCCAGGTATAAAACAAATAAGTCATTGGGATATAATACACAGCATGGGAAATATAGCATGTATAGTGTCATATGGTAGCCAGACTTAGGGTGATCACTTTTTTAGGTATACAAATGTTTAATAACTATGGTGTACACCTGAAACTAATATATTATTGTTCTGCTAGCTATACTTTAATTAAAAATCTTTTACAAATGTATAAAAGTGGGAATATCACACCAGATCCCACAGACTGGGGTTTCTTAACCTTGGCTGCATTGATATTCTGGACCACATAATTATTTGTTGTGGCATACGCTGTTCTGTGCATTTAAAGATGTTTAGCAGCATCTCAGGTTTCTATTCACTAGATGCCAGTAACAACTCATACTCCTGAAAATAAAAAACGTCTCCAAATACTGCCAAATGTCTCCTGGGGGGATAAGTCATTCCCAGTTGAAAACCACTGCTATAAATATTAATGAATACAAGGGAGTATAAAAAAAAAAAAAAAAAAAACACAAAACTTCTCTACAAACAGAAACTACCAACAGTGAATTTCCAACAACAAGGAAACCAATATAGCCCTATATGAATTAAAGAAGTTGCAATACATTTAAAAATCATCTCTATGATAGTATGGAAGTGTGATTACCTACTAAGCAAGTAGTTTCAAAAATAGTATTTATAAACTCTGGAAATGCATTAAGTATCTGGAAACTGAAGAAAAGAAGGCAGTTTTAAGGCAGGAGTCAAAACTTGGAGCAAGTGACAAGCATGGACTAAGTTTTCCTTTTTCTGCAACTTGACGCCAAGGACAGTGATAATCCCATCAGCCTCAGTACCAAGCAGCTAGAAATCTTATAGAAAGCCAGCCATCTTTCCGTCTGAAAGAACCAGAGGATGGATACTCATTATAGGAATGTACATATGAAACACCAGAAAGGTGAGAGGAAGAGAAGGGTTACTCCTGTTTCTTTGTGTAAACCCAATTCAAATTTCTAGTTCATCTATGAATCATAGTTGCGTAGGTTAAAATATAACCTTTTGGAAATGAGGCTTAACGAACTGAACTGAGAATTTAGCTGTCATACACCAGAGCATGAGTTTTCAATTTGTGGCTAATCAAATTAATTGGGTACTAAAGCAGCCAGCAACACTTTCAACACCGTATAACAGAACCCAGAGTGTACAGAAAGATCTTATGTTAGAGATAAAAGTGCCAAAATACATGTAACATACAAAGCCAGGAAAATGTGACCCATTCTAAAGGAAGAGACAATCAAGAGACACTAATCCGACAGGACCCACTAGTTGAAATTAGAACCTTTTTTTCTAAGACAGTTATTCTAAATATGTTCTGTCAGGTAAAGTAAAATATTTTTGTTATGAATAAAACTATAGGAAATTTTAGAAGTCATAGAAAATACAATAAAGACAAAATTGAAAGGATTACAAATGAAAAATGTAATATTTTAAATAAAATGTCTATTAATTGGTGTTAGGAACACAAAGAAGATAACTGAGGAAAGGGGCAATGAATTTGAAAATAGAAAAATTAAAATCATCAAATAAGAAAGAGAAAAAATAGTTTGAACAAAAATAATTAAGAAAATGTAAAGTCCAGCCACTAAAAAGGAGAAAATGTTTTACATTACATATCACACACAAGGAGTTGAAATTCTGTGTATATATAAAACACAGATGTCTCTACATCAATAAAGAGACCAAAAAAAAACAGTGGGAAGAAGATTTGAACACATACTTCACAAAAGAAGATCTGCATGACTCCAACAAGCACATGAAAATATGCTCAACATCATTGGTCATCAAAGAAATGCAAATTTAAACTATTATGAGATACCATTACACACTCATTAGAAGCACTAAAATTAAAATGACTGAAATTAGCAATTATATGGTATCATTTAGAGTAAATGAAACTCTCATACACAACGAGAGGAAAATAAAAGTGCACTAATAGATTTGTAAACATTTGGTGGATTCTTACAAATTTAAGCACATTCATATACAGAGCAGTTCAACTCCTAGGCATTTATTGAAGAGCAATGAAGATATTTGTCCACACATAGAGGCTTGCATAATTATTCGTAGTGGCCTGATTCACATTAACCATAAACTGAAGATAATCCAAATGCTCATCAGTGTGTTGTGTGAGGCTGGGTTATTCCTGCCAGCATAGTGAAGAATCAAAGGTCTGTAAGCTTTTAGTATGTAAGCAGGATTTATTAGCGGTAGTTCTCAGGGAAGGAAACTGGCCTAGACCAGGTAGGAGAGAGAGATTTAGGCCCAGTACCTTGTCCTGAGGACTTACATAGTTTGTGGGGTGAGAGAGTTACATATTGATTTGGCAGGAAAAGTGGTGCACGATCTTCCACAGGAGGGCGTGGCATCCTAAGACGGGTGGAGGTCTGTTGACTCAGATCTTTATCTTGCTCCAGATCACCTCCTGTCATCCCTTGCAAAAACAGATACCTGGCTGGAGGCAATTCAAGTTATTTATGAGCTTTTTCTGTAGTCACTATGGACCCCCTCCTCCTCCTCCTACGTTTTCTAACTTTTACCTAACAAATGGGCGAATGAATAAACAAAAGCATATATTCCATTTGATTTCATTTGTATGAAATGTAAAATAGCATAGAGTGGGGAAAAAATCATGTTAGTGGTTGCTAGGGACCAACACAGGAATGTGTGGCCTGCTAAAGGGTGCATAGAATCTATTGGGGAAGATGGAAATATTTTGCTATTTGATTGTGGTTAGTTTTAAGATTGTATACAAATTGTCAAAATTCATATATTTTACAGTTAAAATGAGAGCTTTAACATTCCACCATATAGCTGATAAGAAATATTTTTTAAAAAGTGTAACAGAAATCTTTTCATAAAGTAAACTTCAGTAGTCGTTTTTTTCAAAGGTTTTATGGAAATAATATCAGTACTATACAAACCATCAGAAAATAAAGAATGTATAATCATTTCTCAACTCAGTTTGTGAGACTACTATTACCCTAATAGCAAAACTATACAGACATTTCAAGAAACAATTATTAAGAATAATATGCTTCCTGAATACAGAGGCAGGAATTCTTTAAAAGTGTTAGCAAATTGAATACAGCAGTGTTTTAAAAACAAACAAAAAAATAAAAAGTGAATTACAACCAAGTAGAAGTTATACCTGAAATCAAGATGGGTGGTTACAAAGAAAAAAGAATCTAAAATAATTTCTCTCTTTTTTACTTATCATAACAAATGCAGGTCTTTTCATTCATTTTTATGATGTTCAAATATAATGCAGATGTTTTTGAACAAGAACAATGACAAAAAAAAACTGTCTTTAATTAATGCATCTTTAATTCATCTCTCTTTTATAGATGCTACTTTCTAAATTTCCAAAATAATGTTCTATTTGTGTGTCTGAATTTAGCTGTTTCACACACACCTGGAAGCTCTGTACAACATTCTTTCTCTTGCTGTCTAGCCTGGGGAGGGAGGTGAGAAAGAAACTCTTTGTGACCAGCTGTTGTGGGAATATTAGCAGTGAACATGTGGTTCTCAATATGAACATATGTCAGCAGGAATTCTAATTAATTAATTGGAAGAGTAGATTAGAGAAGCAACTTTACACAGCTGCTAATCATATTGTGATACAATGCTATGAATGATAGATTTTTGGATATTTTGCTTACTTCTTATGTATGTTGTGTTATTTGCTTAAATGAATGTACTTTGTGTTTTTTTTGTCCAGTTACATCTGTAGATGTATTTTAAAGTCTGTGTGCAAACATTAAGTGGCTACCTGTGAATAATAAAGAGTGAAAGTGATGTGTAAGTTGACCAAAGTAGATTCAAGAAACAATAAAGAATTGGATTTCTAATGTTTTTTTCAGGCTCCATTTTGTGGACAAATTGTAGTCTTTTAAAATAATAATACATGATGTATTCTCTTTTTTGTTAAAAAGTAGCACAGAGATTCATTGAATAAAGCTGATAACTTGAAAAATAAAAAATCTTGAAGAATCAAAATAATTACCCACAGTTATTACTTGAATAGAATCACTATTAATATGTTATTTTACTTTCTAGACTGTAAAAACACTGATACAAGAGGTTAAAGAGCCTTGGACTCCATTTTTGTTTTGTCTGTACTTTTTGAGCTTTGGCCCATCATGTTATATAACCAGTGGATATTTGATTATTAATGACTGCATAATTATAGAATAATAATAAAATTTCATTATAGTTGTAATATAAAAATAATATTACTATATTGAATGATTATCTCATAATTAATAGAACAATTCCCCTAGAGCTGAGCAGGTACATATTTTTCTGATTGATTTTACTATTTTTGGAGATAATACAAACTAAAATACCATGCTATTAGGTTGTCGGAAAAGTCATGATGTATTTTTTCTATGTTTTTTGTTGCAAAAATGCATCATGACTTTTCTGACAACCCAGTATTTAGTACTAAGGAAGCAAAAGTATTTGTGAAATATGGCAGTGATATTGTACTCATAGAAACTTTACACCATTTATTTCATTTAATCCTCTAACAAGATAGGAAGTAGATAGTATTGATATTATTACTATCAACATTTAGGAAAATAATAAAACCATTTCTAATCATTTTTACAGTTGATAAACAGAAATTACAGAGGCTTGGAAAGATTAAACAACTTGCCCAAGATAATTTATGTAGAAAGGAGTAGATTCAAGATTTAAATGTAGGTTATCCAGGGTTTGAGCTCTTTACAACCAAAACATATTGCCTTTGGAACACAGAACTTGTGCCTATTCTGAATTTATTAGTTTTATGGGGGATGGGGGGGTTGAGAGCATAAACTCACTGAGCAGTTAGGGAACATTTCAGATAGAATAAGCTGAAAGGTCAGCAGGAGGGTCCCTGAAGTTCAGTGCTATAGGATCTTAAGGAGAAAGGAGAATATAGAGGACTAGAGTGATTCTCATATATCCGTAACTTCACCCTCCACCCCTCCAGTCACTTTTTTTCTACAATATTTTTGCCCATTCTTATTTCTTTACATAAATACCTTTTCTTATGAAAATTTCACATTAGGCTGAAATAAAGTAATATCCTCTTGTTTATAAGATCTCTATTGATAATACCAGACCATCAAGTACATTCCCAGTGCCATTCTCCAAATTCCCCCAGCACCATTTATTTCTACTTTGCAGTTGGACCTAGCTGAGACTACCTTAAAATGCTCCTGTTTCTGCATTATTTATGCCCCTCTTTTCTGGTCTTGATTTAAGCCCTTTGCAGTAGTTCTATCTTACACATCAGAAGCATCAACCATTCCTGAATAAAATTGATGACGGCACATTTTTATCCCAGAGCACACCTTGCCAAGTGCTAAATATGCAGGTGTTATTCAATTAATAGTTCTTGATTGATTAATCTCATGTATATTTTCACCTTGTGTCTCTGATTCATATATATACAAACATTATATAGATATATATGTGTAGATATATAGATATAAATATCTGAATATATATTGCTATTTCCAAACTCAGTATTTCTCATTTTATAATTCCAAATTATCACTTGTGAATTCTAGTTCTCATTTTCTGAATGCCCTTCCTGAGCTTTTCTGTCAAAATCTCCTCTTCTTTATCTATCTTATACCAAATCAGCTCCCCACTGAAGCCCAATGGGATTAAGCTTATAAAACTCCAGCCATTATATTTAAGATAAAACTTCAATTTTTGTGTATTTGCCTACCATCAATTAATTTACATATTTACTTGCAAGCTTTCCAATTCAAAATCTTCAGTATGACATTACATCCATCTCTAACCTAAAATGTGCTTAATTCTACCTCTGACATTTTTGCTCATAGCTTCTTCTGGACCCACCTCTGTCACATTATACCCTGCCTGTCTGCCTCCATGCTCCTCTCCATAAAGACAGATCATAACTTCAATATTATCCTTACTGTATATATTCCCCATTTGGCACCAAAGGATGGCCGTCTAGTCAAAGATGGGTAAGATCCCATGAGAGGGACAACCCAAGTCAGACACAGTCGTGTGGGTGCCAGTGGGTGCCCGTGGGTGCCAGTGGGTACCCGTGGGTGCCAGTGAGTGCCATGGGAGAAATCAGGGACAGGAGAAAAGGGGCGTAAACCCCTTGCTTCAGGTTCCGGCAGCCTGCCTGTGAAATGACCTATTGATGTGAATGTCCTCCCTGCATTATCAGTAAGCCTTGGAAGAGTAGTAAGCTTCTGTCTCTTAGAGGTGCATGACAATAACCTCATTGGGCCACTGGTAATGGCAATTTGCAGGCATGGGAAATTAGGCCTGGTGGTTAATTCTTGGGTGTGAGACTCACAGACCACGGAAGCAACATTGACCCTTGTGTAAGATAATAAAAGGAACAGTCAGGCCCAATTCGGGGCTCCAGTCCATGAGGCTGGGGTCCCCTGGCCCTGAACTGTTTTCCCTCCTATTTTGTGTCTCTCTCTCTTTCTCTTTTCCTTAACCTTTCACTGTCTCTTCTTCACTCCCACCTGCTCTGTCGTGCAGGGACGTGACAAGTGGCGGCCAGACGTGGGGCTGGAGAAGGAAAAAAAAAAAAGGACTATCAGTTGGAAAAAGGGAATTACAGTCGACGAAAGGCCTCGAGACGGTGTCCGGACAACTACCTGGTGGAGATAGGGTAAGTCTCGAGAAGTTTTAATCAGGGTAAGAGGTGAAAAAAATTAACTTTTTGTATGTCTGAGTGTGAATGAGTGATTGATTACAGTTCCACGGCTTCAGCTATGAAACTTGTGTGGGCTCTAATCTCGGATTTTATGGTCAAGTCATAAGGCAGAACGGTAACTGGACACTGTCTGTTCCACGGGATGGAGTCCACCAGGCTTGGGATTCATACGAGCGCACCTTAGCCAAGACTGACCTTAAAGTTCCGCGAAGAGCGTGGCCAAACGAGATTCAGGGTAAAGACGCGTGAATGAGGTTTTCTTCTCTATGGTTTTAAAAACTAACATGGGAAATACCGATAGTCAGTGTAAAAAAGCAGCCTTATTAAGGCTGGGGGAACACGAGTCCCAGAAATAAAATTAATAGAACTAAATACGATTAAGACATATTGTTCCTGGTTCCTTGATACCGGAACCCTAGATTTAAATACTTGCAAAAAAGTAGGTATAGATCTCCAGGCGTTACATCAAAATGGAGTTTTAATCTTAGTAACAATTTGGAGCATATGGAGATTAATCCGGTCAGTTTTAAAGCCTTTGCAGATTGATACGGAAAATAAAAGAAAAAAGAGTATATTTTAAAATCAAGAGGCAAAGAGGTAAAAGTAGAGGAAGGATCTCTGGAAGTCACCGAAGTTATTCCCAAATTTTTATATCCACTTTATTAAAAAAAAAAAAATGTGTGTCTGCCGCATCTTGCTTTGTTCAAGGCACGGGAGCGGAATCCCCTCTCCCTTTCAAAAACGGCAAGAAACGCCATGCCAAGAGGCCTTGGGCCTGCCCAGTACATTGCTGCTAGAAACTAAAAAATTTAAAAGTATTGGCCAAGCAGGTATTTTTCTAATAGAAAAGATTTCAGAAATTCAACCTGCTTGCCAGATTAAAATACAAGACAAAAGATTTATTTCTATAATTAATTGATGTTTTTGATGTAATTATCTCTCAAAAAAAAGGCCACAAAAATTAGAAAAGTACAGGACTCAGACATTAATTTTGGGGGAGGGGCAAGCTCAGGCTTGCAATGAAACACCTCCCCTGATCAAATTCATGTTGGGACCACCTACAATGGGACTCATTGTAAGGGAAATAACCTAAGTCTGTGAGTGATAACATTCTAAATGAACTTACTTTTAAAATCCTGTTATCTGCTACAAACTTTGTCAAAAAATAGCTTGCATAATTTATTTTGGGATCTCATAGAGTTGGGAATTAATGAAAGGTCACTCTAGTAAGATTTTAAGTAAAACTTTCAGTAATGATCATATATTAAAAATGCTCAGATGTAATTTCTCAACATCTATTGACAACTTAAGGTTTTCGTTTTGCTGAGTTCACCTATATCTGGCTTCGTATCACAGAAATGTTCAAAGATAGATTAAGATCTGTTAATAAATATATCTTATATTTTATCACAAGTCTATACTTTTTAAGGTTACAAAGTATCTTCCTAGATTTGCAGTGAAAATGCTAATTATCCTACATATGCCGAAAAAATTTAGATCTGCTAAAGTCAGATCTCCCTTTTCATTACAGGAGTTTTAGACAAATACAGGAATGTTAAAGAAAGTTTTCAGACGACCCAGACATGTACATAAAAGTCTTCCAAAATTTAGACCCTAAAAAGGCCATGGAGTAATACAGATTAATTATATCTCAACTCAAAAAAACTAATGTCTCTTTTAACTGCTTTACAGATGTTTTCAAACACTATAAATATTAAATCAGACTCTGCTTTCCAATAATTCTAATCAGTCTTTTCAAATTTTGTTTAAAAAAAAAAAACAATTTAAAAAAAAAGGGGGAAGACAGAGCAGAAACCCCACAGGTGCAATTAGCAAGAGCCATGTTTACTTAAAAATTTTTAAAATTCATCTTGCCAAGTAATGAATCAAACATTGGACGTACTACTACAGAAGAACATTGTAATAATTTTCACAGTCTGAAACTATTGTAAAATGTCCCTATCTGGTGAAAGGATATCCAAACCAATCAGTGGCATTTAAAAACTTTATTAACATGAGGAAGAGGTTTTGCTTGTCTCTTTCTAGGTTCAGAAGAGCATCCTTTGTGGGCACCTGACAGGTATGTCAAACCTTATCATGAGCAACAGCTCAGAGGAGAGTTGCGTGGATCATGGGTAATTCCCAAAGAAAAACAAAATGATACCTTTAAAGATATGTTTATGATTTTTGGAAAGAAATTTGAAGTACAGGATGCAAGCACTCATAGCTTCCCTCCCCCTATTCCTCCGTGTACCAATCAAGGTAACTGAATTGATGGACAGTCTCATATTCATTGGGAAGAGTGTTGAGGGAACATGAATTGTGTGTTATTTAATGATTCCTATGGAATAGTAATAGACTGGGGCCCCTATGGGGATACAGTTCTTAACTGCGCTCAATTTAATTGCTCCAATTACCAATTTCTCAGAGGGTGGGTACGTGTTTATAATTCTTCTCAAATTATTGATAATCCTAAAAACAAAAAAATATACTTTTCAATTTGAGGAAACAGTTTATTTACAGGCATGTCTTAAAATTCTTTTTGTTTTCTTTATAGTAGGAGCTATAACTATTAATCAAACAACAAAATTAGTTGAAAGTGCTCAATGTAAATTATATACATGTATAAATTCTTCCATTTATAATGCTTCTAATAATCAGATTATGATTCTTAAAAGATGACGAGGGTTATGGATCCCCATCCACACTTCTAGGGTGTGGGAAGGTTTTCCAACTGTTCATATTGTTTTATGATTACTTCATAAGATTTTACATAGAACTAAAAAGATGTATAGGACTCCTTATTGCTACTATTATGGAAATTATTGCTATGGCTATTGTAACTGTTGTTTCTAAAGTTGCTCTATATCAAACAGTACTGATCATTGTAAGTTGCCTTTCCTTAGGTGTCAATGCTGATAATTTTACATAGTGGGCTTATGTCCTTAACACACCATTGCTTGTTTGTTTTTTGTTTTTTTGTTTTGAGGGCAGTGTCACTGGCCCTCATATGTTGGACCTGAACCGGGTCCGCTGGCTTCCCAAGCCAGCTCTTAACCACCGCACCACGTGGCTGGTCCAACACACCATTGCTTACTCCTGTAATATGACATGAAAGTGTTAGTAAATCATAGAATCAACAAATTAAAATAGATCAGAAAATTAATGTTAGATTAGCTAATTTAGAAACTACTGTTGTACTTCTTGGTGATCAAATGGAAAATTTTACTATGATTACTTTAAAAATGTGATTGGAATGTTTCTGTTTCTGTTGTATCTATTGGTTATTGTTGAATCCCTTATTCTTTTTTTCTTTTTTTTTAAAGATTTTATTGGGGAATTGGTGGAGGGGAACAGCGTTGGGGAATCGGGGAAGGGGAACAGACAAGTTGCTGTCTTTTTGTTCTTCAGTTTAGTTGCGGAGGATGTTGCTTCACTGTTGGTATCGTCATTGTGCTCTTCCCGGATGAGGCAGATCGGTCGCTGGCCTCTGGATGTCGCTCACCGCGGCTATTGGCAGCTCACTCTTGGCTGCCAGCCGCTCATGCTGGCTGCGGGCCACTCACTGTAGCCTGTGGCAGCCCACTGCAGCAGGGGCTGCAGCCCACACCATTACCGGGGCTTGCACAGCCCAGCTCCAGGTGGAGGTGTTGTGAGCTGTAGAGGGCAGTGTCACTGGCCCTCATGTGGGATCCGAACCGGGGCCGCTGGCATCCCAAAACCAGCGCTTAACCAATGCGCCACTCGGCCGGCCCATGAATCCCTTATTCTTATAATGAAACTCGTACTCTTTGGTCTGAGGTATGAGCTCATCTTTGAGGACATGTTTCTAATCCTATTGTGGACATTTTACAAATACAACTAGAAATAGAGCAGATGTCTAACACTAAACTCCAGCTACTCCCCGGGGAAGAAACACTCCATGGCTACAGATAGACTTTTTACTTTAAATTCTGTGAACTGGACAAAAACTTTGGTTACATGGGTTTTGCTGGTACTATGGTCATTTTGTTTGCTGGTGCTATGATTATTTTGCTTATTGTTCTATGTTTATTCTGTTTAGTCCTCAGATGCAGACAAACAGCCCTCTGATGGACAGTAAATAAATCCGCAAGGTCTGTGTTTCTCACATTTAAAAAAACAAACAAGAAAGGGTGAGATGTCACATTATACCCTACCTATCTGCCTCCATGCACCTCTCCATAAAGACAGATCATAACCTCAATATTATGGTTACTGTGTATATCCCCACTTGGCACCAAAGAATGGCCGGTTAGTCAGAGATGGGTAAGTTTTCTCAAGAGAGAGAAACAACCCAAGCCAGACATGGTCGCGTGGGTGCCCATGGGTGCTAGTGAGTGCCAGGGGAGAAATCAGGGAAAGAGAAAAGGGGCGTAAACCTCTTGCTTCAGGGTCTGGCAGCCTGCTTGTGAAATGACCTGTTGATATGATAATACCTGTCCTCCCTGCTTTCTTATCAGTCAGACTTGGCAGAGGAAGCTTCTGTCTCTTAGAGGTGCATGACAATAACCTCCTGGGGCCTCTGGTAAAGGCAGTTTGCAGGCATGGGAAATTAGGCCTGGAGGTTAATTCTTGGGTGTGAGACTCACAGACCACAGAAGCTATGCTTATGTGTAAGATAATAAAAGGAACAGTCAGGCCTGATTCGGGGCTCCGGACCACGAGGCTGAAGTCCCCTGGCCCCGAACTGTTTTCTCTCCTATTTTGTGTCTCTCTCTCTTTTTCTTAACCTTTCTCCGTCCCTTCCTCACTCCCACCTGCTCTGTCGTGCAGAGACGCGACACACCTCCTCTATTATATGTCTCTTTCCCTGGTCAATTCAAGTATAATGACATTTCTTTTCTCTAAAAGCTAATATTTTGCTTCCCCCAACTAAAAAAGTATTTTATATAGCTGTTATTTGCTTAAATAAACTAAGTTTCTAAAGAATAGTGACCTTATTTATCTCATTGTGTATCTTCCAAAAGCACTTCATTCAAAGGTATTTTATTTGTATTTGTTGAATCAAATAGATCAGAAAATGGGTCATATGATTTTTGCAGCTCTCCAAGTATTCTTTATTAAAAGAAATTCTACATAGGTGTGAATGCCACAACTTCTTTACTTATGTTCACACTGTGTCTCAAGCTTTTGAAAAATAAATATATTAATTGGTGTCCAGCATAAATGCTAAAAGAACCTTAAAAATACATTAATATACAACTCAGTGACTTATTCCAAAATTATGAATATTTTCTATTATTTGATCTAGTAGAAAATTCATTGTTTCCTGCTTATAATCACCCCAGATTCCATTTCTCTATATGATTTGAAGCATGGATATGTATTGTTGTCAGAGAGTGGGCCTTTCTCGGCGCAAAGTCCAGGTCGTTGGCAATTCGAGCAAAGAATTGAACGAGATACCAGAGTAAAGCAGTAGAATAAGTAGTTTATTAGGAAAGATAGTACATTTAGAAATAGAAGTAGACCTGAGTACTAGAGGATGGCTCAAGGGCCCATTACTAGAAGTTACATACCAAAGAGTGTGGAATGGGCCACACCCAAAGGTGAGGCTTAAAGGGAAGAAGCAGCAGCAGAAGTAGCAGTAGCAGCCGTGCTTCCCTCCCAGGACTTGGGGTTTTTATCCTTTTTCTCCAGGATGGACTGTTCTTCCTGGGCGTAGGACCACTTGATTGGCCCCTGTGATTAACAAGAGGTCCTGCGCAGGTGCTTGTGACTGGTCTGTTCTAGTTGGATCTTTTGTGTCCACTTGCTCTTCCCATTTGCTCTTCCCGCAGGGGTAGGTAATTACAATACAAAGGGGAGTTTTGGGTGGAGAGGGGATGTCCCCCCCCAGGTGGTCACATTCTGTGGGACGTGTAGAAATGCAGAGCCCCAATGCCTTTCTCTAACTGCCTGCCTAGTTTCTCCTTGAAAGACGCGATCCCCATAAAATCTCTATGGGAAGCTGAGGGACAGGAGGTCTCTTCTGTATCTGCCTCCTGCTGCGCAGGGGCGTAGAGCTTTCCCTGCCTATTGGGGTTCACGGAACTCTCACCCTAGCTGGTCTCAGATGAGAGGAAGGGGTCTCAAGCTCCACCTGGAAAACCGTGTTGGCTTCTTTGTTTGTTGGGGTATCCCCTGCATCCTCAAGGCTCCTGAATGAGGACAAAAATATAAATGTTAGGTTATGGAACTTGTGGCTATTCAGTCCCTCACTCAGGTGGAGTCAGTTGTCTGGACAAAGAATGGGTTTGACATTTAGTTTCCTGGCCTGGGGGATGTTAGGAAGTCTCAGGCTTTCAACTAGTTATCTGAAGTAGGGGTAGGATTCAGGAACTAATTTACAAAGCAATTAAGAAGCAAGGGGGATGGATCTTCAGTCCAAGATTCACAAACTGGTTAGAAGAGCAATCAAAGCCCAAGAGCTAAGAAACTAAAGAACTATGGAGGAGACTTTACATTTCTATACTTAACACTTCTATAGAAAAGAAAACATTAAAGTTTTTCAGTGGTGGGGGTTGTTGCTGCTCAGTTGACCGTTAACAATATCAATTAATGTAACATTTATTGAAAAAACTCACATTTCCTCAATGCTTTATACTGCTATACTGATATCCCTGGGGAAAAATAAAACTCCCATTTTTTTCTAAGATGGGGCAACAGGGACAAGATTGACACTATTTTATGAAATAATAATAAAAAAAATCTATATATATATGAAAAAATAATTTCAAAGACACTAGACAGCAGGTAATGAAAGATAATGATACCTGGGGTACAAGGAATAAATAAGGTGAGCTCTTTGATTATCACAGACTATTATTTTAAGAGTTTATAGACTGTGGAATAAGAAGAGGAAACCCAAACAGCTCAGTGAACTTCCTGAGTTGAGGAGTTAAATTGAGACTCTGAAGAGGGCAAGATATCTCAGTAAAGCACTGATCAGTATATACATATAAGCAAAAACTCTGAAGCTGAGGAAAGAAACATCCAAAATGAAAAGAGGGAACATTAATCAACATTGAGAAGGGACAGGAATATTACCTGTTACTACAAGCTAGGTTGAAAAATATCACAATCAGTGGATCACTGGGAAGAGTTTTCAGAAGTCTTGCCTCAGTAATGGCTAATTAATGCTAGATTAAACACTGTTGCAATCTTTTTGAAACAAATCTTAAAAGAGTAACATGAAAGAATTAAATAGATTCCAAATACCTTAATAGTATCCCAGAACAAATCTTGAGCAACTTTATAGATTTACAGAAATATCTAGTACCGAAGAGGTAAAATTCATATCTATTATCTTTAAATTTTATGAGGTTCACAAAGAAGCAGGGTAGAAAAATCAAGCAATTGAAACCATACCAGAACACAGATGTTAAAATTAGTAGAAAATGAAGTTAGAACAATTATTATAACTACATCTATACATTCAAAAATGGAGACAGGAAGTATAAAAATATAATCAATTTGAATTCCTGGATATGAAAATTATAACATTTAAGGTGAAATACACTGGCCTTAATTAATGGCAGATTAGAAGTCCCAGAAGAAACAATTAGAAAACTTGAAGATGTAGAAATAAAAACTATCCAAATAAAAAGAAAAGAGCCATTTTAAAAAACAAAAACAACATCAATGAACTGTAGGAAATAATTCAAGCAGACTAACCCATATGTAATCAAAGCCATGAAAGAGGAAGCTATTACAAAAATTATTCAAAAAAATAAAGGCTAAAAATATTCCAAATTATGTTTGAAACAACAACACATGTCCAAGAACTTCAATGAAACTTAAGCACAAGAAAAGAAAAAAAAACAAAACAACGGCAATAAGGCAAATCAATCATAATCAAATTGCTCACAATCAGTACTTATAAACATCAAGAGAAAACAGATATAACATACAAAGGAATGATAATGAGGATTAGAATACATTTTTCATCAGAAACAAAGCAGAAGAAAAGAAAGTGGGGCATCAGTTTTGAAATACTAAATTTAAAAAGTCAATCTAGAATTCTATATCCTGCAAAAAATGTTAAAAAAAATTAATCACCAAAAGACCTGCACTCAAATGTGTTAAAAGAAAATTTTTGAGTCAGGAAAAAAGCAATGATACCATAAGTAAATATGGAATTAAAGAAATTATGAGCATGAGGTATAATAATTACATGGGTAAAAATGTGAGATATTTTCTGACATTTAAAATCTGTTTATAATTATTGTCTGCTTAACCACAATAATAATAATCTGTGCAGTTTATAAGATATGAGTTCTGAAAATTAAGTTCATGAACTTGTTGCAATGATATTGCTACCTTTTTTTTGATATCAGAGAGATTATTCATTATGAATTTGTACCAACTGGACAAACAGTTAAGCATGTTCACTATTTGGAAGTGCTGAAAAGGTTGTGTGAAAAAGTGAGATGACCTGAACATTTTGCCAACAATTCATGGCTCTTGCATCATGACAATGCATTAGCTCACACAGCACTGTCTATGAGGGAGTTTTTAGCCAGTAAACAAATAACTGTATTGGAACACCCTCCTTATTCACCTGATCTGGCCCCCCAATGACTTATTTCTTTATTTGAAGTTAAAGGAAATATTGAAAGGAAGACATTTAGATGACATTCAGGACATCAAGGGTAATACGATTCAGGACATCAAGGGTAACAGCTCTGAGGGCCATTCCAGAAAAAGAGTTCCAAAATTGCTTTGAAGGATGGACTAGGAACTGGCATCAGTGCATAGCTTCCAAAGGTGGGTACTTTAAAGGTGACTGTAGTGATGTTCAGCAATGAGGTACGTAGCACTTCTTCTAGGGTGATTTCATGAACCTAATTGTCATAACTTGTCTGTATACATAAAATGTATGAAAACAATAGCACAAAGATCAGAAAGAAGGAAATGAAAGTATACTATGGTGAGGTACTTATACCATATGTAAAAGTTAAAGATGTATAATCTGAACCTTAAAGCAAACTGCTAAATTAATAACAGAAAGAGCTCTAATTACTAGATCTATAAAGAATATATATTGAAATAATAGAAAGTATTCAATCAAAAAAAGAAGAGAAATAGGTAAAAGCAAAAGAAAGGCAGGATAAATAGAAAACAAAACGCAAAATGATAGACTTTAATATAAGCATGTTCATAATCAAATTAAATGTAAATTATGTAAACAGTCCAGTTAAAAGGCAGAGATTCAAGTTGGATAAAAATGGAAAGATCCACTAGAAACATCCAGCACTTGAAAACTAAACAACACACTTCTAAGTAATCCATTGTTCAAAATGGAAATCCAGTAACATGAAAATATAACAATGAGCTAAATACAAATGAAAGTATAATATATAGAAATTTGTGCAACACAACTAAAACAGTACTTAGGCAAGTACAAAAATGCCTGTACTGAAAAAAAAGTCTTAGTTAATCTCCTAAACTCTAAATTTAAAAAAACTAGGAAATAGGAGAATAATATGAAACCAAATCAAGTAAACCACTAGCATGACTAACAAAGAAAAAGAGAAAAGACACAAATAATCAATACCAAAAATGAAATACAGGATCTCACCGTAGATGCTACAGTCATCAAAAGGATAATAAGGAAATAACATGAGTAACTCTATACAGTAAATTAGACAATGTAGGTGAAATGGAACAATTCCTCTAAAATCACAAACTAGCTCAGTCAATATGAAATGGAATTTTGCATATCCCTAAAACTATTAAAATTTTAATTCATTATTTAAAAAGAAACTTCTGAAAGACATCTCCAGACTAAGGTGGATTCAAAGAATTCTACCAAATGTTTAAAAAAGAGTTAACACCAATTCCAAGTAATATCTTCTGGAAATTAGCAGAAAAGGGAACACTTCTCACATGTTTCACCTCCTTTTTACCCTGCTGGTGTTATACTAAGAGTAAAACTAGATAGTTGCAGTACAAAAAAACAAATAAAAGCCACTTATAAAGTAACATCCCTTATAAATATGGACAAAAATTACTCAGCAAAATAGTATTAGCAAATACAAATCAGCAACAGATACAAAGAATTATACATCATGGTCAAGTAGGGTTCATTTCAGGGATGCAAGTTCAGATCAATAGTAAAAAAAAAATCAATCAATATAATACATCATATTAACATAATAAAGACAAAAAATTATATGGTCCTATCAATTGATACAGAAAAAGCATTGAGCAAAATTAAACATCCGTTTGTGGTAAAATCAATCAGAAACTAGAAACAGAAAACTTCCTCAACATGATAAATAAAATCTACCCCAAACCTACAGCTATTTATTCAATGTAAAAAACTGAATGCTTTAATACTAAAATTGTGTTTAAGGTCAGAATGTCTGTTCTCACCACTTTCAGTCAATATAGTATGGAAGTCTTAGTTACCATAATAAGGCATTTTATAGTTTCAGCATAGAAATCCTACACATACTTTGTTAGATTTCTTAAAGTGATTGTAAATAGTATTTTACTTTTAATTTCAGTTTTCAGAGTTTGTTGGGAATATGTAGAAATACAACTAATGTTTATTTATTTATTTATTTATTTATTTATTTATTTATTTTTTCTTTGATGATATGGTATGCCACAAACTTATTGAACTAACCTATGGAGATTTTTATAGCTTTTTGGAGATTTTCTATGTCTACCATCATTTCATTGCAAATAAGGAGAATATGATTTCTCTCTCTCTCTCTCTCTCTCTCTCTCTCTCTCTCTCTCTCTCTCTCTCTCTCTCTCTCTTTCATCTGCATGGTCTCATTTCCTTTTCTTGACTTATTAAGGTGTCTAGAACTTCCAAAATTATGTTGACTAAAAGTGGTGAGAAAAGACATCCTGATGATCCACCTTTTCCACTCCAAAGTATTTATCCAACAGAAATGAAAGCTTATTCATTACAAAAATTTGTCATTGAATATTCAAAACAGCTTTTTTTAATAGCCAAAATCTGAAAACTACCTAATGTCAACCAATGGGTTAATATATGAACAATGATGGTACATTAGTACATGTATAAATCTATAAAACATGTATAGTATTAAATTCTTCAATATAAAAAAATGAACTATTATTACTCTCAGTTTCATAAATGAGTCTCAAAATAATTATGTTGAGTAAAAGCAGTCAAATGAGAAAGACTACATACAATAAGATTCCATTATGTCAAATTCTGTAAACTGCAAATTAGTATGTAGGAGTGAAATGATTGATTTCTGTGGTAGGTATACATTTAACTTTTTAAAAACACTTAACACTCTCCGGCTGTTTATAATACATTGTTTCTTTTGCATTTGATTACATATTTTCTTTTGTTAACCCTGGTGATTTTGTTATTAACTGCTGGACATTTTCTTTAAAAAAATATAAATACAATGCTGAATAAGTTTCTCTTCCATTGAGAATTGAATGTTGCTTTGGCAAAAGTAACTCTAGGGAAGATCATCTCCATCTTTCAAGAGTTAAAATTATACAAAGATGTTTTTATTTTTATCAGGGTTGTTCATTTTGTTTCCTTCCAACTTTTGTCCTGGAGGTTAGCACATTTTGGTCTACCTGAAAGCTTAAGGTGTTTACCAGAGTCTCTCCATAACTATAATTTAGTTGATCTAGCCCTAGGATTATTGAAAAATTAATTTAGCACTTTAGTTTCTCAGCTACCACTTTTGCTTACATAGTTGCCAATTACCCAGAACAAAAGGACCCAGAATTCCAAGATCACCTCATTTAACTTCTCTATTCTTTTAAATCTTGATCCTACACATTCCTACTACCTTTGTAAATCTCCAGTGACTTCAAGCATTTTATTTTTTCTTGTTAAACTTTTCTGATTGTTCTTGACATAAGAGTTTTTTTTAGTCCTGTATTGCCTGAAGTGGAAGTTGCTTGATAGATTTACAGTTTTGGATTTAGAATATAAGAAAATCTAGATTAACATTAGGAAAAAAATTTATAGTCATAAATATTTACATTCTTCTCCCTCTGCTCTCATTTTCTTACACCTTTTTTCACAACTAGAAATTCCTTTTTATTCCTTTATTTTATTTTATTTATTTTTAAAGATTTTATTGGGGAATTGGGGAAGGGGAACAGCATTGGGGAACCGGGGAAGGGGAACAGACAAGTTTCTGTGCATTTGTTCTTCAGTCTAGTTGTGGAGGACGTTGCTTCACTGGCCCATGTTGGTATCATCATTGTGCTCTTCTTGGGTGAGGCCGATTGGTCATGGCCTCTGGACGGCCTCTCACAGAGGCTCTTGGCAGCTCATGCTGGTTGTCGGCCACTCACTGTAGCCTATGGCAGCCCACTGCAGCAGAGGCTGCAGCTATGCCCTCCCAGGGACTCACAGCAACCCAGCTCCAGGTGGAGCTGTTGTTCACCATCTTAACTGTAGAGGGCAGTGTTACTGGCTCTCATATGTGGGATCTGAACCGGGGCCGCTGGCTTCCCAAACCAGCTCTTAACCAATGCACCACTCGGCAGGCCCTATTCCTTTATTTTATTTGCTTTCATTTTACGCTGTTTTTACTTGCCAATTCCTCCCTTATCCTCATTTTTTTCTTCCTTTACTCTTACTAAAATCCGTACCCAGGAGAGAATATGATACACTTATTCTCGCTGAGCTCCAAATATTGATTACACAAAGTTTCCTCTTGACAAGGATTATTAAATGTTGTGGAGCTAGTTTTAAGCTATCTTGTACATAAATTTATTATAAGGCTAGGATTTATGAGCATGCTCAGTTTCTTTCTGGAAATTCTTCTGTTGTATTAGAAAAACTTACAGTGACTTTCTGGAATTTTTTCTTAAGTGAGATTGGTTCCTTATAGGCAAAATGAAACACAGTAAAGCAAAATGTAACCACATATGTGCACTTATGTATGGTAATATCTCCCTACATAATAAAATTATTTTTCCATGAAGTGCCTAGTGTACAACTTTTCCAATTTCTGCTCAGTTTGTTGTTAAAAAAAAAATCATTTTAAAGTGAAAACCACTGGGAAAATACCAGCACCAAAGAACTAATAGAAGTAGAAGGTTTGTTAGTTATTTGTTTGTAGTGCTAAGTAGCTAATATACTCCAATTCTGTGTTCTTGAACTTATCCTACTACTAGAGAATTAATAAATACTGGCAAAATAAATTCAATATGACCTATTCGTGGAGACAAATGCCAGGGTGAGATACCTTCCACCCTTTCTTTTTTAAATACACAAAGTCTGAATTAATTGAGAGAATATCAAATTGATATGTAAATTCTAGAAAAGCCATAGGAGGAGGGATGATTGCATTTAGTCTAGAAAAATTAATAAGGATTTGATAGATAGAAATAAGAGGAGGTGGCATAAACTGCATTCCATCAATAGGTACCAATATGAGCAAAGATTTGAAAGTTGGGGAATTCAGAATATGGAAAGGGACTAGGGAGAAATCTGATATGACTAGAGAAGAGTAATATAAAGGATATGATAAGCTAGAAACACTGGCTGGCCGGATTGTGTAAAGTCAATTATGGCTGATGAAAAAATAATTTTGTCTGTATGTGAACAATATGGAGCCACTGAACATTTTTCACCAACACATTGAGTATTAAATAGAAACTTAACCCCTCAGACAGTTTCAATACTTAACCCCTCAGCAGTTTCGACGCTGTAGGCAGAGTCATCAAGTGACAGGCACTCAATTCCTCCCATGTTGCAAACCACACAATATTTGAAGCTTCCTTAGAGAATAACTTTATTGCATGAGGTCCATAGACCAATTTTAAAACTTGAACCCCTAATAATGTACATTCATTTTTTTTATGCATAGTTTCCTGATCATAGGGCATGCCGATTGAGGAAGATTATATTGTAGACCTTGGAATAATTTATCAAGTAAGTAATGCATAAGGCACACAGACCTTTTCAGATAGTTTGGGTGTTTTATTTGGTGCTGTTAGGAAACATGCTGAAATGGAACTGAAAGTGCAACATGTTTATTGGAGATTAATGTGAAAGATAACAGAAGGGAGGAAGCAAGACTGGGCAAAAGTGATACAGATCTGTCAAAGTCTTGGCTAACTC
The DNA here is from genome assembly GCA_033961575.1 of Aselliscus stoliczkanus. Classification (NCBI taxonomy): domain Eukaryota; kingdom Metazoa; phylum Chordata; class Mammalia; order Chiroptera; family Hipposideridae; genus Aselliscus; species Aselliscus stoliczkanus. The sequence continues at coordinate 89,036,202 of CM066730.1, forward strand.
AACTTGAGGCCTCCATAAAAGAGGTTCTTGCTCATTAAAAGATTTCCAACTTAGAAAGAAAGATCCAGGATACATTATCTCACTTTGTGACTCATTGTCTGGGAGCTGCCCCAGAAATACATGGCCATAGCCCAAAAGCTTAGTGGATGCTGAAGGTACTCACAGCTAGAAGGTGTTAGCTAACTATACTTTCTTGCAGTTGAATAGTAAACTATTTCTTGAAATGAAAGACAAGTCATAAACACTTCCAGGGCTGACACAGTTGACACACTCTATGTGTGTGTGTGTGTGTGTGTGTGTGTGTGTGTGTGTGTGTGTTGTCATGTTTGCTCTTAATATTATGAATGTATTATATTCACCTTATACATTCAATTGTAATTGAGGAATAGAATCATAGGGGTATAGTAACTTTTCAGCATATGAAACAAAGCCATTCTTGCTCATTTGATTGTAAAAATTGATTTCATGGGGACTTATTTCTAAGAAATAAGAATGATGCAATCTAGACCAAAGATTCAATTTATGGATAGCTGTGGTCTTCTGTAAGTTCTTTCTTTTACTACAGTACATGAATGGATAGTCAATTATAAACTTTGGATGCTTATTTATAATCAAGAAAAGGATTCAATGGCAACATGTTGAGCAAATATACTATTTATAAATGAAAGGGTATGTGTGAGCTCTGAGTCATATTACTGACCAAAGTGAGCTTATATTTAAATTGGATAGAAACATATGAATATAAGTAGAAAATGATATAAATTCAAAAGAATACATGAAAGGCTAGTGGAAATTAAGAGAGAGACATTTTGGTGAGGGCTAAAAGATGTTTTTTATTTGTACTGGTTACATTGTTCTCTCAGGGGAAATTGATCACACTGGATATCGCAAGTGGGGGCAAATTTACATTAGTCAGAAGATTTATTCTTCCAGTCTTTGAGAAATAAATAATAAATACATTTTAATCATATTGAAATTGTTAGTAGGCTATATATTTTTTGGTATCTCACCGCTGAATATATATACACACAAATACACACACACGTATATATGCATATATCACCACTGAGTATATATATACATATATATACATATATACACATAATATAATATATATACACAGAGGGTGTAAAAATGTATATGCATTTTAATAAAGAAAAAACTGTATTAAAATTATGCTGATGGTAACCACTTTGAGTACCTCCTGTATTTGCAGAAGTCAAACTTGACTTGTATTCATCTTTTGTTATCAGTATATATTGAGTATTACAATTTTAATACAGTTTTTTCTTTCTTAAAATGTGTAATGTGTATACATTTTTTTGGCACCCTCTGTGTGTATATATATATATATATATATATATATATATATATATATATAGTAATTATGCACTCATGTATTTTCTTTTCATTCTTTCATAGCATCAGTTACATAGGTTGAATGCTCTATGAAAGCAGCACTAACAAAATGGATGAGGCGAATTTCTCTCTGTATTTCCAGGGGGATATTAATGAAACATCCATATCTATGCTTAATCTTCTCCTAATACTGTTTGAGGTGAATCTGCCAACCTTAGGAGCTCTGTATATTAAACAGAGTGCATATAATACCTTATCTAAAAATGCATTGCAGGACCAGCTGAGTGGATCAGCTGGTTAAGAGCATGAGCTCTGAGCAACAGGGTTGCCGGTTCGATTCCCACATGGACCAGTGAGCTGTGCCTGAGCTGACTTAGCTGGTGAGAGAATGTGCTCCTAACAATAAGGTTGCCAGTCAACAAGGTTGCATGGGATGGTGGGCTATATCCACCAGCAGCTAAGATTGAACATGACACCTTAAGCTGAGCTGCCCTGAGCTGCTGAAGAACAGCCAGATGGCTTAGTGGTTATAGCATGCACTCTTAGCAACAAGGTTTCCGGTTTGACTCCTGCATGGAATGGTGGGCTATGCCCACCTGCAACTAAGATTAAACAAGGAACTTTGAGCTGAGCTGCTGTGAGCTGCCAACCAGCAGAGGGATGGTGACTGGACTTGGAGCTGAGCTAGCTGTGCCCTCCACAACTAAGATTGAAGGACAACAACTTGACTGTTCCCCTTCCCCAATTCCCCAATTTAAAAAAAAAAATGCATTGCAGAGAATTTGGTTTCAGGTGGATGATTAAATATCCTAGATTTTCTGGTCAGTCCCAAATTGTGCCCTTTGTCCCAGGGTAATAATTAATGGCCCATCCTTTTACTTTTGAAAGTGCCTTGGTCAGCACAATACATTATATTGTCACTTTGGATATAGAGGAAATCTCACATTTCCTATTTCTTTATTTATAGAACTACTTGCCTTTCCACAGGGAAAGTATATTTCATAATATCTTTAAAATCATGATATTCAATCTCAGGGGTCAGAAACTTACCTTGTTCATTTTGTTGTTTTTGTTGTTGATACCCACAATGTTTTATACCTGGTTGGTGCTCAATAAAGTGAACTAGATTGAAGGGTGTAGTAATAAAATGGAAAGTTAACTTGAAGGAAAAACATGTATTCTTGACAAAGCATTAAAGATTACAGTAAAACTGAGTCAAATGATAATTGGAATTTACTGAAACATAAGTTATGATATGGTTCTATATTGAGAACTGTTTATAGCATATTGCCTAATCTTTTACCTTGGTTCTGAGATTCCATCTCACTTCCAACTAAACATTCCTTTAACAAGGCTTTTATCTCCTCCAAATGTTTAGCTAAACTTCAAGTCTCACTCTATTAATCATCACAATTAATGCTATTAATATGTTTGTTCAATACTCTGTTAGCTTTTTTTTTATACTACCTGACTTCTTGTTTAAAGAATTATCTAGAAATACTACAATGTTTATTACTAGGGTTTATCATTTGCAGTTTAAAATTTTGAGGTGTCACACATTTTTTAATTGCAGGTGAAAAGTAGAGTACCTTTCTTCTCCAGGTTTTCCAGCACTATATTTAAGCAAATCTTAGAGCATGAAGAGTTTTAACCACTGAGAAAAACAAAATGCACTGACCTTCTAAAAAGAAAATTAATAAAGAAGATGTTTTTGAAGATATCTACAAAAATCACTTATTTTACTTATACACAATTTAAACAACGATAATATTCTAGTACCTGTGTTTAACTAGTAGATGGGAAGAAAAAAGAGAGAAGATTAAAAATATAGTCAATCATTAATGACTTGTTCCAAATTAATTTTCTCCACATTTGAGAACCCCACTGTAGATAAGGCAGGCTATTACAAGAGGGCACTAGCTAAATGTGCCTATAATGATATGAGTGACAGTGTCTCCTTTTTTCTAAGCAAAAACAGAAGAAGCTTTCCAAGATCTCTATGAATCGATGTTGTCACTGTGGATTACTTTATCTGTCTCTCTGTGGTGGTGTCAGGACCTCTGGAAGATTTTGGATTTAGAGTGATGTGTGCTTTAGTTAAACACATTTCCTTGGATATGCTTTTAGTATTTTTATAAATAAGTTAATGTTTCTATTTGGGTCCCTCAAAAGGTAGAAGTGGAGATGGAATTAAAAGTTCAAGAGATTTATTGTAGGGAACACTTCTGAGGATAATGGAGAAAAGAAGTGGGAGCCATCAAGCAGAACCTTTGGATCCAGGGTCCATTCTGACCCCGGGAAAAGAAGGGCACAAAGGAAGGAGGATTGTACATGAAGACAATGTCTTGGCCAGCTAATGGGGAATCCCCAGAACACAGCTTTCTATCAGAGGAGAACCATTTTGGGCAGAGATTGCCCATCTCTATCCTTCCCACTATGCTCAGTCATTGGCTGGGAGCAGTCAGGGGTAGGGCAGATTTATCAAAGCTGTTCTGTTGTATCCTGAATTTATGGAAGCTGCAGGCTGTCAGGTAACAATTCTCCTCACACCAGATTCTCTGTTGGTGGAAGATGTGAGTGGTTCACAACCATGGTTGTCACAGGTAAGTTTCAAACTTCCTAATTTCTTCAACTCTAGTTCTTGGATAAAATTCCAAGAAAATCCTAATCCAGATATCCTTACTCCATGCCTTTCCACATGCTGTTTTAGAAACAAGGGAGAAGTAACTGAAAGGAAACCTGTCCCCAGATTCAAAAATATCCCCAAGCTATTAAAAATGGAGATATGTTCTTTATGTATCATGAACGACCCTTACGGATTATACATCCTCCACTGTAAACTTGTAAAACCTTAGCTTCCAACTATTTCTGATCATCCCTCTTACTTAATCCTGGTTGTCTATCCAAATGCTGCCAAACCGTAACCCTAGTCTTACAGCCTCTATATCCTTCTGATATTATCTCATTGCAACTGAGAATCAGGACAGTGACAAAATCTTGGGACAAAACAGAACCTTGACTGACCTTCCTCAATCTATTTTAGAAAATCTTTAGTCTTTTTACTCCCCCAAAATGTTCATCTTGGAGTTGTCCTCACAATGTTTGAATAAAAGCTTTAGCCATTGGCTTTTACTCATTTTTCTCTTTCTACAATACAGTGCTGTGTTCTCTCTTTCTCTATGACTTTGCTCATTCCTTTTTGTGTACAATTCCATATATTCCTTACTTCTTTGGTGTGTTGCTAGTGGATAAAATGTGCCTTGTTGAAAACTCTGGGATTTTACTATGTAGCAGTTTGGTTCCCCTGGTGTGAAGGCTGTATTCCATATGTTGTATTTCCCCTAAATTACATAGATCATCGGTTGGAATCTGACTGTGGTTTGAGAAGACTTAACAGTACACACTGAGGAGCCTTTTGCGACACCTCACTCCTCGAGCTCACTTCAAACCTGGGAGCTGAGAACCAACTGCTGATCTCATAGGTTGGTGATTAATGAAAGTGTTTTGCTGGTTTCTTCTAGAGGGGTGCCTTAAACAGTTACAAACTTTCAGCTTCTATAAATTTAGTCTTGTGTGAAAAAGGTCAAGTACAAATTCAGCATGGCGTAGTTGGGAGATGATAGACTAATTCAAAGAATCTTCTCTTGTGCAATAAACCTATCTGTTCCTGTTGTCCAATATTCTTTTGAAGGAGAATGCCTACACCTTACAGCATTCTATTATACTCATTTGTTATACATAAGCATGTGGGTAGGAAAATTAGACTTGATATTTTAGATTGTTTTAACCACTGACTCAGACAGTAGCTTGGAGGTAGGACCCCTGGGTTTTTTGCATTAGCTTTATTCATAGCATCCTGGGCTTGCATATTTTATCAGAACAGAACAGAGCTTGAGCCAGTTACAGAATTCCATTTACCAAGTGGAACACAGAGTACCAGGGGCAGGGTTCCAGAAATTCGGAAGGACCTGGCAAGATCAGTTCAGGGGTGCAGGTGTTGCTGGGGCATTAGACAGGCTGCTGGAAGGGGGATTTAGAATGCAGACCAAAATGAAACAGAAAACTAGAAGCCTGGTTATATGCAGTAGAAGCAGTGGAGAGAAATTCAGCTTCAACAACTGGCTTAGGAAATGCCAATGAAGGAGCCTTGAATTTTAACAAGAGCTTTCGAGATGTTGTAAATGGAACAGAAAAAATGAGAGCAAGAGTGAGAGAAGCCACTGTGACTTCATACTTCTAGGTTATGTAATAACTAGCCTACATTGATAACTTATATGTCAGGAACTATGCTAAGAACTTTATACACGGGACATGAGGGTGATCTCGCTGTGACATGTTTACTTGAGTGTTGATTTCGCTGATCTGCCTGGCTAGGCAGGTGTTTTCTTCTTTCCGCCCTTACTACTCCATGTGTGTCCCTCCTGCCACTGAGCATATGGTGGAACAGGACTTTCCCCATAGGGGAGGACCGTTTTTCCATCAAGGGTACAGGAGGTAGAACCTCCAAACAAGCTTTCAAAGTACACTTATAGGAGAGCACAGAATAGTCAAGTTTTAAAAATAAAGAATTTAAGAGAATTAAAAAAAACACACACACAAAACTTTACAGTGAGAAACAACCTTAAACAGCAAAATCACCAACAAAAATCACAAAAGTGCAAACAATGTGGCACTATCAGGTCACTGTAACGTCAGGTGTTATGTAGGCGCTCAGCTCCTAGCAGGTGAATGTTGCCTATGGTGAGACCAAAAAAGGACAACGGAGCCATAAAGAGAGGGTTCATACCACAGTTCTATTATTGAGGCGGCTGGTCAGGATGTATCCACCCTTGCTGGAGCAGCCCCGACCGCTTTACAGAACAATAGTAGCAGATAGCCAACTAGTTACAGGAGATGGCCAACTACAAGAGTTACATAGGGATGCATCCTGGGCATGTGTGGGTTACACAACTGAGCCGGTACTTTTTCCATGTGGGGCCGAGAGCCTGGCTCTAGTGCTGTCTTGGATCCCATCCCAACATTTACATACATTGATAAGTTTTATGGACCAGATATGCTGGCATGTGGTGGTCCAAAACAATCTCTAGTGCTGGAATATCTGCGTTTAAATCTTGGTTCCCATTTCCTCCCTGTAGGTCTTGGCCTAGTTAATTAGCCTTTCATTGATTTGTTGCAAAGCTAAAATAAGTTACTACGTGTGAAGGTTCTAGAGTAGTATGTTACTTATGGAGCTGTCAGTAAATAACAGTTATTATTTTACAGGTCTGTCATCCAAGGCAGAGGGTTTATTTGACCAAATTGAAGTCCCACTTACCCCCTACTTCCTCTATCACTTTAACTGGTGCCATGTCTCCTTTCATATGCTACACAAATTACAGGCATAGTCATAACTAAAGACTGTGGGTTAGCATTTCAAGAGCAGTGCTTCTAGCTCTAGGGTTTCGAGCTCATGTGTCTGAACTTTAAAGAGGGGCTAAATGAAGGAAGATGGAGATGACAGATGGGTTGTAGTGTTAAACGGTGCCTAGCTGACTTTATTTTCACTTACACTATCATCACCAAGCAAACCCGGTCCTCCGCCTGACCCAGATGGTTCCACCAATTCTCTCTGCTTTAGTGCTATTTGTTTTGTGAGAGTTGTGTGTTAAAGGTATGCTGATGATTGTGAATAACACCAGTTGTGATGAACCGCCTTTTATATTAGTCATTAATTTCCTTAAGGGGTTAGACAAAGGACTCAGAAGTACTTAGAGCAAAAATCAGAACTTTAAATGCTTTCAGTAGCCAGGCAGATACATAATTAGAAGTGCCTGGATATAAGAAACAATAGGAAGACAGCGGGTTGTGATGGTCTCCAGATCATACACCTGTGTAAATGGACAAGCCACGGCTTGGCTCCAGACAAGTCTTCCATTTGGGAATCAGAGGGTAGGATTCAAAGATTAAAATTAATCCAGAAATCCTTATTTCCCTTTATATGAAATTTATTGATTAATAAAAATATTTCATGAAATTAAAGAAAAATTCTCTTTAAGTCAATCAAAAAATACCAGAAGAAATTTGGCTTCTCTTTTAGAATCTGAGAGATCTAGTGGAAAGTAATAAAAATAAAACATAACAGGCCTAAACTACTAAATTTTCTTCTTCGGTGCTAATTAATTTCTTGACAGACAACTCTAATTTGACTTGATAATTGATGACCTAGTTGATTTCTTTGACAAATACATGTTAAGTACCTATTATGTGTCAGTCACTCTTACAAGGTGACATTGGTAAAGCAGAACAAAACAAAGTCCCTGCCCTCATGAAGCCCAAATTCTATTAGGGAAAGACAGAAGTAAACAAGCAAATAAGTAATATAGAGTATTCTTCTTGGAGAAAAATAAAACAGAATAAGGATATAGAAAATGCAAGAAATACCATGGATGATGGCATTATTATTTTATATACAGTGGACAGAGAAGATTTCAGATATAAAATTTGAACAGAGACCTGAAGAAAATAAAGGATCCATCAATACCAATTCTAAGGGGAAGAGAACGCTAAGCAAAGGGAATAGTATGTACAAAGGCTGAATTCTTATTCAAGGAAGAAAGAGAAACAGTTAGTTGGGTTTATGATATCCAATGATATAGAATATTAGGAATGACTTGTGTTTCAACTGTGTCTTGATTAGCCTTTGGCTCATAAAGAAAATTAAGAAATATTTTAAATGGCAAATATTGAACTAAGAGTGACAAAATCCCACAATGTTACTCTCATCAATCTTTTTACCACATTAATGTGAGATTTACATTGAATTTTTTAGAAGACAGTATATTCCTGGAATATTACTGGACAGATGGTTTATGGGTCACTTTCCTCCACTGAATGCTCCTTGACTATAAAAAATGATTGTATTAGATCACCCACTAGGTATATTTCAATAATACTCTGTTTTTTCATGCTTCAAACCATTAACATAATTCTAATGAGGTAATAATAATGATGATGATAAACATATTCTCTAACTAGGAACACCCAGTGGACATATTACTGAAGGCAATGTCTTCAACAGTGGAGAGACTGGTTCACCAGTCCTCTCAGATGCAATCTTACCCTCACTAACTTTGCATCATAACCCATGAGGCAGAAGAACTGAATGAGCAAGTCCAGCCTTTGTCTGTGGCTGCTGTTCACAGAGGATCTAAGCCTTGGCCTTGTTTCCTTTAGCATTATTCTCAGTCAGGATGAGCCAATCTTCCTGCCCGAAAGAAGATAGCCCCTTCCCTTTGTTATCTGTGGCTTATTACACCATTGAGCAGCACTAGTTGCTTAGAGTATATGGATAACCAAGTCTGTATTCTAAGACCTTTAAGAGTAGGATCTGATCATTCGGTTGGAAACTTATTAGAGCTTAAAACAATAAAACCATAGGATTCTAAGGTAGAAAACCAACTTTAAGCCATATAGTTCAAACCTCTTTTTGATGTTTGTGAAAGAAATGTACATTTATTAAACTGTGTGTTCACTAAAAACATGTAATGTCTCTTCTAGCTTAAATGATATATCAGCTGAGGATACATTTACATAAAAAGCTCAAGGAGTGGTTTGGGACAACCACTTTTAGACAGTTGGAAATGATGCTTGCCTCCAGGGCTAAAAATCCCCAAAGAAGACAGTTGCTCTTCCAACAAACTCTTCAGAAATTATTGTGTAGGGAAGATTTAACCCTAGGGGTAAGGGGAGGGAGAAGAATCAGGATGTATAATGCTTCACAAGGGTAATAATTTAGTGAATCAGAGACGTGACACTTTTTAAATAATCTTTTCAGATTTTTTTTTTCAGCTGCTGCTTTGTTTTTGTTCCTATTATTTGATGCAAATTCTTTATCATATTCTCAGGCTCCAATGGACCAAGAAAGCATAGGTTACATGTAAAATTGAGATTGAAAGTAAGGTAACATCTGCTGTAAACAGTAATAAAAATGCATTGATGTTTGAAGAAAACATTGTAGGAAAAACTGAAGTGATAATTTAATACTTTATAAGCGGGCATAAAAAGCTATATGACGAGTTTACTCGTTTCCCGCAAAAAATGTGTTAAATATCTTCTTATTCAGCCTCTGGATATAAGTAGCAGAAATAGTTTGAGGAATTGCTCTTAGAGAGTGGGCAATACTTCAGACTAGTGGAGGTCACATAGGACATGAAAATTATTGATATATGCCTTCATTAATTCAACAATTCATTCAGAATTTTATAAATTCACTTGTTCATTTATTATTCAAAATTTGGTGAGTGTCTATGGAACACATATTACTGCAATTATGAAAGAAGGAGGCAAAATCAAATTCGTAGGAAAGTAAAATCAACTTTGGCTAGAATGTAGGCAGGGTGTGTACAGTATATACGCGTAAAGGCATTGAAGGAAATTTGTGCTAAGGTCACTGGTAAGCTTAAGACCTGGTAAAGGGAAAAAGCTTAAAGAATGAAGATGTGGAAAATATTCTATGAATTTAATATTTTACGAATATTAAAATGTTAACACTGTTACATAAAGAGGTGAAGTTCCATGGTCATGATCACACAGCTGGTTATTACAGGATTTGAATAAATATTTCCAGGTCTAGATTAGTGATTCTCAAGTGGGAGAGATTTTTTCCCCAGGGAAAAATTTGGCAAGATCTGGAGACACATTTTTGGTAGGTTGTCACAATTTGGGAAGTGGGGTGCCATTAATCTTTAGTGAATAGAAGGCAGGGATGCTGTTAAATATCTTACAAGGAATAGAATAGTCTCTCACAGTGAAGAATTATCTAGTTCTAACTGCCAATATTTCCAAGGTTAAGAAACCCTGGTATGGAGAAAGAATATAGAAAATGAGGATGGAGCCAGAATCAGAGCAAACAGATGCAGAGAGGATGTAAAGACGTGAGTATAGGAGTTTCAGAAAAAGTCACTTCAAGATGTGCCTCTATGGTATGCAGACTATTTTGAGCTAATGCAACAGAGACCCTGTGGGATCAAGAGAAACTTCTGTGCCCCGCCCCCACGCCCACTTTCAACTATCTAGAAGAATTTGAATTAGGGACCTTGCCCATAATACAATATCATAAGATATAAGCTTTTGGACCTACCTACTATATGACAGGGCAAACTACTAATTATTGAACATCTGTTCTTCTTTTTTGTCCTGCAATGACCCTGTGAAGCCCCAAAGCATCTTCCCTCACCCTTAACTCAGAACGCCTCATTTTTACTTTATGTTTCTGAATCTCCCACATATGTGGGGTTCCCATACATACACATGTAATTCAATTTGGGTATATTCTCTTATTCATCAGTCTCATGTAGATTTCATTATTAGACCAACCAAAAGAACCTTGATGGTATAGGAAAGTTTCTTCCTCCCCCACATGGGCTACACAGTGACAGCATGTCCGTTACTCACCCATTTCTAAGTATATAAATGAGATTCACGCATTATGCCTATTTCACCCCAGGGCAGCATTTCCATAGAAAATGACCTTGTGAATCATGTTTTAATTCTAGTTTCCTAGTTTCAAACGTGAAACCTTAAGCAAGTTATATTGCCTCAAATTGAGTGTGTCTTCCACAGGGAACACAGGCTTGAGAGGAATGAATAATACTAAAGTGAACTTCAGTGTTACCTACGGCCCTCCTGGGGGCAATGGCTAACCCAGGGGAGATGAAGGGTAACAACTGTCCCACTCTAGCAGGAATCAACTGAGCCTGATGACAGGAGATTGGCATGAGGAGAAGGGAGGCATTGTTTTAGATGCCTGGGTGCTCCGGAGTGCACCGGATCCACCTTGTCTGGACAGAATGGGGGACATCAGTTGTGCCAGCAGTTTCCGGCATCAGTATCATAACCTTAATTTACCTTTTAATACTAGGCACCTCTGGAGACGGAGCCACAAAGCCTGCTGTTTTATGAAATAACTGGATACTTTAATGGAGAATCAGTAGGCTTTCTTTCCTGAACATGGCTGTCTACACAAACATAATCCAAGGATCCTTTCAAATTATAGTACCCTAAGCCAAATTTATAATTTGCATATAAGATTCAAAATGCCACCCTTTGACAAAGTTACATCATCTTGTTTAGGCATCAAAGTCTTCTTAAGCAGCATTTCTTAGTTAAAAATCCACATAAAAGGGGCCGTCCGTGTGGTGCATTGGTTAAGAGTTGGCTTAGGAACGTGAGCTCTGAGCAGCAAGGCCCCGGTTCAGATCCCACATGGGCCAGTGATGCTGCGCCCTTTACAGCTAAGATGGTGAACAACAGCTCGACCTGGAGCTGGGCTGCCGTTAGTTGCCGGCGATGGCATAGGCTGCAGCAGGGCTGCAGTGGGCTGCCCTGAGCTACCGTGAGTGGCTGGCAGCCAGCCTGAGTGGCTGGCAGCTGGCATGAGCTGCTGTGAACCACTGTGAGCGGCCGTCCAGTGGCCGGTAACCAATTACTTCACCCAGGAAGAGCGCAATAGATAATGCCAACATGGGCCAGTGAGTGATGTCCTCCACAACTAGATTGAAGAATAAAAGGACAGCAACTTGTTATTCCCCTTCCCTGATTCTCCAATAAAATCTTAAAAAAAAAAAAAAAATCCTACATAAAGAGTCTTTTAATCAAGGGTATCAACCAATACAACAATGTTGTTATTCTTCACATTATAGGTGAAAATACCCCCAAAACTGAGAGTTTAAAGGTACTTAAAAATTTCGAAAAGACACCAAGATGGTTAAAGTGAATATGAATATTGAAGTTAAAAAATAAATGACAACTTTAGTTTCAGCTAATTAAACAAAAATGAGAAGTCAACCCTACATATAGATGGGATGTTTTGTTTTCCGAACATTGAAGAAGAAGGAGTCTGCTTTTTCTTGACTTTCTTCTCTCCTTCCTTTGGCATCCAGGGTTTTTCCCCCACTGCCATGTGGCAGCCTAGGATAGGGAGAACTTTTACTGCTCTAAATTGTATTTACTTCTCTGAATTCCTGAGCTTTGATACTAGGTTCTCTGTGGGAGCTCCATAAATATTCATTGATGGGGATGGTAATGAATACTAGATTTTTTTGGCATCCTTTTTTTCTGACTTCAATCCAGCCATTTCATTTTCTCTTCCCTAGGGGAACTGGCAATCTGTTTAAAGCATGTTTGCACTTTGGAATCAGGAGGAGAAACCAGCGTCATTATTAGCTCCCAGTGATTCCCGGACTGTCAGTTAATTCTCAGGTCTTGCCATTTTCTCTACTCTGCACAGAGCTAAGTTTACATATAACTGAATTAGGTATCACCTGGAAAGATTTATTTCAGACATGAAAAAAATGGCTAGGAAGGTTTCTTTCTCTCTCAAAGTACCGTACTCCCAAACACACCAGGATACAGTTACCTGAAATGTTATTATTACCCACCCATTCTCTGGACTATCAATTGTTGTCTCTTTTAAAAGCTAATTAAAAAGCAAATTCAAGAAGCCAATCTCAATAGGCTACATACTGTGTGATTCCAACAATAGAACATTCTGGAAAAGGCCAAAATATGCAGACAGATCAGTCATTTACAGTGATTGTGTGTGTGTGTGTGTGTGTGTGTGTGTGTGCGCACGCGCGCGCGCGTGCTCACACGCTCTAAAGGGGGAGATGACTGGGCAGAGCACAATGAAAATACTCTGTGTGATACCCTAATAATGGATACACATCATTATACATTTGTCCAAACCCCAGAATATACAACACCAAGAGTGAAATTTAATGTACACTATGGATTTGGGGTGATTATGTGTCAATATAGGCTCATCAGTTGTAACAGATATAGCACTCTGGTGAGGAATGTTGATAATAGAGGACGCAATGCATGGTGGAGGCAGGAGATATATGAGAAATCTCTGCACCTTCCCCTCAGTTTTTGTCTGTGAACCTAAGACTACTCAAAAAATAAACTCTTAAAACAAACAAAAAACCTAATGGATGTAACCTTGAGTGTGGTAGAGAATCAAAATTGGGAAGGACTTGGTTTTGATCTTAGCTCTTCCAGTAAAGAGCCATCCAACTTCACAGAAGTCATTTCATCACTTTGGGACTCAGTTTATTTACCTATAGAGTGATGGGTCTGGAAAATAGTATAAGTTTTCTCATCTCAGGCTAATTTTATAAATTAATTAATTAATTAACTAATAAAATGACTCCATGTAGATTAAAAACTAAACATGTGTTAAATACATTATTTAACTTGTTACTTAAATAAGAGAATAGGTAATATGTTACAACCAATTTATATAAGAATCTAAAGAAGAGAAATAATGATAGATCTAGAATAATGAAGTGAATATACAAATGGAGGTCAAACTAGCTATTTCCGCCTTAGGGAAGTCAGTTGAAACTCTGCTGCAAAAAATGAACATGAGAAAAGAAACTGTTTCTCATTGCTATCAGTTATCCACAACTTAGAGAATTATAAAATAGCTCCCATAAAATCAGAACCAGAAAATTCTAAAAGATGTGTTCTACTAGACAATGCATAGTTTTCAATCAAGGTACAAATTTTTTCCTACATCAAGCACAGTGTATAGTCAAAGTGGGTACTCAAGATTTGTTAGTCATTATTATTTGTCCCAAAATGATGATTTCTCCATGGTCTCAGCATCCAGGTCTGTTGCCCAGTATTTGGGATAATTGGAGAGCAATTTGCTCTTCGTTCTCTGGCCTGATATCAACTGGATGATACCAAACACTTTATACATGAATTTTCTGTCAGATTGCATTTCTCTGATCCTGTGAGAAATAGTCTATTTGTATTTTTTTTCCCCTCCTCATTTGAAGGAGAATGTCAAGCTATTGAAGGACAACAGGGATACTTCACATGAGAGGCATTTTCTTTCTCCGGCATCAGTGATAATCAGAATTTGGATCCATTCCTGCTTGTGACTAACATTTTTTATAAGGGATATGACCAGATACTGCAGGTTAAATTAGTATGTCTCTGTCCTTTACTAACCCTTGCCATCTTATGCTTGACAATTCGCTGTGGTCCATTTCCTTTTCTATGTTTACCTCTTCTTACTCTAATGAGGCTTCTTTCTTCTTAACTTATTTTTTCCTTTCTTCTTTCTTCCTGTTTCATTTAATCGGATTCCAACAAAAAGTCAATACTTGTAAACATATCAAACTATAAATCTGAGCTATTCTTTTCATTATTTATTAATAAAAATTCAAAAGCAGATAGGTATGATTTGCGATAAAAATGTTACATGACTTTGGCAAAATCAAGGGTACATGTAGGGCTGTTAGTGCTCTGTTGGAAGGTATCCCCATGATTGGATGCTATCCCTGCTTCCAATGATAATTTTCAAAAACCATGAATAAAATTGGCCTTTAATTTGGAAGTGCTAACATGACATTTTTAAAAAAATTTATTGAGGTGACATTGACTAGTAAAATTATACAAGTTTCAAGTGTATATTTCTATAATACATCACCATATATTTGATCCCTCTTTCCCTTTTCTAACATACCCTCCCCCATTAACCCCTGGTAACCACTAAACTATTGCCCGTGTCTATGAGTTTTTATTCCTTTGTCTCGTTCCTTTATTGCTCTCAGTTTTTGTTTTTGTTTTTTGAGGGCAGTGTCACTGGCCCTCAGATGTGGGACCCGAACCAGGGCCGCTGGCTTTCCAAGCCAGCGCTTAACCACCACGCCACTCGGCCGGCCCTGCTTTCAGTTTTATATCTCATGTATGAGTGAAGTCAAGTGGTTGTTGACGTATTCTGTCTGACTTATTTGGTTTACCTAACATTATATTTTAAACTCAGATGAATGAATTCTTTTAACAGTACTTGTTTTGATAAATACAGGGCCCCTATCAAAGTTTGGTTTCTAGGCTTTAATTCATTTTTAAGATCTTATTTTTCTCTAGAAGTAAAAAGTGAGGGATTTTCTTCTTCAAAGTTCATTTCTAATTTAGTTTTCAGACCAGAGTTGGCTGGTATACTCATTTTTCATCATGTGAGAGAACAGTGGCAACACAATTGTGTTTCAAGCAGAATTTTACTGGACTAGAACTTCAAATCATTTAAGCTGAATGGATAACACATTGGCAAATCCTCATATCTCTCAGGTGTGTTTGGTCACAATATAACTTCAGTAAGTGGGGTTTCTTTTTGTGGTGAATAATTTATTGAATTATAGAAAAGTGTCAAGCAAGGTTAACTTAAGTTAACTTGGACTAATGTACATTTTGGATTCATTAGAAGCTTGAATAGCAAAATATTTGAAAAGAAAATCTGTTGTGTTGCATTTATATCAACCATAACTTAAAATTAGGATGATAATAATATTTATTATATTCAATAGATTAAAAAAAATGCCAAATTATCAACAAGGTATTTCCAAGGTATCAAAAGCCTTTTAAAGGCCGGCCAAGTGGTGGGGTGGTTGGGCACTGGTTTGGGAGGCCAGCGGCCCTGGTTCGGGTCCCACATATGAGGGCCAGTGACACTGCCCTCAAAAAAAAAAGCCTTTTAAAGCAGTCTGTCCTCATAAGAAATTTGTACATTTTCTTTAAAATCATTTTCACATCACTAATTGGTTAAGCAAATCTGATGTTTCTGTAGTGCTCCAAATCTCAGTATAAGCTGTCTATATTGTGAATGTTAAACAACAAAATAATACATAATTTATTGACTAATATGTCAGGTAATTGTGTAAAGTTTCTAAATGTGTACATTAATTTAATTTTCACATGAACTATATGAAGTAGACAATTTCTTTATCCCTTTCTTATAGGTAAAGAAATTAAAGCACAGGAAAATTAAGTAAGCTGACTAAAGTCTAACGGTAAGCAAATATTTAAGCCCTATTTGAACCCAGGCAGGATGGTCTTATACTCACACTTCTCTTGAACACTATTCTACTCTGCCTTTGACTAAATGGTCAGATATATTTATTGGTTAATATCTCCAAAGGTAAACTTTAAAAGGAGGGATTTGGGTATTTGTGACATATCTACTGTGTCCAAGGCACTGTGCTAGATGATCTGTGTGACTGATCGTTTTATCTTCACTCCACATATGTGCAATAGGTATTATTCTCCCCATTTTTCAGATGAAGCAAATTATTCTGAAAAATCTTAATTAGTAACCCAAGTTAGGATGTCAATATTCACTCAACCTTAGTTCTTTCTATTCCATTGCATTGCCTCTGAATGCTTTCTGAAATTTATTTGACTATAGGTAAAAAAAAAATGATTAAGCTTTTCTTTAATGAACAATGCAAAGGATAGAGTGCTTATTTGCAAACAAAGCTGTTTTATCTAATGATCATGGTTGTAAATAGCCTGGTTTTGATATATCCAAGGCAAGGAAAAAAATGGCAAATAGGTTTGCTGCTATTGAACTAAATGCTATTTGGCTAAAAGAATACTGAACTATGTTTTAGGGAAATAAAGTTTAAGTCCAAGTTATAAAATTTACTCACTATGTTTAAGAAAATTCCTTACGTTTTTTTGGAATTTATTTGTTAAGTAAAGAGGGTTACCATATTGGAAGTTTTCATTATTTTTCAAAAATTTTCCCACAGCTGTAAAATCATCTGCTTAGATTAAATTTTATGAAGGTGACCGACATGTGAAGAAAAGTGAAAGTTTTTGCATAAAGTGGAAGAGGTGTGCTTCACACTTGCCAGATAGGAATTTAATTTTGCCTCTTCTGTGGCCATATACCAACTATCAAAACACAGTTAAGAAAACAATATAAAATCTGTAACTAAATAGTACAAGGTCTCTTTCACCTCTGGTATTCTACAACCGATGACAGGATACCTCAACATCTGCTTTCATCACAACACACAAGATGACAGTCACATGTGCAATGTGGTCCAATGGGTGTAGCCAGGTTTGCTCTTTGAACTAACTTCATTTTCATATCTTTTACCACAATTTAACATTAAAATGCAAGAAGAAAATTTTTCTTTATCTGATAGACTTTAATCCACTTTAATTTGGAAGATGTCATTCCATTCATGTACTTATATATTTAATAATAATTAGTAATAGATCACTTCAGACATACCTCAAACTAATTGCAACACACTTGTACTGAGACACCATTGATTTAAAAATCAATCTATGCTTTAGATGATGCTAATGGCTTAATGTTTTGGAGGGGAGAATAAAGCACATATAAATGGTACTCTCTGAAAATAATAAAATTCTCAAGTTTTACAGATGTTCAAGAAAGAAGTCGTTTAAAACCCAAGGTAAGTTAAGTGCCTCATAAAACTACTTTAAGGCATTTCTAAAGATAACCCCAATGCAAGTGCATGCCATGGTGTAAGTCAGGGTATGCTGTGGTAACAAACAATCTCAAAAATATTAGTGGTTTAAAACAACAAAGATTGATTTCTTGTTTACATACCAGACAGTTTTCTTTCTTTTTTTTTTTTTTTAGAATGTACAGATACTTTATTGCTCATCTTTCACACAAAGCATACCTCCAGACATTTTCTTTCACAGCTTGATAATGTTTAAGTATACAAAAACCCAACAAGAAGCGTCATGTCATGTAGATTTCAGTAAAGGAGAATGTAAAACATCAACTCAGCCAGGCTTTTGTTTTCTGCAGCAATAATAAAGGGCCTCCTGCACTAAGCAAGTCTGTCCATACTCTGTAGTGCATTTCTTTCATCACAAAAAAGTCTCCTGCCCAAAGCAAACGAACTTGTATTTGCTGAGCCAGTGGTATTAACTCGTGCATAAAACAAATTTCAGTTTGCTGTTTCTTCTAGCAGATTTCAAGTAAAAATAAGGTTGAAAGAGGAACTTGTTTTGAATGGATGCAGGCCATTCTGAATTGCTAGACGTAACTAAATGCCTACAAATACTATAGGTTCACAACTTAGTTTGCTTTTATCGTCTTGACGGATTTTGGCCGTGCTCAGGGTTTTCAGAGTTCAGCTTGTGGCGTAGAACTCCATCAAAAGGATAAGGCTACTCAATGTGCTATCTGCAGAAGAGCTCATTTAATAGGAACTGACCTACGAGTTCTATCATGGAGCGAATGTGGCATCACCTCTCTGAAAAAAGGCCAGTCAGAGCAGAACTGTACTTGGAAAATAGACATTAGAATACTATAAGGAAAACACATATAAATGCACTGTTAACATGAGGAAGGTTTCCTAGCAGTAAATCTAAAAAAATCTGAGCATCCTCATTTTTAAAACTGCGTATTGAAAACATGAAAACTACTTATTCAAGTAATTTCTTCAAAAAAGTATGCATGTTCTGACTGTGGAATTAGACTACTGGTCAATTAAAGGCAATTTTAATTACCTTTTTAAAAAATTCTTCATACAAAGGAGAGATGTTGTGTTTGTCAAATAAACAGCATTATGTAAGTCCATTAAAAAAAACACCAACAAAATTGAATGAAGACCTACAAATGCTTATGCCAAGCAGGAATCTGCCTGCCACCTGTGGTCTCACATTAATTCAAAACCATGCTGGATTCAGAATTCTGAGACTAAGTTTCTATTATTTGAGCTCTAGCAAAATCTTAAGGTTCTGTAGCCTCAACTAGTATAATGTCTTCCCTGCCCAAATCCAGAATGATTATACGGATAACCTCCATGTTGGAAGTGCTGTTCAAACTGTCCCCCTTGGTGGTAATTCCGGCCCAGCCTCCTCCCTGACCTCCGCGTCCCCCTCGGCCTCCACGACCACCTCTCCCTCCACGACCACTGCCTCGGTCACCGTGGTGCCCACCATCTTGGTATCTATTGTCCTGCTGGTATCCACCACCCTGGTATCCACTTGCTGTGTATGTAGACGTTTGGAAGCCACCATAAGCACCGCCTTGGTAGCCACCACTGTGGCCACCATGATAGCCACCTGGATGGCCACCTGGCTGAAAGCCTGAATCTTGGTAACCACCATCTTGGTAGCCACCTCCTCCTCCACTCCCTCCATCTGTCCAGCCTCCTTGGTGCTTATTTCCTCTTCCTCCCCCTCGGCCACCGTGGTCGTAGCCACCACGTCCACCTCGCCTTCCTCCTTGTTCATGACCTCCTCGTCCTCCATATGAGGAATGTTTGTAACCACCTCGCCCCCCTCCTCGGCCTCCTGTGTACTGCTGGGGGCCATCTTGTCTCTTCTGCCATGGCGGCATCTCTGGGGGTGGAGGTTCAATTTCATTGGGTCGGCCTCCTCTGTCAGGCACCCTGCCCATCAGCACCTTATTGATGGCACAGGCAGTCTTTTCTCTTATGGAGCCACTACTTGTCCTTAAAATCTTTGACAAGTCTTGTGTTGCGGCCAAAAGATGGGCAACAGAAATAGCACTTTTAGGAGATAAGACTGAATGTTTCGGCTGGTAAACCTTTGCTAATTTCTCTGTCTGACTCTTAGTTCTGTCAGACCAACCAAAAGACTGGACAGTGACATCCAAACGTTTTATTAGCAGCTTTCTCTGAACTTCATATTCATTGGCTATGGCTTGGTTAATTGCTTCTGTGTTTTCCCAGTGGGCTGGTCCCATGGACTTCTTCAATACAGACTTTCCCACATGATTAGGTGGAACTTTTTAAATTTTTTTTCAATCCCGCTGAAGAATTGGAACATAGTTATATTGGCTGGAGGTTTGGACATTCCTAGAGCAATACATATGCCTTTCAACTCTTGAAAGACCTCACTACTGCCTCCTTCTTGAGCTTTTTTTGGAGGAGTATTCACACAGAGCATTCTGGCAGCTTCTAGTTCTGAGATGAGGTATGTGAGCAAAAGGAGGCAGTTCTTTTGCAGGAGAAGGCGCTTGATCACATCCCCGGATGTCAGTGAAAGATATGGACAGTTCATCTCCCCCAGGAGCCCACTCACCTCAAGCTGGAATTCTTCAGCTTCACTCGGGCTGTTAGTTGCTTGCACATTTTCCTCCAGTTTACAGAGCACTCTTAATTCAGACACCAGCCAAGCACAGAGTTTGGTAAACTCAGGGGAACTGGCTCCAGCAGAGACTGCCTGAGATAGAGCGCCATCTTCTAACAATGGACCCTTGTAACCTAGATCTTTCAAAGACTCCAAGATGTCAGTTTCCATGAGGTCACACTCCATGCTCCTGGGGTATTCAAATTTCCGAGTCATCAGGCTCCCCTCTTCCCAGACAATTTTCTAAGTTACTAGTCTTTCATATGAAGAACCAAGATTGCACTTCTGTATAAATATTCACTTTCTAGCTCATGGAAACAGGAAAAGTACTTGGACCTGGATATTACACATTTCACTTCTTAGGTTTTCTTGACCAAATTAAGTCATTTAGATAAAATCAACATCAAAAAGATGGGACATTGCAATATCTATTTGTTTCTGTAGAAAGACAACTAGATATATTAGTGAACTGCACTAATATCTGCCACAGTTATAAATCAGTAAATGTTTGAGCAGGTCCAAATTTCATGCTTCCCTGTTTGTCCAGTGAATTTCTAATTTGACCCATTTAATTTTTAGACATGTTACCTCTTTTTTCATTTTGCATTTGGATGTCAAGTATTTTAAGAGATATTTTAATTTGCTACAACTCTTAGGATTCAGCTATTAATGACTCTTTCCATTATTACTGGCCTTAACTACTGTAAGAAAACTGATTGGCTATGTAAATAATGCTGCAATGAACAAAGAGGTGCATATATTTTTTCAAATTAGTATTTTGGATTTCTTCAGATAAATATGCAGATGTAGAATTGTTGAGTCACAAGGTAGTTTTATTGTTAATTTTTTGAAGAACTTAAATACTGTTTTCCAAAGTGGCTGCACCAATTTCCAATCCCATCTATAGTGCACAAGAGTTCCTTTTTCTTCACATTCTCACCAACACTTGTTTTTAGTGCCGGTGGCTCTAAAGTACTAGACTAATCAGAAACCACTTTATAAATTATATAAACACCTAACCTCTACACTGTATACCTGAAACTGATATAAAATAATATTGAATGTCAACTATAATTGAAAAATAAAATAATCCATTTAAGTTCAGAATACTTAGTCATATAAAGAAACAATCAGGAAGGACATGTAAATAAGAAATGTATTTTTCTTTTTTTTTTTTTTAGAAGAAAATGTTGGTGAATGTTTATTGAAATTCAGGAGGTAGAGGCCTATAACAGCGTTTATTTTTTAAGTATGAACTTTTTTTTTATTAGCTTCAGGTGTACAACACAATGCAATAGTCATACTCCTCACCCCCCAAAGTGAAAACCCCTCTCCCCCAGTTCGCCACCCCCCCCATCATACACATCCATCACAACTCCCCTGACTCCCCTCCACAGTATACTCCACATCCCGTGACCATCCACATATTCAGTTGCAGTTGGCATACAATACTATACAACACCAGCTTCAGGTGTACAGTGCAGTGATCAAGCCTCTACTCCATCCATGAAGTGGTCTCCCCAACAAGACATGTGACCATCTGACACGCCACAAAATTCTTACATTATTATATTCCCTGAACTGTGTTTCACATCCCTGTGGCAACACTGCAGTTGTCCATCTATGCTGTCTAATCCCTTCCCCCTCCCCCCATCCCCACCCCTCTCCCAACTAGCAACCGTCAGTTTTTCCTCTACATCTACGAGTCTGTTTACTTTGATCGTTCACTCAGCTCTTCAGACTCCACACACAAGTGAGATCACATGGTACCTGTCCTTCTCTGACTGACTGACTTCTCGCAACATAATAGTCTCTTCACAACATTATCAATTACATTCCCAGAACTGCCCCCATATCCCTGCGGCAACATTGTAGTCCCAAATACACTGTCCAAAACCTTCCCCCTCTCCCTCTTCCCCACTCCCTCCCAGCCAGCAACCATCAGTTTTTCCTTTATATCTGCTTGATATTACTTCAATCTTCTTAAATTGTCTCCCTGGGTTAGCTTGTTTACCCCTTTCTTTTGTTTAAAAAAGCCCTTTTAACATTTCTTGCAATGCTGGCTTGGTGGTAATGAATTCCTTAAGCTTATTCTTTTCTGAGAAGCTCTTTATTTCTCCTTCAATTTTAAGTGATAGCCGTGCTGGATAGAGCAATCTTGGTTGTAGGCCTTTATTTTGTGTCACTTTGAGTATCTCCTGCCACTCCCTTCTGGCCTGCAGAGTTTCTGCAGACAAGTCAGCTGTTAGTCTAACAGGAGTTCCTTTGTATGTAACCTGCTGTCTTTCTCTTGCAGCCTCTAGGATTCTGTCTCTGTCTTTAACCTTTGCCATTTTAACTATGATGTGTCTTGGTGTGGACCTGTTTGGGTTCAGCTTGTTTGGAACACTCTGCACTTCCTGGGCATGTATGTTGATTTCCTTCACCAGGGTAGGGAAGTTTTCAGTCATCATTTTTTCAAATACCTTTTCAACCCCTTGCTTCTTCTCTTCTCCTTCTGGTATCCCTATGATTCGAAGGTGGTTGTGCTTCACCTTGTCCCATAGGGCTCTTAAACTATTTTCATTGTTTTTTATTCTTTGATCTTTTTGCCGTGCCAACTGGGTGAGTTCTGCTATTTTATCTTCCAAATCGCTGATCCGCTCCTCTGCATCATCTACTCTACTGGTGATTCCTTCGAGTGTGTTCTTCATTTCAGTTATTGTATTCTTTAGTTCTAACAGGTTGTTTTTTATGGTTTCCCTATTCTTCTTTATGTCCTCGCTAAGTTCCTTAAACATTCTTATCATCAGTGTTCTAAACTGTGTCTCTGAAAGGTTGGATCCCTCTGTTTCATTTGGTTCCATTTCTGGAGGTTTCTTCTGATCTTTTACTTATGACATGTTTCTTTGTTTCCCCATTCTGGCTGTCACTCTGGGATTGCTTTGATGTATTAGATAGATCACCAGGAGAGCCCTGGCTGGATGACGCAGGCACACAGCTCACAGCCCAACACTCCCAGGAAAATTCCCAGTCTCAGCCTGTCCCAATCAGCTGCTCGCAGATCAGGCCGAGCAGCCCGACAACCAATCACCAGCCTGGCAACTCTGCAAGCGGAGTGTGGAGAGCAGAGACCCGAGGTGGCTTGCGCGCTCCCGCATCTCAGTGAGCAGCCTGTTGGAGCCGGATCACTCCCACTAGACGTTTCCCTGGCAACGCAGCACAAGCCGAGCGGAGGGTGGGGATCCGAGGTGGCTCGTGCACTCCCGGGTCTCAGTGAGCAGCCATTGGAGCCAGAGGGCACCTACCCTGCGTTTCCCTGACAACGCAGTATAAGCCGGGCGGAGGGTGGGGATCCAAGGCCGCAGGCGTATGCGCACGCACACGCACTTCTGCGCCAATTCCACCAGACCAATGAGGTCTCGGACCTGATCCTTCGTGGGAGGGCCCAAGCCCGACAAAATGGCGTCCTCCCTACACCACTCACGTGCAAGCTCCGCACCACGGGAACAATAGTCCAAAAACCTCCAGCCTTTGCACCAAAGGTGCTCAGTTCAGTCTGTCCCCACAGGCTCCCGGCTCACACAGCCACTCCCTCCACCAGGAACCAGGTAAGTGCTCACGGGCGAGCAAGCCCGGGCGCCGGCCATACTGACTCTCCAGCTGCTCTTAGCCTCACTGAGCTGAGCAAAGAGAGTCCTTACTAATTTACTGCCAGCTATCTTAGAACTTCTCTTCCTGGCAAAGGAGCTCTGGGCTGGAGAGCTTGGGGTGCGACCGGAGGGTCTCTCCCCCAACCGGAGAAGCCTCTCCACAGCTGGGACCTCCCTCACGGGGTTTGCCCTCTCTCGTCTCCGCCCGTCCTACCAGACCTGATGCAGCTTCCTCTTTAAGTTCTTCGTTTAGTGGTTCTGTTCCTCCAGTGTTCCGGGGACCTCCAGGGTTGAATGCTGTATAATTTGCTTGTAATTTTGGTGTTATCCTGGGAGGCAGTTAGCGCAGCATCTGTCTATTGCGCCATTTTACCGGAAGTCTGTATTTTTCTTTAATACATTCTGGACTGTTTACAGAACAACCTCTAAGGGTCACACATATCAGGTGGGGTTCTTCCTGTTACCTTTATGATATATGCTGCATACAATGGGTTTTATAAGATCTCACAATTGTCCTACGATTTTCATCTAATATTCTCCACAAACCTTGTTTTTTTCTTACTGGGTATATTTCAAAGGCCCCAAAGTTGCATGTGAATTAAGAAAGCTCCGTGGAGTTCAGACAAACTTTGAACTCCAAGTGGCAGTGAACAGAATTGAAAATTTCCCAAAAACACCTTTATTCTCAGGATCAGCTCAGCAGGGACCCGGCAACATAGAACAGGTGAAAATGAAAGCTAATCAAGAAAGAAAACCCTTTCAAACCACAACATCAGTCACAAAAGCCATGATTCACAATCAGGGTACTAGTCAGGTCAGTTCTTGTTTTAACCAAAGCATCCCTTTTGATTTTCCCTGATGGTCATATCCAGTTCAGAGGAATGTTCCACAACAGATTTCTTTCTTATGTCTCATATATAAATCAGCAAGCTAGAAATAGCTGCTTCTCTCAAATTTAAAGCAAAACAAAAGCCAAAGTTTCAGCAATCTTCCTCCACTCTTCTATTTTCCATTTTCTTATAATAATATATAGATTAACTCAGAGAAAGAATTTTTTTTTTTTTTTTGAGGGCAGTGTCACTGGCCTTCATATGTGGTACCGAGCCAGGGCCGCTGGCTTCCAATGCCAGCGCTTAACCACCGCGCCACTCGGCCGGCCCATAAATGTAGATTTTTTTTTTTTTCAGGGCAGTGTCACTGGCCCTCATATGTGGGATCCGAACCAGGGCTGCTGGCATCCCAAGTCAGCTCCCAACCACTGCGCCACCTGGCTGGCCCTAAGAATTTTTGAAGGATAAGTGCAGGCTGATTTTGAAAGAAAACATTTATAATGTTGGTTATTATTTAAAATCTGGGATTGACCAGGTATTAGAAATGTGCCTCATCTTATCAACTTGTTTATAGAAATATTTGAAAATATAATTGCATTATATCTTTCTTGCTAGGTTAGAAACAGTGCTTCTGTTAGAAGAAGTCCTAAAACACCCAGGGTTATGAACATAAACCAAAGATAGTTTTTCTACTGTGTCTATGGGAGGTAATCCCCTGAAGTTTAGGGGGGCATTTCATAAGGGAGAATTGTAAATGAAAATTCCCAAGTAGAGAAGATTCTGGGAAGTTCCATCTTTGACCTCTGTACATAATTTATACATATTTCATTTAATTCCAGGAATTTAGCTAGCTCTTAGAACCAGCTTATCTTTCTAATGGCTGTCATGATCTCTCCTTCCCTGTTCTTCAGAAAGACATGGAAGAGTTTTCAATACTATGTATAGTGTAAGTTTCCTTTTCTGAGATTGGCTTAGAGCATTCATTTAACACAGAAAGACGAATGTGGTTTCTCTGGAATTAGCTAAAACATGATATTTCATATTCATTAAACTCCACATAACATTTCAGAAACTAAGGGCTGAATTATCTTGATCCTCATATTTACATATTTAGTAACTCCAAATTTTGGCTAGAATACAATACCTCGATATTGTAGCGCTACAAATGCCATTGCACAGTTTACTTTAAAATGCCACTGAAACTTCAACTTTGTATGAGGATGTGAAACTTTGTAAAGACCATAATTCCCACCCTACAACAATGACAAAGAGCGGGGTGGGTAATCTACAAAAATCACAGACTTCCTGAATACATCACAGACCTGAATTCACAAAGAAATGAACTAACCCAATATAAACTCCTCTTTTACATGGAAGACATTTCAACATTAATGATCTTCAGTACTGCTGCATTGAAAGGTGCTATCAGAACGGGATTGTTCAATTTGGTATTGGTAGTATGCCATTAGAGTGACCAGAGCACTTAAGCTGTCATGAACTCTAGTCACTTAGCAGGAGACTAAGGAAAGAAAAAGCTAATCATATGTGATGGAGGCAGGAGGTTGATATAAAGCATTCACTGGGTAGGTTGGCCATCAAAAGGAACACATTCAGAAAATGAATAAGCTGGGAGATCAATGTAAAGAACTTTACCCAGCAATTAGCAGGAAAAGATAAAGAAATGAAATGAAGGGGACAAAAGTTGAGTGTCAACATCAATATAATAGAAGTGCCAGGATCACTAATAGTTACATAGTAGAGAGGAAATATCTGAGTAAATACTACTTGAGGATTTCCTGAGATTGAAGAAAATAATTAATATTTTAATCTATAAAAGTTTATTTATCCCCAAACAAAAGAGTTTATTTATTGCCAAACAGGATAAATATGAATCGTGAGCTGCCATACATACAAACTATAGAAAGCTTTAAGTCATCAATGACAAAAAGAAGTAGATCTATTGAGGAATACGATTCAGCAATTTGGAGTGCCAACCTCTGTAGAGGGATGAATATGAAATCAGAAAATCACATAGTAAGTGCCTTATGTGCACATCCCTCTTTTATTCGATTTTACTTTTATCTAAAGACCAAGATCTTAAATTTGAGGAAAACACTAGCACTGTAGTTAGTTAATAAAAAACAATTTTTATTTGATATTAATTCCAGTATCAGCTGTGTATAGTGTTAGGTTTCATGGCAGCATGAAATCCATGTAAACTCATGACTGCAGAGGTACTTAAGCTGGGAACGGTGATGAACAAAAGTATGCTGAGGATCAGTAAAGGACAGGTAAGGTATTGGGTTCAGTATAAATATATAAAATATATAATATATATGTATATATACAAAATATGGATAATTATATAATAGAGTAGTAGTTTCAGAAAAAAGATGCATAATATAATCCCTTCAGTTCTTTTCACTTTTGTTTCAAGCAGGATGGAACAACAGGAAACTGTCTGAAATTCATTCTATAAACATCTGAAAACATCTGGATAAAAACAAATTCTTGAAATATACTAATGACCTGATGGTTTTGTAATGAAGAGTTCAAGGTCAAAGGTGGCTAAAGGAATAAGGAATTCAGATAAATCAATAGGGCATCAAAACAATTTTCCCCTGGAGAGCATTTGCTAAAACTGAACATCACAGACCTTTGATTTTAGT
Organism: Aselliscus stoliczkanus; assembly: GCA_033961575.1. Classification (NCBI taxonomy): domain Eukaryota; kingdom Metazoa; phylum Chordata; class Mammalia; order Chiroptera; family Hipposideridae; genus Aselliscus; species Aselliscus stoliczkanus. The sequence continues at coordinate 89,063,613 of CM066730.1, forward strand.
AGCCTCAGTGTGAGTGGAATAGAGGAGGCAAGCCTAGGACTTAGCTAAGAGGAGAGTCCAATAGAAGCAACCTGCTTTGGCACAAAGTTGACCATGCAACATAATACCTTCCATGTAAAGATAAATTAGAAATAAACTTGGAATGCCTTCGTTACTATCAGTGTATGAGATGTGATCAGCAAATATGGTGAATGTTTAAATTTAAAAAAATAATTATAGTAAAAGACCCATTATCATTAATCCCCCTCAAAATACTCCCCCTCACTTCAAACACACTTATCCAATTGTTCTTGCCACTTTCTGAAGCAGTTTTGGAAATCCTCTCTCATGAGTATCTTTAGTTGCACTGTTGTGCCTGCCTTCATGTCCTGAATCAATTCAAAACATTTGTCTTTCACGGTCATCTTGACTTTGGAGAAGAGCCAGAAGTTGCCCGGTGCCAGATATGGTGAATAAGGTGAATGAGTACGCACTATAAAAAACATCATATAATGTTTTTATTTGACAGAAATTGCCGTATACCAGAAGTGGTAGTGACATGGAGCCTTTCTGTTGTGATCACAAAATCCGACGAATGCTGCTGCCTAGTGCCATCCAAAGGAAAGGCAGGGATCCTCAATATCGGAAGTGGAGTGTCGAACCTTAGTAACAGGGTGTCACGTTTCAATGTATTCAGTGCAGTCAATCGGATGTGAGCTACTATTGAGAAAAGGTGTGTTTTAAAATGTGCTGTAAATCATCCTTCATTATGACAATGCTCTGTGCCACATATCACTTCTGGTATATGGTAATTTCTGTCAAATAAAAACTTACGGTGCGTACTCATCCACCTTTTTAACTGGCTCTTGCACCAGTGTGACTTCTGGCTATTCCCCCAAATCAGAATGATTCAGGACATTGAGGCAGCCACAACAGCACAACTAAAGACACTCATGAATGAAGACTTCCAGAACTGCTTCAGAAAGTGGCAAGAATGATGGGATAAGTGTGTTCAAAAAGAGGGAAAGTATTTTGAGGGGGATTAATGGCAATGTGTCTTTTACTGTAAGAGATTTTTTTTTTCATTTAAACATTCACTGTATTGTTTGATCATACCTCATAATTCAAGTCAATACAGGTGGAAAAACCTTAGAAATAATCCCTGATCACAAGCCAGAGTTCATCCGATTATGAAGCCCCAGTGTTATAAGGGAACTGTAGAAGAAAAAGTGACCTTTTAGTGTTCTCATGTTCATAGGTAAATCAAATAAATGTTTTATGGAGGAAGTGATCATCAATCAGGCAGTAAAGCTTCTACATAGGCTAATTTTAAGAGCTATGACTTTTCTAGTCAAAAATCACAAAAAAAGAAGAATCACTAGCAAGAAGCAGCAGAAAACATAGAAAGCAAAATCAAATACCCAAATCTTCAGATATTGTGATTACCAAATGAAGAAAATAACATGATTTGCTAAATATACTTAAATTTAAAAAAGAAATTGCAAAACATAAGACTAGATCAGAAACTTAAAAAAAAGGTAAATTGTATTCACAAAATAATCAAATATAACCTCCAGAACTGAAAACTAATCTAAATAAATAAAATTTTAAAACAACCACATTGGACAGGATTAGTAATTAAATAATTATTGATTTGTAAGATAGATTTTAGGGGAAGAAATCTAAAGTATCAGAGTGAAACAGAGATGAACAGTATAAAAAAAAAGAGTAAAGAGAAAATGGAAAAATAAATACATGAGGAAATAATGATTTGGAATAATCTTGGTCAGCATGGGCTGCTATAACAAAATGCCATAGACTGGATAGCTTAAACAACGTAAATGTATTCCTCAGAATTCTGAAGCTGGGAAGTCCGAACTTCAAGGTGCCAGCAAATTTGATTTCTGGTGAGAACCCTTTTTCTGGCTTGCAGACAGCTACTTTTTTGCTGAGACCTCATAAGGCAGAGAGATAGATAATGAAAGCAATCTCCTTGGTGTCTTGTCTTACAAGGGCACTAATGCCATCATGAGGGCCACCCTCATGACCTCATCTAAACCTAATTACCTCCCAAAGGCTCATCTCAAATACAGTCACATTGGGGACGAGGGCTTCAGCATATGAAGCTAAGGAGATACAATTCAGTCAATAATAAACATTTGCAAGAATTTATAGATGACGTCAATCTCATGGACTCAGGAAGCCTGAAATCCCAATCAAACCAAGTAAAAAATAAATCCCCATTAAGACACACCATAGTTAATCAGTCTAACACCAAAAAGGAAAAGTTCTTTAAAGCAACCCAGAGAGATCATCTAAAAATGGGTAAAAATTGGACTAATGTCTTCTCAGCAAAAATAATAAAAATCAGATGACCAAAATGATACTGTCAATATATTAATATTCTTGTCAATCTAGAAATGCTATAGCTGACAAAACAGTCCCTTCACAACAAGAGCAAAAAAAGATTTGTTGAAACAAACAAAAACATAATTTTCTACCAACCAATACTTACTAGTGGAAATGCTAAGGTTATAATTCAGACAGCAGAAAACTAATTCTGGGTGAAATATCTGAGAAGAATAGACTAACAATGAACAAAAAATGGTGACTATATGGGTGAACCTGAACAAACTTTGACTGTATAAAGCAAACATAATTTACAGTTAAATATATTAATGGAGATATAAAACAACAGCAAAAACATGTAGTTAGTAATTAAAGTTCTATTCAATCCTTGTAACATTTGAAAGCAAGAAAAAATGAAGATTAATTTGTGGCTATGATAAGTTAAATATGCACATCAAAATATCTAAAATAATAAAATAACGGAAATAAAGTATATAACCTCCAAACTAATGAAGAGAAAAATAAGGATAAAAAATAATTAAATTAAGGTAAAAAAAGAGAAAAACTTAAAAGGAGTGCAAGTAGCAAAAAGTAAGGTAAGAGAAGTAACTCTAAATGTGGTAGAATAACTACAATAAATGTAAAGGAACCAAATGTTACACTTAAAAGAAAAAGATTGTCAGAATAGATAAACATAAATATATTTTTTAAAAAGTTCCAGACACCTGTATGAAATATATATATATATATATATATATATATATATATATATATATATAATTTATGACTTAAATATACATAAAGCTGAAAGAATGGAAAAATATATATGCTATGGAAGTTAAAATTAAACAGGCATAACTATATGAATAATAGATAAGAAGGTTTTAAGGCTACAAGCTTTAGTAGAGAAAGGAAACTCTGTATACTGATACAGATTTCAATTCCCAGAGAGATCAATAATTTAAAATAATAGCCTCAAAACATACAAAGTAAAATTTGATAGAACTAGAAAAACAAGAACAATCTACTACCATAGTGAGAAATTTAACACACTTCTATAACAGATAAAAATAGATGAAAAATTTGCAAATGTAAGAATAGGTTAATGATATACATAAAGACCACATTTAATCAATTCTGGAAAGGTGGTATGAACACAACGTGAACTTGCTCTCCTTATAAAACAATGAAAATAAAAGCAAGACAACTAATATTACCCATTTCGGATATATGGCAAGTAAATGAGAATGAGGAGATGTTCTCTTGACCCTGCTTAATTTATTTGTTGGTCAAATAATCAAATTGCCATTGTTACCAAACTCAGGTTCAGCTGCCTGCTACTCATAGGACAGTGATTAAGAGACAAGGGTTGATGGAAAGAAAAGTAGGTTTATTCAAAATGCCAGCATCCTGGGAAGATGGTGGACTGCTGTCTCAAAGGTCACTTTCACCATTCCTAGAACCAGGGGTTTTATAGGTACACGAGAAATGGCCGAACAAAGGAAAGGGAGCGTTATTCATGCGACTCCTTAGTGCTGACTTCCTGGAGAAGATTTCGTGGTCCAGTTTGTTCCATGATGGTTATCTCAAAGCTGGTCATAGGGGTGATTCATATGTCATCTGATGGAAAATTGCAGTCCAGAATTGCAGCCTGGTTGTCAGCATACTGGTTGTCTGTCATTTCGTTTCTAGTCAGTGTTCTGGTGATTATTCAGATTAACAAAGTATGCATGTAGCATCAAGAAAACAGTTATTGAATCAGGTAGGAGGGAAATGAAAAAAAAAAAAGAGAAAAATAAACTAAATTGTTAAATCGTGAAAAATACACTGTCACCCTTAGAACATGAGACAAATTAGCAGGAGAAAAACAAATTAAAGTTTTATAACGTGTACCTCCAATATACAGAGGGTGCCAAAAATATGTATACACATTTTAAGAAAGGTAAAAACTGTATTAAAATTGTAATACTTAATATATACTGACAACAAAAGATGAATACAAGTTCTGTGTATACATTTTTTGGTACCCCCAGCATATTGGAGAGCCCTAGGAAAACAGATCTCACCAAATAGGTGGAAGCTATCACCTCAAATACCACCTTGGCTATAGACAAGAAAGGATGTTGGGGGCGAGGGGAATCAGTTATGGGAGGTTACCAAGAAAATCCCAGTGAACAGGGCAAGATTGTCATGCAGCTTTAAGTCCCTTGCTTTCTCCATTGATAAGAGTTTCTAGAAAGAATGTCATCCTTTTCTCTGGTTCAGAGAGGGAGAGAGACACCCTTACAAATGGAGATTTCCCTTATAAATGTAATGTCTTTTACAAGGTATAACCATCTGCTTGGTTTTCAGAGCTTTCCCCATGTCTGCTGTTTTTATTTATTTATTTATTTATTTATTTTTTAATTAGTTTCAGGTGTACAACACAGTGCAATAGTTATACTTTTTACCCCTCAAAGTGACAATCCCCCTCCCCCAATTTGCCACCCCACTCCTCCCCCCCATATCATATATATCTATTACACTCCTCTGACTCCCTTCCACAGTATAATCCACATCCCGTGGCTATCTATATATTTAATTACAGTTGGTATACAATATTATATAACATAAGTCTGCTGTTTCTTAAAAATTAAGCAGCTTAAAATAATTTTTATGCCAAAGAGATGTTGGGGGAGGGGGTGAAGTTGTGCTCCCCTACAAAACAAAACCACAGATAAATTGGAAAATTATCTGTTGTTGGTAAACTATGGAACATAGTTAAGACTGCAGGGTCGGGGACATTTTAACTGAGAGGTATTCCATATATCCTCCCATTTCAGTGCTACCATTATAGCTGGAAGCATTGTAAACAACAGAGATATCTGACCACTTTGAAGATCTGTTAAAAGCAACAACTCTAGGGCATAGTCAATATTTGTCTGAATGTGTAGTTCCCTGGTAAATTTCTATTCTCAAACATATGGTGGCTGTTTGATTTGATTCACAGCTCAACAGAGACAGGAGTTACAGCTTACCCCTAGGGTGTTTCCAAAACAATAGTGAACTGCTGCAACACCTCTGTTATCTCAAGTTGTATTTTCAGCTGGGGCAAACTGTACTTTCTATTGTAGTACTTGTCTGGGAATTGAAAAGGAAATCCTGGGAAACATATGTCATTCTGTTGCCTGGCTTCTTTCACTTAGAATCTTATTTTGATGCTTCTTTAAATCACTTTGTTAAATTGGAGTGTTTGTCAAATTTGTTGAAGCATTTCTTCTTTTTTCTTTACCATTGAATGCGTCGGGGAAGGAGAGGAAAAGGAGTAGGAGAAAGCAGTAAGAATGCTGATACACAAACTTTGGTGAGAATTCATCTTTTAAGAATAAAAGGCAAGGACAGGAGCCAGTAAAAGATAAGAGAGGAGTGACTCGATAGAAAGGGGAATAATCCCAAAGTTAATTATAACAACAGTAATAGTATTACAGGTAGCTACTGTATTATATTTGTCTACTAAGCATTTGGTATATATTGTCACATTTAATTCACTTAATGCTCATAACCACCTGACAAGTCAATTTTATTATATTAATTTCATAGATGAGAAAATGTGTTAGGCATGTTAAAGTCATAAAGAAATTAGATGAAGATTTTATTCTGAAGCTTAAAGTCTTAATTTTAGCCTAATTAATAAAGAAACATGTTATAACAGGGCAGAGTTGTAGAACTGCTAATTATGAAATTGAAGGTCCTTATGACTTTGATTAAATTTAATTTTTAAATCGTGCCTCTAGAAATCCTCTCTCTTTCTTTCTCTACCCTTTACCCCAGATAATCAGCAACCCCCAAGGCAGTAGAAGACAGTAACCAGATCTGACTGATGATCTCTGGCAGGCTAAAGAGAACATCTTGACCTAAGTTATGTTTCAGCTCCTGAGTCCTAAGGTGGAATGACTCCCTGGCTACTTCCCCATGACGCTGAACAGAGGGGCTCCCAAAAAAACCTCAGAACTGTCCTCAATATTTGAAGAAATGATTCATTACTTTTATGTTACCTCCAACCAATCAGCTCTGAACATGACCCAGAACCCCCTAACCCATGGCGTCTTGTGATTTTGCCCTATAGAATCTATAACCTACACACCATTGGGGAGCCAGGTCTTTGAGCTCTAGCTCTCTTGTATCTCTGGGCTTGGCACCATTTCCTGGGTTTGGCACCATTTCCTTAAATACACCTTTACTTTTTTGCTGCAAAAAACCTTTTCATGTCCCATTTGACTTTGACGTGTGTAGGCAGACAAACCCCTTTTAGTTCTGTAACAGTGGGAAAACTCCAACTGTTTTGTCACATGACAGCCAATAAGTCAAGTGGCAAGGAGATAGAACAAGGAAAGTCACTTTATTTGGAAAGCCACCAAGCCAAGAAGATGGTGAACTGGTGTCCTAAAGAACCATCTTGAGAAAGTACAGAATTCAGGTTAGGGGTTGATAACCGCAGACAACTGGACACAAGCAAGGGTCCAAGGGGGTATGGTGGAACTTTGGTTTTGGTTAACAAACTCTAGTTGCCATGGTCCCAGTCATGAGGTTCCTATAAATCTTCATTAATCACATTCCTCTCTTATCTCCTTGGGGAAATAGTTTCAAGCAGGGAGGCTGTTTCAGTAATTCCTAGGCTACAGGTTAGATTCCTTTAATGATTAGCATACCTATATGTAGGACTAAGCGGAAGTTGCTAACCTACATGTTCTGGGAACTGGGCAGGCTCAACATGGAGTCAGAAAGACTGATTGTTTTATTTTATTTAAAGGATGAGGATAAGAAAATGGCATCAAGTACCCCAATAAACTTATGGCCTCCATGCCAGGACAATTAAGTAAATGTGAGGGCTGAAACATCTGAGAGTAAAAGTGTAAATTCAATGAAATCTAGTGTATTAGTTTTCTATTCCTGTGTTTTAACTACATTACCTCAGGTGAGGTATGGTGAGAGCATACACAGATCAAGAGAGAGAAACTGGAAAAAGTTATACGTTTTAGTATATTCACAGTTGCACTCAGGTCCCCATTTCCTTGTGGGCTGTAGGCAAGGGTGGGGTGAGGGATGGGGTTGCTATTCTCAACTTTTAGAATATGTCTGCATTCTTGGGCTAGTGGCTTCTTTCCTCCATCTTCAAAGGCAACAATGCACAGGTACTTTTTATGCTTTAAATCTCTTTGACCTTCTCTTCTGCTTCACCTGACCTTCTCTTCTGCTTCACCTGTCCTCCACTTCTAGCAAGAGAAAGTTCTCTGCGATGAATGATTTATATAGTTAGATTGGGCCCACTTGTATTATTCCAGGGTTATCTACTCATCTCAGTTGGATCACTTTAAACATGTCTGCAAAGTTCCTTTGCCATGTAAGGTAACATATTCATAGATGCCATGGATTAGGGTGTGGGTATCTTTGGGAGGTCATTATTCTGTCTATGACATTTACATAAGGTAACATCATTAACATACAGGCTGGTAGCTGGCATAACACTCAGACTGTCACACCTTCACTGATTCACTCCTACCCAGCCACTTAGTGGTTTGGCAACCTGTACCACTGCAAAAAACACTAGAAGACAACTGGAGGCAGTTGAGGCAGAGAGTTTGACCATTGTGGGGATTATAAACCTTTTTATATCTTTCTTAAGCCCTTTTACATCTTTCTTAGCTTGCTTAGCCACTTGTTAAAAGAATAAATGCTTGAGTGTGTAAATGAGAGCAAAATTATAGACAGTCAGGGAAATTGCCACGGTAGAGGGAATCAGGATGGAAACTATACAAAACCAGGGAAATAATTTATTAGCTAACAGATAGGTTTATGTCACAGAGCCGACCAGAGTGACAAGCCCACGTGGGGGAGGAGGAAGGCCTCTTTTCCAAGTCAGGGATTCCCAGATAGAACCCATATCTCCAAAAGATTATTTAACATAATATAAGACTGTCAGGAGTTCCATCTTCAAAGCCACAGTCTTTGCTAACATACTCCTCTCAGAGTAGAGACATTGATTAAGCTGATTAAGGTCTAAGGAAATTAGACAGTTTGGAGAAAACATCTCCTCCTTTCTGTGGGCTGAGCAACAAATGTGGCCCCAAAAGGCATCAGCCAGCCCCTCCCTCCAGGCATACAAAAGGTATAAAACCCAAAGCTTTTGCCCTAACTAGTGGGCACCCCAGTCGGGACCCCCTCTCTTTTTGAGAGCTGTTACTTTCTACTCTAATAAACTGTCCTCTGTTATAAACTTTACCTCTCTGGTCCGTGTCTCCATTCTTCGGTGCTACAAGACCACGAATCCTGGTGTATACATATACATACATGAACACACACGTACAACATACACATGCACAACATACACATCCAAAAATCCTGCGTCATAAATACCTAAATAAGAGATTTGTGTGGTTTCTGATTTCTACTTCTGCATTATTATAAACAATCTATTTTTTTTGCTGCAATATGAGTAAAATTGAAATTTAAAATATTATTACAAATTCAAATGCAATAATTGGTGATGAAGATGTTATGTCACACATGGAAAGTATTTGGATAACTTAAATACTTAATTGGCAAATTGAGGACAGTATTAGCTAACTGGACTTTGATATTTTTTCTTGGTGAAATCCTGAATTGCTGCTACTGCTTGTCTCTGTTTGTCTTTTTTTTTTTTTATTAGACTATAAGGGAAGTTCATGGTTGAAAAGGCCAAACAGCTCCTGATCGTATTGGAACATAAAATCATCAAGGCTCAGAGATGTGCTTTTTCTTGGGATATGATGTTGTAGAAAAAGCCCTGGAGAGAGAGATTGGAGACCTAATTTGAAACTCAATTCTGCCACTAGACACTGACCATGAAAATCATCACATTTTTGGGCTTCAGTTTGTGTATTCTCCCATTTCTAGTGCTACCATCGAATATTTTTTGAGTATTCAAAAATGTGACAACACTGTTAAGTTAATATACATAATCCTTTATCTGTAATAAACTCATTTAATTTAATACAACTTTACAAAGAGGGAAGCATTATCCCTGATTAAAAAACAAAAACAAAAACAAAAACAACTCAAGAAAACTGAGAACCAAGGAAGTTAAGTAACGTCATCAATATCACATAGCTGGAGTCAAATCCAAGACCTCTTTGAATCCAAAGCTTCAAATATTGTCTCTGATTACTTTATTATAAATTAACTGATTAGGTTATTGTCACTGTATATATCTGGAAAATGACAACAGAATGCAAGGTGATCAATAGTGTATTATGTAGTTTCCTTGTCTACATAGAATATGACAACAAATATTTCCTGTTTCACATCAAACTTGTTTCTGTCCAGATTGAGACTGATCAAGCTTGAGGCAGTAATTCTTTTCATGTGAGAAAGAACATCTGCTTTTCTCTCACAGGGTCCTTTGTTCACTTTGTTTTTATGTTACATTCCCCCAAAAGGTTATATTTGCATGGGCTCATACGGCTTTTCCCCATTTCTGTAGGCTATTTGTAAGTTCTCAAGTGTCTTAGCCCCTCCAGTTTTTCCTCACCTTCAGTTTCCCTGAAATCGTATTCCAGGAAAGCTGTACATGGTGTTTGACTACATTTATTGATTCAAAGATCATAAGTTTGGGAGATGAAAATGTTGAGTTCTAAGTCATAAATACTTGTTAACCTAATTTTTTTCTCATTCCAAATGAGGTCTTTTTTGTACTATGACAAACATTTTTCCCAAACAAGGTAACCACTTAGTCATTGCAGCAAACAGCCCTGTGTGACTTCCACACCAACACACTCTTCATGTCAGCGGTACTTGTAGAATTTGGGCTCCCCTGATCAGACTTTCAAGCAACCCAGATGAGGGCATGCTTAACACAACTGAATGATCATTCTTCTTTTATTGGCAGAAATTGTAGTGGTTCAAAGTTATTGCCAAGAGATTTGGAATATTTACTGAGAATTCCAGGAAGCCCGAGATTTCTGAGCAATATGTTAATCATTGAGAAGAAATCTTCCCCTTTGGGGCCAAAATCTGACTTCTAATTTCATAAAAATGTCAATAAGTCATGAGCGTTCCATTTTCTTATTTATATGATCTCTTTTCCTGATGCAACATCTTGAATTTTAAATTTTAACACTGGGATCCTTATCTTGATATTCAGGATACTGCACAATCTTGAAGCAATGTAACTTTCTTTTATTTCTCATTATGGGGCATATGCATGATTCCTTGGATTAGCCACAGCAATGAAATCAGATCTGGGACCGTCTTTGATATGGAATTTTGTAAGCCATTTGGGCCTAATTTCTGAAGTTCCATCCCCTTATTAATCTGTTTCTGACTTTCTGCCTTTATACCTGCTGATCTAGCCACTCCCAGAAATGTGTTTATTGTTATTGCATTGGCTTTCTGCATATGAAATCACCAAGACAAGCAATTACACTATTCATAAGATAATTAATTATCTTTATTTTGCTTTATTTTAAAATACCTTACCTGGGATTTCATATATCTTCAAAGGTATCCATAAGATATTATCCTATTGGTGCTCCCACAATATACCACGTATTATGGCTCAAACTTCTTTCAAATTGAACCAAATACATATATATATATATATATATATATATATATATATATATATATATTCTCTCTATGTAAGAAGTATATAGAACATGTGTTACTCCTAGACTATATGGGGACATGTAACTCCATATGTGGTCAGTAAGGGGCATTAAAAGTGCCTCAAGCTATTAGAACTGTTCTTCTAATCTAGCACACTTGTTGAAAGTCCCCTCATCATGTTTGGGATATTTTAAAGTACATTTTCATGAATCAGCTGCCAAAAGAAAAAAACACCTCACAGTGTAAATTCCAAAGAAAAACCCATGGGTCTTAAAGTACTATTTTGCTCCATTTCCTCATTAGGTCTTTTGGAGAGGGGAGGGTATAGCAAATGCAAACTTATATTTTATTTTAAGTAACACCAAGAATGCTAGCCGTATATATGTGTACCTGTTTCCCTTCCTCTACTTTAGCTAGTTTTGGAGACTAAAAGGCAGCTAGCTAAAACTTGGCTTTATAATAATTGACTAAATGTATATTATCATTAATTTTCAACTTTCCGTGACTGCCCACCTGAAGAAAATTACCATTTTTTTTTTGTAGAAAGAGTTCACTCTGAAATGAATCTTGACTTTGCCCTGAGGGACCCAGTCTGGTAGGGAGAGCTGATAAACAGTGGTGGTAGGGTGGAGCATGAAAGAGTTGAAAGAGCCAGAAAATTCCCTGTGGATTTCTGTTGAGTCTCCAGTCTCTTTCCAAACCCTTTGAAAAATCATGATATTTATCTCAAATGAATTCATCAAAGATTTGTAATGCAGTAAACAACTGGATGCTAAGAAGCTTATATCTTTTTGGACTAGAATACCCCTCCTGACTTGGAGAATTGTGATTTCTAGACTGGTGCATATTGTCTCTTTTTCAACTACTCTAGATAGATTCTTTCTTTCTTTCTTTCTTTCTTTCTTTCTTTCTTTCTTTCTTTCTTTCTTTCTTTCTTTCTTTCTTTCTTTTTTTCTGTCTTTTTCTTTCTGTGTTGATTTCTCTTCCTTTGTTTTACAATAGCATTATGCCATTAGATAGCAAATTATATTTATTGTTTTCTCTCCCTTAGCTTTTGTACCCCTTTAAAGCAGAGGTTACATCATTTTAACCTCTCAATCTCCAATATTTATTAAAGATCAGTTATATAATATGTAGCTGATAAATGTTGAGAGAGGGGAAACACAGGGAACTTTGATGAATGGCTCAGGGAAGGGAAGAGGTCAGTGAGGACATTGTTGGCTGAAGTCAGGGTCCCGAAGAAAAGCATAGAAGGGGTATTGGGCAAAGTGAAACTGAGACACTTGGGGGAGGAAAAAAGGTTCATATAGCAAAGGAAAATTTGCCAACTTGGCAATTTTCCTTAGGAAATATCTATAAGTAGGAAGAGTTTTATGGGTATGCAACCTGTGCAGTTGCAAAGTTTTGTGTGTAGAAGGACACTGCATCTGGTTTAATGTTTTGCTCTTCGTATTATAAAATTCTTAATAATTTTTGAAGAGGTCCTTACATTTTAATTTTACACGGAGTCCTGCAAATTATATAGTTATTACCTCTTTTAGCTCCATACAGCCCTTCATAGTCTCAAATAATCATGGCAACTTAAGGGTTAAAAATTTACCCCTGCTCTCCATTACAGTATTGTAGAAAGGAACAGATCGCTATTCCACCAGCACTATCCAACACCAGCACTGCCCACCAGCTTCACCCATATAGTTTGGCAATATTTGAAGCTGAAATAAGGGTGGGAGAATTGGTTTAAATTTTTACTTCCTACAGGCATCTTCTAAAAAAGTAGATTTATTTATTTTGCTCTTGATATAAAACTCATTCTGGAAGATGTTTTCAAGGAATAAAAGGAGTTAGAATTGGTTAAGGAAATATGGCAAAGATATTCTAAATGGGCTTTTAGGTTTTCTACTCTGCAGTTGGCCGAATTACATATCATCACACTGCAGTGAGAGAATCTATTAAGCAGTTATGAACCACCAGTGTTCAAATCCCACTTCTCCCGTTTATCAGGTATGTGATTTTAAGCACACTGTATAATAACTAAAAGATTAACATCAGAGCTCATGTGTAAAGTGGAGATAACGTGGGCTGGACTCTTGGGTTGTTTTACAGATTACATGAGGATGAAATGAGTTATACTATGGGCGCTCTCACCAATAAGAAATAGAAAGTACCAACAGCAGTGCATTGGACATAGTAAATACTCAGTAAAATAATTGTTATTAACATGGTACAAGAGGTGGTTGACTTCCTCAAAAATTGTGGGAAGGGTTCAGAATTCATTTGTAATAAGGAATACCAAGATAAATATTCTGGTATGTAGAGGTCTACTCTGAAGTACATTTCTTGTTTTCTGTTGATTCTTGAGCGGCTCTCTGATGTTCCTGCAAGCTGACAAGGCTTTTTGTGCTACACATGAACAGTGCTAAGAAGCAGGACACTGGAATGATGCTTTGCTATAATAATTCAAAATTCTATCCCTTCTGATGTTTCCCCTTGACTCAGAGAGCTGGGAATACTGTGAGGTTTTATGAGCTCCCAGGGAAAAAAATGGAAGCTTATCAGACCTCTTGTTCCCAGGGGCATCTGGAAAGCTTTGCTCTGAAGGATGCATCACCTGAGCTCTCTCCAGTACTCTCTCCCCCAACACACACTGGCTCAAACCACAAAAGCACATACACACTTGTGGTTAGACTGCAGAAAAATTATGCATTTAGTGGAATTTGTCCTCTTCTCCATCTCCCAGTTCTCTTTCCCGTTTCCTTCTCAAAAGCTATGCTTTTCCTTACTTGCCATCCAATAATTATTTTATTCAACAAATGTATGAAATATGTACTTGTGACAGATACTTTGCTAAGTTCTGAGAATATAGTAAGCAGATCAGATAAGTCTCTGCCCTCTCTGGCTGGGGGAAATATAAAGTAATAAGTACCTTTTTAAAATTACAGTAGATTTTTAATAATTCTGAAACTTCTATAAAAAACAGGGTGATAAGATTGTAAAGAGTAAGGGGAAATCAGCTGAATAAAACATGGGGGTGCTTTTTTGAGGGGATGGCATTTGAACTGATCTAAAGGATGAAAATGAACCCACTGTGCAAAAAACTGGATAAAGAACACGTCAAAAAATAGGAACAGTGAGTTTAATTCACCAGAAGTGAGAAAGGGAATTAGTATTTCTAAGAATTCGAAAACAAGTGAATGTTCCTGGATGGTAGAGAGCCTGGAAAAATGGAGAGCTGAGGGGATGGGGCATGATGATCATTCTGGACCACAAAAAAAAAGTCTGGATTCAAATTTAAGAGAAAGTGGCACCCATTGAAAACCTTTCATTAGAAGAGTTAAATACACTGATTTACATTTTTTTTTAAAACTACTCATTGCTGGGAAAGCAGCAAAAATGGAAGCAAAGAGATCAACAGTCATCTATGCTATTGCTGATGATAATAATTTGCAAGTGTGGTGACAAGGAACGAAAGATAAACAGTTAGATTCAAGAAATATTTAAGAAGTGGAGCTCAAAACCTGTTCTCAGAAAAGTATTGAATTAAATTGCTTTCAGTTAATGAAATGTTTTTTGAACTTCCTGACATCAGATGTTTCATAAGTGCTAGATGCACTTTTATGAAATGACCAGGATAGCACAGTCCAGAGTATTCTCTCAGGGAGATTAGCATTTTTTTTTTTTTTTTTTTAGATTTTATTGGAGAATTGGAGGAGGGCAACAGCGTTGGGGAATTGGGGAAGGGGAACAGCATTGGGGAACTGGAGAAGGGGAACAGACAAGTTGCTGTCCTTTTGTTCTTCAGTCTAGTTGTGGAGGACATCGCTTCACTGGCCCATGTTGGTATCGTCATTGTACTCTGTCGCTGGCATCTGGATGGTCACTCACAGCGGCTATTGGCAGCTCACGCTGGCTGCTCACGCTGGCTGCGGGCCACTCACTGTAGCCTATGGCAGCCCACTGCAGCAGGGGCTGCAGCCCACACCATCGCCGGGACTTGCAAAGCCCAGCTCCAGGTGGAGCTGTTGTTAGCTGTAGAGGGCAGTGTCACTGGCCCTCATGTGGGATCCGAACTGTGGCCGCTGGCATCCCAAACCAGCTCTTAACCAATGTGCCACTCTGCCAGCCTGAGATTTGCATTTTAAAAGGCAATGGAGGTCTATGCTAAAACAATGATATTCTACAAGCAGGACCTTTGATATTTGTGCAGTTGCTTTGTTTGTTTGTTTGTTGTTTTTTTTTTTTGAGGGCAGTGTCACTGGCCCTCATATGTGGGACCCGAACCAGGGCCGCCGGCTTCCCAAGCCAGCGCTTAACCACCGCACCACTCGGCCGGCCCTGTGCAGTTGCTTTCTTATTTATTTGCCCTGATTTCATATCACATGGGCTTCCACCTGTTCTGCTTCTCCTTTAGTAATGTTCTATTTCCCACTCCTTTTCCAGCTTCTATTGATTAGTAATTTACACTGACTGACCCCAAGCCTTAGTCCATATCTGAGATAGATTTCAGAGTGTGAAGGATAAAGGGGGAAGTTGGAAGAGCTGGCAGTGGTATTGGATTTTTTTTTTTCTCCAAATCAAATATTTGGTTTGTCTGTTTTTGTTGGATAGCATTTTTCACTAGCATAGTCAGGATACACAATTAAGTTACAAGATGGAAGCTGTGGTCACACCTGAATTTTGCAGAAAGTTCAGCGATTCAAGCTCATCAAGTTGATTTTTGAGCCCATTTTTTTCTGGTTTTCTATAGTAACTATTTTCTTTTGAAGTTTACTTTGCTAGATTCCTTACCTCTGATTTCCCCTTAAAGTGTGGTGTTCTCTTATGTGTCATATAGTCACTTCACTATTTACTGTAGGTTTTTTCCCCAGGATATTTCTATCCACTTAATGGATTTTTAAAAATTAGCTATATAGTAACTACTCACAAACCTCTATTTCAAAAGCCAGCTTAGGCATAAGCTCTACCGTTGGATAATTTATCTAATGACACCTCAAATATAATATTTTTAGACTGAACTTTTTATAATTTTTCCTGCTTAATTTTTTTTTTTTTTTTTTTTTTTTTTTTTTTAAAGATTTTATTGGGGAATTGGTGGAGGGGAACAGCGTTGGGGAATCGGGGAAGGGGAACAGACAAGTTGCCATCTTCTTGTTCTTCAGTTTAGTTGCGGAGGATGTTGCTTCACTGTTGGTATCGTCATTGCGCTCTTCCCGGATGAGGCAGATCTGTCGCTGGCCTCTGGATGTCGCTCATCGCGGCTATTGGCAGCTCACGCTTGGCTGCCAACCGCTCACGCTGGCTGCGGGCCACTCACTGCAGCTTTTGGCAGCCCACTGCAGCAGGGGCTGCAGCCCACACCATCACCGGGGCTCGCACAGCCCAGCTCCAGGTGGAGCTGTTGTTAGCTGTAGAGGGCAGTGTCACTGACCCTCATGTGGGATCCGAACCGGGGCCGCTGGCATCCCAAAACCAGCGCTTAACCAATGCGCCACTCGGCCGGCCCTTCCTGCTTAATTTTTGAGTTGATAATAATTTTCCAGTAACATAAACATCATTTTAATTCCTCTTAGGCCACTTTTATTCATTGTCATTTAAAAAATAAATATTATTTTAAAGGCTTCAGAAGTCTATTTCAATTCATGACCCTAATGCATTAATATAAGATGCAATTATTTCAATAAGTTGTACTATTGTTCAAAATACTTACTGTTCCTCTGTTCAGGGTATCAGCTTACTCAAAGATTATGTATCTTAATCCTCTTAACGTGTCAGGTTCAGTTGTCAAATTTGATATATGCCACTTTTAAGCTGAAGTTCTAATAGTTATTGGGTGGAATGTCATGCTCTCTTTTCCCTCTGACATGTGTCAGGTATACCCCAATCAGAGTGCATAAATGTAAAGTGAGGAAGATAAGGAGCGAAGTCCCAGATGAACTACTATGGTCAAAAATATGTGAGCGTGTAAATGTCTAAGTAATATATTGTTTTGTACACCTGAAACTAACTAAAAAATAATAAGGTGGGACATGTCAACCAAAAAAAAAATATGAGCAAACATCAAACCTTTATTTTTTTTGACACTGAGATTTTGTTGTACTTTACTTGATGCATAAGGCAAGTTATTCTTTATTTTATTTTATTTCATTTTTAATTAGCTTCAGGTGTACAACACAGTGCACTAGGTATACCTTTTACCCCTCAAAGTGACAACCCCCTCCCTCAATTCTCCTCCCCCCATATCATACTATCTATTACAATTCCTTTGACTCCCTTTCACCGTATAATCCACATCCCATGACTATCTATATATTCAATTACAGTTGGCATACAATATTATACAACATCGATTTCAGGTATACAGTGCAGTGATCAAGCTTCTACTCCATCCATGAAGTGGTCTCCCTAACAAGACATGTGACCATCTGACACCCCACAAAATTTTTACAACATTATTATATTCCCTGAACTGTGTTTCATATCCCTGTGGCAATACTGTAGTTACCTATTTATGCTGTCTAATCCCTTCCCCTTCTCCCTCATCCCCACCCCCTCCCAACTAGCAACCCTGTTTTCCTTTATATCTATGAGACTGTTTCTGTTTCCTTTGCTTATTCATTCAGTTTTTTAAATTCCACATGTAAGTGAGATCATATGGTATTTGTCTTTCTCCGACTGACTTATTTCACTTAACATAATAGTCTCTAGGTCCATTCATATCATTGCAAATGGTACGATTTCATTCTTTATAGCAAAGTAATACTCCATTGCTCCATTGTATAAATGTACCACAGTTTCTTAATGCAGTGATCTACCGATGGGCATTTCGGTTGTTTCCAAGTCTTGGCTATTGTAAACAGCACTGCAATAAACATAGGGGTGCATATATTTTTTTCAAATTAGCGTCTTGGATTCCTCTGGGTAGATACCTAAGAGTGGAATTGCTGGGTCATACGGCAGTTCCATTTCCAGTGTTTTGAGATACCTCCATACTGACTTCCATAATGGCTGCACCAATTTGCAGTCCCACCAACAATGCACTAGGGTTCCCTTTTCTCCACACCCTCTCCAGCACTTTTTGTTTGTTGATTTGTTGATGATAGTAAGGCAAGTTATTCTTTTTATTTATTTATTTATTTATTTATTTATTTATTTATAATTAGTTTCAGGTATACAACACAGTGCAATAGTTATATATTTTACCCCTCAAAGTGACAACCCCCCCACCCCCAATTCGCCACCCCACTCCCCCCCATATCATATATATCTATTACTCTTCCTCTGACTCTCTTCCACAGTGTAATCCACATCCTGTGACTATCTATATATATTCAATTACAGTAGGTATACAACCTCCGCTTTAGTCATACAGTGCAGTGATCAAACCTCTACTCCATCCATGAAATGGTCTCCCTAACAAGACCTATGACCATCTGACATTTCACAGAATATTTACAACATTATTAATTATATTCCCCAAACTGTTTTTCATATCCCAGTGGCAATATTGTAGTTGCCTATTTTTGCTGTCTAATCCCTTCCCCTTCTCCCTCATCCCCATCCCCCTCCCAATTAGCAAACCTGATTTTTCCTCTATATCTATGAGACAGTTTCTGTTTACTTTGCTCATTCATACAGTTTTTCAGATTCCACATATGAGTGAGATCATATGGTATTTGTCTTTCTCTGACTGACTTATTTCACTTAACATAATAGTCTCTAGGTCCATCCATATCATTGCAAATGGTATGATTTCATTCTTCTTTATAGCGGAGTAATACTCCAATGTATAAATATACCATAGTTTCTTAATCCAGTCATCTACTGATGGGCATTTTGGTTGTTTCCAAGTCTTAGCTATTGTAAATTGTGCTGCTATGAACATAGGGGTGCATAACTTTTTTTGAATAAGTGTATTGGTTTTTTCAGGATAAATACCTAGGAGTGGAATTGCTGGGTCCAACAGTAGCTCTATTTCCAGTTCTTTGAGATACCTCCATACTGACTTCCATAGTGGCTGCACCAATCTGCAGTCCCACCAACAGTGCAGCAGGGTCCCCTTTTCCCCACAGCCCCGCCAGCACTTGTTGTTTGTTGATTTATTGATGATAGCCATTCTGACTGGAGTGAGGTGGTATCTCACGGTGGTTTTTATTTGCATTTCCCTAATGACCAGTGAGGTTGAACTTTTTTTCATATGCCTGTTGGCCATCTGTATGTCCTCTTTAGAGAAATGTCTCTTCATATCTTCTGCCCATTTTTTAATTGGGTTGTTTGTTTTTTTGGTGTTGAGTTTCATGAGTGTTTTATAAATTTTGGATATTAACCCCTTATCAGATATATCGTTGGCAAATATATTCTCCCATTCAGTAGGCTTCCTTTTTGTTTTATTAATGGTTTCCTTTGTTGTGAAAAAACTTTTAAGTCTGATATAATCCCATATGTTCATTTTTTCTTTTACTTCCCTTGCCCGTAGGGATGTATCAGTAAAAATATTGCTCCGGGTAATGTCTGCAAATGTATTCCCTATATTTTCTTTTAGGATTTTTATGGTTTCAGGTCTTACATTTAAGTCTTTAATCCATTTTGAATTTGTTCTTGTATAAGGCATAAGGAGGTGGTCCAGTTTCATTTTTTGCATGTGTCAGTCCAATTTTCCCAGCACCATTTATTGAATAGACTATCTTTACTCCAGTGTAAATTCTTGCTTCCCTTGTCATAGATTAACTGTCCGTAAATGCCTGGATTTATTTCTGGGCTCTCTGTTCTGTTCCACTGATCGATGAGGCAAGTTATTCTTAAAGTCATATATTCCTTGGAAAACTCAGAACAGTCCTTTTAGCTAGTTTGTCCATTGGTTAGTAGGAATTAGTCCAAACATTACACAATATTCCTTTTGGGTTTAGGCATTTATTCCCTTCAGGAATGTTACCAAGAAGTCAAGAAGTAAGGGGAAATTTAGAAAGCTGTGGGAACTTCATCAAAGTATCTCTGTATCCTGAGTTGCACGAAGTGAAAATGAAAATAACGACAGTACTCACCCAAAGAGTATTTGCGACAATTGACTGAAATTAATTATGTAAAATGCTTATCAGGATTCCTGACACATAGAAAGTGCTTAGGCACATTTTAGCAAAGGAACCCTGGGGAATGGGAAGGAATGAGGTCAAGAACATGTATCTCATTCTCAGCATGGTCAAGCACAGACACTTATACCCACTCTATTTACCTGTGCCATGACAGTTCTCAAACTCATACTTCATTTCATTTAAATTTTTTAAAAATTAAAATATGAGTCATTTGAATCTGTATCCTGGTTAGAGTAAAAGTGTCTCACATTGGCTTGAAAGAATGCACTACGTCTCTCATAGCCTCAGATGTTACCTGAAAAAATGAGGACATGGAGAGTCACTGGATCATTCCTTTCCATTTGCACTGGTGATTGACACATTTTAACAAAAATAAGAATATCTGTTTAATTTAATTTGAAACTTGCCTCTGTGAAGGCTCATCTTAACTAAATCATTATAAACATTTACAGATTTTCAATAATATTGCTATTAATGTTAAGAATAATATTAAGGTCAGTAATAACTATCGATTTCATATTTCGGAATTTAGAATATTGTACTAATTAATGGACTTTCAGAAAGTGGAAAAGAGGGTTCCTCTTCAATTATTGCTACTGGTGTTTCTGTTTTGAATGTTCTGGCCTAATGCTAATATTTCATTTGATTCGTGGTGTATTCTGGAGACGGTTCAGGGAAAGGCAGCAGGGAATATTAATATCTTTCCTTGCCACAGTGAGAATGAATCTGCAACGCCAGAATTTCTCATGAAGGATGGGTTTTAAATATGTATAGAGTGAGTTACTGTTTGATGAATCACAGCAATGGCTCTTTCAATGAGAGAACAAGCCTATCCAAAAGACGGGCATTCCCCTCCAGATGACACTCCAGAACTCAGTTGTCAATACACTTTTACTTAAAACGCGACTAATGACCAGACCCTCTAGTGTGAAAAATGGGAGTTAAACCTCTGTTAAACTGTGATGTTGGTGGAGGTTCAGCTTCAGAAAACTCTGTAACTTGTGTCTGCTGAATCTTGGCTGATGAAAGAAACGTTTCAAATGACTGAGGTTAGTGAAATTTGTTCATCTATATCACTACACACACATGCACACACACAAACACTAAACTCGACTGAGGATAGGTAGGAGCATCTTAACAAAAAGAATGTATCATTCTCTAGTGCTGAATTATACGTAGGTTGAGGCAGCTAGGAATGCTTTTTATTTTTCCTCACCTCAATAGTAATGGGGGATGGTGTTTCTTGCCCTTTTTCCTTCAGATCAAAGCTTTGTTTTTTTCATAGAGAAGATAGGAGAGAAGTATGTGGAGGGAATTGCTCTCTAGGGGGCTGATATTTCACTTTCCTAGGTCTTAGGACTCTCTCTAAAAATTTCTTTGAGTCTTATAATGGGTTGAATTGCTTCCCCTCACAAGACATGTTGAAGTTGTAACCCCAGTACCTTAGAATGTGACTTTATTTGAAAATAGGTCACATTGCAGACATAATTGGTTAAGATCATACTGTAGTAGAGTGGGCACTTAATCTAATAGAACTGGTGTCCTTAAAAGAAGATAGAGATGCAGAGAGAAAATGGACATATGAAGATAGGCAGAGATTGGCTGCCACAAGCCATAGAATTTCTGGGGCTACCCAAAGCTGGAGAAGGCAAGAAAGGATAATGCCTTAGAGGCTTTGGGAAGATTGTGGCCCAGCCAACATCCTGATCTCAGAATCTGAGCCCCCAGAACTATGAAAGGATACATTTCTATCGTTTGAAGCCACCTGGTTTGTGACACTGTTATGGCAGCCCCAGGGAACTAATATAAGCCTCTACATGCAGGCTTAACCCAATCCCTTTACCTCTCAAGGACCATCAATGTCTCCCCAGTGCACAGTCTACACCAATTTACCAGCTACCCTTAGCTGAATTCTTCTAGGTTACTCTTCATTCTGGTGCCTGGTTGTATCTAATTGATAAGCCATGGTTCATATACCAAACTGCCCTGCAGGTGCCTAGCCCTCCTTAGATTTTGGACTAGCTGTTTATCGCGTGACATAACCTCTTTTATGGGTTCAGGAAAACTAATACCTCTGCAATTTATCTGTGCTTTTTAAAATTTTTCAGTTTAGAAGCTATACCCTTTCCAGATCTCCACATCTTGAAGCAGAAACCAGAAATAATGAGTTTGATCTGTTTTGTTGTATTTTAGTTTTCATTCAGTTGAAAATATTTCAATACGTTTTCTAATTTCCTTTGTAATTTTTCTTTGACACATGACAATTTATACTTGTGTTTTAAAATTTCCACATATTTGGAAATTTAAAAAAAATATTTTTATTGATATCTAGTTTAATTTGTAAATACTCTATAAGATTTAACTAATTAAAATTTACTGTATTTGTTTCACAGCTCAGAATACGTCTGTCTTAGTGAGGGCTCCATGTGTTTCATTTACCTGAAAGAAATGGTTATCTTGTCCTTGTTTATTGGAATGTTCTTAGATGTGTGAGTTTATAGTTTTCATCAAATTTGGTGAGTTTTTTAATTTTTGTTCTTGGCTAGTAGTTCTTCAAATATATTTTTCTGTCTCTCCTTTCTTATATCCAATTAAATGTATATTATAATAGTTGTTCATCAATGACCTATTTTTCAAGGTCACTGATAATTTCTGCAGTGTCTAATTGCTTTTAGTATCATCTAGTGAATTTTTAAAATTAAAATTCTATTTGGTCCATTTTAATTCCTGATGACCCTCCTAATTATGTCAATGTTTTTTGCAAATCCTTAAGCACATTTTAAAAAGCTATTTAAGGTTCTTATTAAAGTCCTGGTTAAAGTCTTTATTAAAGTCATTCCATCAACTTTGTCATTTCTAGTTTGTTTCTTTCACTTGATTTTGCTCCTGGAGGTAGATCACATTTTTTGCTTTTGGAATTTTTTTTTTTTTTTTTGAATGCTGGCTGCTGTGAATCTTATATTGTTTGAATGCGAGATTTTGTTGCCTTTATTTAAGAGTACTGTGAAAGTCTATACAATTTCTTTCCATTCAGCTCGATCATTTTAAGACTTTAAGTTTTCTTAGGACCCATCTAGAGTAGACTTTAATGTAGGACCATGTTTCTTAACCTCAGCACCATTGATATTTGACTCTTTAGACAACTCTTTATTGCAGGGGGCCTGTCCTAAGAATGGTAGAATATTTACCTGCATCTCAGTTCTCTGCTCTCCAGATAAGTGTGGCACCTCTTATCTCCCACAGTTGAGACAACAAAGAATGTCTCAAGACTACTAAATATCTACTGGTGGAAAAATTGCCCTTTATCTTTGAGAATCACTGATCTAGGACAAATTTAGCCCTACTACCATTGTTTAATGAATCCAGGTTTTCTACTGAATGCCCTGGTTTTTCAAATAGGACTCTTCACTCTGCTTGTTGCTAACTTGAATGCCTTCCACTCTTATGAGCTATGAGAACATTCAGCTTCGAACTCCTAGTCATTCTCAGTCTATCCTCATGGAATTTTATTCTTTTTAAGGACAGTGATAATTTAAGCATGGGAGTGTTTGTGTGAAAATTATGATGAATAATTTCTCTACTCAGTGCTGAAAAAAGGAAATAGGATGATATTTAAAGTAGCTAAATATTTTTTGAAGAACACTAAAACACTGGAATAACATGTAAGGAAGCACAAGTTTTAGATTTACTTATTGATTCATTTGACAAGTGGTTACTAAAAAATGTACACACATAGATATTCATGATATATTCTAGGAAAATAACAATAAATAAGACATATTCTTTGAGATGTTTATATCTCATAATAAACATTCAAAAAATCAATTATCACAACACAGTGTGAGTGGTGCTATAATAAAAATAACTTTTTTTTAATGGGATGCTAGAGGATGCACATAGTAAAGCAATATTTAACTAGGTCTGGCATTATTAATAAACATTTCCAAGATAAAGAGACCATTGAACTGAATCTTAAAGTGGACAAATGTGGAAGATACTCCATTTGGAAAGAACAACAGGAGAACAATATGAAGAAGAGAGGGTAAACAACTAGGCTAGAGAAATGCAAGCAGACTGATATGGCTAAAAATTAAGGAAATATGATAGGGATGTAATGAAGCTACAAATGTAATCAGGGATCATGTCTGTATATCTATGTCATTCTTAAAGTTTCTTCTGAAAGTAATGGTTAACCCCTGAAAACCTTGGAAGAAGAAAAACAATGTGATGAGATGTAAACTTTAGTAAACATTATTTCAGACCAAATGTGTAGGATAAATAAGAAGGAAGCCTTGTTGTATATTTCTGTTTTGATCAAAAAGACCTAAGTCTTTTAGCTTTAATCAGGCCCAAATGATCTCTAGGCCTGCTGTACAGCTGTCATACTGGGCCTTTCTTTTATGGGTTATGTGTATTAGTTTGTGGGTAATAATTTCCTCAGACTCAAGGCTGTATCCATTATGTTTTGGTATTTCAGGAGGCTGAGGAGAGGTCTAAATTAATCTGATCGTTTTTCCCCTTTGAACTCTGAATTCTTATCAGATTTAATTTTTATAGTATATTAATTAATGTTATCAGTATATGTCTTTCTATGTGTTTTTTCTCATTCTATTACTCTATTAAACTTCTTAATTATCAATTTAGATCTTTCTTTGGGCAAACAATTATTCCTTATAATTCAAATTTAGGTATTATTTTGAATTATTATATTTTCTTCTCTTAATTTCTAAGACCAACTCTTCAAATGCTGTTATCTTTGTTGTTATTCTGATGACTTATATTCTGCCTCAGCAGTGTCTTTTATTGCGGCTAAAAAAAAACCACAAACACATAGGGAGTGGAGTCAATATAATTGTAATAGAGATGCATGATATCAGGGGTGGGGGACAATGGATTGAGGGAGTGGGGTTATCACTTTGTAAGGGGTGAAAAGCATAACTATTGCATTGTTTTGTACACCTGAAACTAATAATAATAAAAAAACAATCCCACATAACATAAAATTCACCCTCTTAAATTTTTAATATTTCAAAACTCTTTGTTCTTTACATTTGACAATTTGTCATGTGTCTCAGTTTGGACTCCTTTGATTACATCCTAGTCCACTGGGCTTCTTGAATCTGAATGTACATTTTCTTCCCCCAGATTTGGAAAGGTTTAGGCAATTATTTTTTCAAATAAGGTTTCTGCTTCTTTCTCTCTCTCCTTCTGAGAATTCCATAGTACATAATATTGACCTTTCTGATGGTGTCCTGTAAGTGCTCTAGGCTTTCTTAACACTATTTTTGCTGCTCCGACTTGATAACTCAGGTGGTCTTCAAGTTTGCTGATTCTTCTTGAACAAGCCCATTATTGTACCCCTTAGTGAATTTTTCAATTCAATTATTGTATTCAACAGCTCCAAAATTTGTTTCATTATTTGTTTCATCATTTCTATTTCTTTATTGATATTCTCAATTTTTTCATTTTTTTTTCTCAGCATGTTGAACATCTTTATGATGATTTTTTAAAAATTCATTTCTGGAGAATTCATATTCCTCCATTTCTTCAGGGTTGCTTTCTGGAGAAATATTGTGTTCCTTTGATTGTGCACTGTTTCTTGGCTTTTTCATGTGTCTTGTAACTGTGTTAGGATCCACACATTCGAAAAAAACAACCTGTTATCTCAGTCTTAATAGACTGGTCTTATACAGATAAAGACCTTCACCAATCAGCTCAGCTAGAGATTCTGGCGGGGGTGGGGGGCTCTCAAACATTTTCAGTGAATGAGTCTTTCCTGGACAAGGGGAATGTAACTTCACAATTAAAAAGGTTTCCTTGTTTTGTTTTCCAGGATCTGTAGTTCCTATTCTCTGGTGTCTCTGTGTCATACTGTAGGTTCTCTGGACTGTTACAAAACACCCAAATCCCTTTTGTTGTCAGCAACCTTCATGCTTCTAGAATACACTGGGTTCTGTCAGGCTCTCAGTCAGGTAAGATAGAAACCAGTGTCTAAGGCAGGGTACCCCAAAAGCTTGAATTTTGAACACATACATCAGATCTCTTTTTTTCCCAAGGAGAATCCAGGACTAGGTGGTTTTCCTTTTACTGTTCCATGCTAAGCTAGAGGGAAGGACTACAGCAATGAGTGCATGCTGGTCTAAACCATCACCTTTGTTTTCAGTGGCCCCCCAGCCCAGCACCCTTTCCTGTCAGTATGAGATTCAAGCAAGATCGCATCCAATCCTTTGGGCAGTCCCTCAAAGTGTCTAAACATTGGACATACGTTTCAGTCTTCTCTTCCTTTCCCCAGGGAGAGGTCAGAAGCTAAGAGTTTTCTCCCAATTACACCACGCTGAGCTGGGGAAAGCAACTACGGCTAATGAGACCCACAATTTTTTCTACTGTAGCTGGTTTTGCATTCACCTCAGGTGCAAGAGTCTCTTAACTGGCTTTTGGATTTCTCAGAAAGGAATTGGTCCATATATTGTTAGTCAATGTCTCCATGAAGGTAAGAAGGGCCTGGGGTTTTCTATTCTGCCATCTTGCTGACATACCTTCAGCTTTTCTTTTTGATATTTTATCAACCTTATCCCCACATAATTATTAAATATTACTTGTTTTTGTCTGTCTTTTATTAGTCCCTATGTTAATTTTAATTTTACATTTGAAACATTATTTTTCTTAACACCTTTCTGATCTTATTCTA
Organism: Aselliscus stoliczkanus; assembly: GCA_033961575.1. Lineage (NCBI taxonomy): Eukaryota > Metazoa > Chordata > Mammalia > Chiroptera > Hipposideridae > Aselliscus > Aselliscus stoliczkanus. The sequence goes on from CM066730.1 coordinate 89,090,334, forward strand.
CTTAGGTTTTTCTTCATGTTTACCAACCAGTTTTTTTAAGTGCACATATGCACACGTGCACACAGCTTTATTGATGTAAATTTGATATACAATAAACTGAACACTTTTAAAATACAGAATTTGGTATGTTTTGGTATATGTATGAATTCAGTTAACAATCACCACAATAACATAATGGACATAACCATCACCCCAAAACTTAACCGATGCCCCTTTTCTACTCATACTCTTCCTGGACTCTTTCCTTTCTCCTACCCTAAGCAACTGCTGATCTAATTTTCGTCATTATAGATTAGCTTGCTTTTTCTAGAATTTTATTTACATGATTCATAAAACATGTACACTTTTATGGGTTTTTTTTGTAATTTTTGCTGGCTGTTTTTAAAACTCAGCATACTTATTCATCTATTTTGTTGCATGAATTGACATCTCATTCTTTTTTATTAGAGTAGTATTCTATTGTACTGTATGAATATACTGTTTGTTTATCTAATCACTCCTTGAAGGAGTGATTTGGGTTGGTTCTTGTATTTGGCTACTGTAAATAAAGCTGCTATAATATTCATGTAGAAGAATGCTTGAGCACATATTTTATTTCTCTTGATCATATACCTAGGAGTGGACTGCCTGAGTATAAAGTTGGTGTTTGCTTAACTTTTTAAATAAACTTTCAATTGTTCTCCAGTGTTGTGGCATCATTTTACATTCTTACCAGCAGTGCAGGAAACTTCAAGTTCTTATACACAATTGACAATACTTACTATAGTTAATCTTTTATATTTTAAACATTCTTATAAATGTGTGTTATTTCATTGTGATTTGTTTCCCTCTATCTCTCTCTCAACTTCTTTTGTATTTTGTTTATTTCTTATGTGATCTTTATAATTTCCTATTTAAAAATTTCCTCATTTTGTGTTGCCTTTTGGTCTCTTTCTAGTTTCATAGTTTGTTTTTCTTGTTTCTTAAGGAGAAGCTAAGGTTTTTGATTGAGATTATCTTTTTTTCTAATATAGAGTTTATTTCTATAACTTTCTCACTAAGTACTGCTTTGGCTGCCTCCTCCAAACTTTAATACATTTTATTTTAATTTTCATCTAGTGTCAAGTACTTTTTTTTTTTTTCTTTTTAAAGGGCAGAGTCACTGGCCCTCATATGTGGGATCTGAACCGAGGCCGCTGGCATCCCAAGCCAGCGCTTAACCACCACTCCACTCGGCCAGCCCTAGTGTCAAGTACTTTTACAATTTTACCTTTGATTTCACCTTTGACCCATTCATTATTTAGAATTGTGTTTAGTTTCCAAATATTTGGGGATTTACAGTATTTTTGTCCTATTATTGACATCTACTTTATTTTATGATAAGAGAACATACTTTGTATGACTTCAGTCCTTTTACATGTATTGAAAATGGTTTTACAACATAGAATATGGACTATTTTTGTAAATGCCCCCATGTGCACTTGGAAAGGATGTGTATTCTGCTACTGTTCTTGTTTAGAATATTCTATAAATATAAATTAGGCAAAATTGGTGGATAGTGCTGTTCAAGTCTTCTATAGCTTTTTAATTTTCTATCATTACTTGTACTATTGATTATGAGATAAAACTATTGAAATCTGTAACTATATTTGAGAATTTGTCTAAAACAAGATTTCTCCTTACAGTTCAATCCATTTTTGCTTCATGTACTTTAAAACTCTACTATTACATGCATACACAGAGTTGTTATATTTATGACTTGACCCCTTTATCATTATGAAATGACCTCCTTTCCCTGACTAGAGACTTTGTTTTGAAATCTCCTTAATCTGATATTAATATAATCACTCCTCCTTTCTTTGATCAGTGTTAACATGATATATTTTCTAATCTTTTACCTTTATTTATGTTTTTATATTTAAATGACTTTTTTAGGCAGCATATATTGGTCTTGTAAAAGTATATAATCTGATAATTTCATAGAAAGTTCAATTAAGTACTGATCAGTGCATGCCTCTGAGGAAATACTCAAGGACAGTGAAGGGAAAAAAATAAAAACATACCCAAAACGATTTGCAGGAACAGTGCCCAGAAATCAGACAATGCCAAAACCAGCAGCTATAATCACTACCCAGACTCACACTATCACATTTCAGACATCATCACATCTTACCTTGCCAGCAGGAAAAAAATTAAACCTAGATTAATGTAGGTCTGGTTTCACCCAGAAAGCTAAAAGACCAGAAAGAATCAAATGGTTTCTCCCTAACTTATTGTGTCAAAACACAAAGTTCAAACATATTTACAGGAATATAAAAATACCCAACATCCAACAAGCTAAAATTCATATCTGATATAAAATCAGAAATTACCATAAATGCAAAGAATCAGAAAAAGACAACTTCAAGTAGGGAGAAAAAAAAATCAATAAAGTGAATGTGGCCCCATAAGTGTTAACAGAGGTAGAATAAATAAACAAGAACATTAAAAGTTATAATTTTATTCCAGATGTTCAGGAAGCTATAAGAGCTATGCAGATGTATGGAATTCCCTCTTTGTGCAGCTCTCTTTTTCAGCTACTCTACCCTGCATCCTTGGCTCTAGCATCCTTGGCTCCCCCAGGCTCAAAGCCCCTTTTCCTAAATCAAGGGAGACTGTGGGCTCTGTATAGTTTCCCCATCCTGAACTTCTGGGAACTTTCTCCACATAATAAGCTGGGGTCAATGTAGGACTCATTTCACATTTCCCCATCTCTTAGAAATCGCTGTTCTTCATTGTCTGATGTCCGATGTCTATAGTGTCATTGTTTTACATAGTTTGTTTAGTTTTCATTTATTTCCTTATCCTGTTTTTAAAAATGTGTTTTGCTGCCTAGAATCTATTTGAGTTATGTGGAAACTCGAAGTATATTTCCTAAAAATATCCTTTGATTTATATTATAAATTATTTTAAAATTATGCTTTTCCTTAGCTTTTGAGTTGACGTTCTGTCTTCTCTGTTCATAAGTATTTTCATAAGCCAGTCTTTTTCTGATATACTCTCCCTTAAATGACTAATGAAGTCTGGTATCTGTACCCATGTGTGTCCAGTTTATTTCCTATTGATTTTTGTCATGATATATGTGAGGCCCTTTCACCAAGACAAACTGTAAACATCTGTCTTTGTATTTAAATCACCATTTTTCTAGGAATATCATGTGACTAAGTGCAGCCTACTTCTTAGCACCATTGTCCATTGCTTCAAGGATAAGTCTACACTTCCCTAACAGGCTTTAAATGTTGTTGATGTAAAGCAGCCAAAAAGAGTTCAACTCAGATTCTCTGCCTATCTCCATGAACATTTTAATGCCACTTATTTTAGGGGGTACTGTGTAATGAGAAGATATTGTGTAATGGTATAGAAGAGTATAGTCTCTATAGCTGAATAGAGACTATAGCTATAGTCTCTATAGCTAGAAGAGATTTATGTTGCACCTTTTACAGGCTTCAGAGCTGATATGGGGATTTCTAAATTATTGAGATTTAAATCCGAATTTTAATGTGAGAGTTGGATATCTGAGAACATATCACCACTTTTCTTAGCAACTGTATAAAGATTTAAATTGCTAATTGTATCTGAAAGTTCAAATGAAGAAACAGGTACAGACCTTTCTCTTTTTAAAAGTGATTCTATAAGCTAAGAAAAGAAAATGACATCCAGAAATCAAATAAGGATGGTATAATTAAACATCAAGTTTCAATAGTGAAAAGGTAAAATTGTTATGGGATAAAACAAATGGTATTTTGAGATAATATAGTAAGCAGTTAAAGAATATTAACCTGCCAATAAATCTGAACTGAGAAGTCATTCTATTTTTATCTATACACAAAAATTCTCCTGGGCAAAGTGAGATAACTGAGAAGACATGTGAATGAAGAGCACATTTACTTGACCAAGAGAGGGTATGTAGAGGATCTTGAATAAAACATTACTGTTTGGCCAGTGGATGTTTCAAGGGCATTATAGACAATGGATACTTTGCTCATTAATCTAAACTAACTCACATCATCAACTTCATAAAATACAGGGTGACAATAATTGTTTGTCCAAATAGGGAATCTCTTGTGAATGAAAGACAGTACTATACAGTTTCACCAGATATAAGTAAAATCCAGCTCTTCGCGATCAAATCAGTATGTGGTCACTATACTAAAATTCTAATTTGACTCGGATTTCTCCTACTCAAGAAACAACATATCAGATAAATTGCAAACTCTCCTGCACTGTTTTCAGGGCTCTCCATAATCTGACTCCACTTTATTTATCTATTACTCCACTGCTGTCAGGCTCTCATGGAAAAGAAGAATTAACACGAGCTTTGCAGTGTGACTCTCCTAGTAATGAATCATGGCAGTCTTCTACTTCAGCCAAGATCTCAGTGACTGTAGTGTCAGGTTATTATCTTCAATGTGAGGATAATGATAGATGACTTTCTGGTTTCCCATCAACATGTGGTTTAGGATATATTTCTTCTACCAAGCCAGAAAGGTGGGATCTTTGCTTCCTGGGTTTAGACAGTTGATGTAATCTGGGCATGACTTTGAGCAATGACTAAGAGAAGAATGTGTGGTTTATGGGAAGTAGAGTTTTAGCTCACTGTATTAGCAAAAGCTCAGCAAAATGCTAGAGGAATTCCCATGGGCTAAGGGCTGAGCGGCTCAGGCTGATTGGGAAATTTGAGTTAGAGTCAGTGAAACCGAAGTATAAACACTGTAACGGAGTAGGTAAGAGTAGATTATACGGGGAAACTTTAGCGGGGGTACTACAGATACCTTGGAATCACTCATTGTGCACAAATAGGTTTACAATCAGAAGAGTTGATTCTAATGACGAGCACACCTGAAACAACTGACAACTACACTGCTCTCTTTGGTTTGATTTTCAAAAGAGGATAGATTTGGTACATGTAGGTTGCTTGGGGATAAGAATGAGTGTGTAGATCTGAGGAGTTAGTGAAAAAGAAACAAGACAGGAACTAACAGCAGCACAGTTTTGAGCAGATGGTAGATACTCTGAACCTATTTACTGATGCATTAATACAATAATTTAGAAAGCTACTTGGGCTGTTGGGTACTTGCAAGTTCTATTGACAATAGACATTTTAAACATAGCTGCTGATTCACTCACCTGCTGTTATTAGCACAGGTAGCAGTTAATTATGACGAAAGGTATGCAGATTTAGTGAGACTCTTATCTTCTTGCCAGAAACCTTAATGTCAGATTCCCCTAACTTACAACTGGACTATGAACACATTATTCTCATGAACTGCACAGATTTGGGAATAGGCCTGAATTTTTATTGACTGTGTGAAATGGGGAGTTATGCTAATTAACATGATAAAAACTTGTACTTTGTAGTTTCCCATTTCTGTGTGTTATACATAGATATAAGTATAACCTAAATTGATATTTGTGTAATTTTCCAGTATTGTGATTGTGTTTTATTGCATTAACTTACAGATCCATTAATGTAAAAGTGAATGTGTCTGCATTTATGAGGATAGGTCTGTTATTGTCAATGTATAGCCTTTAAACATTTTCTAGTATAATTTTAATGTTGACTGTGATTTACAGTTTTGTTCTGTTTTTCTTTGTCTTCTCTAATGAATATTTCTAGATATTGCTCTGAAATAGAATGATTCTATCCAAACATTCACTCATACATCAGTTAGAAACTTGTCACAATTGTTTTAATTCAGGAAACTGAGGTAGAGTTGATGGAGTATTCACCGCAATAAAAAAAAATAACAAAATTAAAATAATTATTATTATTTTTTTTTTTTGGAACATGTTAGATAAGGTGAAACATTGAGCACCTAACAATGGAAACTGAGAGCAGGGGAGATGGAGGTGATGATGAGATTTATTTTTTTCTCTCTGGCCATTTGAAATTGAGTTCATCTTTGGAATACTCTTTGTCTAGCACTAATATTTTGCTTTATCATAGTCAAAACTTACCAGATAAGTTTCCAAATACTTCTTTTTTGGATATTCCATACTTGCTGGGTAGCTTCATGAATTACCTCATGAACATTGCATTTATAGACTAATCCTTATCTTTTTAACATTCACTAATTCCAAGTTGATTGTCAAAACCTTCTGATACTAGTGATGTTCTCTCTCTCTCATCTATCTTTTTATTTTATTTATTTATTTATTTATTTTAGCTGAGCCAGCGTGCCACCTGTTGGCAGCTCAGCGGAAGCTCAGATTGGGCCGGGAATTGAATCCATGATCCTGTTGCTCAGAGCTTGCACTTTTGAGCAAGCTCTTAACCAACTGAGCCACTCGGCTGGCCCTCTCTCTCTCATCTATCTATCTATCTATCTATCTATCTATCTATCTATCTATCTATCTATCATCTCTTTAAAATTAAGTGCCTTCTATCTAGTAGTTAGCCTGGGAATCAACACATTATTGAAATATTGGCAGGGCAATTATTTTATCTGTTTTATAGATGAGGAAACAGAGACATACAAAAAATTAATGACCTGTTAATATCAACAAACTATGATAAGATAGAGTCAGAACACAAACTCAGGGCACAAGGAGGTCTCATTAGTGTTCCCCCTCATAATTCACTCATAAATGAATTGATGAAATTTGATTATATGTGAGTGTGTGATATTTTCAAATGATTACAAGTAAATTGAACATAGCAAATTAAGAAAAAAAAAGTGTAGTTATAGGAGGTTGCATTTGAAGTAAGAAAGGTCTAAATTTGAGTCCTTTCTTTGATACTTCCAGCTCAGTTATTAAGCCACTTTAAAAACCACACGTCTTTAAAGTGAGCCAAAAATTCATTCCAACTTCATAAAATTATTATGAGAATTAAGAAAAAACAGTGCACATAAAGTACTTAATATGAGGCTACCATTAGTAAACACAATAAATTTTAGCTTTTAAAAAAAGTTTTAATCTAATATAAATGGACATGTTGTTAAAACTTTTTATTGGTTGTAGGTAGACTAAGACCTGTGGTTTTCCTTTTTTATGCTGAAATCTCCCAAGTTTGCAGGGCTAGTTAACTACATAGATCAGCAAATTTGCTAGCATACTCTATAAATAATCATTCTTTTGTTACTTGCTGTGAGTTGTGTGTTACCTTTTTCATATATGGTATGTGGCTGTCTTATATCCTCATTTAAGTTGTGTTCTTTGGGCCATGTCTAATTCTGTTTTATTTTCTTCTATTGGTTGCACATAGGAGAGGGGCTTTGGCTCACTGTTACTATATCATCTTATGGTACATGTTATGAGAACAATCTTGTAGATGATGAATAAACAACCAGACCTTAGGTACCAAGCAGTAAATTGCAAGTATATGGGCATCCATGATCTCACTCTACATATCCTTGCCCCTGTTTCTCAACAGAGGTTAAAAATGCTAATTTAGCTCAGTTTAAATCTCTAATGACTAATAATGACTAAGAAAACCTGCAAGTGACTGAATTTTCCTCCAAATGATTGGTTAAGATTTTTTTTTTTGCTGCTAGGCAAAATGGTAACTTGAGACAGATCTGTACTTTAGTGACAGAAAAAGCAAGTTTTATGTTTTTACATACCCAAGATTTTTGGCATGTGCTCTCAACACACATAATGTGTGTGTGTATTAAATCATAACTCTGGTGGTTATCTATGCAGTTCGCTCTGTATTTGTGGCTGTCAATCTTTTGGAAACATGATAGAATTGTACGTCCTGGTCTCTTAGTGGCTGAGTGGGACTAAGTGTCATAATTGGGGTTAAGTGTCATAACTGAAAGTGATATGGTCCCTTCTGAGACAAAACACTTAATTCCTTGTGCAAGAGTCACCTGAATTTCTTTTCTCCCTCTGGCATCACAGCTACCAACACTGAATAATGGCTTATCCATTAGCCTGAGTCTCAGATCATACCCATCCCATATAATCTGGCCTAATACAAAACATAGAGAAGTTTAAAATTAAATTTTACTTCAGAGCAAAAGTGCTAAGCTTATTATCAAGTGCATTCTGCCTATATGCCCTGATAAGGGGCATAAAAACACTGAAAATAAATCCTTCTGAGATATGCATGACTGACACATTCATTCTTACCTGAGGAAAAGTGAAAGCAGAGATGCTATGCCTGAACTGAGGAAGGGAAGATGCACCACTGGGATGGAAAATCAATCTTTTTTCTTCAACAATTACAAGTTTTATTCCTCATAAAGGAAATTGCTAATATTTGAGGACCTCTTTGTTTGGCTGTTAATGTTATTCTGTCGTCTCATCTTTACCATAAACTTACAAGGCACATACTATTGTTTTCATTTCAAAAATCACAACCACTCCCATATCCAAGATATTAAAAATTCTCTTCAAATCAAATGACTAGTGAAATGTTGGACAACAGTTTCAACACAGAGCTATCTGACTAAATTTGATAGACAAACTTTACATCACTCCATGTAGTCTCCTACAGAATGGAGACACACCTGGAATGGTCTCCAAAATTAGATCATTCCTCAAAGCATGAATCACCTTTTGGAGAAAAAATATTTCAAAGATTATTTATGGTCACCTCTAAGCAACATGCTCATCAGAAGGTACATTAACTTAGCGGAAAGGGGCGTGGTTAAAATCTAATATGCAGACGTATCACTGAACTCTACAAGTTCCAGGCCTTTTCATATTTTCTTATTTTATTGTTGCAAATCTTTTATTATCTGAATCTAGTCCATTACATATGATAACACTAGGGATGACATAAGGCTCTCAATTTTAAGTTCAGGCGTTACCTGATCAAACTGTTTCTCCTTAGATGAAACATGGATATTTCTGTTATTTTTGTTTACACTTGCCAACCAAAGTTATCCTATTGTTTGTGTGCAGTTTCTATTTTGCATATGGATTCATTTTAGCTCTTTGAAAAGAATATACATTCTTTAGATACATAGACCTTCTTCTATATCCTCTCCTTAACATCTAGCGGTCAGTAACTTCTTATCTTCCCTAGATTTATAAATAACTATGTTATCATATTTGAGTAATCACATTTTAATTCTTGAAATTATCCAGATAATTTACTCAACTTTTCAATATTTATTGTAATTTATAAAATCTAAAACTCCTCAATGCTATAAAGCATGATTCATGGGATATAAACTGACTTTGGAAAAAAATTAATGGGACGTCACTGAAAGGTTTTAAATACTTAAGTGACTGACATCCGAATCTCAATATCCTTCCCTTAAAAATTAACATTTCGGGCCAGCCGAGTGGCACGGTGGTTAAGAGCTGGCTTGGGATGCCAGCGGCCCCGGTTCGGATCCCACATATGAGGGCCAGTGACACTACCCTCTACAGCTAAGATGATGAACAACAGCTCCACCTGGAGCTGGGCTGCTGTGAGTCCCTGGGACGGTATAGCTGCAGCCCCTGCTGCAGTGGGCTGCCATAGGCTACAGTGAGTAGACGGCAGCAAATGTGTGTGGCCAGCAGCCAGTGTGAGCTGCAAGAGACGCCATGATCGGCCATCCAGAGGCCAGTGACCGATCTGCCTCCCCCAAGAAGAGCGCAACGATGATACCAACATGGGCCAGTGAAGCAACGTCCTCCACAACTAGACTGAAGAACAAGAGGACAGCAACTTGTCTGTTTCCCTTCCCCAATTCTGTAATGCTGTTCCCCTCCCCCAATTCTCCAGTAAAATCTTTAAAAAAAAAAAAAAAAGAACATTTCCACTTAGACAATTCACAGGTCTCTCAGATTCAGTATTTTCAAATAAAATTTCATCATCTTTCCATCTTAACTAAAGGTTGCACCTGTGTTCTTTATATCAGGGGGTAACATTGCCATATCCTAATAGGCCCTCTATTTAACTTCCTTTGTATTTAATCAATCACTAAGCACTGTTTTTTTTTCCCTTATATTTGTTCAATTTTTCCCTAACTTTTATGTCTTCAATTATGTTCAGAGAAAGACCTTTGTCTTGCCATGAATACTGGAGCTGCCCTCCTATTGCTTTTCCAGTTTCCTTCACTGCCTATTTATACACTGGATCCAAATGGATAGGATATTAAAACTCACATTTTTTCTTTTATTTTTGATGTTTCTATAAACCTCATGTGATAACTTGTCAGGTATTTTATCAATCATGGGCCTTTGTCTCCCTTGGAGGAATCTTAGTAATCTTAAGTTTCAAAAGCTCTATTCGTATCTTTGGGAATCCACTTTTCCAGTCTAATCAACTACTCCTTTATTCAAAAGAACACAAGTGCTGATAGGTTCACCTCCTTAGCAAAATTATAAATGTCTACTTGACATGTTACCAGAGAATTTTAATAAGGACCAACAGAGGCTAAACTAATATTAACTTTATTGTATTTATATTATATACATGCATTTTTACATTACTGTACTCTTTTTTTTAATTAAAATTTTTTTGCATGACAATGGTTAGTAAAGTCAATAGGTTTCAACTGTAAAATTCTGTAATACATCATCTCTACACCACACTGTGTATTATTCTATTCTTGATCTTATATTATTCTCAACTCACCACACAAAAATTTGCAATGAGTATGAACTGACAGTAGAGAATTGAACAGGGGTCAGTACACTTTTGAGATGGAAGAGCCTCCAGGGTCAGCAAACTGCTTTGCGAGGCACATACGGCTCTTTGGGTACTTACATGTGACTCTGAAGTAAAATTGAAAATGAAAATAAAACTATCATAGTTTCATTTATAAAATTTTTAAAGGGTATTATTCACATAATGTTGATTACGTGAAAATATATTTATGGCTCTTAAATAATTTTTCAGTTGTGGTAAGAGACAGGGTTGGCTCTTCCAGGGGTCAGCAAACTTTTGAGATGGAACGTGGCCACATGTGGTTTGAGAGCTGCAGTTTGCCGACCCCTGGAATAGAAGAACAGTCATGATTTCAGTTACATTTCAAATGTCTTATTATGTTTTTTTTTTCCTTAAACAGTAAAGCCTGACAATATTTCATCCAATAATCCACTTCCATTTCTCTCTGTGAACATTCTACACTTTCATGCAGATTCAGTGAGGATTTTTAAAACTCTAACCTATTTCTGAAGTAAATTTGCTTCTTTTCTTTCCTTATATAGTAGCTGGCATGCTTTGCCAGATGGGTGTCTTCATTTCTCTACCCCATTTTTTTTTCTTTTCTTATGCTTTCTATCTTATTTTAAAAGCCAAAACCTGAAATCTGTGTGTGAGTGTGAGCTGTGTTAAAAGTTGATCCCCTTTCACTTTGGGGAACTTTCTAATGTATGCACAATTGGCTATTTATCATATACAAAATTCTGAGGGCTATCTCGCTCATTCTGTCTACCTAATTTTCAGTGTTAGAGAATTCCAGGCACATGAAATTTTTATTTTTGTCATGGTCCTGAAATTTATGATGTTTGTCATTTTTTTTTTCCTTTACAAACCAAGAAGAGGATAGCTTTCATAATTACATTGCCAGATTTCAATGTGGTACCCACATTTACTCAAAATATGACAATAGGTCAATTCTTTAATTCTATAATTCATTTTCTTTATCTGAGAAACAAGAGTAATGTTATCTAGCTTATGCTTTTATGAGTGGATAATGTGATCTCTTTGACCTTCTTGGAGGCAAGAGAGGAGTGCATGAAAGAAGGGGTGAGGGACAGGTAGAAATATTTAAAAGCATCTCCTAAGAGAGGGTTGTAGTGGCAGTATAAATAATTAGATTACAATAATGGGTAATCTTTTTGAGTGTTATACTTTCAACATCACACCCTTTTGTATATATGGTTCTATATACTATTTATAAATCACTCTAAAATAAATATTTCTATATATTAACTTCTGGGTCAACTAGTTAAATGCTACCTTGGCAGAAACATACTTTGCTTTTATTAATAATTCTTTTTTCATACCTAATCTTAAGTAACTACCTTTGATTTTTAGAATAATCAAAACTAACTGTTCATATCTTCTGCTGATATTAACACTGCATTGGAATTTAATATGCTTTATTTTCTAAGAATTCTTTTCCCCCTAACACATCATTCATGCAACAATTAGTGTTGCAATTTGAACGAAGTTATCATATTGATTCCAAAGCAATTTTCTACTCAATCTATCAATGATACCTTTTCAGTATCTGTTCTATGTTCATCAATCAGTATTTATGATGGTGAAATCATATAATTCAAAAATTGACCCAGTATTGAACCCAGTAACCCAGTAAACTTGGCTTTAATAACATGCTATGTAGCTGAAAGAAGCAAATATTTGGAAACCACTGTGTGCTCAGAAAATCACAGTATTCAGGGGGAAAATGGGGTGTCAAGATCACAAAAGCAATTTACAAAACCATTCAGAATAATATTATATTTCAAATAAACTGGGAAACCAGTTTAAATACATCAGGTGACAATTATATTCAGAATAAGCCTAAGACTTATTGTGTTAAAAACTGCTCCATTTTTTGTTTTGCTATTTTTTCAATATATAATAAAATTTAATCCATAAACACACTATAAGAATAAATTATAAATAAATTTATGAAATTATCATTTATATAAGTGGAAAGCAGTATTATTTACAAGAAGTAAGTTCTAGTCAAAATTCTATATCTAATTAGTTGAATTCTTGGGAAATGATTGGGTTATGATTACTTTATATAGAAAACCAAAAGCTGCATCACAAGATTACAGGAAGAAAGTGATAAAAGCAAAAGTGTTCTGTAAATTATCAATCTTAATTCTTTCCTTTTAGAAGAACAACATGAGTCTCTTTTTTTTCTAAGTTCAATTTCAATCATGTAGCTGGCATGGTTCCTATAGGGTTTAGATGCCAAGCTAAGGGGTAAAAAAAAGCAAAGCTCTTGAATCAATTCTATATCCTTCAATCCATGTATATGTCAGGGAGAAGTGGGGGACTGTTAACTCTTTTGCTTATTGAAGAGTTATCAGAATCAGATTCTAGCTCATAGCAATCCACAGAAAGACCTCCTATAGACCATAATTCAGAGGTCACCTCTGCTATTTATAAGTCATATGCACTTGAGAAAATATAACACCTCTTAAAGTTATCTTTCAGTTTCCTAATCAGAAAAATGGAGTAGTTTTAATAACAAAAAAAGAATATAAACCACCTGAAGTACCTGAAATAAAGTAGCTGCTCATCAATGATTAAATGTGTCTTCCTTTCTTTCCTGTTACTGATCTATTAATCAATTCCTTTTTCTATGTAAGACTCCCTCTAGTAATATCCCTTCATACATTTAAAAACATACAAACTTATTTTCCATTACTTTGTAATTATTTGTCTAATTTTGTTCAAGTTTACTTTTTTTTTTTTCTAAATACAAAGGTGGTTGAAGTATTACTTTATTTTACACTCTATGTTCTTTCTTTTTTTTTAAGAGGACAATGTCACTGGCCCTCGTATGTGGGATGCGAACCGGAGTCGCTGGCATCCCAAGCCAGCACTTAACCACCACGCCACTAGGCCGGCCCTCAAGTTTACTTTTAATTAACAGAAAATATTTATGTAATTTATACTCATATGATTTTCCCAAAATTTGTATTTTTGGCATTGACTGTCCTGGATTTCAGTATAATGGCTGAATGGAAGAGAAATATTTTTGGTTCCCAAGCACATTTGCAATGCATTCCTAATATGTGTACTTATTGTTCTTCTCTTCTTAAAATTTCATGCTTTATCCTTTTCTGAAATCTGCAGAATACTCATCTATGTGTTGCCCTCACTTGATTATTTTGAAATATTTAAATCATAAGCCAAGCACTCATATTTCATAAAGGAGATATGTCTTTTTTTTAATTCCTTTATTCTATTACCAGGATGTATTTTCCATCTATATATGACTTTTTGTTAGAAAAATAATTGTAATTGTCTGAGTTGTACCCTGCCCTACCTCTATGTTTAGCATTTGCATTGTGAAATCTCATTGTTTAGTTGGGTAGTATGATCATTTTACGTAATTTTGAGGCCCATCACCATTCCAAATATACTACTCAAATCATACCAACTTAGATACCAAATTTGCTGAATATCATCTGTAATTTTAATAAAAATTTTATCTTTATTTTTAACAATATGCTATAAAAGTAGATTAGGCAGAAAAATCTTTATGTAAGGTCCTGAAGTAACCACCAATAATCATCCAGCCAAATGACCAAAATACCACTTATATTTAGGCAAAATTGTTCAATTGATTTCTGATCCAATAAATTCATGTTGCATCTCATCTTAATTTTCCCTTGCAGCTTCAAGTTGTGATGAGAAATATTATCAAATTTCTTACTGATACCTATGTCAACCTAATTTTTCTAATATCTACTCATCTATTATATTTCCCAAATAAACTAATGAGATTAGTATGATATTAATTGTTCAAGTGAACCCAGGCTAATGTTAATGGACTTTGATTATAGAATCTTGCCCAGGATCAACACTAAGTGAGCTAGTCCACAGTTTGCTTATTCCATTTGAGTCTCCATTGTAAAAATCAATATGTTTCCAATTTTACAGATATTATTCTATTTGCAATAATGACTCGATAATCACCAATGGCCATTCAGAGATGGTGCTTACTAGTTCTTTCGCTATAGCATCAAATTTGTGTGCTGGGGAACTTGAAATAGTTGAAACTTCTAGTTGTTCACATAAATATCTTGATCCATCGTAACCATCATCTTGTAAAACTGCCTCTGTTGTTTGTGTTTGTGCTATTTTAATCCAGTGGCCATTTACTTGACAGAATATAAGGCCAAATATGGATTAAGGTGTTCTTCTTTTCCATCTAATTCATCATTTAGCAATTTCAATACCTCTTTGAAAAAAACTCAGATATAAATGAAATAAGAAAATCTATACTATTGGCCTCTTATTCTAGATTATTAAACATAACAATGCATGTTTCATTTTGTCATTTTTTTCCCCCCAAAATCTTTCAAGATGATTTTGAAAAATTCCTGGATGACAGAAACTAGTCTCAGCCTCATTGTTTGAATACACTAGTGTATCATAACCCGTGCAGTATTTACTGTATCTCAGGCATTTTTTTTTTTACAACTAAGAACTTTTACAAAATATGACTTTAACATTATTACAGTGAGTCAAGGTGTTACTTAATGTAGATAATTTACATTCTAGTGTTATTAGGTAATAAAGAAAACATAAAGTGGTTCATAATTTTTGAACAGTTGAAGGATGACTACATTATGACTATTAAATATCATGTGTGTTTTGGATAGATAGATAGATAGATAGATAGATAGATGATAGATTATTTTATGTGTTTATTTTTGCAAATGTATATGAGATTTTCTAGGTTATAAAGCCAGAATAAAATTTTCTGAATAATAGGGTGTGGCTTTTTTTCAAGTTTACTGAGTATCAACAAAATGTTTTTCATATTGGTTGTAGAAATATGCACTTTTTTAGCAGTATATTAGAATTCTTATAGCTCCACATTCTATTTTTTGTCTTGTTTCTCCCCTGCCCAAGTTTTATTGAGACTTAATTGACATATAACACTGTATTTCTTTAAGTATATAACATGATTTGATATATGTATATATTTTGTGAAATTAACACAATAACTTTAGGTAACATCTGCCATCTAACATAGTTATAATATTTTCTTGTGATGAGAACTTTTAAATATAATCTCTTAACAACTTTCAAATATACAATACAACATCATTAACTATAGTCACCATGTTGTACATTACATTTCCAGAACTTATTTATTTATAACTGGAAATTTGTACATTTGGACCCATTTCTCCTACCCCCTCAGCCCTTAACTCTGGCAATCTCCACTCTCTTCCCTGCTTCTATGAGTTAGGTTTTTTTTAGTTTCTACATATAAGTGAGATCAGACAGTATTTGCCTTTCACTATCTGACGTATTTCACTTAGTCTAATGCCCACAAGTTCTATCCATGGTGTTGCAAATGACAGGATTTACCTGTGTGTGTGTGTGTGTGTGTGTGTGTGTGTGTGTGTGTGTGTGTGTCTGTGTCTGACTAGCATATATATTACGGGCAGTCAGGTTGTTTCCATGTTTTGGCTATTTTATATAGTACTAAAAAAAACAGGGGATGCAGATATCTCTTTGAGATAGTGATTTTTGTTTCCTTCAGATATACACCCGGAAGTAGGACTGCTGGATATTATAAGTAGTCCTATTTCTAATTTTTTGAGGAACCCCCACAGTGTTTTCCATAATGACTGAACTAATTTACATTCTCACCAACAGTGTGCAAAGGTTCCCTTTCCTCCACATCTTCACCAGTATTGTTACTGCATGTCTGATCCAACTAAATAGGAGCTTATAAAAGACTAGATCAGGTACATCAGCTGCTTCTATCCTTTGGGTTTTGTTCTAAGGAGACCTGTCTTTGTTTTAATATTGTATGCATGACATTTCTTTTGGTCTGCTTGTCTCTCCCTGTTCCAAGATTATAGTGTGCTAATTGTTCCTAATTTCTAAAAAGGCTTTCTTTGTGACAGAGAACTCACCTGCAACATGACTCTTCTTTCTGTAATTTAACTGATCACATCAAATGTATTTTTTGTACTCTATAGCAATAAAGTTTTAATAGAATAAGGTTAAGGAACAAATAAATATATAAATAACAATAATCACTTTGAAAATTGAAAAGGTGTTTTAAGTTCTTCTGAGACTCAATGACATCAGAGCATTTTCCAGAGTATTTAGTCAAGTGTTGAAATCTTATTAGTTCTGAATTAAAGCTTTATTTTTATAGTAAGAGATAATGCCAGTGAATGCATCAACAAGCATATGAGTTATAAGCTTCTTGTGGGCTAGGGCCATTTTACTTTTACTTTCTGCTCCCTGTGTATGTAATAGTACAGTAAATCTAGCAGGTATTTGATTAAAATCAGTAATTTCATTTGAAATTCACTATATATATATTATATATATATATATATATATATATTTTTTTTTTTCCTGCAGGTAGCAGAATACCTGCTTCAAAGTAGTTTAAAAAATAAACATTGTTTATTTTGGTTAAAAGCTGGTTTTGGGATGCCAGTGGCCCTGGTTTGTATCCCACATATGAGGGCCAGTGACACTGCCCTCTACAGCTAACAACATCTCCACCTGGAGCCGGGCTGTGCGAGCCCCGGCGATGGTGTAGGCTGCAGCCCCTGCTGCAGTGGGCTGACATAGGCTGCAGTGAGTGGCCCGCAGCCAGCGTGAGTGGCCAGTAGCCGCGGTGAGAGACCATCCAGAGGCCGGTGACCGATCTGCCTCACCTGGGAAGAACACAATGATGATACCAACATGGGCCAGTGAAACAACGTTCTCCACAACTAGACTGAAGAACAGAACAGACAGCAGCTTGTCTGTTCCCCTCCCCAAATTCCCCAGTAAAAATCTTTAAAAAATAATAATAATAGTAATGTATTCTCCAGAATGGCCTACATTGTAGGAATTTCAATAAATAAAATTTGTGTATATATTAATGAGACTTAATTTCTCACTGATAAAGCAGAATTTATATATCCAAAAGATAGTTATTTTTTCTGTAAAAACTAACATGTACAATTTGTAGTCTATCATTAAACTTCTCCTGGGATTTCCATTTGGAGATTGTCTTTAGATTCTAAGTCACCTTTTTTTTCCTCTCTTGATTGTGTCTGTGTGTGTGTGTGTGTGTGTGTGTGTGTGTGTGTGTGTGTGTTAGGGGGAGAAAATAAAATAGAGTTTTTGGGACCATGATTCAATTGATTCCCCTTGTTAAAAATAATTTCTACACCCAGTAATTATTTATGGACTAATCTTGTTATTAAGACATAGGGGTTAAAAATGAGGTTGGAATCCTGCTTTTGTCTCTTGTGTCTTTGGACAAACATATTCATCTTTCTGATGAATCAGAAAGTGTGAGAAAAGCAACTTATTTATTTCCCGAATTCCATAGTTGTAACATCTCAACACCAACCTTGGAAGTGCTGCTTCCAAGCAAAGGATTACTATTAATTTCTTTCAGTCCCTGTTATTACATTAATAAAACATATAGAGAAATAGAGATTATTTCAAAGGTAGATTAGCAGGATTAAAAAAAAAATCATAAAAGATCCAGAAGCGTCTCTGCTATATGTAAGGACTTAATAAATATGCGTTGTGATCATTGGCCTCGTGGTAGTAAAGTACATTTATGAGTAAACGAATGTGAGTTCTGTTTTTGTTTCCTAAACCACTCTAAATACAGTTTTATAAAAGTGCCAATAAACTCTTGAGTAACCATATCATTACTAGAAAAAAGTATATGTTTATAGATTATAAAGTGAAAATATTTATTCAGACCTATTTGTTTTGTTCTCAATATTATTTCTTAACATTTCTGATTTCTTTTATATATCTAACAATGTATATGTATTTTAAATATTGCAAGTTTTCTTGCATCAATATTTCGGTAACTTAAATTCAATAAGTGATCCTCAAGTGTCTAGATTATTTACACTACTATAATTTGCCTGACAATTGGACTCAATCTAATATTGTCTTTCTGATGAGCATGGCAATCTTAAGATATGAAGTATGTGATGGACAATTGCTCTGAATACCCTTGCTGGCTTCATAAAACAGGCATCTTGGAATGTGCTGAGCTTGTGAAATAGGTATCCAAAGTAGGAAATGGTTAAGATTTGTAACTTAAATTGGCCATTATATGAAATGAACAAAAGTAACTTCCATTTCCTGAATAAGGAGTGATTTCTTTCCTTCTGTGAATTGTATGGAAATCAGTATGAGAAGTGAATAAAAGAAATTAATAGTAATCCTTTGCTTGGAAGCAGCACTTCCAAGGTTGGTGTTGAGATGTTACAACTATGGAATTCGGGAAATAAATAAGTTGCTTTTCTCACACTATTGAAAACCTACATCCACACAATTAAGCCTGGTACCCCCCTTATTATTAGGAGGTAACTTGTGCATGTGAGGTGAGGTCTACATTGTATAAATCAGAATGGAA
The DNA here is from genome assembly GCA_033961575.1 of Aselliscus stoliczkanus. Classification (NCBI taxonomy): domain Eukaryota; kingdom Metazoa; phylum Chordata; class Mammalia; order Chiroptera; family Hipposideridae; genus Aselliscus; species Aselliscus stoliczkanus. The sequence continues at coordinate 89,109,350 of CM066730.1, forward strand.
AAAGCAGTTACATGGAGAAATAGGAAAGGGCAGACAGCTATATGGATTCCCTATTTCCTACTTGCTATTATGTGCATTTGGCATATTATGCCTAATATGTGCATACTTATAATGCACATATGTAATGCACATGTGCACACACATACACACACACACACACACACACACACACACACACACGCATTTCTGTTCTCTATTTGGGGTTCCCCATATGGTTTACCTGGCCAGAAGGAATTCATTTTATTTCTTTTTTTATCAAAAATACCAATCTTTTTGCTGTATTAATAATATTTTTTCCTATAAACTCTGTATTTGTCTTTTTGCACTTCCACTCTCAATATCCACAATTAAAATCATAATTGCATCTTGCCTTATATGGTTTGCCACTTTGCTTATTAAAATTGTAATATTCAAAATATACAGATAACAAAAGATGAATACAAGTCACGTTTGACTTCTGCAATTGCAAGAGGTGCTCAAAGTGGTTATCATCAGCTTAATTTTAATACAGTTTTTTCCTTTCTAAACTGTGTATACATTTTTTAGCACCCTCTGTGTATACACACACATGCATGCACATGCACACTTATACATGTGTCTTGGCATTTTAACCATTTTGCATTTAAGATAACTAACACATGCCTAGAGAAAATAGGATTAGCATTAGTGTAAGCCATTTTAAACCATTTAAAAATATTTTTGTTCATTTATAGTGTTTATTTAATTCTGTGTTCATATTATGCCTCAAATTTTGAATATGCATGATAATGGATTTTTTTCTTCATAGGGATTAAATGAGACAATATGTTTGTGTCTTATGTGTGGATTTTATGTATACATTTATAGATTAATTTGCATGTTGAACAGATATTGACATAGTCCCTATTATGTGTGGTGGTATTCTAGAATCTAGATAATGGAAACAAGAAGGGGGCACTTATCAAAGCAGACAAGGTCCCTCACCCCCTAAAGCTTCAATGTACTTGAGAGACAAAAATAAATATACAAAGCAGGCAAATACTAAATAATGTTAATGCTAAGAATAACATTAAATTGAGTGTTGTTTACACTGTGGGTACTGCAATGCCTCAGTATAAAGGCCCTGCGGCAGAAAACAGCCTAAGTTGTTGTCTGAAGAGGAAAAAAGCTATTAGATGGCACTTGATGAATAAGAGAGTGGTTCTTGATGTGATCAAAGAGGCAGGCAGCTGTCAGAGCATGTGAGCCAAAGAGGCCAAAATAACAAAGTTTGAACGTTATTTAGAATTTGAACAGCAGCTATTGGGTTTCCAACAGGTAAGTGACCATAAGATTTACATTTTAGCAAAAATTACTTATGCTGCATTACAGAGAGATAAGAAGGTTCTCAGGGCAATTAGTTAAGAAGCTCCTGCAGAATTTCAGTCAAGAGATGATCAGGAATCACCCAGCAAGTTGGAAACAGCAATGGAGCAAAGTGGATAGGTTTAGTATACACATAAAATATTAATTCTAAAGTGAGCAGGAGGGTTAAATATGAGTAATTTTGGTGTGAATATACAATGTGTGTCACGTGCTTTGCTATTATAATTATTCTCATTATCGTTGCCTAAATCCCAGAATGATTATGGTTTATCATATAGCAGCTTAGCGGAGTAGTAGAGACAGATGGCCTGGATATTGGAGAAATTGTATAAACCTTCTGTGCTTCACTGTTTTCATCTGTGAAATGGGGAATAATAATGTTACATAACACAAGAGTTGGTGGAATGATTAATGTACGTAAAGTGCTAACAATAGTGTGCAGTTCTAGTAAATGCTACATCATGTTCAAAACAAAACAAGCAAACAACTGTCACGGCTGAAAGTTTTTTTTCTGAAAGACAGGTTTTTTTGAACCAAATGCTAACTGTCCTCCTTGCCCCGCCAAGAAAAAAACAAAACAACAACAACAAAAACAAACAAACCCACGTCCTGGAGTTGAGGAGTGCTTTCATACATTATGTGTGGGGAGAGAGAAAGATGTAAGTTGTTTTGAAAGAGTTTACAATAGTTATAGATAATGGGGGCAGGATAAGGTGAAGCAAAGGCAGTTTTATAATAGGAGCACAGCCTGTAAGGAAGAAATAGTTACTACTTATGATTGGTTATAGGCAACTGTCCTGAAAGCTCATGCATATGCAGAATGGGGTGGAGTAATAGATGCTGCAAGTTGATTCAACTCTCCAAGTACAATTAGGAATGCGAGTAGTCTTTTGTCAGTTGGCCTCCGAGTACTAACAGGCAAAATGCTCTATAGTTCTCTCCTTTTGGGGCCAGCTGTAATTTAATTTAGAACACCTCCGAAAATTTGTTTTGTCAATAATAATATGATTAAAATAATAGTTTAATCATAATTCAACATTTTTGAATGTCCACTATGCAGCATCAATATGATTTAATGGAAAGACAAATGCATTTGGAATTCAACAAGCCTGTGCTTGAACTTCAGCTCCACAATGCATCATTTCTTCTTGGCTTGGAACACGTTGCTTAGCCTCTCTATAAAACAGAGATATTAGGACCGGCCGAGTACCGCGGTGGTTAAGCACTGGCTTGGGAAGCCAGCGGCCCCGGTTTGGGTCCCACATATGAGGGCCAGTGACACTGCCCTCAAAAACAAACAAACAAACAAACAAACAAAAAAAACCAGAGATACTAAATTTTACATTACAAGAGTAATGCAAGGATTAAATGAGATATTTGTAAATCACTCAACCTTGTGATTGGCACTGGGAAGAAACCTAAATATTAGTTACTGTGGAAAATTGAATGTTTCTAATTCTTGATTTCCTGCTTTCTATACAAATTTACTGATACTGATCTTAGCTATGTAACTCTTTTTTGCCATGTTGCCCACATGAGTCAAGGACAGTCTTTATGTGTGCAGGCTTTGGCTTGTCTTCTTGTGCTCCTGTGATGTTTCGTGAGAAGACCAGGGCCCATACTGGTCCAAAGAAAATAAGCAACATGTGGACCAGACCCAAGACTAGTCTGAAACCTGGAACAAAGTTCAATGAAGCCACCATTAACCCAAAGACTTGTGGGCAAGAAAATAAGCATTTTCTTGCAGTCTACTGGGATTTTGAAGACGTTTGGTATGCATTTTTATTGCAGGCAAAGTTGAGTAATACTTTAGCTTTTTCTTTTCTTTCTTTTAAATCATGCCAGTTGCCAGTATTTAAATTGTATCCAAAACATAATTCCATAAAACTTAAAGAATTCTCAACTGTAGCTCTCTAGGGCTATAAACAGAGCAGAGGCTATATAATAAGCCTGATGAGCTCAGGGGGCCACATGGCAGGCCTGAGAAGCTCAGTGACTGGAAGTAACCATACAGGATGGTGTCTCATCATAAACTCCTAACTAGGCAGGACCTAGTGGTTAGTCGTGTCCCAGGCTTATAGCTTCCTTAGCAAAGGTCAATCTTGACCTTAAATAAGCTCTGACCATTGTTCTTATGCATCTAACATACCATATTTTTGAAATGTCAGGATACTTTTTTCTCTAGACCTCCTCAAAATCACAACTACAGGCACCAGAGCACAAGATCATCAGAACATGAGACCACTGGCCCCCTCATTTTTATCTTGTTCCCAGCATACCATCTCTATGTGCTATTAATGTTAACTATCCTGTACCCATCATTGTAAAGGAAGTACATATTTCTCTATTTTGCTTTTTATCCAATCCTAGAGATTTCCGCACTTTGCTTTCTCTTGCCTCCTTAATCTACCACCAATAGATTCCATGTCTCTTCCTTCATTTTCTCCTTTGATTCTAAATGCATGTAAGGAAATGCAAAACTGCCATTCTCCAGAGCATTTTCTCAATCCATTGAGATTTTGTTTCTGGGCATGTCCTCAAAATTTTGTCTCAAATAAACTCTTACAAAACTTTTCCACTGGCTGGACATTTGTTCATTGACAAGAATTTGAACTGTAGTTAATATTAAGTATCAGTAACCAGAGTTTGTGAATAGTAACCCTGTGGCTAGCATTGTGGTGGATTTTCTTGATAAAAAAATCAAAACAAAACAAAACAAAAATACATGAAGCTTGATAAACTTACGATGTCCCTCTGGAAACACACTGTGAGTCCTTCATGAGGTCACCTGTCCCAGGCATGCTTCAGAACTCTGACAGGGAGGAAATGGAGCAGGAAAATTTTCGTAGACAATACCAGTGTGAATTCTACATGAATTCTGAATCACTTTAGCCTTACAGATACTGCTATGAAAAGCACAGGAATCCTTATTCACTCCCTAATGATTGCTTTTTCTGAGGACTAAGGAAAAGCAGCCCTCTCTCCCTGCCCCAGAGCCACAGTCTCCTGGCTGCACACTCATCTTCCTGCCTAATGGGACCTGCATCCCTCAGAGGCTACTGACAAGACAACCTTCGGGTTTGATCAAATTCATCTTCTGACTGCTGTTTTTGTCTCTAATGAGCCAAAGTGACACTTTACATTGAAATGTAAAAGGGGATGTCCACTGATTTACTGTTTTATTAGATTTTTGATTGGAAACAGAGATGAGCTGTGGCCTTACATGGAATACCGCCCATCTTTCACATCTGAAGGTTTCGGATTTGAACATGGTGAGTTATTTATTCTCACTTTGTCAGGCTCTGTAATTGCAGATACAGAGCTTTCAAGGAGAGATGGAATGCAATTGCTCAAAGAGGAATTCTGAGTAGGTGCAATCAAGGTACCTCACCCAACCTGTTAACTGTACTTCAATGGTGAAGGAAAGAAGAAAGAAAGTGGAATGAAGAAAGGGAGAAAGAGAGGGAGGGAGGAAGAGAGAAGAAAAGAAAAGAGGAACAGCCATCTCTTGAACAATTATTATAAGACAAGCATGTACTAGGTACTTCATGATATGTGATGCATATGTATTTATATGCTCAATGGATTATAGACGTTATTCCCTGAGATCTATATATTAATAGACCCATTTTACAGATACTAAGTTTGAATACATTGCTTAACATCCTAAAACTAATAAGAACCTTTGTTTAAATATGAATAAAATAATGAATATAATGATTTCAAAAATAGTAATCTCATTGTACCCTTGCAACAACTGTCTGAAGGTATTTTATTATTATTCAGATTTAGAGGAAACCAGCTAATGAAGGTTTAACAGCATGCAAAAAGTCATACAGCTTATAAACCGCAGTGCCATGCTCACCCTGGAGTTGTGTAACTACAAAGCTCCTGCTTTTCTACTTCTAATTAATGAATGTACTTATATTTGATGAGAGTATAAAGACAAAACTCACTTTGTTTTCCAAACATGTTTTGGGAGAGAAGTGTGGTTGGCGATTTGGATAAACCTTGAGCAGAACAGAATCTGTGCTGGTTCATATGTCTTGCCTAATTTAAATAGTTTCCAAGTTTTTTGTTTTTTTCCTTTTCAGTTGTTACAAAGTAAAATCTCTCTTTCCCACCTCTCAACTAACCACTAATTGCATTTCTCCGATTTAGCAGATATGCACTTCTGTCAACTACACCAGTTTCCCTTTCTGCTACAGAAGCAAGGTTTCAGTGGCAATTAGGAATAATTGTTATGATTTCTCCCCCCTACCTAACGCTGGTATCCAACAGAGCAGCACATCCCATTAGCTGTTGAAGACAAAAATGTTCAAAGAGAAATACATCTTTTGAAAACCAAGCATCATTAAGTCTAGGATACAATAATCTTTATTAAGTCTTTCTCTGGGCAACACAAAATTGATGATATATAAAAACAGGAAAAAAAAAAAGGAATACAATGTTGGTTTTCTTCAGACAAGTGTCAAACATTAGAGGAATTAGGTGAGGTGGGCAAAGGGGCAACTATATTTTATGAAGTAAGAAGTGATCCCAAAGGATTCTTCAAGTTTTCCCTCACTTAAATTCCAAAATGGAGTCATTCCTTTGAGTTATCAATTCATGAAGAGTTCTTATTTAAAATAAAAATTCCCTTTGAAGTGATTGAAGGGGACCAAAGTTTTGCCATTCCAAAATATGCTTTTTGGAATATTAATGGTTAAGCTGGTTATTAAGAAATAAAAGACTTAGAAAGTACCTTTGGCTCTCCCCTGGCATATAAACCTCAAATATCCAGTACATCTTCAGTTCTCATATTCTTATGGCACCACAGCATGTGTATCCATAATACATGCTGGCCATTTTCTCCTGTTCATGTCTCATGTTAATTTAATTATGAGCCCAGCTAGAAGAACTTAGAAGGTGAGACGGGAAAGTTGTTTTTTTTGTTCTTTTTGATCCCCACTTGAAAAAGTGTAGAGCTGTGTGTGTGTGTGTGTATGTGTGTGTGTGTGTGTGTGAGAGAGAGAGAGAGAGAGAGAGAGAGAGAGAGAGAGAGAGAGAGAGAGAGAGAGAGACTGTGTGTAATTGTGGTCAAGGGAGGGTGGAACTCATTCTGAGACATTTGGTGCCTTTACGACCTTAGTGCTTATCTATGGAGAAGGCACAGAGTAGCAGAATAGTGCTTTCAGGAGATGACTCAAAGTACTGAGATGTTTTTATTAGTAAAGTCCTAGGCACCTGTCCCCCCGAAAGACTTTCACCTAAATTCTTACCTGTGATATCTGGTAGTTGTAAAAAAACTTCACTAATTACCTTGGGATTTATCTAAATTTGCTTTCATCTAATTGCAGTGGACTTATAATGTGGTAAAGGATTTAAAAAAAAAATGTCACCCAAAACTCAGGTTTGCAAGAACTGCTCTAGAACTTAGGAAATAAATCATGTAGAAATTTAAAAAACACACTTCACTTACTCCATCAACACAACAAAGATTGAAGAACAACTTGGCTGGTCCCCTTTCCCAATTCCCTGACACTGTTCCCCTCCTCCAATTCCCCAATAAAATCCCCCAATAAAATCTTAAATATATATATATATATATATATATATATATATATATATATATATATATATATATATAGTACTGATGCTGTTTCAATAGTCATCCATAAATGTACATAATTTGATTACTAAGTTTTTATTTCATCCTACTTTTAGCTGTAAATATAGACTTTGGCATTTAATCATAGGGCAAAATGAATATTTGCCTCAATATTTAGCAAGAGGTCTTCTTGTTCTAAAATACTTCCTACTCTCCTTTCTTATGTCGCCACCATTCAAGACACCATCTCATTAGAAAAGACAAGAACTTAGTCTCCTGGTTAAAGAACTCTTGGTTGCAGCCCTCTGCAGTTGGAATTTTATCATGGCAGTTTAATTTGATCATGAAATTAGGAAGCTTATTTCATGACCCTGATGAAACAAAGAATACCATGGGAGGTGAGGGTCATGGTCAGAAAGCTACCTAGGAATTTGAGCCCAGGTTCATTGAGAGGAGGCCGTTAGAGGTGGTGGTGGGCATGGCTGAAAACCAGATCTCTTGTGAATAGTCATACCCACAAGACCTGCATTTTCAACACTTAGTTTTATGTAGATACCAAACAAGTGGGTCGTAGCCCCTTTTGATATTAATTGCAAGGCCACTGTTTCCCTACCCCATTGCAATTTTCCTTAATAACATAGTAGGAATTTTGGAAATGTCAGCACAATTTCCCTGTTGGAATTAAGTTGCTCCATATTAAATTCACTGCAACTTCCATAGCAAACTTCCAGCCTAGGATTCAGGGTTTTTTTTGTCTCAGCAGTTTTGCTTCAATCATAACTTCAAATGTAACTTTATGTACTCCTGAACCCTAATCTCATCGGTCATCTTCAAATAAAACTCACCATATGGACATTTTATCTGGAACTGCATGGACCTGCTTGGATCTCTTCTGCATATCTGGGTCGTAAACATGAGGGCAGGTGATTCGGAGAGCAGCTTCCTGCTGCCAACGAGGAACACTGTTATATGAGATCTGAAAGGATTAGCTGTTTTCACTCTGCCTTGGGGCTGTTCTACTGAGTTATTTTCCAGCAGTGGAATTTATTGAATAATACTGTTTGCAACTTGAGGTTTGGGGCTGTTGGACTTTAAAGTAAGAGACTGTAGGGAATAGAATCAAAATGAGTTTTCATAGTGATGTGCTTCATTTTTCCTTTGCAATTACCTCAAAAAAACAAGTTCTTCCCATGGGTCCCCAAGTGCCTCCTCAGAGAACATAGCAACACAGAAAGTAAGCACAGATATTATGTGTGCAGGTGAAGAATCAACTTCTCAAGGCACTCTCTCTTGCCCTAATTAAGAGAAAATGTTAGAACAGAGTAGGAAACATACAATTTCACAGCTGGATTTGGCACCAGTGATCAAAGGCTTCCTTGTGGGAGAAACCCTAATCATTTTTAAACCAATGAGGGTTGACTGGTAAAACAAAAGCATAGTGATTTTTCAGACAGAGTTGCTTGAATGAGGTAAACAAAAGCTTATGCCAGGATAAAAGAGGAAGACAGGTGGCATTGTCAAGGAGTGTGCTAGAGGCACAATACCCAACGATAAAAGCCAAACTGGAAGGTTATTTCAGTCCTGGTTCCACTCTGTACCCTTGGGGTGGGGGAGTCACAATAAGATGGACTAGTGTCTAGCTAACATATCTGATAAGTATCTAGTGTATCTAATATCTAAGGTATTATACTTTTTGTCAAACCTTCCTCATGGGGTGGTTCTTAGTTTCAGAAATTAGTTTCCAAAAACAACAGATTTGTATTAAAGCCCTGGTTGCTGATGTTCTTACTAGATAGGGCTTAAGCAAAGGTATCACACTCCCCCTTGGAAAAGATTTTAAACATGCTAAACTGGCCATATCCCACTTGTCTCAAGGCTTCAATTCGGTCCCCGCTACTGTATTCCCTGTGAGGCTGGACTGTACCACCCATATCCTCTGGTTTCAATTAGGTGACATCACTGGGAAGAGACATCTGTCATCACTGTTGACATCACTGGCAGCAGACTGTAAGCCAAGATAAAAGTATGGAGTCCTGAGTTTCCTCACTCGTTTCCCATCTCAGTATTAAGGTTCTGCTAGTAGCTTCTTTTGACTCCTCTCAGGTGGCCCTTCTTCCCTGACTCCAAACTCTCTTGAGGCAGCAGGGCTATCGGCGATAAGACTTCCCACACCTCTGTCAGTATCCCTTTCATTAAGCTATCCTTGTTTCAGCCCTTTTGAATGGAAATTTTTTTCTTGCTGGAACTGTGACTTTTGCTATTGTTGTACCTGTTGAGATTGAGACCTGATGGTTACATGGGGATCCCAGAGAAGCCAAACAGAGGAAACAACCTCTGCATGAGCTATATACTCACCAGTTCTCCTCGTGTACCCTCTGTGTTCCTCCTTTCAGCCTTACATGAAATCTCAACACCGATATGTTGTCTTTGGGTTAACTTTAAAGGCCTCCATTAAACTAAATACAACTAAGAAAAGTGCAACAAATTAAGCATTTGGGCTTAACTTAATTTGTGAAAGTGGTTTCTGTAAATTATGAGGGAGCAGGGGTTATTTATTTATTCATTCATTCACTTATTTATTCATCCATTCAATTCTTCATAAATTCCTTCCTTGAGCTTTCGGTATATGCCTGTGTGCCAGTCTTCTGACTGGTGAGTAACAAAAGGCACACTCCACTGGCTCAGTGAAAAGAGTTGAATAGAAGCTATTATCACCACGAGGCCTGATGGTACAGAAGAGGATTTATTATAACCAGAACCCAGAGCACACTGGTACTGTGGACTCACTCTATCAGGAAATAGCTGAAGTTGTAGAAGAATATTGTCATTGACAGAAGAATGCTGCTCAGGTACAGAATGAGGGGGAGGAACAGCTTCCACCTTTCTTCTCTCAATCAAATTTCCAGAGACTGCCTCTTTTAATTAAACCAAATATTAAGCCATAAGGCAGGGTAGTCTGGGCCAGTCAGTTTAGAGGGGTCAGTCCCTTGAAGGACAAAACTGGGGAACAAAGAGTAGCTCTCGATTTGTGACAAATGAAAAATATCTTATATAGTCTTCAAATGATGTATTATACAAAGTGAATAAGTAAATCCTGCTGAAGAGGATAATGGCTCTTAGATTAAATGACCATATAGGTGTAGGTTTGTTTCTGGGCTCTCTATTCTGTTCCACTAATCTATGTGCCTGTTTTTAATGCTAATACCATGCTGCTTTGATTATTATAGCCTTGTGGTATACTTTGATATCAGGTAGCAATTTTGTTCTTTTTTCTCACAATTGCTATGACTGTTTGGGTTTATTTAATCAATGACAAAGGAGGCAAGAATATACAATAGGGTAGAGGCAGTCTATTCAATAAATGATGTTAGGAAAAGGGGACAAATGCAAGCAAAAAAATGAAACTATACCCTCTTATTATACCATATACAAGAATAAACTCAACATGGATTAAAGACTTAAAGTATAAGACCTGAAACAATAAAATTCCTAGAATAAAACATAATCAGTAAACTCTCAGACATTGCTCTAATGCTATATATATATATATATATATATATATATATATATATATATATTTTTTTTTTTTTTTTGATCAATTTCTTCAGGTGAGGGAAACAAACAAAATAAACAAATGGGACTACATGAAACTAAAAAGGTTTTGCACTGCAAAGGAAGCCATCAATGAAATGAAAAGACAGCCTACTGAATGGCAAAGATATCCACCAATGATACATCTGATGAGGGGTTAATATTAAATATTTATAAAGAGCTCATACCACTCAACACCAAAAAAACAAACAATCCAATTAAAAAATGGGCCAAGGACCCAAATAGACATTTCTCTAAAGAGGACATACAGATGGCCAACCAACATATGAAAAGATGCTCAACATCATTAATCATCAGAAAAATGCAAATTAAAACCACAATGAGATATCACTTCACACATATCAAGATCGCTATCATCAGTAAATCAACAAACAAGTGTTGGCAAGGATGTGGAGAGAAGGGAACCCTTGTACACTGTTGGTGGGACTGCAGATTGGTACGGCCATTATGGAAAAAGGTTTGGAGGTTCCTCAAAAAATTAAAAATAGAACTATCTTATGACCCAGAAATTTCACTTCTGGGTATTTATTTGAAGAAATCCAAAACACTAATTCAAAAAGATATGTGCATCCTTATGTTCACTGAAGCACTATTTATAATAGACAAGATATGGAAGCAACGACCCAAGTGCCCATCAATAGATGATTGGATAAAGAAGAAGTGGTACATATGTACAATGGAATATTACTTAGCAATAGAAGAGAATAAAATCTTATAAATTGTGACAATATGAATGAACACAATAGAGGGTATTGTGCTAAGTGAAATAAGTCAGACAAATACCATATGACCTCACTTATATGTGGAATCTAAAGAACAAAATAAACAAACAAACAAAACAGAAACAGACTCATAGATGCAGAGAACAAACTGATGTTTGCCAAAGGGAAGGGGTTTGGGGAGCTGAGTGAAAAAGCTGAAGGGGTTCAGAAGTACAAATTGGTAATTACAAAATAGTCAAGGGATATAAAGTACAGGCTAGAGAATATAGTTAGTGATGTTGCAACAACTATGCAGTATAGTGCCAAGGACTAGTCAGGGGGATCACTACATAAATTACATAAATGTCTAACCACTATGCTGTAGATCTGAAACTAATACATAATAATATTGAATGTCAACTGTAATTAACACAAAAAAGAATTAACACAAAGAGAAGATAATGGTTCTTACTCACAAGGAGCTCAAAATATAAGGGTATGTACAGAGGGTGCCAAAAAATTGTACACATATTTTAAGAAAGGAAAAAACTGCACTGAAACTGTAATACTCAATATACTGCAATTGCAAAGAGGTGCTCAAAGTGGTTACCACCAGTGTCCAGACACTTCTGGTGGCAAACTACTGCTACATAGATAACATCTCTTAAAATGCATGTACATTTTTGGCACCTTCTGTATTCCACTAGTGATATGTAGAGAAGTTGACTCTACTAGTTAGTTAGAATTATCTCCTTGGGGAAGTATGGCTCTTCTCTGTGCCAATAAATTCTCATTTAGATTCAATCAAAAGAGACACTGATAACAAAATAGTTTCTTCCATGCTTAGTTTGCATAGATAAGGAGTTAAGTTTGGATAGTCAATAGGACACTTTGCTTGTGTCAGAACAGTGCATGTGTCTTCATTGTCACCCATCAGAGAAAGGCGTCTTGTCACTTTCTTGAAACTATAGTGCACAAGGACTATAGAAACTGAAAGTCCCCCCAATGGGCACTTCATGGTTGGTTAGGTTAACCTGTAATTGTATTTACAGAGGACATTTTAACATTGGAGATCTCCAAGACCACCATCAGATTCAGTGATTCACTAGAATTAATAAATCTCTGAAACTGCCATGCTTGCTATTATAACTTATTATAGCAAAAGAATACAGAGTAAAATCAGCAAAGGGAAAAGGCATCGAGGGTAAAGTCTGGAAAAAAACAGTAGCAAGCTTCTGAGAGTCCCTTTCCAGTGAGGTCACACAGAATGTATTTAATTTCCCCTAATAACCGTGTATGACACATGGAAAGGTTGCCAATAATGGATATTTTTCTGAGCCTGCTTGCCCAGGGCCTCACTGGGCATTTAGCAACATAAGCATATAGCACCTGTGTGACTGACCTCATTTACTCAGCATCAGGCCCCCAGGGGGGAAGCAGCTGTTCAGCATAGATAATATTGTCAGCATAAACTATTTGGACAAACTGATACACTGTGGTTCAAGGCCTTAGACATGCAAAAACACTACTCAGGCAGAACATTCCAAGAGTTTAGTCCTCAGTGGCCAGAGATGGGTCAGTCATGAAAACTGCCCTTCTTGGGAATGTGTAGGTTTGAGCAGTCCTGGCCCACTGAGTAACCCTTTGCACACACCTATAAAAGTGCTACATTTGATTTTCTGATTCTTCTCTCAACGCGAGCATCAACATATCTGGGAAAATTATACGTAGCCCATGTCTGTAACTGCTCTAATTTGAAGCGAGCCACCAGCAAGATTGTGAGACTAATCGAGCTGACTGCTGGGTATCTTTTCTCCACCTTCAGGGCTCACTCAATATCTTATTTCAAGTTCTCACCATCCTCATGTTTTCTCCTCTTTCCTCATCAAATCCCATTTTCAGAAAGGCTTAGAGATCACTACTAAGTACTTAGAGTGAGCCTAAGTCACTACTTAGGGAGTTTACACCTCAATGTCCAGATCTTCCTGGCAAACAACAGGATTTGGCCTTTGATAAAAGAAGATGAAAGCCCCTAGGACATCATCATATTGGGCTGTCACTAATCCCAGTCCTCTGTTTTAGCTGTCTGATATTTCACCTCTGGAAACTTATTTATACTATTAAAATAATTGTAATTCTGACTCCGAAATACTGACCTTTGCTTATCAACTCACAACTATTCACATGATAATTAAACCCAGCATAACAGTTCAGAATGATGTCCCTACTCAATTTGTTGGGTGCAGCATATCCCTTCCTTTTCCTCATTTGAAAATATAACTTGTCAAATGATAACTTGAACAAAGTATGGTGAGGCCTTATGTTTTGCCATAAATAACACAGCACATTTCCCCACTTTGTGAATCAGTATTTCTCAGATATTCACCTTTAATTGGCAGATTGTTGTTTTTTTTAAAATAAAAACAATACCAAGGGAACATATTTCATATATTTCACATTTGCTTTTCCTTCTAGCCCTGGCTGAATTTCAACTAAAAAAAACTGTCAAGATCACAAAGTTACATGATTGGAAGCCGGATGGAAAACCACCCATGAAATTTTGATAGTTGACTTCACAGTATGTCTTCTCTTTCCCCCTACAAAAACTGTGAAAGAACACAAAACCATTTGTTATTTAGAGATAAGCAGCTGTGTTTGGGACAACATAATTATGAATAATACTTTATACTCCTGGGAAAGAAATGTGCATGTGACTATTTTTATCAAAACGCATGTGTGTATCAGAAAGACTTTATTGCAGTATATGCCTGTCTATGACGTAAGGCTATTCAACACACAGCATGTCAAGATGAGTGATCTCATTTTTAAAAATAATTTCTGGAAAATACACAAGAATGCAGAAGATAAATCTAGTATCCTACATTGCAGAAGGCTGTAATAGTACAGCGCTCTTCGGAGCATATGTTTTTCTATGATGACTTGGGAAAGGAAAGCAGGACCCTTTAAGACATTTCTATTATAGCTTTGGATACCTCACAGACATAGACAAAGAGATACAGCAAAAGGTATTCACTTTGCTGAAACCAAGTGGGTATTGACCTTATTGTGGTGTCATTGCTTTTTTCTTTCTTTCTTTTTTATTTTTCATTTTCTATAGAAAACCAAGAGGGTAACAGAAAGTTACAAACTGAGGTCCATTGCTTCTGGTATATTTGTAGATAAACAACAAAAAGTAGAGATGTATACAGTGTAATTTTTTGTAGCAAAATAAACATGGCATATATTGATAAGAGATGAAACGTGAGTTGAACAATTTTCCTGACCTTGGAGTACCATGGTATTAATTTAGAAAGACAGAGGGAAACTTCAGCTCCTCTTTCCAATTTCCAATCCCTCTGTCACTGCCTGCACCCAGGAATTTTCCCTCGAGTGCACTCTCTCCACAGTAGCCACAGTGAGCTTTCTAAAGCACAGATGGAATCATGGCATCCCTGCTTAAAATTTTTCAGTGGCTTCCTATTGTGTTCAAAATCTGAAATCATCCTATGGCCTTCCAAGCTCTAGGGGACCTCGCCCTTAGGCTAATTCTCAGCGTTTTTTACTGCCACTGACTTTCTTATTTATTCCTCATGTTCAGGTTACCTGGACAGCCCTCTTGTTGTCCATAACACACCCATTGCTTGCCTGCCTTTGGGCGTTTTGTAATCACTGCTCCCCCTGCCTGGAATGCCCTCTGCTTCCCTGGGCAGGCCTGGTGCCTCCTCTTTATTCACGTGGGGACAGAAATGTTACTAAGGAAAAGAAGCCTTTCCTAAGAACCCTCATTTATTTTACAACTTAGCACTGGACTTGCCTTCCTGAACTTTATAATAATTTTTAATCATAAGTCTATGTATCCTGTGTTCACTTATATCCTTCCTCTATCCTTTTCTGTCACATGTATTGTCAGAAACCCACTGGCTCATTCAGTTACCGACTCAATCTGACCATATCATAGTCACTGTGCTTGTCCTGGAGCAAAGTGATGAAAAGCATCATTTTATCCTCCAGTAATAACTGAATTGCATTATTCTGGGTTTTTAAAAATCCTTTTATCTACTCAAACTATTCATTGAATCTAAAATGCATGAAACACTGTGCTAGGTCCTTGGGATGCATTTTTAAACAAAACAGATAAATTCCTGTTGTTGTGGAGGGTTTATTTCAAAAGAAAAATAAACAGAGAAAAACAAACAGGGCAATCACCTAAAGGACTAATCAATTCCAATTTTGATAAACGCTTCAAAAAGTTCAGTGTCCTAGGATTGCATTTGAACTCACCCTAGTTCTGAGGGTTAAGAAAGACATAGTAAGGAAAAAGATAGATAGTAGTTCTAGGATGGATGGCGAGAAAGCTCTGAAACAGGGAGATATATTGTGTATTTAGGGTTTAATGAAGAGGGTAGTGGGTCTAAAGCATAAAGAGCAAGGGGGGAGATTGTACAAAATGAATTAGGATTCAAGCAAGACCTAGATATTGCAGTCCTGAGGAGGCTACACCCAAAGAATTGGAATACATCAAAAGAGAGAGAGTAGGACATAAAGTGAGTGGCCAAAGTTTTGTTCCCCCAAGATTACATTCCCCTCCCCACACACACTTTTTTTTTGTATTAGAGTCAATCAGATGAGGATACAAATATCTTGTTCAGTACTTGACACATGGCAGGAACACAAAATGTATTTAATAAATGACTAAACAATGCAAGGAAAAATTATGCTTATCATTAAGACTATAAGAGTCTTGAGAATAGAAAATGTGTTTTTTTATTTAACATCCCTCCTTTTGACTTCCAACAAACTCTACGAGACAGAGGAGGTGTTTACTATGTATTTGCTAGGTTGGTTTGACTTATAATATCTTTCTGTTTCCTAGGTGTGCCAATATGTCTCCAAACCATTAGGTCACAAAAGTAGTTTCCCCAATATGTGGTGCCTCTGATTTTATGTGATCTGGAATTTGAAAATTAATATGAGGACAGGCCTAAAAAATAATCCTTCACCCCTAACAGCTGCAAAACTGCACAGGTATACTTATATTTCTATGCAAAGCAGAAAAGTGAAGAATGACAGAGTTTTAGTGAATCTGCCCTGTGCCTTTTGCCTGGTTTTGATGGGCCCTATCTTCATTTGCTGTAATCATTGGAATTGCACATTTGCTTAAATGTGTGTGCGATGGCATATGACGAGTGAATGAAAATTGGCTGCATGGTCATTTCCACTCCAATCAATATTTCCTTCCACTCAATTAGTATGTGTTCTATGGTTTTAAGGCGTACTTATTGGTTCTGCCATTTTGCTATAAACCTTAAGTGTTGCACTTTCAAGCTGTATCATAATTACTTTATTAGTGGTTGAAATAATTTGTAAAATGTTGAGGGAATGTTCTTGCCAAAAGCTCTGGTGTGAGACCAATGTAATGAAATATTTTAACTCTTCTCGACTTGAAGACCACAATGCCTTTTGTTTCACATAGTAAAATCTTCTTTAACCAGAGACAATAATTAATTGACTGTTTTAAAAAGTCATTTTTTTTTGTCTCCTATATTCAATTCTGTTCTTTATATTCCTGTGAATGTAATTTGGTTTATTTTTTTCTACCTGTTCTCCTTTCTCCATGCTTCTTTTTATTTTATTTTTACATTTTTTGAATAGAACTATAGCTCAGGATGTGTATTTTCTATTGAATAACATGCAACCTACTATTTTTAAAGTGTCTCAGCTAACTGGCTTTGTGGTGATAGTACAATCGTATTACCGTATAGGTGAAGAAAAGGAAAATATTTTAATCATTGAAGTCCTACCAGAAAAACATAACCATAAATATTTACTTTACTGAGATTACCTTGGGTTGGCACAAAATCTTCCTTTTTATCTTCTAAATTAGTCTCTACTCAGAGATCAGATGATTTAGTTTTGGGCCCTGTATCTTGGATCTGGACAGCTTTCCTGTAAACTGGGGTTTTGAATGTCAGTCATCATCTGTATGCCTTGTGGACCTGGTCATTCTTATAGCCACCAATGCTGATATGGAGAGGGGTTCCCTTCTTAACTGTATTACACACTCAGTGATCTATTAAAGGAAAGCTCTATCTCATAATTTCTCTTACAGTTTTCTTTTTAAAGGAAATTAGTGTCATCTCCTCCCTGGATTGGGACAAAATAAGTGACATCACACATTTATGCTTTTGTTTTGGTTTTCTATCAAGAATCAACTTGTTTCTAAGCCAGATGGTGAATAAATAAATTCTCCACTCCTACTTGAAGAATTCTCTGCAGAGTTGGAACTGGTGTTTTTCTGAGGGCATTCACTGTGTACTTTTACAGACCCCTCTGCAGTTCTCCTATTATTTCTGTAAGAGAACCTATCGCTGAACTTGAAAACTAAATAAGATTTTCTGCTGTGTCAGAGGTAAATGGACCACATCTAGACAATAGCTTAGGCACTTCTATGGATTTCTCATGATAAAAGTCTTATGATCTTTCTGCTAACCTAAAAAAATAAAACAGGTAAGTTAACTGATTATATCTTCAATTCCAAAACAAAAATCGCCCTAATTATTTTTTATTACATTTATCTTGTTTGACATGAAATTAATATTTTTATCCTTGGACCAGAAGTCCTTAAGAAAACCCCACAGAAAAAAAGAAATTATGCTAAGAATGTATTAAAGAACCCAGCCCTCTCCCAGTTCATGTGCTTGGTGGAAAGCCACCATACCAAAAGCTAAACCAGGAAAGAAGGGCAATATCCATAACCAAAGTGAAATTGTACATTTATATAAACAGAATAAGTTTATTAGTTTTTCAGAACACTTTGTTCCCTGTGTTGAATGGAGATAATGAGACCAAACATATGCAATTATGTCTGCATATTTTTGTTTTATTTTTGTCCACTTGTTTATTTTCATTTGGCGTTTCATCTGCTAGCCTCACAAGTGATACCTTTTAATTGTAGATACCATGGCTAAATACAAGGGGGGCCCTGAGGACTACTTTGGAAAACTTGCTGATTAGACATATTAAAATAAGACAATATAAGTCAGTAGAAGTATTTATAGTAAAACAGTTTTGTTTCAATTTATGGACTCCTTTACATCCACTCTGTCTCTTTCTACAAAGTAATAACACAGGACATAAATAAACTATAGGGAAAAAGGAAAAAGCAAATAAAGTATGAAGGATATATCTTGGTTTCATTTGTGTCAAAACAGCAATAAACTGGAAAAATATATTCAGCTAAGGTGCTATTTGGATTTTATTTATAAAGGCTACCATCTCTGGCCTAATGTTCATTAGCTTTGTCCTTGTTGCCTGGTTACAGATTTATAATTTTTGTCTCTCTTGTTATTGATGGCTCTAATGTAGACAGTAGCACTGAAGGCCTGAGGAAAACACTTTAAATCTCTATTCAGAGATGGTGCTAACATTTTTTTTTTTTTTGGTATGTGCCTAGTGCTGTTGATTACAATGACCTGGGAAAGAAATAGTCTTAAGAAAAATAGTGAGAAGTAGCACAGAGACGGTTTGAGGTGGGCTGCGTTGGTTCTATTAGTTAAGTGCATTGTTAAAAAGTATTTATTTTATAAACAGGGTTTACTTGTAGAAATGGTATTGAACTAGGTTAGTAATTCTCCCCTAATTGTATCACAAATATTTGAGGTGTGGTGGTTATATTATTAAAGGTTTCCTTACCAGAGACATGTCAAGAATCACTTGCGGACCAAATAAACACAATTATAAATGTTATATTGGGGAAAGAGAAATATTTAAAATAAAAATT
This sequence comes from Aselliscus stoliczkanus, assembly GCA_033961575.1. Taxonomy (NCBI): domain Eukaryota; kingdom Metazoa; phylum Chordata; class Mammalia; order Chiroptera; family Hipposideridae; genus Aselliscus; species Aselliscus stoliczkanus. The sequence goes on from CM066730.1 coordinate 89,128,377, forward strand.
ATGACCCTGTATTTGAATACATATACTGACAATAAAGATGGATAGATGATCAGATCCTGAAAAGCCCAATTTTAAAGGTTTAGAGGTATACTGCTCTTGAGTGCTTTCAAGTTCTTACGAGTATTCCAAGCTATATTAAAATTCCATCTCTTGATAAACCTTATTTCTAATAAAGTAGAATCACAGGCATTAGATGAAAAATGAGAGGCAAGCTCTACATTAGTGTTTTTCAAAGTGTAGCCCCTAGACCAGCAGTATCAATAACACCAGAACTTGTTAGAAATGCAGATTCTTCAGCTTCATCCTAGTCCTACTAGGTCAAAAACTCTGGGGTGAGGAGGTGGGGCCCAGAAATCTGTGTTTCAATCAGCAAACCAGTAATATTGTGACATGCTAAGCTTGTGAACCACTGCTTTAGAACAAGATTTCCCAGCCTCAGCACTATGGGCATTTTGGACAGTATACTTATTGTCAGGGGCTGTCATCCACCCTGCCATGCTAGGAGATCTAGACACATCCTGTACTCTACCCACTAGATACCAGTACCATGAATCCCAATCATGGCAGCTGAAAATGACTCCAGATGTTGCCAATGGCTCCTGAGGGGAAACATCATCCCTGGGTTCAGAACCACTGCTCTAGATCTATAACTTTAAACTTTATTTGGAACTTCTTAAAATGAAAATTTATGTGCCCAAACTCTTCAGTCTAACTTATTAAGTATATGGAAGGACTCTATAATCTGTATCTGTAATAAGGATCTCCAGGTTAGTGGCTCATGAGCCATATTTTGAGAAACAGAACCTCTGTATTAACTGTTCTCAAACTTCGATGTTTTTTGTTTTGTTTTGTTTTTGTCTATGTGCAAGTGATTCCAAAAGACAACCATGTTTGAGCACCTGCTCTACCTCAGTAGGTTTCTATCCTGGTGAACATTACAATTGCACGGGGAACTTGGAAAACTTTTCGTGCTTATGCTCTGCCTCACAACCTCTGGGTATGGGACTCTGGCCCTAGAAAAATGATTCCCAAATATGCTGAACACTGGAATCATCTGAGGATCATTAAAAAGTAGTGAGGCCTGGTTCTCATTCTCATTCTGATATACTAAGTATGGAGTGTGAACTTTGCTTTAGAACAGGGGTCAGCAAACTGCGGCTTGAAACTATGGCTCTGAAGTAAAATTGAAAATGAAAATAAAACTATCAGTTTCATTTATAAAATTTTTAAAGGATATTATTCACATAATGGTGACTATGTAAAAATATATTTATGGCTCTCGAATAACTTTTAAATTGTTGTGAGAGACAGGAGTGGCTCTTCCAAGGATCAGCAAACTTTTGAGATGGAACATGTGGCTCACGAGCCGCAGTTTGCGGACCTCAGCATTAGAATGTCTCAAAGTTTTCGGATGTTTCTAACAAGCAAAAAGGGTTTAAAAACTGCTGTGAGCTGATCCCAAGCCTAAACATAAGCAGTTGGTTTAATTCGTTCTTTCTAATAGTAAAAGTAAAGGATCCCATTGAATGCTATGAATTGCTAATAGCTAAAATGCCTGAATGAAGTTTGGAACCAAATGGGGAAGTCTTTGTGTTTCAGCCACGGTAGAGACTTGATAACAGAGAATGTGATATTATAAAAAAAAAAAAAAAAAAGGTTCTATAGTGTATTGAAGAACCAGAAGTGCTCAAATTGCAAGGCATATGATTGGGAATAATTACTGGGCATGAGTACTTTCTAAAGATTCACAAGTGGTTCCACTGTGCAGGAAAGTTTGGGAAACACTCTATGGTTCTATAGCACCACCAACTGTTAATCATTTGTCAGCAATTTCCTATAGATCATAAATTCTTTGAAGGCAAGATTTAGACCTGTGACTTCTTTACACATGCTATAATTTTGAAAAGAGTGTCTTATGCCCTTTCAGAGATCCTTTTAATGGTTTCATTGAATCATTAGGCAGTTGAAACAATCCAATACTCCACAATTATATCATTTGCCTGTATATTACTCAGGTTGTTTATAAAGGACTAAGGCTGATAAACTCCTTCTGGAGCAAGGAATCAAGGTGTGGATTAATTTATCTACTCAGCGTTTTACACTGTAATACACATTATGTGTGTCTATATATATATGTGTATATACTCTTATACCGGGGGTACCAAAAAACTATATACAAGTAGACACTTTGGTCAATGTTGCTCAAGCAGTAGTTCACCATAATCAGAAGTGTCTGGAAACTGATAGTAACCACTTTGAACACCTCTTATAATTACAGAAGTCAAACGTGACTTGTATTCATCTTTTGTTGTTGGTATATATTGAGTATTACAATTTTAATACAGTTTCCCTTACTTAAAATGTGTATACATTTTTTGGGCACCCTCTGTATATATATATTTATGTATACATCCATATATATATATATATATATATATATACACACAGACACACACACACACACACATACACACACACACAAGCATGAAACACACTGTGTTATACATTATGAAGTTATTAGAAAGAATAATAGAACTCTCTGTTTAAAGTTTACAAAACAAGTTTACAATTAAAAAGAAACATGGAAATAATTTTTTTAATGAGCTCTTTCTATAATCTCATTATGTACTCGAAATAAATTCATACAAAGTACCAAGCTTTCTTCTGAAGTTGAAGATAAAAAAAAAAGGAGCTATGCCAGAGCAATACACATTTCACACATTTCAGACCTTCTCTTTCCTCTTAGTCATTAATCAAATGAAGACTGAAAGGTGATATAAGCACTTGCAGCAAAGTAACTATAGAAAGGAGCTCACTCTCCTTCACTTTGGGCAAGTTGTCCAGCATAAGTCCTGTGTTGTATGGTCATTATGGGATTTGCTAGTTTGTTGTTTTTTCCTGTCTTATTTCTTTGGATTTGGAGTAACACTAATAGTTCAGAGGCTCAGTTGCTGCCATCCCAGGTCTTTGTCTGATCTTCTATATAAAGTTCTCCCTTTGTAAGAGAAATAGTTTGAACTCAGCAGTGTTTTGTTGTTGTTGTGTGTTTTAAATAAATGAAATCTAATTTTTAATAAATTTTACTAAAAGTTTTAATATTTGAAACATATCAAAGCAGAACTGCTCTGACTGAGCAAAGTAGGCTGCCCATAGTTTTCCTTAGAGCTTCCTCTGTAAGGCAGTCTTTGAGGTGCCTTCTGGAATGCCTGGTCAGAGAACACAATCTGAAAAGCATCAAATTAGATTTTTTCTCTAGAGCTGAATTACTTTCAGCTCTAGCATTTTTAGTTTTGGCGATTTAAAAACAAAAATAATATAAGTGATTGTAGACCAATAAAGTAATACCAAATAAAGAGAGGATTTAGGAAGATCCAGTGGAGAGACAATGCGGAGGATGGAAATACTGAGAAACATCCATCACACACAGATTTCAGTGCAGATCTCATGTAGAGATAGGAATTTTTCTGCGTCTGCCAGGAACATAACAAAAACTCCTTTGTGCACTGAAAGAAATTATGCCTTTCAAATATTAAATGCCATCTAGAGAAATGCCAGGCCCCATTTAATATGGAATGAGAAAATCGGAAAATATTGCAGTTTTATCTCCTCTTTCTTGCAAGTCACTTCAACACACATTTACTTTAAAAGAAAACCCTAAACCTCTATGCAAGAGTTATTCCCTCTGCAGCTGTTGTCGAGATATGACAGGCCAGAATACAGTGTTGATTGAAGAGTGGGATTTAAATGCAGTGAGATTTGTTTGTGCTTTGAACTGCATGCTTTGTGGCTTTATGGAAAGATATACTATTTCCCTGAACATTGTCCAGAAAGCTGCAGCACAATGGATCTTAACAAACTCTATTTGGTGGGGAATACATCGCATCCTGGGACTCTCATTAAGGCCCAATGCAAAAACATTTTGTGATGGGGTGCCCAAACACAGCCTCTCAGAACATACATCTAAACAAGCAGATGAACTTCTGAAAGTACATTTGTGGAATGAGCTCACTGCTTCCAGTGGAAGAGACAGGACAGCTGAGGCTAGGCTCCCATTGTTTACTGCTGATAGTAGAATTAATAATAGATACTCTGAGCATATATTATTTATTAGGCCTGATCCTGGACCACACAGATCTACGGAGGTCACCAAAGCTATCTTTTATTAAAATTCAGAGCCCAGCAACTAAAAAACAAAGAAGAACAAAGTAAGCTAACTGGATACTAGCTAGAAAAGATATAACTATAAAAGCCTATTTTCTGGGATGGAAGTCTTCTTATAGGAAATGTTAGCGTTTCCTTCCAGGCGGTAGTAGAGGGGGATAAAAATTGCCCTCAAGTTTAGGAAGATGACCATGTTAGATCAATAAGTGACTAAATGCTAAGCATGTAATGTCATCGGATTATATAATTTCTAAATGGATTGTTACCTAACTTTTAGGGTTTCTTTACATGACATATCAGTAAGTAATTCCACTTCAAAGAGAAAAAAAAGGCTCCCTAGCCACTCAATGGTTCATTTGCTCCCTGACATAGGAGATCTTTTAGCATGAAAGAGCAGGGTTCAAATTCATTCCTTTCTCTATTCCCTTCCCCTTTTTCACAAATAGAAAAATTGTTTTTACCTCAGTGCTCACTTTGTATTTCACTTATATCCCTTTTACCCTATCACTAGACTGATGGAAACTTGAGGGTAGGTTAGTATCTTTTATTTCTCTGAATATTTAACAAACCTTTAATCATACAGTTTTCTGTATAATAAATCCATGGTGGATAAATAAAAAAAGAATAAATAAAGATATGAGCAAAAAGGCCAAGTATGAGTAAACGTAGAATATTCTTATAAAAACAAATGGGAATCTCTAATGAAATCTGTTTTGAAGGAGAGCCCTCATTTCCGTACATCATAAAAATCTCAGGATGTGAAAGGCTCTTCCAGGATAAACAAGTATATGTATATACTTGTTTTTAAGCCACTGGGTATGATTTGGGTGATACCATGTTTTAGGCTTTTGCATATAGTGCATTTACATACACTGCTCATGTGACCCAACAAAATAACTCTGTGAACATTTGTAGAGCCAATATTTTTTTGATTGTCAAGGAAGATATTGAGACTTGGAAAGTTTGTGTCTTGCCTAAGGTCATCCAGATAGTAAATGTTCTACCCAGAGTTAGATCTCAGGTCTGCTAATTGCGGAAGATCTTTTTGTCATGAAAGAAGCCATCTCATTTGCCTATCATGGTTGTAAATTGATGGTTAACACACTTATGTCACAAAAAAAGGCAATTTATCAGAGGAAAGACCAATGAGTTGAATAATTACACAAAACAATAAAAGCTGAAAACACTTCAGGTTTTCCTTTGTTTGTTTGTTAAAGCTTATCTTCTACTGTCTTGGCATCACTTAATGAGAATCCAGTGGTTTTCAAATGGTAAAAATCAATGACAGGGCACAATATCAATAAATATAATTCCCTCTACCACCTCACATACCCATGATAACTAATTAATATTAGACATAAGCTCACAAGTACAATATGCGTACACTATAGTGTCTTAAAAGTGATGTATCCATCTCCTGGATATTTCATTAGGTAAATGACACAAACTTTGGAAGTTTTGTCTCCTACCACTTTCAATGTCAATTAGACCACCCTTACCACTCTAATTGTCTGTCATCCACCTCTTAGGTGAAGCATTGCCTGGGTAGTGATGGTAACTATTTTTAAGCTACTTACTGTGACATTATTTAGCACACTTTCACATCAACATCTTTATTTAGCTCTTTGTCTGTTTACTGGTAGAAAGAATGTTGTATTGTAATGATGGCTTTCTTTCCAGAAGTCAAGCCCACTGTTCCCCAGGGTGATGTTGGAAATAAGTGCTTTTTCTTAATTGCAATTAGAAAAAACACTTACACTCTGGGAAGAATTGGGCCAAATAAATTTCACCTGTCATTTATACCCTATGATAAACAGTCATACTCGTAATGGTATGTCCATTACACTCAAAGCTCTGAGAATAGGAGCAAAGATAGAGCAAGGATAACATGTGCACAGACAAATATTGGGCTAATATAATACAGTCTTTCCTCTAAGCTAAGGCAAATGTGCTCTTTATTTGGTTTTAGTTAAGGGAGATTCAGCTGACTTTACACATACATACGCAACCACTCTCTAGTTGATCCAATTCCGTAGTTTATTCAGGGCCAACTCTGAATAGAGAGATTCACAGGTTATATTGTTTTTATTGTTTGTTTGGTTTGTTTCAGATCTTTTCCCAGAACAGAAGAGTGGTATTTAAAAAAAAAAAAAAAGCTACGTTTTCCAAATCATGAATATATACTATCAATATAACATCAATCTTGCTATAAAAAGTATTAAAGTTTTATCAATCATCAAAGCATCATCCCATCTTTTGGTTGGGCAATATAATGAGTTTTATTAGTATAATAATGAGTTTTATTAGTATAAGATCTCTTCCTTGTTCAAATTAAAAATCAAAAAGATAAAAACTTATTATTAATGAAAATTATGCTTCTCCTTTTGTGTAATTGGAATGGCCCTATTAATTGAATGCAGAGGTAAATTATACTAGAGGAAATGGGCTCAAGTTCATGCATTTATTCCATTTTAAATTTATTTATTGGTATTCAGGATGCATTATTCATAACAACTTTATCTTTGAAGAAATTTAACATTCTCAAGTTATTGAACTAGGAATAGGAAAAGAATTGTTTTACATAAAATATCATTGAACAATAAAATTATTCAATAAGTACCCATTTGAAATTTATTTCATATATTATGTTCTGGTTTCAGATGCTATGGAATAAACCCTAAGTATAAAATAGTATTCCTACCAACAGAAAACTTATAATCAAGATGTGACTACAAAAATGAGACATGTAGAACAATTAGAGAACAAATAGCGTGAAGCCGATGAGCACCTAACAACACATAATATTTATCTTTTCTGTTTCAGTGTATTTCTGTTGTTTATTCAATGTCGGACACCCTTACTCTGGGTGTTCACATTGCTTCACACTATCTGACTCTCTTATTGTTCATACCTCTCAGCCAAATATATTACCTAACTTTCTTCTTCATAACACATCATTATCTGAAATTATTTTATTTATTAACTGATTTCCTGTCCTTAACACCAAAATATAAGATTCACTGGGGAAAGACTCTTTTCTTTCCCTTTCCAGCTTTACTGAGATAAAATTGACATATAACAATGGGTGAGGTATAAGGTATACAATGTGATGATTCATTACATGTATTGCAAAATGATTACCACAGAAAGGCTAGATAACACAGCTGTCACTGAATCCAGATACTTTCTTAAATTATTTTTGTGTATGTGGTTAAAACATTCAAGATCTACTATCTCGGCAACTTTCAAGTATATAATACAGTGTTAACTATAATCACAATGCAGTATATTCGATCCCTAGAACTTACTTATTTCATAACTCAAAGTTTGTTTCCTATGACCCAAACCTCCCCATTTCCTGCAGTCCCAGCCCCTGGCGACAACCATTCTACTCTGTTTTGATAAGTTCAGGTTTTTAGGTTCCACATGTAAATGAGATCATACAGTGTTTGTCTTTATCAGCCTTATTTCGCTTAGTATAATGCTATCCACAAATAACAAGATTTCCTTGTTGTTAAGTTTGAAATACACACACACATACACACACACACACACACACACGTATACATATATATCTATATCTATCTATCTATCTATCTATCTATCTATCTATCTATCTATCTATAGCCAAAAAGTATATACACATTTTAAGAAAGGAAAACTATGAAAATTGTAATACTCAATATATACTGATAACAAAAGATGAATAAAATCACATTTGACTTCTGCAATTACAAGAGGTGCTCAAAGTGGTTACCATCAGCGTCCAGGCACTTCTGATTACGGGAACTACTGTTTGAGCAATGTTGACCAGTGTTCTCTTGTACACATTTTCTTGGCACCCCTGGTATATATCACATTTTCTTTATCCATTCATTTGTGAACGAACACTTAGGTTGCTTCCATGTGTTGGCTTTTGTCAATAATGCAGTATTGAAAATGGGGTACAGGATAGTCATTTAATTTCTTTTGGATATATACCCAGAAGTGGAATTACTGGATCGTATGGTAGTTCTAGTTCTATTTTTTTGAGAGACCTTCGTAAACTTATCCATATTGGCATTACCAATTTACATTGGTACAGAAAAGCCTTTCTAAGACCTTCTCTATGGACAAATCTTCCCCATAGTTCTTGTCCCCTCTTTGAGGCAGGGGGATTCTTAAGTTAGTATAGTTTCTCTTGACCCTGTAAAGCTAGGCTGGGTTCTGACAGACTCCTGTTTGCTTTTCCTAGGGTGGTGCTGAAAGCTTGAGTTTGTGTGGTTTCTTCCAAGCTTGCAGAATTGGTCCAGCTTTCTATGTGTTCTAACCAGCCATCTACAAAATTTTATTTGCACTGCCTTCAGGAACAAGCACAGGGAGGTAGATGCCCATGGTGTTGGGGTGTGTGTCAGCCAGGCATAGAAAGTGTCGGGCTGCCCATGGGTTGCTAGGGAGAGTCTACAGGTGATATACCTCCAGTGACCCATGGAAAGGCATCCTGATGAAATCTGCAAAGAAGTTAGTAAGTCCTCTGTCTTTAGTTGCTGTCTAACCTCTGAATGCTGTTCTCTCAGGCACTCCTTGACCCCAATTCATACACCACACTTCAGTATTCTGGATGGGGCAAAAAAAATGTTGGTCTCTGGCAGGGTCTACATAGCAGGGAGAGTGTGGCACTCACACACTCACACTCAGTTTCCCCTATGGGAACAATCCCAGGATGAAAAGGTCACTCGGCACTGAGCTGTGCTACCTTAGAGGAGGGGTGATGTAGATAAAGTGAAACTGTTCCTTCTACCCTCTTCATTACTTCCAGTCTCAGAATTTTGTTTTCCTCCAGTGGTGTTCTGGAACTTCTCTGCTGGACTCCTGAACTTCTACTAAGACACTCTTTTTTTTTTTTTTTTTTTTTTTTTGTGGGCAGTATCACAGGCCCTCATATGTGGGACCCAAACCGGGGCCGCTGGCTTCCCAAGCCAGCGCTTAACCACCATGCCACTCGGCCTGCCCACTAAGACACTCTTCTCCCTGGGTAATTGTCAACATCAGTGTTCTTTTGGGGGAAAGATGGTAGAAAACTATTGTCCCATTTTGATGACGTCACTATACCAACAGTGTCCACTTCTGTAGTGTCTTTTCACACAGCTGAACTGGTTCAGAATATCAGAGGTGAACATGAAATGGAGGGATCCTCTTAAGTAACTAACCAGAGGCTTCCACAGAGGAAGCAAGTAATGAAACCAAGCTAGCAGAAGGAGCTAATATTTTATGGAAAGCATGATCTCTGAGCTCATAAAGAAAGAGCACGTGTTTGCCTTGAATATGTAACTCATGTGTTACATCAGTCATGTGATTACTTCAATGAAGTAGGTTAGTTCCTCTATTCCCATGCTTGAAAATAACTATTACTGCATGTTGATATATTTACCTAAAACTTATTTAGATTAACAGGGAATACTTCACTATATTGGCATGAATTGATAAGCTTGCACAAAGAAAAGACCACCTTAAGAATTCAAGGGACATAATTTACATAAGGTTTCTATTTTGACTTTTCGCCCTTCCACAATAATAATACCAACCTGTGGTAATAGAAACCTTAAGATTAGCACATTTTTTTGCATCAACCCTTACATTTCTCTATCCCACTATGTTCTAGATCATGGTTTCTCAACACTGTAGCTATTGAAATTTTAGGCCAGATGATCTTTTGGGGTGTGTGTGAGGGAGGGGCGAGTGGGTGTTTTCTGCACTATAGGATGTTTGGTAGAATCCCTGACCTCTGCTGCACATCTCCCTCCTCAAAATTGTAGCAACCAAAAATGTCTCCAGGCATTGTGAAATTCCAAATGTCCCATAGAGGCAAAATCACCCCCAGTTTAATTCCACTGTTTTATATCAATAGCATTATCTTCCTCCAAGGACATGGATCTGTGACCCTAAGTTTGTATCACAGTTTTAGTTGGGGCTGTTCAAGGATTATTATAAATAATCAACATATATAGTGCCACAAACCCCAAAAATAAATGGTCAAAAGGACATACATTGAGTTATTAGTTTAAAAAAAAGTCCCTCAACTTTTATACATTTATACAAACTTTTATAGTAACTACTAGTAATGTAATTTGTGTACCTGTTTTACCATATTTAATTTTGCTTAAAAATCTCCGTACTACCCTTTTCTCTGTAACAACCTATCCAGAGTAATTTTGGCTTCCATTCTTAATATTTTCTTGTAATTCTCAGCACTGCTATAACATCCAAGCAGACATGCTTATATAATAAAAACTTGAAGGAAATATAGGTAATTCAAAGATACCTCAAAAGCCTCTTTTCTCATACGATAAGGAAGTGCATGGAATATATTTACCAGACCTCAGGAATAAGCAGCTGCATGAGAGCAATTATTCTGATTCTGTTGTGTACACATTCTAACTACTTATCTGTATGTAAGTGTAGAGGACTTATTCTTGGGACCCTTATTGTGACATTGATTATCAACACTTTGGCTTCCTGACATTAATATCCCCCATCCATAAGCATCATTACTATTTTTCACTACGTTCTATTATATCACAGTAAAGAGAAGCTTTTCAACCTTGCCCCTCATCACCACCACAATAAGTTGTGATATCAGAGGGCAAAAAAGATTATATGTTAGAGAAAGCATTAGAGGGGTTCCTGGTGGGGCTACTGCATTTGCGGGGTCAAGGTGAAGCTTGAGGATAATTGCAACAAAACAAAACAAAACAAAACATTTGCCACATAAGAAATACCCCCAGAGCACTTAGAACCACTTAGTTTTAGAGAGGAGTGATTGGAGGAATGGTATGAGGTAGGATTGTCTCTGTACAGTCAGCCTGCTGATTTGTTCCCAGGTCAAACAAGCAAGAGGCTGAATGTACTCTACAATGAACTGCAACAAACTCAGAATCAAGGCTCAGATAATTTTTCTATGTTTACATTCTTCTCCTTTGCTTTCTTTAAAATATTTTCATGAAATATTTTAAGCATACTGGAGAAAAAAAGAAATAATAAGACAACTCCTATACAGATAAATCTCAAAAACACAGCAGTGAATAAATATAGTAAGCTAGAGAATAATATATTGAACAATATAAATAAAACTTGAAAACTTGCAAATAATATGACATAATTTTTAACAATATTGAATGTTAACATTTTGACATACTAAATCAATATAAAAAAGAATTAAAAGGTTAGAATGCAGTTAAAACACTCATGCTTCATCCCTCTCCAGAAAATAATTCTATCATGTATTTGGAGTTTACATTTCTATCATGTTTTTATGTATTTTTGTATATGAAGATACCTACATAAAATATAGAGCACAGTTCTTTACGTTATCAGAATATAAATAATTGGCATCTTACAAGACACATCATGCATATCATTGTTTTTGAGTTTTTTCCATGTTGATACATGTAACCCTAATGTATTTTATTTTACTAAATATCCTTTGGTAATTGTATTAAAATTTATCTACTTATCTTTGTCCTATTGATAGACATCAATATTTTCTTCCTCTAATATATTGAAATTAGAAACATTGTTGCAGTTGGCATTCTTACTCATATATCTTGGGCACAACTTAAAGAGATTTAGACAATAGCTAAACAATGGATTTAGTAATTCTGTAGGATAATATACCTCAGGTTTTAGAATCCAAACTCCGTATTTGAGGCACTATACTCCTATTTTCAGAACAGGACCAGGGACACTCTTGCAGGGGTTTCCAATATCCTCAGCCACACTTTTATATCTGATAAGAGAGGTCTGATACCTCTCTTTTCACTTCCTGAATATATTCATTTTCATGATTTAAAACACTTTCTGTGTGCTGACATTATCTGATTCAATAGTTCAAATTCAAGATTCTGAGCCCTAAACATCTACTTTACTCATTCTTTCATTAATTCATTCAAACAGGAAATATTTATTAAATCCCTAACAGAAACATCAAAATCAACATGTCTAAAACCACCTGCTCTGCCTAATTTATTTGACAAGTTTATAAGTCAACCCATCTATTACTTTTCTCTTTGCTGTCAATTTTGATTCTACATTGTCCAAGTCTTTCGTCTCACTGCTGCAGAAATGGTCTTTTTAATTTGAAAAGTTGATAATGTAAGTCCACTATTAAATACCATCCAATAGCTCCCATTGCGTTTATGATCCCAGGGTTAATGTAACAAGCATATTTTTCTCTCTGGCCTCCATTACTCTCTAACTCCAACTTATAGAGGAAACTACTAGTCTCCAATTCATTAATAGTTGAATCCACATTATTAGTACAACTAAATTATAGAACATTCAACCTGGAGAACCATTCAAAGACTAGCTGAACAGAAGTTCTGTAACTAAGGATATAAAGAAGAAGCCATGTGGTGACTAGTAGAAGGGACAGAGATGCAAAACACGTTGGCCCCCACACCAATGTGTGGTGACTGAGAATAGGGAGGGGTATCTAATCTGAAGAGGTCTCCCCTAAGAAGGGAGGAGTCCCAGCCCCATACTGGGATCCCCAGTCCAGAGCACCTGTGCTGGAAAAAGAAGCCCTCAAATCTAACTTTAAAAAGTAGTGGGGGGCCTGCCGAGTGGCGCGATGGTTGAGAGCTGGCTTGGGACGCCAGCAACTCCAGTTCAGATGCCACATGTGAGGCCCAGTGACACTGCCCTCTACAACTAATATGATGAACAATAGCTCCACCTGCAGCTGGGCTGCTGTGAGTCCCTGGTACGGCATAGCTGCAGCCCCTGCTGCAGTGGGCTGCCATAGGCTACAGTGAGGGGCCAGCAGCCAGTGTGAGCTGTCAAGAGCCACTATGAGCAGCCTTCGAGAGGCCGGCGATGGAGAAGTGCGCAATGATGATACCAACATGGGCCAGTGAAGCAACGTCTTCCACAACTAGACTGAAGAACAAAAGGACAGCAACTTGTCTGTTCCCCTTCCTCGGTTCCCAATGCTGTTCCCCTCCCCCAATTCCCCAATAAAATCTTTTAAAAATAAATAAATAAATAAAATAAAATAAAATAAAATAAAAGTAGTGGGGATTCTGTCCCTCCCGGTGAAAAGAAGGCTGCTGGAAACCCAGGCATCCTCTTAAAGGGCCCACACACAGACTCCCTCACTTTCAGGCACTGAACCTGGCAACAGATAGTGGCTTGGAGGTGTCAGAAACATACAGGAAGTAACTGAGTTGGGTGGCTTCAGGCCAAAGTCTGGAGGGACAGCCACCATTGTCCCGGTGTTAAGCCCTTCTCCCATGCAGCCATTTTCGTGTGTTGAGCTCCCCTCCACAAGGCCAAATCTGAATCTGCATTGGTCTGGTGAACTCTGCTCACTCCACCCTGGTGGCTCCTTAGGACCCCACCCCATCCAACTTGAGCACTGGCAGAGGCTCTTTTGGGAGGGGGCAGCCAGTCACATTGCAATCACTCTTGGAGAACTCATGAGTGTCTGTTGGCCCCAGGTGGGCAGCAAATAGCTTTACTGTGCTCCGTGCTTTTTCCTGAGTGGTCTCAGGCTCAACAGTGACATCATATCTGAATCTGAGATACCCTGGTGAAAGCCATTCGTCCCACTCTGGTGACTCTCTGAGACCCAAGCCTCACCCACTTCACATACTACCCAAAGCTCTTTCAGCAGCTGTGTCTTATAGGCAGCCAGCAGGAAGTGTCAAGCACCTGGGTGCCCTCGGCCTTTTGCTGAGTTGCCCCAGGTCCAGTACTGGTGGCAGCCAGCCTCAGTTCACAAAAGTGGCAAGAATACACAATGGGTTAAAGACAGTTAATTCAATAAATAGTGTTACAAAACTGGACATATACATGCAAAAAAAAAAAAGAAACTAGACCACCTTTTACACCATGTATAGGAAGAAATTCAAAATAGATTAAAGACTTAAATGTAAGACCAGAAACCATAAAACTCCTCGAGGAACACATAGAAAGTAAGCAAACCTTCTGACATTGCTCTTAATAATATGTTTTTCTGACCTATCTCCTTGGGCAAGGGAAATAAAAGAAAAATAAACAAATGGAATAAACTCAAACTAAAATGCTTTTGTACAGCAAAGGAAATCATCAACAAAATAAAAGACATTCTACTGAATGGGAGACAATATTCACCAATGATACATCTAATAAGGTGTTAGTATCCAAAATTTATAAAGAACTCATAGAATTTAACATCATAAAAGCAAACAATCCAATTAAAAAATGGGCAGAGGAGCTGGGTAGACATTATGCCAAAGAGGACATGCAGATGGCCAATAGACAAATGAAAAGATGCTCAGCATCACTAATCATCAGAGAAATGCAAATTAAAACCACAATGAGATACTGCCTTACTCCTGTCAGAATGGCTATCATCAGTAAATCAACAAACAAGTGTTGACAAGCATGTAGAAAAAAGGGAACTCTCATGCACTGTGGGTGGGACTGTAGATTGGTACAACCAATATGGAAAACAGTATGGAGATTCCTCAAAAAATTAAAAATAGAACTACCTTATGACCCAGCAATTCCAGGTCTCTGTATTTATTTCAAGAAACCTAAAGCACTAATTCAAAAAGATGTATGCACCCCTATGTTCATTGCAGCATTACTTACAATAGACAAGATATAGGAACAACCTAGGTCTCCACCAATAGATGAATAGATAAAGAGGATGTGATACAGACACACACACACACATGCACACACACACACACACACACACAATGGAATAGTACTCAGCAATAAAAGAGAATGAACTCTTGCCATTTGTGACAACAGGGATGAACCTAGAAGGTATTATGCTTAGTGAAATAAATTGGACAGAGAAAGACAAATACCATAAGGTCTCACTTATATGTGAAATCTAAAGAACAAAATTCCTCTCTTTCCTTCTTTACCAGGCTAACTCCTTCAGGCTCTTTAAAGTTGACATTCCTCAAGAAGTCTTCTCTCATCTCTGAGATAGAGCCCAGGGACTTCATTTTTGATTTCCTGTAGCATGTTCTGGACATTTCTTTCATACCATATATTAATCTGTGTTTAAATTGTCAACTTAGTTACTTGTTCACTAACTCCTGTAAGGCAGGGCTAGTGCCTTACGTCACTAATTCCCTAGCTCCTAAAATTGAGGTGATACTTATCAGACTTTAATCAACTGATGAAACAAGCACATTAAAATGATTTCCTTAAGATCATACAGTTAAATCTGAGCCTGGAATTCAAACCTACTTATTTTCAGTGCAGGTCTCTTTCCATCACCAATCAGGTAAAGTGTAATTTTTCAAAAGTATTATCGAAACAGATCAGTGTCATATGATATTAAGGGTACCAAGGAAACCTTTCTGTGTTCAAAATGTCAGTTTTCTTTACCAACGGATTCTTTAAATTCTATTAGCCAGAATATAAAAAGAGTACATATTTCAAATGCAAGTATTTTAAAAAGAGTTTGGAATAGTAATTTACATTCTCTCTCTACACATTTGTGCGAATGTAAAAATTAGCAGATAAGGAGAGAGAATAGAGGACCCAAAGTACTAGAACCTGGGAAGAACAGACAAAATGGCTGGAGATGCTGCAAGGAAATGTCATTTGCCTTATCTCTGGCTGGTAGTGTTTTGAATCACATTCACCAACAAACTTTTTCAATGGTTCTACTTGTGCCTGCTTGTTCTTTGACATACACACTGAAAGGAATTTACAAACACTCTCAATCTTTTCCTTTAAGAACAACTGTGATATTCAAAATACACTAAATATTTGTATCTAGCATAGTAAAAAATAATATAGCAATAAAAATGAACAATTTATGTCAAAAATAATTCTCATGAAATTTTGGATGGTGGATATCTTCAGGAAGAAGATGATTTGGATTGGAATGGAATACAGGAGATGCCATGGTGGCAGTACCTACTGTTTTTTCCCATTTTCTTCTCCTTCTTCTTCATTTTCCTGTTCTTCGCTTAAAACTATGGATATGTGTTTACATCAGTGTTGCCCCTCATATTTGTATTTTGTTACTTTTCTATATGTCCGTTTTATTTCAAAATTTTTAAAAATGATGAAAGGGAAAAAAAGTAAAAGTAAGATAGATTATCAATGATAAAAGAACAATAAGAGAACATTTATTAGTCCAAGACTAGGAGACTGAGATGTAGAATGTGAAGGATTTAAAAAATAATGATGGGATGAGACTGAAATTTATTGAGCTCTAACTAAATGAGCAAGAGAGGGAAGGTGGGAGAGAGTTTGAGTCTATGAAGCAAGCATTATTCTTATTCCCTCCTTTTATATGAAAAAAGTAAAGATGAGGGAAATTAAGCAACTTTTCTAAGGGGAAGTGGGGAAAGAAAGCGGTTCCTGACAGGTGGGGCCTGGTGCCAACATCAGTGTTTTGGTGCTCACCTATAGAACATAAACCATTTCACTGAACATCAACACAAGATAGGACCACTCTGATTATGATGGATAAAGCCCAAATCAGATTACTTTGCAATCATATCTGTATGTAAACACACACACACACACACACACACACACACACACACACACATTGCCCAAATCACAAAATGAACAAACACACCCCTTTCCTGGTTAATGATTTTCTGCTACTTATTTACCAATTATAATTTTAACCTCAGCCTATTTCTCCTTCTTTCTAAATAAGAACTATTACAATAAGCAGTCACATAATTAACCACAATTAAGTCACATAATATCACAGCATCCAAGCCGGAACACAGCCTAGGTCCCTTAAACTCTCTTTAAAATGAATTAACACAACCCCAAGTCCTATAATTCTTGTCCATACTCTCTTACGTAAAAGCCTGATATGTGTTTTTCCTTATTGCAACCAGCAGCATACCCAACTTACTCAATTATAAGTGTGTTTCTGGTTGTCTCAAACACACTGAAGCATACTGACTTAATCATATGCATATGCTTGCTTTGGAGATCACTTGCAATTAATATAGGAGCTCTGTGTTCTATTTATAGGTGGGGAGGAGAGTATAACAGAGCAGGTTTGGGGATATAGGTAAAGAAGCTTGTTAGCATGACAGACCTCCTATACTGTCAAGTATTGTGGCTCCTAAATCTTCACCTTCCTTTGTGATTTGCTTCCTTGTGCTGAGATAGACATGTTATGTTCAATACCCATGATATACAAGTTTTAATATCTTGAAATTCTGAGACTTGGTAATGAATTGAAAATTTATATAGGCTTGGTAATGAATTTAAAATTTATAGCCTAATGATATATGTTTGCTTTTGATTAGGGTACATTGGCAATTTACAGATGTCGAATGTGCTCACAGTGAATGTAATGCTGTTTGTAGTTACATAAAAAGTAGCTTTCCTTTTTTCTTTCTTCATTTCTTAGCTCTGACGATCTCTTTAATATGAATTTGTAAGCCTTTATTTATGGACACATGCTGTGTGCTTAAGACCACCCATCAGTTCATTGAGGCAATAGATCCTTGAGATAAGGAGGAGTAATGAGGACGAGAAAGATCAGATAAATATAATACTGAAAATGTTGAAAAACAAGCATGGAGACTGACTCAAAAGGTATTGTGGCCTCAGTGACTATCTCTTATGTTTTGGATTCTCCTCATTCCACTGTAACTAGACAATTCTGAAGTTAGAGCCAAGAAACAATTTGAAAAACATTTGAAAAACCAGTGGAAATAGACATAAATAACTATTAAAAAGGTATAACTAAATTAGTATAAAGGAGAGCAACATAAAAAATGGAACAAAAATGATACAGAGAACAAACTGATGGTTGACAGATGGGAAGCAGGTAAAAGAGGTGAAGAAATTAAGAAATACAAGTTGGTAGTTATAAAATAGTCACAGGGATGTAAAGTACAGCATAAAAAATATAGTCAATAATATGGTAATAACTATATATGGTGCCAGGTGGGTACTAGACTAATCAGGGGGATCACTTCTTAAATTATAGAAATGCCTACTCATTATGCTGTACATATGTTGAAATAATAAAGAATAATATTGAATGTCAACTGTAATAAAAAAATGATACATAGAAAAGAGAGGGCAGGGAAGAAAGATGGGATTTGCTCACATTTTCTTATTTTTGTCATAATGTCCTAACTGAGCATGATGTGGTGATTTTAAACTGAAAACAAATAAAGGAAAACGTTTAAAATGGAGTTCAAAAGTTCTGAAGATTGAATATCTCATGCACAGACCACTCATTGCAGCCTGAATAACCCACAGGAAGAGGAAAATAAAAATTATTTTGACCAGGAAGAACATTAATCACATGAGAATTCCAGCCCCCGCTTTTTAGAAGAAGAAAATTCCTCTCTTCCCCAGTAACAATACACTAAATGCCACTTGCAGCCAATAAGCCACCATGACCTCAAACTCTTGTTCTTCACCAATGAACTTTTGTACAAAACAGTCCTCCCAATTTCCTTCTAAAACCTAATAAAAGCAAGGCCCTCTCCTTTGGTCTATGGACTTCCCTATGGTTTCACCATAGTTAGCTTGGCCCAAATTGCAATTCTCTGCTTTGCCAGAATAAATCCACTTTGGTGGTAAAATAACTGGCTGTTTTATTTTTAAGTTCAACAAAACCATAACTTAACATTATTGAATTTCTTCATTTGAAGAAGTGCGTTCTGTGTTCTCACACCTTGAACTTGATCATGCCTTTATGGCTGCTCCAATGTATAGATTTCAGTGAAAATGGGGGGGTGTTAGAAAAGGCCATACAGCTTCTGCTGATTTATTTTGGAACACTTACTCCTGGAGTCTCTAACAACCACTTACGAAGCCTAACTCCCCTGAGGAAGCCATGGAGAAACCCTACAAGGGGAGGCAACACAGAGACAGAAAGTTGCCCAGCTGTCTGAGAATCAGCTGTTTTAGACTGCCCAGCCCAGACTGTAGAACATGGGGAAAATGCCTTCAGCCTCAGGTAACATCAAACTGCCAATGTTTGAGAGATTCCAAATAAGAACGTGCTGTTCATCTTAGTCAGCTCCCAAATCAGTGAAGAAAATAGAATCAATTTTTTTTTGGAGGGCAGTGTCACTGGCCCTCAATGTGGGACCCGAACCAAGGCCGCTGGCTTCCTAAGCCAGTGCTTAACTGCTGAGCCACTTGGCCGGCCGGCCCATAGAATCAATTTTTTTTTTTTTTTGGAGGGCAGTGTGAAGAAAATATATGTGTCTTTGTTTTACACCACTGTATAGAGTGGTTGTTGCACTACTATAGATAACTGAAACATAAAGTGTGCTGAGTACCGGTTCACAAGTCCATCCTTCAGGTCATATGTGGCCAAAGATGTTTCTACAGCACATTTTCCCATTTCTTTCTTCATTTTCCTTGGAAACTTTTTCTTTGAAACTCAGGACCAGAAATCCAAATGCAAAATTAGTTTCCAGTCGTTAACATTCTCCACATTTATAAAATAGGCATAATAGTATTTTTTTCCTACCTATCTAATATTGTTGAAGGGACTTCAGTAGGTAAAATATTAGAATTTTTTATTTGCTCAACAAGAAAGCACGATGAAAACATTATTATTATTGGCAGTATACCAATAGCTAACATTTATTGAATACTGAATATATTACAGAGACTCATAAGTACTTTAGTCATTATAGCAGTCAGCCTCTAGGAACACCCCAGTTGTCCCCGAATACAGTACTCGTATTTATGTCTTTGTATGATACCCTCTACTTGAGTGTTGGCTAGACTTGCTGACTTGACTTCTAAAGAATAGCATGTGGCAAAAACCATGAGCTATCATTTCCATGATTAGGTTATAAAAGACTGTGTGACTTCAGTCTTGCTCACTGGTTTTCTCTTTTTGGCTTTGATGAAGCAAGCTGCTATGTGGGAGGGTCTCAAATGGCAAGGAATTGAGGTCAGCCTTCAACTAACAACCAGAAGTGTACTGAGGACTTCAGTCCAAGAACCCACAAGGAATTCAATTCTGCAACAACTGTGTCAATGAATTTGAAAGTTGATTCTGCCCCAGTTGAAACTTTATTAGGACCTTTGAGAAATCACAAAGCTGAAGACCTAGTTAAGCCACGCTCAGCCTAGTTCCTAATCTACAGGAACTCAGATAATAAATATGTGTTGTTTTAAGCCAGTAAGTTTTTGGGGTAATTTTTAATGCAACAATAGGTAGCTAATACAGCTACTCTGAGAAAACTGACACATAGATAATAAGTAACTTTGGGCCTTACAATTAATAATCACATTTTAGTGCTAGAGAAGTCATGTCATTAATCTAAATGATTCCTTTCTGCTCTGCTACCGGGAGATACCGAGGAAACTTACATAGTAATGTAATTTAGCAGGAACTTTTGAGGGAAAAAAAATGTTGCCCCACAATCCTCAATTGTCTGAGTTAGGGAAATGAGTCCGGAATACAAATGTAAAATTTAAAGTCAAGTCAGAGTCAAAAGGAACTAAAATGTCTTGTGTCCTTACTCTATGCCAGGCTCCAAATTGTTCTGCTTATTCAATTCCTGAATCGATGTCTTCATTACCTGAACGTTCCTAGGTTATTCATTTCATGGACCATTTCTGGATGGCACAATCCTCCCTTTGTATCATTCCTGAAAGTATCTGCAGTAGAAGTACAGGCACCTTTACCACAAAGTTATGTTAAAACATGCAATCAATAGTAAAATCCATGAACCAGGTATGGATCCAGATTGTAATTTTGTAGCTTGTTATACACAGAGAATTGTCGAGTTATCTTGATCTGAAAAACTCTCTCGCTTAAATGGTACCATGTACAATCTATTCCTTCCCCTCAGACCTTGGAATGTGCTTGTTCCTGGGTTCAACACACCAGATTTGCTGGAGCCTCCCTGCAGTCAGTGGCATCTACACTTTCAGTGAATGATGATTCCCTGAGCTAAGGAACAGCTTTGTTACTTCACAAAGTTCAGCCTTGCTCAAAATATGCATCAAAGAAAGGGTCGGATCAGAAAATCCTCCCTGATTCATTCTAGTTAAATTTCGATCTTTCTGTTTCCCCCTGGAAATCCATGTTTTGTAGCCAACACTGCCTGACTTCCTCTCTCCAATTAACTTGGTATTATGGAATGCAGGTGAATCCCACCAGGGAACTGAGTCTCAGTGAACCACGTTACAGTTATTTATATCTTCCCCATTTTTAGCTCAGTACGCTTTCAGGAATCCTTTCTGTTGAGTGTTATTGGCCTTATATTGTCAAAATCTTAGTATGGTAGATATTTATAAGAAATGGAAGTGTACCTTGTTGACTATGAAGTTGACATTATCATGTGGATTTGAATAACTGAGCATCTTTATTTCAGCTGGAATAAAAAACTTACAAATTATCTACTGCCCATCAGGAACAGATCCTGAGCAACTATATTAGAGAAATAATTTCTCCAGGCTGAAAAAGATTGTCTGAAAGTAATTCAAGCAAACGTTATATGAAGAGCTTGTTGTTCTTGGCAAATAATAGAAAACTGGAAGGGATCTTAAGTGAGTCATTTTATTCCACAGGTGAGACAAAGGCAATTTAATTTAGAAGGTGAGCTTCTGGCAAGGTAGTTATGTGTTTAATTTCTACCTCAACTGCATATTATCTGTGTGACCTAACAGCAAACTTAACCTGTCTACACTGCAGTTTCTTTTTCTGAAATCTGAGATTACAATATTTATGCAAAGATAAGCCAATTTCAGAATTACTCTGAGGGTTAAATATGACAATAGTATGATAGTATGAAACAGTTAGTGCATCAAACACCAAGTGTATGATAAATGGTATGATTTTTCACCCAGCCTCCAAAGTGAGCCTTTTCCGTAAAGTTTTACCTTCTGTACACTAGAGGTGCCTATGAAATATTCAATTAATTATGAGCTCTGTTCAGGAAATAGAAAACCTGACACCAAAAAAATAATAATTTGCAATAATACTCAGGCAAAATGTTTACAATTATTGTAGTTGCAGAAATGCTTGCTAAGTTCTGTTAATTAAACTGTATTCATACTCTCTATCACAAAATGAAATTATGATTATAACTAAATTCCCATGTAGGTTAGAAAACAGGGAGAGAAGATGTGAATTATGCATAAAAATAACAGTGAAATTAATACATTGCCATTTGGGTGTATACCAAAGTCTCCTACAAATTTTATGGCATTAAAATACATCCCAGTGCATGATTAATTTCAGAAACAGTGAGTAAACAGGGTGTCTGGACTTGAAGAACTATGGGCAATGAGCTACTCAGTGCTTTTGTTTCTCATGGAGATGACAGAGATGAAGAAAGTAAGCCCAACAGAGTAAGCACTTTTCAGCATATTTGCTTGGATAATATTTGCTAGCATTCCATTGACCAAAGTAAGTCACATGACAAAACTGAATTGAAGTAATGAATAAGAACAGTTAACCTATGGAGATGGAATGCACTGAAAACTCACATGGCAAAGGTGTGGATAAAGGAAAGGCGAAGAATTCAGTCCAGTGGAGTGTGTTCTTACATATCTTAAGACTGACACTATTATTGTACTTGCATGTAAAGGATATAAATGAATATTTGTTGTTGAACTTTCTTATAATAGACTTTAGAAAGGTTTAAGAATGATCTCCTGTTCATACCATCCCTCTTGAAATAATGTATGCTAAACAAATTGAAAAGCAAAGGAACATTAAACAGGAAGGCATATTTCATTTCTAATCCACTGATAAACAGGAAGAAAAATCTTACATTTGAGGCACGCACGTCGGCATTTGGCTCATGCTGACTTGGCAGTAAAACTCAACTAATCTGTATTTAAGTTTTAAAAAGTATCTAGAATTGTCTCAAATGGTATGTTCTTATTTAATTAAGATAGGAAGATAGGCACCTGGGCCAAGTCTATTTTACTGTAAGCAAAACAAGAATTATATGCATCTCTAAAAGGACTCTTGGAATGTGTGTGCATGGCTGGGTGGGAGGTAGGTGGACAATTCAGGAGAAGGTGGGGTAATAGAAATGGTTGAAATCAAGAATATAAATGTTGTTCATTGTAGAAGGAAGCAAGAACCCCCTTGAGTATTGAGCGAAGAAAATGGAATAAAACACTTTTGACGCATATAGCAATGAAATGGAAAACCTCAGCCCTGACAGAATTGATTGCAATAGTCAAGTCAAAGATTGGATAACATGTGGGAAAAAATATATAGATTGCGGAGAAAATGGCTATTATTGTAGGAGAGCACAGAAATCCCTCAAACAGCTAATAGAAGGAAGGAATAATGAAAGAAGCAGAATAATGACATTATCCATGTTAAATCTCAAACATTTGAAATATGACAAGACTGTTAACATTAGAGTGTTTAATCCAATAACCAAAATAACCAGATACAATTTGGTATGCTAATTTCATAAAATACAATTTTTAATTGCTTCTTTAACTCTGTAAGGAAGATTTACAGCCTTCTAACTAAAATTTTTAGTGTGTCTGGATCTTGAAGCACATGCATTAAGGCTTTATCAAAATATAGTTGGGCATGTAGTGGAGGAATAATGATTGAGCCTAGGTTTTGTCACAAGTGATCTAAATTGTGCTTTAAAACTGTGATTTAAATTGATTTGGTTTTAATCGGATCCACCCTACACCCTGCTGCTTATGCCTGCATCCTTACAGAAGGATTCTAGTAAAATAGGTAGAAATACCAAACATTTATAGTCATAACCAGGAAACAAAGTACTATAAATCAACTCTCACATGAGAAGCAGAGTATTTTCCCAGTGACTATGAAAATGGATGTGTTAGTTGCAAATACAATAAAATAACAGTATGAATATTTGATAAATCTAAACTCTGCCTTCAACCTAACCTCAAAAAACGTTTGACCCAGTGTATTCTCACAAACCACAGCATGATTTATAGGATGAAATCTTGCACATTGTATACTGTACTTTTTCTTCCTTTCTTTCTTTTTCTTTTTTTCACTTTACTTTAACAAATTTGTATCAAACAATTACTTTAAACTATTACCCAGAAATACCTCAATGAATAAATGAGGGCCTTGTCCCCACGGAGGAAAAGATAATATATTGATATATACTGGTACAAAGACAGGAGTATGTCCTTAGTGTTAGGGAAACAGGAGCGGCACCTAGCCTGACCTTAGGTAGCCAGGGGAAGCTTTCAGAAGAGCTGATAATTGAACTGATCTTTAAGAATACATAAAAGTTAGACAGCCAAAAAATTAGGGAAGTGTGTTCTTGGCAGAGGGAAGATGGGCAAAGGTACAAAGATAAATAGCTTAATGTGTGGAAGCAGTAATTTATTATTATAGCAACTAGAGTATTGTGTGGCTGCCAGGGTATAAGGTGGTAAAGGCGACATAGCCTCATAAGCCACACATTAAGACTTTTTCTTTGGCAAATAGAATACAAACTTTAAAAAAAGAAAAATTCTTTTAAAAAACTTCATTGAGTTATAATTAACATACAACAAACTGCACACATTTAAAGGCTCTAATTTCATAAGTTTTGACATATGTATCTACCCATTAAATAGTAATTACAATGAAGATAAGGGAACATAGACAATACCGACAAAATTTCTCTGCCCTTTAGTTAAACCTCTTTCCCACCTCTCCCCATTCCCCATCTCTAAGCAACCACTGATCTAATTTATTTTCACTATTAATTAAATTTTCAATTTCTAGAGTTTTAAAGAAATGGAATCATACAGTATGTACTACTTTTTGCCTGGCTTCTTTTACTTAATGTAATTATTTTGAGATTCACTTGTGTTGTTGTGGGTATCAAAAGCTCATTCTTTTGTATTTCTGAGCAGTATTTCATTAAGTGGATACACCAGAATTAATATATCCACTTACCTGATGATGGCAATTTGAATTTTTCTCAGTTTGAGTTTTAGGCTACTACAAATAAAGCTCATGTGAACATTCATGAAGAGGTGTTGGCGTGGACATACATTTCCTTTTTTATTGAGTAAATACCTAAGACAGGAATGGCTGGATCATATGGTGAGCTATGGATTTACCATTTTAGGAAATTGCTACACTGTTTCCAAATTCTGTTGTACCATTTTATATTCCCTCTAGCAATGTATGAGAAATCCAGTTTCTCAGCATCCTTAGCAACACTTGGTAAGGTCAGTCATTTTAATCTTTAGCTATTCTATTATAATAGGTGTATAGCAGTATCTTATTTTGATTGTGTATTGTATCATTTCAATATTTTAAGAATATTTTAATATAAACATATTTTTTTTTTTTTTTTTTTTTTGTTCTTCAGTTTAGTTGCGGAGGATGTTGCTTCACTGTTGGTATCGTCATTGCGCTCTTCCCGGATGAGGCAGATCGGTCGCTGGCCTCTGGATGTCGCTCACCGCGGCTATTGGCAGCCCACGCTTGGCTGCCAGCCGCTCATGCTGGCTGCGGGCCACTCACTGTAGCCTATGGCAGCCCACACCATCACCGGGGCTCGCACAGCCCAGCTCCAGGTGGAGCTGTTGTTAGCTGTAGAGGGCAGTGTCACTGGCCCTCATGTGGGATCCGAACCGGGGCCGCTGGCATCCCAAAACCAGCGCTTAACCAATGCGCCACTCGGCCGGCCCCTAAACATATTTATTTATAAATAATATCCAAGTATTATTATAATTCTACATTTAAAATACTATAAAGTATTTATAAAAACATGTTTTAAATGAATGCAATAAATCATAAATAAAATTCCAATGTTTTATTCCTAAATATCAATAAATTACCAAGTGTATTCCTGAGAGGGAGGGTGATACAGTTATTTTGGCAATCACTGTTGTAGGCATTAGGAGTAACCAAAGGATTTGTAGTAGGGAATTGACATTTTGCTCTAGCAGCTGAATAGAGGTTAGAGGCAAGAAAGCCAAGCTCAGAGCAGTGGAAGAATAATTAGAAGAAGGATGATAAGAGGAATATGGTAAAATGAAGACTGAATTAATTTTGAGGAAGAAAAATTACCTGGATGTGTGAATTATTGTCTTTGCATGACACCTCTTCTCTTTGGTGTTAATTAAATGATTAAGTTCAACAATTCAGGAAGAAGGTCAAGGTGAAGAAGTCAGTGCCTCCTTTTGTAAGATACTTGTTCTCTATCTGAATAATCACTCAAACATGTTAGCAACAAGATGGTTTCAATATGTTATGGTTATTAAATAATTTACTCTACCAAAACAATAGCTCCCCTATAAGTGTTTCTATTTAGTAATGTAATTCACTGAGAAGAAACTAAGTGTCTATAAGACAGAGTGACACAATGGCAAAAGAGTAAAAGTCTTGGTGACCTGATCTTATGAAGTCTCTCAAAGTTACTAACTAGATGTCTACATACATATGACAAAATGTAGGATTTGAACATGGAGACTTAACAGAGATGGTTTTGGGACATTGGAGATTTAAAAATATGTCTTCCTTCCTAAACAGTTACTTAATCCACTGCAGAGACTGTCAAAAAAATAATCCCCAAAAAGGGCAGATTTTTTTTTTATCTCTATAATAATCTTCTGAAATCTTATATTACCCATGGCATTTGAAAAAGCCCAGACACCCAACCATGAAAGCAGTTTTGATCTAATAAACTTTTATAAGCCTTTTTCTTTTCAGAGATCAAAGCCCTTTACAAAGGTTTATTTCAATCTGACAACATCTCTGCAGCAGGAAATACATGAAGGTAGTCAATTTCATTGGGTGAGGAAGGTGATAAAATATAGAATATTAGAGCTGAGCTGGAAAGTATCTCAGTGATTAATTATGATCTGGAGCAGCTTCTTTTTGTCAAGCTTCTTTAAGGATATGAAGGAGATTATATTTATGGTGACAAAAAGAATAACTTTTTTTTCACATTTTCATGACAAAAGAAAATTGTCAAATTATGGAAAAAAGACAGACATGGTAGATCAAAATCTTAATTCTGACTTGATACCATAGAGTCACAGCACAAAAGTGGTGACTAGAAATCAGCTGGTCCAGCCACCCATTGAAACCATAAGATTTAGTTATTTCCATTCACAAATGACAAAAGTATAATTGAGAGAGGTTGTATTATGTCCAGTGAGTTATTGGTGATGGAACAAGAAAGTAGGCCTCCTGCATTTTACACTTCATCATGAGACAATTGTTAGGGACCATATTTGTTATGCACCAATTAATTATGTCTTCTATACTATTCTTTTTATTTTAACTTGGTAAAAAAAACTTTTAACTGAAATATGGTAAACATATATTCATCCATTTATATGAACATCTATGTATCTATCTACAACTTTAAAAGCTCTATTTTGATTAATAACCCAATGGACTTAAATTTTATTTGGATTATATATTACAACTATTTTTGTACAAAATCACAGAATCTAATACTCCATGACATAGTTTTAAATGTATTGATCTTTTTATTTAACTCACAATACAAATATTTAGAAGCTAGATTAATATAGACTATTGCTGGTGTTACTCTCACAGAAGACATTTTAAATCCTAAGTACAAAAAAATGAATGAAAAGGTAGCATTGATATAGAATCCTGCCTCTTCAGGGTCTGAATCATCACCTTCATTAGAACATTCTACAGGCACTTTTGAATAATGTATTGCCTAATCTAGATCTCCAAAGCTTCAAACAAAGGGTTCACATTAGAAAAGATAAGTGGGCCTGATTCAAAATCTGAGTCTAAGTGCATTTTTGGAGACAATAATTTTTGAAAAGTATTTCTGAGGCTCAACAAGGGTTTGGATAGGAAAAACTCATAGCTCTTTAATCATATTTCAGTATATACTGATATTCTTTTGGGCAGACTTTATAAAAAGTAAATGAGATTGATATTTAAATAACTCTTTTTCTGTGCCAAGAGCTAGTAAGTATATGCTTAAATATTCTTAATGGTGAAAATATGTTACCAGTGTCATTGTAAATAAAACCTTTTATGGGGAAAACTGGAGAAAAATAATAATTTAAAAAAATTGTCAACTTTTTGTCACCCATCATTTATTGCAACATGCTCATCATTCTTTTCTGCTTCAAACATTTTCAAATTGAAAATACACATATTCAATCTTTTATAAGGTATCACAGAAAAGAATAAGGCATCCTTCATGAAGAACATCAAACGGAAGAGGGAAAAATAAAGAGAGTGAAAAGAATGCAGCATATTTTATTTTATTTTTTAATAATTTTTACTGAGGTATAAGTGATATATAACAATTTTGTAAGTTTAAGTTGTACAGGTTGGATTCATACATTAAATATTACAATATAACTAGTACAGTAGCTTTACTTAACACCTTTTTCAGGTCATATATTTATCACTTCTGTTTTTTATTAAGAACACATAAGATTTAGTCTCTTAGCAACTTTGAAGTTTATAATACAGTATTGTTCACTATAACTACTATATTGTACACTATATCTCTGGAACTTACTTATCTACTACTTGTAAGTTTATACTCTTAAAAATAATCTCCCCAATTCCCCACTCCCCTAGTAAACACTATTCTACTCTCTGTTTTTACAAGTTCAGTTTATAGAGCCCACATATAAATGATATGTAATCCAGTTTAAAATGAACAAAGCATCTGAATAGGTATTTTTCCAAAGAAGACATACAAATGGTCAGCAGATATATGAAAAGGTGCATAACATCATTAATCATGAGGGAAATGCAAGTCAAAACCACAATGAGATATCACCTCACATGTTAGGATGGCTATTATCAAAAAGATAAGTTGCAGTTAAATTTTGAATAGAAGAACCTGCCATTGTTTCACATTTGGTTGTTACTGTTTACATTCTTTGTTTGAGCCCATATCTTCATAAGATTTTAAACAGGTATATGTCAAACACTTCTGTTTTATGGTCAAGACAGGGTCAGAGATCATGGATACTGACAATATATTTGTCTGTTTTATTCTGTGTTTTCCCACAACTGTATCTACTGACTCGTCTTGATTTTTAAGCAAAACCTGGAAAACCTACAAAAATGTGTTTTGTGGTTTATCTAGGAATAATACAGAAAATATTGCTGGTTTTTTTTTTTTGGTGAAGACAATCAATTTTGTATAGTTTATTTCAAACTTAATAAAATGGATATTGTTTTTTAAAAAAAGACGAGATAACAAATGTTGCCAGGGAATTGGTGAAAAGGGAACACTTATCCACTGTCACTAGGAATGCAAATTGGTACAGTGATTGTGGAAGATCATATGGCAGTTCCTTAAAAAATTTTAGATTGAACTTCCATATGATCCAGCAGCCCCATTCCTGGGTATACAGCCAAAGGAATTGAAATCAGTATCTCAAAGGGATATCTGTACACCCATGTTCACTGCAGCATCATTCACAGTAGCCAACGTATGGAAACAACCCAAGCACCCACCAAAGGATGAATGGACAAAGAAGATGGGCACACACACAATGGAACACCACATAGCAAGGGGAAACAAGGAAATCCTGCCACCTGTTACAACATGGGAAGACCCCAAAGGCACCATGTTAAGCAAGATAAGTCAGACAAAGAAAGAGACACACTGCAGGACAACAAAAGATGATTTTTGGGTACCTTCATACCCAGAGGTTCTGTAACTCTAAGCATATGATAAAGCCAAAATCATAGGTCCGTTTTATTTAGTTATTATTTTTTTTTCCAATTACAGTTGATATACAATATTATATTAGTCTAGGTGTACAACATAGTGATTAGAAATTTACATAACTGGGCCGGCTGAGTGGCACGGTGGTTAAGCGCTGACTTGGGAAGCCAGCGACCCTGGTTTGGTCTCACATATGAGGGCCAGTGACACTGCCCTCAAAAAAAAAAATAAAAAAAGCAATTTACATAACTTACAAAGTGATCACCCTGATAAATCCTTTATACACCATGAATAATTATTACAATGTTATTGACTATATTCCTATGCTATAATTTGTAGCCCATGACTATTTTGTAACTACCAATTTGTACCACTTTAATTCCTTCCTCCCTTCACACATCCCCTCAGTCCATATCTCATCAGTCACCTATCAAAATGTTATCTGTATCTATGAGTTTATGTCTCTTTTGTTTGTTTATTTATTTATTTTTTTCTTTTAGATTCTACATATAAGTGAAATCATATGATAGTTGTCTTTTTCCATCTGACCCACCGCACTCAGCACAGTACCCTCCAAGTCCATCCATGCTGGAGCAGAGAACAAGACCTCATGCTCCCCCATAGCTGAGCACACTCCACTTTAAAAAGCTTAGGAAGATATGGGCTCAACAAGGGAATGTAAACAGTAACAACCAAATGTGAAACAACAATGGCAGGCTCTTCCATTTGAAATTTAACTGCAACTTATCTTTTTGATTATAGCCATCCTAACAGCTGTGAGGTAATATCTCATTGTGGTTTGGATTTGTATTTCCCTCATGATTAATGATGTTAAGCACATTTTCATATACCTGCTGACTATTTGTATGTTTTCTTTGGAAAAATGTCTATTCAGATCCATGGCTCATTTTTTTTTTCATTGGATTATATATCACTTATATGTGGGATCTATAAAAACGGAACTTGTAAAAACAGAGAGTAGAATAGTGGTTACCAGAGGCTGGGGGGTGGGAATTGGAGAGATTATTTTTAAGACTATAAACTTACAAGTAGTAGATAAGTAAGTTCCAGAGATACAATGTACAATAAAATGATTATAGTCAACAATACTGTATTATTATAAACTTCAAAGTGCTAAGAGACTAAATCTTAACTGTTCTTAACTGAAAACAGAAGTGATAAACATGTGACCTGAAAAAGGTATTAACAAAAGCTACTGTAGTAATCATATTGTAATATATTAATGTATCAAACCAACATATAGAACTTAAAACTTAGACCTTCCTATTTTTCCAATTGATAAGAGAGATTCTAAAATATACTTCATTCTTAAACAAGCAATTTGAAAGGCAAGTAGCAGAAAACACCCAATCATAACAGAAAAAAAAAAAAGAGA
The DNA here is from genome assembly GCA_033961575.1 of Aselliscus stoliczkanus. Taxonomy (NCBI): domain Eukaryota; kingdom Metazoa; phylum Chordata; class Mammalia; order Chiroptera; family Hipposideridae; genus Aselliscus; species Aselliscus stoliczkanus. The sequence goes on from CM066730.1 coordinate 89,159,547, forward strand.
ATCCAAAACAAGTCAAGATAGTTTAAGGGGCCTCTGGGACAACATAAAGAGTGCCAACATTTGCATCATGGGGGTAGCAGAAGGAGAAGAGAGAGAACAAGGAATTGAAAATCTATTTGATAAGATAGTGATGGAAAGCTTCTCTAACCTGGGGAAGGAAATAGATATACAAGTCCAGAAAGTATAGGGTCCCAAACAAGATGAACCCAAAGAGGCCCACACAGAGATGCATCATAATTAAAATGCCAAAATCTGGGCTGGCCAAGTGGTGCGGTGGTTGAGCACTGGCTTGGAAAGCCAGCAGCCCTGGTTTGGTCCTACATATGAGGGCCAGTGACACTGCCCCCCCCAAAAAAAAAAAAATCCAAAATCTAAGGATGACAGAGTCTTAAAAGCAGCAAGAGAAAAGCAGTTAGCTATTATACCTAAAAAGGAGCTCCCATTAGACATCCGATGATTTCTCAAAAGAAACTTTGCAGGCCAGAAGGGATTGGCACGGAATATTCAGGATGATGAAAAGCAAGGACCTACAACCAAGATTACTCTACCCAGCAAAGCTATTATTTAAAATCAAAGGATAGATAAAAAGTTTCCTAGATTAGAAAAAGCTAACAGAATTCATCATCACCAAACCAGTATTATAATAAATGTTAAGGGGACTTCTTTAAGAAGGTGTAAGGTATGTGTTTGAAAATATGAGACAGTACCACCTAAGTAGAGTTCTAAATAGTAATCATGTATCATTAATAAAAACATTGTAACCACAGCTCTCTAAAAAGTTACTTCTCTCTCAAAAAAAAAAAAAAGGCCGGCCGAGTGGTGCGGTGGTTGAGCGCTCGCTTGGGAAGCCAGCGGCCCCGGTTCAGGTCCCGCGTTAATGAGGGCCAGCGACAATGCCCTCAAAAAAAAACAAAACAAAACAAAAGTTACTTCTCTTTCTCAGATTCATGTAGGTATGTCCTTTTGTATATGTAATAAATTCATCACTAATTAAAAACCATTTTTATTTTAATATATCTTTCTATACATGTCATCTTGAGAAATGTGCACAGGTACCTATGTTTTCGTCAACATTCAAAATTAAGTAAGTTATTCATTTCCAAAAATTAAAAGGAGACATGGCATATTCTATATTGTTTTCTTACCTCAGATACAAAGTAAGACAACTTATTTTCTAAATGAAAAAAAAAAAATTCATCAAGTTAGAGATGTACTTAGTTGTAAATTTTTAAAGCAAGTTTAGTTCCAAAGCCTGTTACTTTCATCTGCCAATTAACATGACTGGATATCCATTTTCTTATCTATAAATGGTGTGAATGGTGCTTGTTCTGCAAGGTTATTATAGATATTAAAAATTGATGTCTTGTAAAAATTATTTGAAAATGGCATCATGAGTAAACATAGTACAATTATAACATAGGTTATAGGGATCTGATTCACCACAGTAAAGAACTTTCTCAGAGAATCAGAAGTATATTTGGTTGTAGTAATTAAAAGAAAACATCGGACATACCGAAGAGGTATTCTTTTTTCAATCTGTTCTCTTCATCTACAGTTTTATCCATCTTCAAATTTACTAAGAAAATGCACCTCCATCAAGAAGTCTTAGCACGTTTCTCCATACTTAATTAATCTCTCTCCAGTATATGTTTATAACTCTAAAATGGTAGTACATATAAAAGTAAGATGCTCAAATGTCACTAATCCTTATGGAAATGCAAATAAAAAACACAATGAGATATCATCTCACATCTGTTACAATTGCTGTTACCAAAAGAAGAAATGAGAGTTGGTAAGGATGTGGAGAAATTGGAAATCTTACACTCTGCTGGCAGGAATGTAAAACAGTGCGGCCACTATGAAACATTCCTCAAAATATTAAAAACAGAACTATAATATGATTTATTATTTTCAATTCTGAGATTTATGCAAAATAATTTATATCAGGACCTCGAAGAGACATTGACACTCCCATGTTCATTACAGCATTGTTCACAATAGTTAAGATGTGGAAACAACTTAAATGTCCATTTATGTATGACTGGATAAAAACATATGTGGTATATAGATTAAATGAAATATTATTCATCCTTTAAAAAGAAGGAAATTCTGCCATATGCAACAACATGGCTGAGCCTGGAAGACATTGTGCTAAGTGAAATAAGCCCATCACAGAAGGACAAGTGCTGCATGATCTCACTTATAGGAGGTATCTAATACAGTCAAACTCAGAATCAAAGTGAAATGGTAGTTACCAGGGGTTTGGGGGAGAGAGAAATGGGCAGTTGCTAACCAATAGGTATGAAGTTACAGTTATTCAAGATGAATAAGTTCTGGACATCTGTTGTACAACACTGCCTATAGTTAACAGTAGTGTATTGTCACAATGAAATTTTGTTAAAAGGTTAGAGCTCATGTTCAATGTTCTTACCATTTTCATTCTATCCTATTTTAGAAGTATTTGTGAAATGGAATTTTTTTTTTTTCAGATAGTGAGTATTAAATCTCATTCCATAAATTCTTCAACTCTTTCTTCCACAATGCCTAGCACTGTGTTTTATATATTAAATAGCCAGTGGATGTACATTTAATTGAATACAAAGAATAAACTTGTATTGACTTTATGCATTCTAGTGTGGAATAAAGGCACACTTTATATTATTTAAGGCTTTATAAAAGTTGGTAGAGAAAATAATTTTATGTATAGTTCCATACAGATTGTGCTGTTGAAATTCAATATCCAGATGACCACTGAGGCCTGAATTATCCTAGAAAGGCTGAGACACAAACTATGTTTGGAAAGATTACTAGGATGAAGAGAGGAGGACATTACAGAGAACGAGAACATAGAATCTTTCTTTAATGAGGGAAAGATCAAAAGAACTTGGTACATAGAATTGCCTGCCTCTATCCGCAGTAGCATTGCCTTTGGGATTACTGTTTGAATTGTGCCTGTGTGGCACTGCCTTTGTCCTGGCAGATATCTGAGTAGTAATAGCACACTAGAGGGTAGTATCTTCATTTAAAGAAAAAAAAAAAAAGGCTACTGTCACACCTGGATTTGTTCACTCTCCAGCTTCTCCAAACTCAAGGAACCAATGCCTTGCCAATTGTCATTTCATTTTGTGTTCTTCTTGGGTTTTATATTTTACCAACTCCTCCTTCACCAGCACTTATTTTTAGTACTTAAAATATTAATTACCCTTATATTTTTTGCTTCTTTTATTTCTACCTTTAAAAATATTTCTAGTTCTTTATGCATATTGATGTATCCACAGAAAATTCAAAAAGAATGTAAGGGCCTGCCGAGTGGCGCGTTGGTTGAGAGCTGGCTTAGGACGCCAGCAGCCCTGGTTCGGATTCCACATATGAGGGCTAGTGACACTGCCCTCTACAGATAAGATGGTGAACAACAACTCCACCTGGAGCTGTACTGTGTGAGTCCCTGGGATGGCATAGCTGCAGCCCCTGCTGCAGTGGGCAGCAGCGAGTGGCCGGCAGCCAGCATGAGCAGCTGGCAGCCGGTGTGAGCTGCCAAGAGCAGCTGTGAGCAGCTGTCCAGAGGCCGGCGACCAATCTGCCTCACCCAGGAAGAGCGCTGCAATGATACCAACATGAGCCTGTGGAGCGATGTCCTCCATGGCTTGACTGGGGAACTGGAGGACAGCAACTTGTCTGTTCCCCTTCCCCAGTTCCCCAATGCTGTTCCCCTCTCCCAATTCCACAATAAAATCTTAAAAAAAAAAAAAAGAAGGAAGGAAAGAAAGAAAGAAAGAAAGAAAAGAGAATATTGACAAAAAAAAGAATGTGAAAAGGCCAGAGTCAGCAACCTGGGTGACTAATTAAGAACAATTAACTTTTATGTGAATGGTCTGTAAGCCAGAGATGTATGCTCTTTCAAAACAAAACAAAACAAAACAAAAAAAAAACCTACCATGTGGCTCCTTTGGCAAAAGTAAAGCAGAAAATTGAAGTCATCACCCAGGACAATTTAGGAAATAGCCTTCTTTTGTGGTTACATGTGGCTGTGGCATCTATCTGAAGAGAGTAGGAGAAATACATTGCAGGAAGAATAGCAGTAGCTCTGAGAAGCTCAATGCACAAGTTCATAATTGAGGTCTCTTCTGGTTTTGAGAAAGATTTTGGAGATCTTTTTCAGAATCTTGCAACCTGCAGTACAAAGTTAGAGCTTGGTGGGGGTGGGGGACATCTTCAGATGAAAGAAAAACAAAAAGAGAGGATGAGACAAGGGTAGGGAAAGGAACGCAAAGGCAGGAGGAGATTAGGAATGTTATCTTCAGAGCCCTGCTTCCCAGCCTGGGTCGCTCAGTTTTCACACTGTCAGGCAGTAAGTAGGGGGGAAGGATCCTTGTGTTAGGCAGCTTGGTCTGCCATAACAGAATATCATACGAGTAGATGGGAGCTTAAATAACAGAAACTTATTTTCTCACAGTTCTGAAGGCTTGGAAGTCCAAGATTAAGATACAGGTCACAGACCAATTTGGTTCCTGGTATGGGCTCTCATGAGTGGCAGTCATCTTGCTGTGTCCTCATTTAGCATGGAGAGAGGGTAAGAGAAACTCTCCAGTATCTCTTCTTACAAAAGCTCTGATCCCGTCATGAGAACCCATCATCATGACTTCATCTAAACCAAATCACCTCCTAAAAACTCCATCTCTTAAACACCGTATTGTGGTTTTTTTGCCTCAACATAAAAATTGGGATGGGGTTGGGGGTGTACACAATTCAATCCATAGTAATCTTGAAATAAAAGAAGAAGTGCATTTAGTGATGCTGCCACTGACTAATCATTTGACTTCAAACAGATCACTCTACCAGTCTGAAACTCTGTTGACTACTCTGTGACATGACAATGGAAATGCATGACTGCCCACTTACTGCTAAAAGTCTGAAGAACTTGACTTTCTTCAATCTTTCTGCGGGGGACAACTAAAGTGGGCTCTTAAATAATCATTAGAAGTTATAGGCATTATAAATATTCTTTCAGACTCCTACAAGTGATTGCTTTGGTTTTTCCCCTTTATTTTACTTTTCTGTCATGATGGTTATTTTAATGGCAAGCTGGGTAGGAATACCTCTGGAATCTGTTATCTGACTATTAGCATCTATTACCATCTCAAACTACAAGTTGATTTTTTACTTCTTTGATGACATCAGCAGCCCTTACCTCTGTGGACTGCACAGAAAAATGCATGGGGTTTCATCAGTGATGAAAACAAGTCACGCACCTCTTAGCTGATTCTTGCCATGATGCTATTTAACATATCCAAGCCATACAGTCTCTCCAGGATTATGTGTATGTGTTCCCCTATTGGAGCTAAAGATATATGTGGATAAATCCTCAAATATCTGCGTGTGGGAAACAAGTTGGGAAGAGGCATGCATGACAGAACCTCAAGTTCTCCACTGAATATACATTGCCCTCTTTCTTATGCCTTTTCTTAGGATCTTATTACTCTGATGATAGAATAGAAGCTCAGCATCATAAGGTAAAGACTAAATTTGCAGAACAACTTTACTTGCTTTGGCTCCTCATGGAAATCACCTAGATTCTTTGAGCACATTCATTGATTCATAAAATGTAGTAATAATACCTAAATTACAGAATTCTTAGTATATGAAACATAATAATAGATGAAGTTTAATCAACATAATTGCTGTGTTCAATAAATGGCAGCTGATATTATTCTTTTTTTATTTTTTATTTATTTTATTTATTTATTTTTTTGAGGGCAGTGTCACTGGCCCTCACATGTGGGACCCGAACCGAGGCTGCTGGCTTCCCAAGCCAGCGCTTAACCACTGCCCCACTTGGCTGGCCCCTAGTTCTTATTATTTCATCATTGTTGTTCTATGATGGTGATGATGGTAATTAATATTATCATCATCATCATCATCATCCTCCTCCTCTCTGGAAAATTCATAAGGTCAGAAATCACCAGTCTATAATGTTGTGAGACATTACAACACAGACTAATATTTGAATTTATTTGAAAGTTAAAAGCATGTGACTGAAATAAGTGAGAAAGGTATTTTCACCTCAGAGAATTAATTTAACTTCCTAGGTTTAAATTTTTCTTTTGTAAGAAAAGAGATTATTTATATATACAAATGCAACCTTTTTTTTTTTTCAAGATTTTAATGGGGAATTGGGAGAGGGGAACAGCATTGGGGAATCGGGAAAGGGGAACAGACAAATTGCTGTGTTTTTGTTCTTCAGTCTAGTTATGGAGGACTTTGCTTCACTGGCCCATGTTGGTATCCTCATTGCGCTCTTCCCGGATGAGGCAGATCGGTCGCCGGCCTCTGGGTGTCGCTCACCGCGGCTATTGGCAGCTCACACTGGCTGCCAGCCACTCATTGCAGCCCATGGCAGCCCACCGCAGCAGGGGCTGCAGCCTACACCATCGCCGGGGCTCGCACAGCCCAGCTCCAGGTGGAGCCGTTGTTAGCTTGGAGGACAGCATCACCGGCCCTCACATGTGGGATTCGAACTGGGGCCACTGGCATCCTAAAACCAGCTCTTAACCAATGCGCCACTCGGCCGGCCCCACAGACATTCTTTGTTGAGAGGTATTTTTGTACAGAGAATTGTCTTAAAAGATGGATTTTGAGATTATTATATGCTAAGCGAAATAAATCAGACAGAAAAATTCAAGAACCAAATTTTCATCAAGACCAGCTCTTTACCCAACAAATATGAAGCTATCAACCAATATTGTTTTATAATATAGTGGATGTCTACTAACTTTCTTCTTGTCTATTTTCTTTACCCATAGCTAATATTTCTTGACTCTTTTTAAAAGTTTACCTTCTACCCAATATCTAAGGCCAGTACTGAGGTAGTTAAGCTTACCCCAACCTAATTCTATGATTCATCCCATAACTTCAGCCTGATCTAGATCCTAGTGCCAGTTTCTCCTCCATATTTATGTGTGATTTCAATTTTCATCTCCTTCCATTTCACTCCATCTTCTTGCATTTAACAAGATCTTGCCTTAAATATCCACAATCTTATATATGTGCTTCATATAGTTTTTCTACTGAACTTTTTTGAACAGAACTTTAGGCTATATCACTGTCATAGTGTAGGAAATGTCTCATTAAATTTGCAATAGATTAAAGGAGAGGAAGTTAAATTGTATCTTGATTTATAGAAGTCCATAGAATTACTCTTGTCTAGATCCAGGAACCAGAATAATTGCCATTGTTTACTTCAATACCTGGATGTATTTAGCCATGATACATTACTGAGAGCATGATTCTTAGTCCCTTTATGGCAGCCCAGGATTATATTAATCACAGAGAGTGTGTCTTAATACTGTTTGGGACTTTAATCTCACATTCCGAATCTGTTGAACAGGCTGGGCAATTAGTGAGTCTACATGATTCATTATTTGTAGATTAAAGCATGGGGAAGTAGAGAATAGAGTGACCCATTGACCACTGATTCACTCTTAATCTTGTCCCTTCGATCCTCCCTAATTCCCACCTTAAGAAGAGAAAGTGATTGACAAGACCCCTTGTATCTGATCCTGTCAAATTGAACTTAGCTTTGTCCTGGACTACTCCTCCAGAGAACTGTCAGAACTAACAACTGAGTGACAAAGGAATAAAAACACACACAAAGAGAATTATTCAAAGAGAAATGGAAAGTGATTTTTCCATTTACAAATCCTTTTTTATTCTAAAAGTTTTACTCAGTGTGGTGTTGTCATTTTATGTTCTTGCTGACACTCTGGTGTTGACCATATCTGAACACCTTCTATCTTTGGGTCATATGATCACCGTGTCACAATTTAATGTCATGTGATAGCTATGTACAGAGTTCTTGGAGGAGAAGACACAAATTAAAGAGCCTCTAACATCAATTAGTTTACTTCTAGGGATTTACTTTACTCTAGTATCTAGTGGGATGATTTTGATGGAGTTTCCGGCTGCATGCCCAATGAGATTCAGGTACTTCTCATTTTTCAAGTTCAGTGATGCGTAGAAAAATCATAAAAATAAAAATAATGCTGAGATATCTCTTTTTGCCCTTTCAATACCCTCCTTCCTAATTATGGATACTTCTCACCTTCTTACTTCCCATGAGTACCTAGCCTAAACCAATTGCCAAAAGCCTTGATATCAACCAGTATTTGTTCTATACCTTCCTGATGAATAATGGGTTTTCATATACCACCTGAGACCAGTGTGGAATGTATCTTACATGTTCACTTATATTACTGTATTTGAATCACCTTGTAAGTTATCAGTCTCCCTAAAGTGACCACAAACTGCAAGGTAACAGAACTGACTAGAAGTCAGCATGGTATGACTGTTCCTTTATGATAGAATTAATTATTGTTCTGAAAATACCAATTCCCTGTAAGAGTCATGTACATGCCCACCCACACTCCTTTGCCATGGTCTCTCTGGCTCTATGACTTGGGACTTAGCCATATCACTTGCTTTGACCAACATAATATTAATGGACAAGATATGAGTAAACTCTTGAAAATGTGCTTGTATAGTTGACTTTATGCTCTTCTCCTCTTGCCTTTGCCATCAGAAGAACTACATTGCATTGCCCCTAATCCAAGGATAATGAGTGATACTTGGAGAAACACTGGAATAGAATTAGAGCTCAGAGTCAAGTTCAGTCATACCCAGCCTAGATCAGATGAACCTGAGATGATCTGCAGACATATGTGATAGATAAATAAATGCTTAATTTTGCATATCACTGGGATTTTCTGGTAGTTTATTTTGTAGCATTATATTGGAATATATTTGACAATGTTTAAAACATAGTAGGCACTTCAATGGTTGTTGAACATGAACACAATGACTATAATTTAAATTGTCCTATTAAACAAATAAACACACACACTTTGCGTAGATGCTACTGCACTCAGTTACTATGATCAAAGGCGGGAGTTTTCTTTAAACACAAAACAGAACAAAACCAACAATAAATTAATTCAGTAAAGTTGCAGGATACAAAATCAATATACAGAAAGCTGTTGTGTATTTCTACACACCTGTAACAAACAATCAAAGGGGAAATTAAGAAAGTAGTCTCTTTAAAATTGCATCAAAAAGTATAAAATACCTCTGAAAACTATAAGACATTGAAGAAATAAATTGGAGAGGATACAAACAAATGGAAGAATATGCCATGCTCACAGATTGGAAGGACTGATATTGTTAAAATAAATGTCCTTACTACCTAAAGCTATATACAGATTCAATGCAATCCCTATTAAAATACCATTTGAATTCATCTCAGAATAAGAACAACTAATCCTAAATTTTATATGGAACCACAATAGCCAAAGAAACCTTTAGAAAAAAGAAAGTGGAAGGTATCACTCTACCCAATTTCAAGCTATTATATACTAAAACGCTACAATAATCAAAATAATATGGTATTAACATAAAACCAGACATGTATATCAATGAAATAGAATGGAGAGCTCATAAATAATTCCACACTTATATGGTCAACTAATCTATAACAAAGGAAGCAAAGATATTAAATTGGGTAAAGGCAGTCTTTTCAGTAAATGGTGTTGGAAAAACAAGACAGGTACATGCAAAAAAACATAAATTGGATTACTTTCTTATATCACATACAAAAATAACTCAAGATGGATTAAGGATTTAAATGTAAGACCTGAAACCATAAAACTCCTAAAATAAAACATAAGGAGTAAACTCTTGGACATCGCTATTAGTAATATCTTTCTTCTTGGATGTGCCTTCTCAGGTGAGGGCAACAAAAGAAAAAAAATGAACAAATTGGACCATATCAAATTAAAAATTTTTGTACAGCCAAAGAAACCATCAAAAAAAAAAACTGAAAGAAAACTTACTGAATGGGAGAAGATATTCACAAATGATACATCCAATAAGGGGTTAATGACCAAAAATTATAAGGATCTCATAAAAACTCACCAAAAAATACAAAAAAAAAAAATCCAAAGCCCAATTAAAAAATGGACAGAGGACCTGAACAGACATTTTTCAAGAGGACATACAGATGACCAACAGACATATGGAAAGATGTTCAACGTCATTAATCATCAGGGAAATGCAAAACCACAATGAGAGATCATCTCACATGTGTCAGAATGGCTATCACTTATAAATCAACAAACAAGTGTTGGTGAGGATGTGAAGAAAAGGGAACCCTCATACACTTTTGGTGATATTGTCAATTGATGCATCCAATATGGAAAAAAGTATGGAAATTTTTCAAAAATAAAAATAAAATTACCTTATTTTCCAGCAATTCCACTTCTGGGTATTTATTTAAAGAAAAAAGAAACACTAATTGGAAAAGACATATGCATCCTTATGTTCATTGCAACATTACTTACAATATCCAACATGTGGAAGCAACCTTGGAGTCCATCAATATATGAATAAATAAAGAAGATATGGCTATAGCTATAGCTATAAATATAGATACACAATGAAATATTACTCAGCAATAAAAAAATGAACTATTGCTATTTGTGATAACAGGAATGGACCTACAGAGTACAATGCTAAGTGAAATACCACATTTGGCTGTGTATAATGTGCACTTTTTGGCCCAAATTTGTGAGGGAAAAACAAAGATGCACATTATACCTGGGTAGTACTATTGGGTTGTCAGAAAAGTCATGACACATGTTTGTGACAGATGGCACTAGTTCATTTTTTGGAAGTGCTAGAGTCATTTGCATCTATGTGATTGCTATGTCATTTGACAGCTGACAGTTCTAGCTTCATTCTAAAGGAAAATTGTGCGATTTGGTTGAATTTTGGAGATTTTACACCAAGTTGAAGATGGAAGAACAAACTGCATTTTTGCCATATTTTACTCTTTTACTTCCATAAAAGGAAGAACGCACGTCAAGCTTGTGAAAAGTTGCGTGAAGTTTATGGTGACAATGCTCTACAAGAATGTTCATGCCAACAATCATTCACGAAATTCTGTGCTAATGATTTTGATCTCAATGATGCTTCTCGGACAGGGAGACCCACTAAGGCTGATGACAACAAAATAAAGGCATTGATGGAGTCAAATTCACATTACACGACACAAGAAATTGCAGAAACATTGAACATCCATCATTCAAGCATTCATGACCACATGAAGAAGCTGGGATACATAAGCAAGCTCCATATTTGGGTTCCGCATGAACTCAAAGAAGTTTTTTTTGATGGCGTGTATAAACATCTGCAATATGCTCATTAAATGTGAGGAAAATGATCCTTTTTTGAAGCAACTGATAATTGGTGATGAGAAGTGGGTTGTTTACAACAATGCACAAACAGTCTTGGTCCCGACATGATGATTCACCTCAAATGATATCGAAAGCAGACATTCATCAGAGGAAGGTTATACTCTCAATGGGATTTTAAAGGTGTCGTGTTTTTTGAGCTCCTAGCAAGGAACCTAATAATCAATTAAAATGTGTACTGTTGGCAATTGGACAGTTTGAACGAATCCATCATCCAGAAATGTCCAGAGCTTGTTAATGGTAAAGGAGCTCTGTTCTATCGCGACAGAACGAGACCACCCACAAGTTTGATCACTGTCAAAAATTATTGGAGCCTGGATGGGATGTGTTGCCACACCCACCATACTCACCTTACCTTGCGCCGTCAGACTTACATTTGTTTCGCTCTCTTCTAAACTCTTTGTGTGGTATAATGTTCAATTCAGATAAGGCTGTAAATCAGCACTTTGTACAGTTTTTCACAAATAAAGACAGGCCCTTCTATGAACGAGAAATTATGAAACTCACTGAAAGATGGTAAAAGGTTATCATACAAAACGGGCAATAACATTGATTGATCTTTGTTCTTTATATAAATAAATGACTTTTGAAAAACATGGACAAAATACTTCATGGCTTTTCTGACAACCCAGTAATTCCATCTTTATAAATGTTTTTAATTCTTTTATTTATGATTATGAGTTAAAAGTGTAACTCTAGAAATCAATCATGATATTCGTATGCAAAATAATACCCTGGAATACTATAATCGTTTTTGTTAAACTTATGAGATGAACTTGCAACAATGAAGAATTCTTGACCTTCTATGATGCGTAAGTGTCATAAATTTGTTACCAGAACATAAAATTTCCTGTACATTATAGCTGTTCTTGTGTTTTATAATTATTTGTTACATAAAATTTCTTGTACCATAATGTTAAAAAATAAATGCTGAAATTCCTTTATAATACAAAAAAACATGTACCTATATGTAAACAAATAAAAATTTGAATTAAAAAATTAAAACAAAAGATTTTTCCCTGAAAGTTTGGGCCAAAAATGTGGGTGCGCATTACACATGGCAAAATACAGTAAGTCACACAGAGAAAGACAAATACTATAAGATTTTACTTATATGTGGAATCTGAAAAACAAAACAACAAAACAAAATAGAAACTGATTCATAGATATATAGAACAAGCTGTTGGTTACCAAAAGGGAAGGGTTGGGGGTATAGGTGAAAAAAAAAATACTTTACAGTTTCATAGTGCTTCCAATAGGCCAGCCATTGTTCTAAATATTTTACACCTATTGCCCTTACAGTAACTATGTGCAGTCTGGACCACTTTATCCCCATTTATATATGAGAAATTTAAATTCAGATGGCTTAAACAAACAAACAAAAATATTTTAAAGAAATAACCTTGAGCACAAAAATATTTAGCTATAGGAATATTTATCATAATATTTTCTAATATAAAAATTAAGAAACCATTTAAGTACCTAAAAAATATGGCATAAGACAAAAAGCAAAACAAACATCCCTTACAAAAAATACATCTTCTAGTGGCTCCCTCCAACCACCACATTCCACATATAAGATAAAATACTAGTCCCTACACATGGGACAAAAAGCTCTTTGTGTCAGACCTGACTTGATAGTCCAAATTTATAAAACAAACAACCCAGAAAACTAATAATGCATCATAATATGACCTCATCACTTTGCAAAGTACTGATGGAAATTGTTAATCAATCAATCAATCAATCAATAAATAAATAAATAAACAAAAGATGATATATTTCCTAATGTTGTAGAGAAAAAAAAATCTAGTTGAAATTACAGAAGTGTTGAAACAAATGGAAGGATTAAGAATGGATGAGTTGAAGTTCATCAGACATCCAGTAGAATTCCAGAGAAGATGGATATCAGTGTAGAACAGAAAAGGAGTCATAGCAGAGCGGGATCTCAAGCAGCACTTCTAAATTCTTCTAAAATCTTCTAAAATCTAGGTGGGAGGATGGGGGAGGAGTCATTCTAGGTAGAGGGAGGAACATATAGAAAGATTCACAGGGCAAGTCAAGTGGCTCAGTTGTTTAAGAGCTCGCTCTAGAGTGCTAACTGAGTTCTGAGAAACAGCAGTTTTATGCCCAGCCTGAGCAGCTCAGTTGGGCTGGGCATCGAACTGCTGTTGCTCAGAGCTCAACTCGCACTCTTGAGCGAGCTCTTTACCAGCTGAGCCACTCAGCTGGCCCAAAAGAAAACAAATTTGTATAATCTGAGCAGGATCAGATTCTGGGTGACACTGAAGGCCAGCTAGAAGTCTGAAAATAATCTGCATGGAAACAGAAAAATACAGACAAATCTTGAGCCACAGAGGGATGTAGTAAAAGAAAATTTGCTCTGGCAGTATTTGACGAGGGAGAAAATCACACTCATAGAACCAAGGAGATAGGTGGGGCCCTGTTGTAAAACTTGGCCTCATACCTGGGATTTCATTTTATACTGCTGAAGAAAAGGTGTGTGTTTTCCAAAGTTATCCTTTTCTCTGTTACGTAAATTTTGAAGAGAGTTTAGAAAGTCAAGCAGCAGGACACTAAATTATTAGGAAAGAACAATACTTTGGTACATCTTGATTTTCAGCCAGATTCTTTTCTAGGAACTATATTCGTTATTTGAGTCATTGGTTTTAAAGACCACATTGCCCAGCAGATGTGCAAAGGAAAGAGTTCATTTAAGCTATTCTTCAAGGGAATTAGAAGAATTTTTTTTTAATTTTTATTGCTATGCAGTAGGCATTATGGGCTGCTATTTAGTGTTTCACTCATTTCTTAAGGATGAATGTCAGCTGGGATTCCTGAGGTTGTAGCCCAAATATAAAACTTAAACTTTACAAATGTATGCGTGCTGTGTAACATGAAAGTGATGCATGTTTGCCAGCAAGTTAGGGGTCATCAAATTGCTGAAAGGGATGTAAAAACAAGAGCTCATTCATCTCATATTTAGGATTCTTCTCAGTAGTGCGTACTTATAAATACGATCTTAAAATTGACAAAGGGACACTTTCCAATCTATCACCAATACTCATATCTATATATTCATTATATTTCTGGTAAGTTGCCTCAGTTACTTTTAATTTCAAGTCTAGTTTTACAATATTATGGATTTTTAGAGCTGGAAGGGGACTCTGAGTAACCTCATCTCATCTTGTTGTTTTCAGAAGTGGAAACAGTTGTTTTAGTAGTGACTGCCATGATGGAGGTGGCCAGAGAGCTTATTTCAGTGTTTCTTATTAACAGACCACTGTCCACCTATCAGGTAAAGGCTTAACGGCTCACAATAATCCCTAGCTCCTTTCTGTTTCTCATTCTCACCTGGTATTGATTGGGAAACTGTAAAACCCCTTTCTGACTCCTCCTTTACACTCCTTTTGAAACACTGTAAACCTCTATTGCCTCTCATCTGGACAATTTTTGTACCACACGATTCATTTCTGTGCCCATTTTCTCCTTTGGATCCATCTTATTCACTGTATTTCTTGAAATTCATCCCTTAGTATACAACTCTTGATTAAAAATATAAATTACAAATCTCATTACATGTAAAATTAAATTCAAAGCCTTTAACATTCATAATAGCACTCTTTGATACGACTCCAATCCCATTTTTCCAATTTTATGCCTAATATATAAAGAGAACTATGAGCAAGATATTACTGATTACCAGATAAATATGCTTCATACTTGCCAACTTCTGTAACACCTTACAGCACTAAAACACACATTTATAATGCCTAATTCTGAACAACAAAAACAGCCTAATTTATATTTAATATTCTCTGGAATAGAAAAACCTACATTTTACATGTAAAAAGATATATTTTATATATGTACAGATATGTATTATATATGTGTGTGTGTGTAGCTTGATTTAAACAAATTGCCATCATTCTTGGCTTCAATTTATGACACTTTGATATTTTGAAAATTAGTTTTATAAAATGCTTTAAAAATTTGAAGGCTGGTTATTATAATTACACTATAACATGTTGCTTTTTGCTTTTTTACATTAAAATTTGTCTTCAATACTAATTTTCATAGAGAATTACAAAGTTTTCTCAGATTTCAATTGATATCCCATGGCTTAATTACATCATAATCGTGTTCTTCCCTTAAGAAGCAAATTTCTTTCTAAAAACTAGTTAATGTTCATCAAATAGTCCCAACAGAATGATTGCCTCCTAATGGTGAGCACTTGTTCAAGTATGGCAAGAAGTCCATTGTCATGGTTATGAGCTTGGGATCTGTAGGCAAAGAGCCTGGGTTGTAAACATTGCTCTCCCACTAGCAGTTTTATGACTTTAAACAACAATGTAACTTCTGGATGCCTCAGTTTTCTCATACAAAACGGGTTTAATAATATCTCATGAGGTATTTGTGAAGATTAACTGAGACTCTACATCTATGGGCCTCTAAAGAGAATCTGACTTACAGCCATCACTCAGTAAGTACTAGCTATTATATTATTCAATTACCTGAACTTAAACTTTACATTAGTAGTCAAATATCCCCTTGAGCTGTTTTATTCTTAAGTTCTATAACATTCTATAAGTTCATAACATTTTCCAGAAACTTTCTAAAGACTTTCTACATTATGTTTTAGTTAAACAGACAGGTTTACCAGGGGGAAAAAAAAGAATGTAATACTATTTTAATAAAGTAAGTCAAGTAGGTAACTGTTGTAAAAATAAAACAGTTACTTTGGATTCTTGAAAGTGGGATTTAATGACACCAGGAGTAGATTTCTTCTTATTTTAGATACTTTTCAAATAATGTTTTTATTTTTTAATTATAGTTGACATATAATATTATATTAGTTTCAGGTGTACAACATAATGATTAGACATTTATATACCTTACGAAGTGATTACCCTGAAACGTATAGTACCCATCTGACACCATACACAGTTATTGCAATATTATTGACTGTATTTCCTATACTGTACATTACACCCCCATGATTGTTTTTATAACTGGCAATTCATACATCTTAATCCCTTCCACCTTTTTTGTTTGTTTGTTTGTTTGTTTGTTTTGAGGGCAGTATCACTGGCCCTCATATATAGGACCTGAACCAGGGCCGCTGGCTTCCCAAGCCAGTGCTTAACCACTGCGCCACTTGGCCGGCCCCCTTCCAATTTTTTACATACCCTCCAACACCTCTTCCATCTGGCAACCATCAAAATGTTCTTTGTTTCTGTGACTATGTTTCTGTTTTGTTTATTTTGTTTATTAGAATGCAGATATAAGTGAAGCCATATGGATTTTCTTTCTCTGACCTATTTCATTTACCATAATACCCTCTAGTCCCACCCATATTGTTGCAGTTGGTAAGATTTCATTCTTTATTTTCTGGCTGAGTAATATTCCATTGTATATATATACCATATCTTCTTTATCTATTCATCTAACAATGGACACTTAGGTTGCTTGAATATCTCGGCTATGGTAAATAAAGCTGCAATGACCATAGGGATGATATGTTTTTTGAATTAGTATTTTGGGTTTATTTGGACAACTACCCAGAAGTAGAATTACTGGGTCCTTTTTTGTCTCTTGTTATAGCCTTTGTTTTAAAGTCTATTTTGTTTGATATAAGTGTTGTTATCCCAGCTTTTTTCATTTCCATTTGCATGAAATATCTTTTTCCATCCTTTACTTTTAGTCTGTGTGTAGTCTGTGTGTATCTTTTGATGTGAAGTGAACATCTTGTAGGCAGAATATGAAAGTGTCTTGTTTTCTTTCTTTCAGCCACCCTATATCTTTTAACTGGAACATTTAATTCATTTGCATCAAAAGTAATTTTTGATAGGTATGTAGTTATTGCCATTTTATTATTAATTTTTTAATCTTTTTTTTCTATTTTTTCTGAAATGTTATTTTATCATTTCTTGCAGTGCTGGTTGAGTACTGATGAACTCTTTCATTTTTTCTTGTGTAGGAAGCTCTTTATCTGTCCTTCAATTCTAAATAGCTTTGCTGGGAAGAGTAACCTTAGTTGTAGGTCCTTTATTTTCATCACTCTCAATATTTCATGCCAATCCCATCTGATCTGCAAACTTTCTGTTGAGAAATCATTTGACAGTCTAATGAGTCCTTTGGGAGCTCCCTCGTAGGTAGCTAACTGCTTTTCTCTTGCTGCTTTTAAGATTCTTTGTTTGTCTTTAAACTTTGGCATTTTAATTATAATGTGTCTTGGTGTGAGCCTCTTTGGGTTCATCTAGTTTGGGAGTCCATGTTTCCTGGGCTTCTATATTTATATTCTTCACCAGGATAGGGACGTTTTCTGCCATTATTTCTTCAGATAGGTTTTCAACCCCTGGCTCTCTCTCTTCTTTTTCTGGTACCCTTATGATGTGAATGTTGGTAAACTTGATGTTGTCCTAGAGGGCCTTTAAACTATCCTTATTTTATTGGATTCTTTTTTTCTTTTTGCTGATCTTATTGTGTGTTTTCTGTTACTTTACCTTGCAAATTGCTCATTTGATCCTCTGGTTTATCCAATCTACTGTTGATTCCCTCTAATATATTCTTCATTTCAGTTACTATATCCTTCTTTTTGGATTGTTTGGTATGTTTTCTATGTCTTTGTTGAAGTTTTCACTGAGATCATTGAGTATCCTTATAATCAGTGTTTTAAACTCTGCATCTGGTAGATTGCTTGTCACCATTTTATTTCGTTCTTTTTCTATAGCTTTATTTTATTCTTTCATGTGGGACATGTTTCTTTGTCTTCTCCTTTTGGCTGCCTCCCTGTGTTTGTTTCTATATTAGGTACATCTGCTATGTCTCCAGTCTTGGTAGAGTGGCCTTATGTAGTAGGACACTGTGGGGCCCAGTGGCACAGCCTCCCTAGTTCCATGAGTTAGGTGATACAAGTGTTTCCCTTGTGTTGGTTGTATATGCCCTCATGTTGTATTTGAGCCTTGATTGCTGTTGGCATGTCAGCTTGATTGTTTGTGAGGACTGGCCATGACTGCAGTGGAGGAGCTGTTGTGCAGGGGCTCACATTACAGAGCAGGGTTCCTTTAGCAGGGCTCTGGTGTCTGCCAAGTCAGCCCTTTGGATTTGTCATTTTTTTCAGTTTGTAAACCTTTGAGAGATTTTATGAAAGTTTGTAGCACTGCCAAGATAAGATCTTTGTAGGAAAAAGCCACTGGAAGCACCTTGGGTGGGCCCAAAAGTTGGGTAGGGTAGGGTCTCAGGGAATTACCAGGAAGGGGTGAACAGTGTTAGCCAGGTTTATGGAGACTCAGATATGGTGCCTGCAGGCTGGGTGGGGGTAAGGCTCAGCAAAGGATTCTGCCAGCTATCATTAATATGTCTGGGAGAAAGCTGTCCCTCCAGCCCTTGCCCTGAAGTCAGACAATTCAGTTCCTCCCCATATGTCCCTGGAACCTTTTGAGCTATTTCCCCAGCACTAGAGCTCAGAGTAAGTGAGTCCATCAGCAAGTAAGTCTGTATATGAGCCCTTTAAGAGGAACACCTGGGAATCCAGCAACCCTTTGTCTCACTCAGCCACAATATCTGCTGGATTTCACAGCCAGAAGCTATGGGTATGTCTCTTCTTGGCACTGATACTTTGGGCTGGGAAGCCTGGTGGGGGGCTGGGACCCCTTGCTCCTCTGGGGGATGTCTGCAGCCAAAACATCCCTCCTGATTGTTAATGATCACATGTGGGTGTGGGACAAGCCCGTTCCGCGTCACCACCCCTCCTATCAGACTCATTTTGGTTCCTTCTTTGAATTCTTAGTTATAGAACTTCTGTTTAAGTAAATTTCAGGTGGTTCTCAATGATGGTTGTTCTGTAGTTTAGCTGTAACTTTGATGTGGTCATGAGAGGAGGCAAGCACAGCATTTACCTGCTCTGTCATCTCTGTTATCTTCTAGGTTGTAGTGCTGAAAGAAGTCATTTTCATATTTAGGTGTAGATTTCTTAATATTAGAGTCCGTTGAGGAATTTTGGCCTCCTAATCATCAAGGTTATTCTGCTACCAGGCAGGCACATTGAATGCTTGTAAGAAGAAATCAGAAATTTTGGACATTTAGTTGTCTGAATATTATCTTTATATCTGTCAGCTTTGAATTTGATATTGGAGATCAACCCTTTGTAGTTTAGATACATCCTACCCCAGATGTCCTGGCTGGTAATAAAAGGTAGATGCCTTTACAAACTCTACTTTAGTGGTTATTAAATATCACTATAGATCAGAATCACTGGAAGACTTGTTAAAATATTAATGATTCTTGTTGAGTGTTTTTTGAGTATAACTGTTCCATTTCTAACAAATTCCAAGGTGATGCTGATACTGTTATCTGGGAACCACACTTGAAGAACAACTGTTCTACTTGATTCAAAATTGTCTTTTTATATTCACCTCACTGTCTTCTCTTATATCTGTTCATTATTCCTTTCTTTATAGCTACATCTTTGTTGGTTTCTCTGCTTGGGAGAGAGCTCAGACATCCATTGCACACATTGAACAACAGGTATTAAAATTTATTGGAATCTACCATGCTTTAGACATGGAGGAATCATATGCAATTTAGAATAATACTTTTTCCAGAGAGGCTCACTTTCCAGCTATATACTCTCCTCCACATCCTTGATTATGTCTTCTCTAGTTGATGCTGTTTTGATTTCCCCCCTTCTTAGCTCACAATTTAGTATATACTAGCTCATTGTATTTTATTATTCACTGCTAATTCTTCTGTGTTATGTTTGTCTGTATGACCTGATTATATACTTTTTGAGAGTAGAGGACCTTATGTTATATAACTTCTGTTTAAACATAGTCCTTAGCAAGTAAATCTTGTTTTTCAGTATGTGCTGATGTGTTATCAAAATACTTCTGTCAGAGCTTTCCATGATATCAACAAAGGCACAGCAAAATTACGGCAACATAAATGGGTCATGGGTAGGACTGTCAGATTTAGTAAATAAAAATACAGAACTCCAAGTTAAGTTTGAAATTAGATAAATAAAAAATAGTTTTTAGTATAAGTGTGTCCCATGCAATACTTGGGACATATTTATAGTGTAAGATTATTTTGTTTTTCTGAAATTTAAATTTAATTGAACATGATATGTTTTATCTGGTAACCATTATCATAGTTCTTCAGAACTTCATTTTCAAAACTTACTTAAAAGGTCATATGAACATATCTTGTTCCCAGAAGTAGTTCTTACTTAATAATCACCATGTATAATTTTGTGCAAGATACATAATCTCCAAGAGCTTTATTTGGCTCACTGATGAATTGTGATAAATGATTATAGTTGCCCAAGCAGCTAAATCATAATTTCTACAGGGTCATTTACTTCAATGTAAATAGTTATTAGTGGAATATATGCATATGGTGACCATTAATATCCTTGTGTACTGGTCATGTAGTAAAGATCTAAGGCATTATATTCCAAATATGTACATATCACATATTATATTTCAGGCTTATGGTAGATCATGGTAACACCTTTTTCTGTCCTCAGGAAGCTTAATAAGTGACAAGCTTTTAAATGTGTAAGATCTAGTCTAAGAAATAGGTCACTAATAATTTTAGTACTCCTGGGGTCCACTGGCTATAGAGTTTGGAGCCAAGTCAGCTGGTGAAGAGGGACAGTGAAAAGCTAAACCCTGGATATTTTCTTGGATCAGGCTCCATCTGACCAGACATGGCCCTACCGCCATGATCTCACAGCTACAGTTACTGAAGTTAGATTCTGGTGTCAATTGTCTAAGCTGGTCTATTATTAGAGAACCAGGAATCTGACCACAAGGACTTAGAGTTTTGGTTTCTCTCTGATATTAAAATAAGTAAGCACTGATACATCCCCACAGGCAAGGGAAATAAAAGAAAAAATGAACATATGGGATTATATCAAACTTAAAAGTTTTTTCACAACAAAAGAAACCATCAATAAAAAAAAAAGGAAGCCTACTGAATGGGAGAATACATTTGTCAACAATATACCCTATAAGGGGTTAATATCCAAAATTTATAAAACACTCATACAACTCAACACCGAAAAAACAAATTACCCAATTAAAAAACGGGTAGAGGGGGCCGGCCGAGAGGCTCAGTTGGTTAAACGCTCGCTTAAGAGTGTGAGCTGAGCTCTGAGCAACAGCAGTTCGATGCCCAGCTCGAGCTGAGTTGCCGCTGAGCTGCCAACAGGTTGCAGGATGGCTCAGCTAAAAAAAAAAAAAAGAAAAAGAAAAAGAAAGGGAATACACTAAACTCTTTTCCAAAGCTAACTCAAGAAGAAGCGGAAAATCTATATAGTCTGATTACTACCAAGAAAATTGAATCAGTATTCGACAAGCTCCCAACAAACAAAAGCCATGGACCAGATGGCTTCACAAATGAATTTTATCAAACATTCAAAAAAGAACTATCACCTATTCTTCTCAAACTATTCCAAAAAATCCAGAAGGAGGGAAGGCGCCCAAGTTCTTTTTATGAAGCCACTATCACCCTGATTCCAAAACCAGATAAAGACAGCAAAAAAGGGAAAACTATAGGCCAATATCACTGATGAACATAGATGCAAAAATTCTCAATAAAATATTAGCAAACAGAATTCAGCAATATATTTAGAAGATCATACATCATGATCAAGTGGGTTTCATCCCTAGTACACAAGGCTGGTTCAACATCCGAAAATCAATTAATGTGATACACCACATCAACAAAATGAAGAATAAAAATCATATGGTCATATCAATAGATGCAGAGAAAGCATTCAACAAAATCCAACAGCAATTTATGTTAAAAACCCTTAGCAAAGTGGGAATACAGGGATCATATCTCAACATAATAAAGCCCATATATGATAAACCTACAGCTAACATCATACTCAATGAGGAAAAGCTAAAAACATTCCCCTTAAGATCAGGAACAAGACAAAGCTGTCCACTTTCTCCTCTTTTATTCAACACAATTCTGGAAGTTCTAGCCACAGCAATCAGACAACAAAAAGAAATAAAAGGCATCCAAATTGGCAAGGAAGAAGTAAAATTGTCATTATATGCAGATGACATGATACTGTATATAGAGAACCCCAAAGAGTCCATCAAAAAACTATTGGAACCGATAGATGAATTCATTAAAGTGACAGGATATAAAAATCAATGTTCAGAAATCAGTGGCATTTGCATAAACCAATAATAAACTAACATAATACACATTGTTACTGTAATTCAATTCAACTTCAAAAAGTAATATAGATATCATCTCTTAAAATGTATACATTTTTTTGGCATCCTCTGGGGTGTGTGTGTATATATATATATATATAAAATTATTATATAATTATAGTTGACATTTAATATTATACTTCAGCTTCAGGTGTATAGCACAGTGGTCAGGCATTTACACAATCTAAGATGTACACATATCTTTATGGATAAATGTTTTTAGATTATTTAGATACCCAGAAGTGGATTTGCTGGGTTATATGGTAATTCTATTCTTAATTTCTTGAGAAATCTCGATACTGTTTCCCATAGTGTCTGTACCAATTTACATTCCCATCAGCAGTGTGTGAGGGTTCCTTTTTCTCCACAACCTCTCCAACACTTGTTATTACTAGTTTTGTTGATAATATCCATTTCAACAAGTGCAACAAGTGTGAGGTGGTATCTATCTCATTGTGGTTTTGATTTGCATTTTCCTAATAGCTAGTGAAGTTGAGTATCTTTTCATATATCTATTGGTTTTTTCTATATCTTCTTGGGAGAGCTGCCTGTTCAGGTCCTTGCCAATCTTGTAACTGAGTTATTTGATTTTTTGTTGTTGAGTTCTATGAGTTATTTATGTATTTTGGCTATTAGCCTCTTACCAGAGGTGTTCGCAAATATCTTTTCCCATTTGGTTGTTTGCCTCTATATTTTGTTGATGGTTTCTTTTATTGTGCAGGAGCTTTTTAGTTTGATGTAGTCCCATTCATTTATTTTTTGCTTTTACTTCCCTTGCCTTTGTCATATGGTCAATTTCATAAAATCCTCTTTGATCCCACAGTCCATAAGTTTAGTACCCATGCTTTATGGTATGCAATTTATTGTTTCAGGTCTTATGTTTAGGTTTTATATCCATTTAGTGTGAATTTTGATATATGGTGACAAATAGCAGTCTAGTTTCATTCTTTTGCACATGTCTTTCCAATTATCCGAGCACCATTCATTGAAGAGGCTTTCTTTTCGTCATTATATGTTTTTGACTCCTTTGTGAAAAATTATCTGTCCATATATATGTGGGTTTATTTCTGGGTTTTTAGTTCTATTCCATTGGTCTGCGTGTCTGTTTTTCTGCCAAAACCATGTTGTTTTGATTATTGTCAATTGGTAGTACAAATTGAAGTCAGGGAGTGTAATATCTCCAGATTTGTTCTTTTTTTCCTTAGGATTACTTTGGCTATTCGGGGACTTTTGTGATTCCATACAAATCTGATTATTTTTTTTCTTCTATTTCTTGAAAAATGCCATTGGAATTTTGATAGGTATTGCATTAAAATTTGGGTAATATGGTTATTTTAACTATGTTGATTCTTCTAATCCACAGACACAGAATATCTTTCCATTTCTTTGTGTCTTCTTCAGTTTCTTTTTAAAATGTCTTATAATAGAAAACCTGCAAATGTTTAAGAGTCTGAAAAGTATCCTAAATTCAAACTGTGATGCTTTAGTAAATAATAAATTAGGATTTCTTAACTATTTGCAATTATTTCTCAGTCTATAGAAAAAAAAAGCCTGGTTTCTCAGAGTTTGTGAGTTTCTTCATATTGTTTTAAATTGCATTTTTATTCTCTGTTGATGAACTAAATATTATTTTCTTCTCTTTTTTGTTCCTGATGTCTATGTGTTTCTCAGTTGCACAATACTTGTCAATTCCCTTTAGTGTTACTATTGCAGACTCTTTCCAAATGCATTCACTTGCTAATGTAAAATCATTTTCTCCCCAAATATGTTCTACTTTCTCTTTTCTCTCATTGTATTTTTAAATCTTCTTATGTTATAAAATGATACCAAGTTAAGCAATCAGAGGTGTGTCCCATGCCCTCTCATAAGAATTATTTACATGTAAGCACTTAACTTGTATAATTACACTTTGTGACATGCATACTTGTTTACAGGAAAGATTTGGCTAGAAACAATTTAATATTTTTTCACCCATCCCTCAAATTGAAAGTTGACATTTTGAAAATAAAAAGGAAAACAAAAACAAAAGATTCCCACCTCTTGGCAATTAAGGAAATATGATGTAAAAATGTATGATTGGTTCTTTTAGTAGCAATTATAAAGAATTTCTAGTCCAATTCTTCCTCTTTAAAAAAAATTACAATTGACATTAAATATTAATTTATATTAGTTTCATGTGTACATCATAATGGTTAGACATTTATGTAATTAGCCTAGTACCCACCTGGCACCATATATATTAATTATGATATTATTGACTATATTCCCTATGCTGTATTTACATCCATGTGACTATTGTAACTGCCAATTTTCTGTTTTGTTTGTTCATTTTTCTTCTTTGGCTTGCACTTGTAAGTGAAGTCATATGGCTGCAAATGTACTCCCTATATTTTCTTTTAGGAGTTTTATGGTTTCGGGTCTTACATTTAAGTCTTTAATCCATTTTGAATTTGTTCTTGTATATGGTGTAAGGAGGTGGTCCAGTTTCATTTTTTTGCATGTGTCAGTCCAATTTTCCCAGCACCATTTATTGAATAGACTATCTTTACTCCAATGTAAATTCTTGCTCC
The DNA here is from genome assembly GCA_033961575.1 of Aselliscus stoliczkanus. Taxonomy (NCBI): domain Eukaryota; kingdom Metazoa; phylum Chordata; class Mammalia; order Chiroptera; family Hipposideridae; genus Aselliscus; species Aselliscus stoliczkanus. Next base: position 89,184,654 of record CM066730.1, read on the forward strand.
CATTGTCGTAGATTAACTGTCTGTAAATGTCTGGATTTATTTCTGGGCTCTCTGTTCTGTTCCAATGATCTATGTGCCTGTTTTGATGCCAATACCATAGTGTTTTGATCACTGTAGTCTTGTAATATGTTTTGATGTCTGGTAGCGTGATCCCCCCGACTTTGTTCTTATTTCTCAGGATTGCTGAGGCTATTCAGGGTCTTTTATGGTTTCATATAAATTTTAGGATTATATTTTCTATTTTTGTGAAAAATGCCCTTGGTAGTTTGCTAGGAATTGCATTGAATCTATATATTGCTTTAGGCATATGGACATTTTAACTATATTAATTTTTCTCATCCATGAGCATGGCAGGTGTTTCCATTTATTTGTATCTTCTTTGATTTCTTTCTTCAGTGTCTTATAATTTTATGAGTACAGATCTTTTACTTCTTTGGTTAAATTTATTCCTAGGTATTTTATAGTTCTTGAAGCAATTGTAAATGGTACAATTTTTCTAATTTCCCCTTCTGTTAGTTTATTATTGGTATATGCAAATGCAACTGATTTCTGAACATTTATTTTGTATCCCGCTACCTTACTGAATTCATCTATCAGCTCCAATAGTTTTTTGATGGAGTCTTTGGGATTCTCTATAAAGAGTATCATGTCATCACCCTGAGCAATATTTTTATTGATACATCCCTGCAGGCAAGGGAAGTAAAAGAAAAAATGAACATATGGGATTATATCAGACTTAAAAATTTTTTCATAACAAAGGAAACCATCAATAAAACAAAAAGGAAGCCTACTGAATGGGAGAATATATTTGTCAACAATATATCTGATAAGGGGTTAATATCCAAAACTTATAAAACACTCATGCAACTCAACACCAAAAAAACAAACAACCCAATTAAAAAATGGGCAGAGGATATGAAGAGACATTTCTCTTAAGAGGACATACGGAAGGCCAACAGGCATATGAAAAAATGTTCAACTTCACTGGTCATTAGGGAAATGCAAATAAAAACCACAATGAGATACCATCTCACTCCGGTCAGAATGGCTATGATAAATAAATCAACAAACAACAAGTGCTGGCAGAGCTGTGGGGAAAAGGGGACCCTGCTGCCCTGTTGGTGGGATTGCAGATTGGTGCAGCCACTATGGAAGTCAGTATGGAGGTATCTCAAAAAACTGGAAATGGAACTACCTTTTGACCTAGCAATTCCACTCCTAGGTATTTATCCTGAAAAACCCAAGACACTAATTCAAAAAAATATATGCACCCCCATGTCATTGCAGTGCTATTTACAATAGCCAAGACTTGGAAACAACCGAAATGCCCATCAGTAGATGACTGGATTAAGAAACTGTGGTATATTTATACAATGGAGTATTACTCCACTATAAAGAAGAATGAAATCGTACTATTTGCAATGATATGGGTGGACCTAGAGACTATTATGTTAAGTGAAATAAGTCAATCAGAGAAAGACAAATACCATATGATCTCACTTATATGTGGAATTTTAATGAATGAGCAAAGGAAACAGAAACAGTCTCATAGATATAGAGGAAAAACTCAGGATTGCTAGTTGGGAGGGGGATGAGGATGAGGGAGAAGGGGAAGGGATTAGACAGCATAAATAGGTAACTACAATATTCCCACAGGGATATGAAATACTTCGGGGAATATAATTAATAATGTTGTAAATATTTTGTGGAGTGTCCGATGGTTACATGTCTTGTTAGGGAGACCATTTCATGGATGGAGTAGAGGCTTGATCACTGCACTGTACACCTGAAGCTGATGTATAACATTGTATACCAACTATAATTGAGTATATCGATAGTCACAGGATGTGAATTATACTGTGGAAAGGAGTCAGAGGAATTGTAATAGATATATATGATATGGAGGGGAGGAGTGGGGTGTCACCTTGAAGGGTAAAAAGTACAACTATTGCACTGTGTTGTACACCTGAAACTAATTAAAAATATATAAATTAATTAATTAAAAAAAGTGAAGTCATATGGTATTTGTCTTTCTCTCTGACTTCTTTCACTTAGCATAATACTCTCTAGGTCCATCCTTGTTGTCCCAATTGGTAAGATTTCATTATTTTTTTTTATGGCTGAGTAATATTTCATTGTATATATGTAACACTTCTTTATCCAATCATATATTGATTGGTACTTAGATTGCTTCCATATCATGGCTATTGTAAATAGTGCTGCAATGAACATAAGGGTGCATATATCTTTTCACATTAGGGTTTGGGATTTCTTCAAATAAAAACCCACAATTGGAATTGCTGGATGATAAGGTAGTTCTACTTTTAATTTTTTAAGGCCCCTCCATACTGTTTTCCTTGGGGGCTGCACTAATTTGCAATCCTACCAACAGTGCACCAGGGTTCACTTTTTTCCACATCTTTATGATTATGCCATGCTCTTATTAACTTATAGTAAACCTTAAAGTCATGGAGGAGAACTTTGTTCTTTTTTGAAACTGATGAGGGTGTTTTACAGATTAGCTTTTTCATATACATTTGATATTCATCTTCTCAATTACTTTAAAATGCTGCTGAAGTTGTGTATTACATCATAGTCTGAACATCAATTTGAGAATTGCCATCTTAGCATATAAGTTTGTTTCCTTTAACTTTTCTCAGTAAAGTTTTGATTTTGTATTTTTAAAATCTATTTCTATGTATTTCCTGTTTTTGGTGCAGATATAAATATACTTTGAAATTTTAATTTAAAATTTCTTTGTGTATAGAGAAACTATTATTACATATTGATCTTGAATCTTGAAAGTATGCTAAGCCTTTGTTAGTTCTGTTATAAATGCTTTAGGATTTTCTACTTATTTTTGTAAATAAAGAATGTTTTAACTCAAATACCTATACGATGTTGAATAGAAATGGTGAGAATGAAACATCCAGCTTTTTACAGTAAGCTCTGAAATAATGTCCTGTACTTCAATCCCAATATCAATAATTTACGTTTCTTCTTCTTTTGTTTTTAATATCAGTCTAGAGATTTTTAAACTGTTCATGATCTTTTCAAATAAGGAGCCATTGATTTCATAGATATGCATATTCTAGATAATTATGCTGTTCTCTATTTAATTGATTCCTACTTTTAATCTTAAATATTTCCTTTTGGCTTTATTGGGGTTGAATTTATTCTCCTTTTTCTAGATTCTGAAGTTAAACACTAGATAATTGATTTCAAACTTTTATTCTTCTAATGTAAGCATTTTGGATATAAATTTTTGTCTAAGTATCATTTAAGTTATATTCTACACATTTTCATGTATTGTGTTTTCATTTAATTTTTAAATTCAATTTATTTTTTTTCATTTTCTCATTTGCCTTTGACTCATAGAGTAGGTAGAATTGTGGAGTGCATTTCTAAATATTGGAGATTTTTACACATATGTATATAAAATTTTTGGTTTAAATCAATTGTATTAAAGAAACATGCTCTTTTTAAACTTTTTGAGATTTTTTTTATGGCCTAGACTCTTGCTTGATGAAGTTTCCATATACATAAAAAAGAATGTATGTTGTTATCTTTAAATGGCAATAAAGTAAGATTGTTTGATAGTTCCCTTCAAGTCTTCTAGAAACTTACTGATTTCCTGCCTTCTTGCTTAATCAATTACTAGTAGAGTAGTGTTAAATTTTAAACTATACTTGTGGTTCATTCATTTTTCTCCTGTCTGTTATATCAGTGTTTCTGACAATTGCATAAACATTTGGGATTGTTATGTCTTCTAGATTAACTGCTCCTTTATCATTACGAAGTATTCCTTGTCATCCCTGTTGTCAAGTCTACTTTGTCTCATAGTAATATAGTCAGTATTTTTCTTAGGTTACTATTTTTATTTATGGTATATCTTTTCCCATTATTTTACTTTTAACTTAGCTGTCTCTTTATAATTAAAGTGAGTTTTTTAGAGACACTGTATATTTTGGTCTCGCTTTTTTATGCATACTTACATCTGTGTATTTTAAAAGGATTATTTAGATAATTTACATTTAATTAAGTTATTGACATGATTGGGTTTATATCTTGCATTTTACTCTTGAATTCCTATTTGCCCCATAATTTTATTGTTTTTTCCTGCCAACTTTTGAATTAAATACATTAGTTTTATATTTCCACTTTATCATTACTATTGGTTAGATAAAAATCTTATTTTTTTAAATGATGTTAAAAAGGTTCCTGGTATGCATGTTAAACTTATCTCTAGCTATCTTAATATGCCACTTCCCATGCTGTGTAAAAATCTGAAAAGAATATCTATCCAGTTTTTTCTAATACTTTTCTTAACATCTGAATTAAAAAGGTACACTTTCTTATTCTCTTACCAGGTGGCAAACTCATTTTTAATTTCCCTACTTACTATTCTTGAAACATTTTGGGGATAAATACACTAATCCTGAATCCATAATTTTTATTATTTATCAGGTGCACAGTTTATAAGATATAATGAAGCTCAACATCACTGTTGCTGACCGTAGGGGAGGAATCAATCCACATTTGCTGGTTTTTACTGCTGCTGGTCCCACAGCAATATCTGATATTGCAGAAACGTGTGTTAAATCCTAGTACGTACTCTGCTTTGGTGTTTTTGTTTGTTTGTTTTTTTCTAGTTAGTTTTATTTTTATTTAAGCATTTTAAAATTTGAGACACAATTTACATACCATAAAATTGACAGTGTTAAAGTATACAATTCTGGGTTTTTAGTGTATCTACAATGTTGTGCATTGATCACCATTATGTAATTCTTGAACATTTTGATTGCCCCTCTCCTCCCACAAAATGCCGTACCTATTAGTAGTAACTCCTCCTTAACACCTTCATTCAGGCCTTAGTAACCACTAACCTAATTTCTGTCTCCACGGATTTGCCTATTCCATAAACGAATCATACCATATCCGGCATTTCGTGTCTGGCTTCTTTCACATCGTATATTTTCAAGGTTTGGTTCACCCATGTTGCAGCATATCCACTGATAGACATTTGGGTTATTTCCATTGTTAATTATTCTATTACCATGAGTAATTCTGGTATAAACTTTCATGTACAAGTTTTTTTTGTGTAAACTTATGCTTTCAATTATTTTGGATAGATACCTAGGAGTAAAATCACTGAATAACTTGTTAATTCTGTACTTAACTATTTGAGGAACTATCCAACTCTTTTCCAAAGACATTGCACCATTTCACATCCTCATTCTCAATGCATGAGGCATCCAATTTCTCCGCATTCTTGCCCACATTTATTGTTAAGCATATTTTAGGTTGTAGCCATCCATTGCATTTTACTAATGACTAATGGTATTGATAGTGTTTTTATTCATGTCCTTATTGGCCATTTATGTGTCTTCTTTGGAAAAATGTCTATTCAAATCCAATTTTAGATTAAATTATTTGTCTCTTATTATTGAACTATAAGAACTATTTATACATTATATATAGTAGATTCTAATCAAATATATTAAGAAATTGCAAACATATTCTCCCATTATTTAAATTGTCTTTTTATTTATTTATAGTGTCCTTTGAAGCAAAAAGTTTTTGTTTTTTACTAAGTCCAATTTATATATTCTTCCCTTGGTTGCTTGTGCATTAGGTATCATTATTTAGAAAACCATTGCTTAATCCAAGGTCATGAAGACTTAATCTTTTTTTTTCTAAGTGTTTTATAGATTTTTTATAGTTATTTCATTGAGACCTTTGTTCAATTTTGAGTTAACGTTATATTGTATTAAATGAAGTCCAATTTCATTCTTTTACATGTGGATATCCAGTTTTCTTAGCACTTATGCTGAAAAATTATAAGTTTCCCCACTGATTGTCTTAGCACCCTTGTAAAAAAAATCAATTGACCATGTATAGGTTTATTTCTGGACTCTCAATTCTATTCCAATGGTCTAAATATTAATCTTAATCATAGTACTGCACAGTCTTGATTAATATAGATTTGTAACAAGTTTTGAAAGTGGTAAGTGTTAGTTCTCCAAGTTTGCTTTTCTTTTCCAAGATTGTTTAGGCTATGCTGTATTTCTTTCATTTTCAAACATATTTTAGGATCATGTTATAAATTTTTGTTTTAAAAAACTACTATGACAATGCAAAAATGGTTAGTGAAGTTACATAGGTTTTAGGTATATAATTCTGTAACATCATTTATATATCACATTATATTCTCTTGTGTTGATGGTAACAGTTTTTATCTTAAAGTGTATTTTGCCTGATATTAGTGTAGCGATCCTCATTTTCTTGTTGTTATTGTTCACATGATATATCTTTTCCCATCCTTTACTTCCAATTGATTTGAGTCTTTAAATAGAGTTTATTGTTTTTAGAGTATATAATTCAATCATTTAAAAAAATTCATTTTGGAAACCTCTTTTAACTGGAGAGTTTAATCTATTGGAATTTAATGTGATTATTGTGAAGATAAGGCTCACATCTGTCATTTTGTTATTAGTGTTCTATGTCTTATGTCCATTTTTGTTCATCAATTACCACTTTTTTATGTTAAATAAATATTGGGTGATGTCCCATTTTCATGCCCTCGTAATTTATTTTATTATATATTTTAAGTTATTAATGGTTGCTTTGAGGATTATTATTATTAATATTCTAATTTGTAACAACCTAGTACAGATTAATACCAATTTATTTTCAATATTATACAAAGAAAAAGCCTGCTCCTCTGCAGCTCCTTTACCTCTATCTAGCCTCCTTTTTGCTGTGATTATCATGTTTCATTTTTATACATCATGTGCAAAACAACTTTGTGTTAGATTTATTGTATTATCCGGATGTATTTTATTTTATTTTATTTTATTTTATTTTATTTTATTTTATTTTATTTTATTTTATTTTATTTTATTTTATTTTATTTTATTATGATTTTTTTTGAGGGCAGTGTCACTGGCCCTCAAATGTGGGACCCGAACTGGGGTCGCTGGCTTCCCAAGCCAGCTCTCAACCACCGCGCCACTCGGCCGGCCCTATCCAAATGTATTTTAAATCAGAAAGAAAAAGTAAGGAACTATAAGAAAAAATAAATTTATTCTGTCTTTTATATTTACTTAGGTAGTTAACTTTACTGGTGCTCTTTATTTTCTCCTTTTATTTCAGCCTTAAGTACTCCCTTGAGTATATCTTGTATGGCTTGTCTCTTAGGAACAAATTCTCATGTTTTTGGTTTATTATGAAGGTTTTAATTCTCTGGCTTCTTTCAACATTTTCTAATTGTGTTTGTCTTTCAACAATTAGATCCTGACATATCTGTACATTGATCATTTTGAATTTAGAATACTTGTAAATCATTGAGCTGCTTGGATGTGTAGATCAATTTTTTTGTTTTGTTTTTTTTAAATCACATTTGGGAGATTTTAAGCCAATATTTCTTTAATATTCTGTCACTTTATGTCTGTCCTTTCCCTCTTGGACTCTCATTATGGGTATATTGATATATTTGATGGTGTCTTACGAGTCTCCGATCTAAAACTCTGCTATTTTTTTTTGGTCATTCTTTTTATTTCCATATCCTCAGATTGGATAATCTCAACAGACCCTTCTTTAATTTTGCTGATTCTTTCTTCTGCAAGCTCAAATGTGCTGTATAGGATATATATATAAGACATAAAATATTTTTTACTTTTTTTGTTTTTACTTTTGTCCAGTAAATCCAATATCTTGACTTCCTAAGGGTCACTCTCTACTGATTACTTTTTTTTTGCTTTGTATGGGTTATTTTTTGGTTCTTTGAATGTCTCATAATTTTTGTTATTGTTGAAAACTAGAGATGTTAAATGCTATAATATGGCAACTCTGGAATTCAGATTATTCCCCCTCAATATTGGTTTTGTTGGTGATCTTAGCTATACAGTTTTTTGTTTGTTTAGTCACTATTCTGAACTAATTTTTTTAAGTGTATTGGGGTGACAATGATAGGTAAAGTTACATAGGTTTCAGTTGTACAATTCTGTAATACATCATCTATCTATCATTTTGTGCTCACCACCATGTATACGCTTCATTGTGTGTGGCCACTGAAATCTCTGTTCACTGCCTCTGGCGTCCTACTCATTACTTTCATGGCTACCTTTCCAGATCTTTGTTGATTCAGGTAGGCTCCAGTCTTCTTGGAAATTTCAGAGAATTTTGAAATTTTCAAAATTCTTGAGAATTTTACTTTATTTATTATCATTTTCAGTTTGAATATCCAGCAAGAAAGTTTCCTTGGCTTAAAATGTTACAAATGTTAATAGTTCAGTTCTCTGTGCTCTCACACTTGCAGTATTTTCCCCAGAGTTCAGATGAACAGTGTAATATAAAGTTATTTCTCATGGAAGAAGGCCCTGATATTCTTTCTGTTAAACTGCCCTTTGTCAGGATCATTCTAGTCTTTTAAACATAATTAATGGAGTTGAACTTCATAAGAAGGACTTTAGGATTCTCAATCTAGCTTTTACACAAGAGACTACACTTATTTCTCAGTATATTTTTATATTAAATTTCTAAATTAGGGAGGGAAATTAGTCAGTTATTCCCAGAAGTACACATTAAACTAAACCTTGAGTATATAGCAGTAGACAGCTGACCTGCAGTTCCTCCAGCTAAGCGCCCGATTCTTCAGCAACCCTCAAATTTTGTTACATATGGCATATCAATCTAATACAAAATTGTGAGGAGATTAAGGTGGCTGTGAGTGCAGAGTCATCCTAAATCCTAAAGAAAATTATTATAGATGTGATAGCTGTGTATTTTGTGAAGATTTTGGTATTAATAGGTGAAGTGGGTGATTTTTTGCATGTGGTTTTCATGTTTTATTTTGTTTCATGTGAGGTTTTTTGTATTTCTTTTTCTTTCAATAAATTTATGTTACTCTTGCAAGTGAAATCTTAAAATTGACTATCCCATAAACATATTCACCCTACTCTTTGTGGTGAATGTTTATTCCAGTTATTTATTTAATTTTTGAATGGTAAAAGTGATAATATAAAATTTCTGAAAAGAGGGCATATAATTACAATGCATTTCTACTTAGATCTTTTGGCATATTTATCCTTGGAATCCAGCTACTATGCATAGAAGCTCAAATAGCCCATACAGAGGCCCACATTAATAGGAACTAATGTTCTGACCCAATAGCACCAGCTGAACTCCCAGCTTACAGTCAGCACTAACATGCCCTTCAGGTGAGGCAGCCATCTTGAAAGTGGATCCTTCAAGCACCAGTTGAATAGCAAAAACTAATTTTTGTAGAGCGCTGGTCAAGTTGATGATTTGTGAGTAAAATAATTATTGTTGTTGTTTTAAAACACCTTGTGTGGGATTGTTTGTTACACAACAATAAATAAGCAACAGATTTTGTATCTGGAAAAGGGGGATTTCTGTGAGGGGGAAAAAAAAGCCAAGACATATGGCGTTATCTTTGGGACAAATCAGGGTGGGGGAAGCTGGAAGGGGTTAGAGGACACTTAATCCTCAAGAAGAATATCAGTGAGGGCTTAAGAAAAAGTAAGAAAAATGTTTTTTGAAGCTGGAGAAAAAGAGACCCTTTGTATGTAGTCATAAAATGTTTATCAATACCATTTCCTATAACAATGTGGAAAATGCACAGTATATCCTTCAGGCTGGATAAAACTGCAAATATTTTAAGTCAGAATATTTAAAGTATCATTTGGCTTTTTTTTTTTCTGCCTATACTCACTATAATAAAAGAAGAGGACAGAACAACCTAAAGGACACTCTGCTAGATATCTAAGTCAAGACTTCCTAAATGTGAAAATAAATTTTTTCTCATTTCTATTCTCTCTTGATAGAAATTTATTCTCAGATTAAGAAATGACCTAAGAGGGCCAGCCGAGTGGCGCGGTGGGTAAGCACTGTGGGACCCAAACTGGAGCCGCTGGCTTCCAAGGCCAGCGCTTAACCACCATGCCACTCGGCGGCTCCACATTTTTGAATGGCAGTGTTCACAGCAGTTACCCTGGTAACTTTCCCACCGTTGTAGTTTGCATATGTAGAGAAGATAACTTGTCTCATTGGATCTTCAGATTGAGAAGAATGGAATGAGGATCCCCATCTGCAACTAGATAATTAGATTTGAGACTGGACCTGATACCATAATGGCATGAAATGTGAGAATCCTGATGTAGAGATGAATGTATTGTATTATAGTTTGTATGTGGAAGAGAAGTAGATTATTGTTATTGTAATCAGAGGGTGAAATATGGCACAGTGAATTTTCCCAAGATGGTGATCCATGTTCTTGTGGGTATTTTTGATTCTCACAACCTCTATGTTATGAAAGAAGTGAGACTACATGAATTCTGAGGTTAGGTTATAAATGTGCCAAATAAACTTTTGTCTTTTGCTTTGGGGACACTTGCACTTAAAAACAAGCCAGCATTCTATAAAGAAGCCCAAATATCCCCCTGGAGAAATGTTCATTTCCAATGTGGCAATATTGATAGGCCATCTATAGACATTCTGGCCAACAACTCAGTTGAGTCCTCAGCTGACACCCAATAATCACTGAATGGGTGATGGACAATTAATACACAGGGGAATGGGTTAAGGTGCTCGTGAACTTGGGTGAAGCCTTGCAACTGAGCAGAATAGTCATCAGTATGCTTAACAGGCTTGAAATAAGCTAAAAGACTACTTCTAAGTTCCAAAATGCATGCCCATCTATTCCATGATATCTGTCAAGTATGAATATTGCACGTTAGAAATGGCACAATTGAACTAAACCCAGCAGGGTTCACAAAGGGCAAGTCATTTTTGACCAAGCTCAATTTCTTCTTTGACAGACTAACATAGTGCTGTGACAAGGATTCAATAGACAAAGCTGAATTTCAGTGATGCCGGTTATCATAGTCCCTTGTGATAGTATAGTCTAAAGCAGGGACTGGATGGAACGGTGGTTAGGTCGAAGAGAATACAATCCAATAACCACTCAAATGGTACTGGTTGACCAGGGCACTGTCGATCTTAGTGATATTTCTAAACATCTGTGTCAGGGCTGCCACCTCCACATTGTCTTGTCCCATTCAATGATTTAGATGACTAAATATAACTGTGTCAAAAAGACAGATTTGCTAGATGACAGATTGAAGATAATTTCAATAATATGTAATTTAACAAAAATAAATTAATTTGATCTGGTGAAGCCAATTACTATAAGGATGAGAGCAGATCTATCTTAGCACAGACATGTAAAAAAATTCACTACAGAGTTTTAGGAACAACAAACTCAATGTGAATGAGCACAGAGCCATGGCCACCCTGAAACCATTTTTGGTGCTCACATTCAATTTGGAATGATTCTTAAAGATGCAGAAAAGGGCAAATAGGTAAATTTAGTTTTGTAACAAAAGTTGTATAATGGTATTTATATATAAATAGTATTTACAAAATGGAATTCTACAGCACTGAAAATTCAATAAACAAAGCTGCATGCAACAGTATTAATGAAACTCTGGAATATAATATTTAGTGAAAAAATTCAAATTATAGAAAAGTAGGATATAATTCCATTTATACAAGTTCTCAAAATTGCCAGAATTGTAATATATTACTTAGAAATATAGGTATTTACATATAGAAAACATAAGAGAATGATAATCACATACTAAAGGGCTATAGATGCTTCTGCTGAGGATAGAGTGGATAGTATTACAGAAAGAAGCACATACTAAATATAAAAAGGATTTTTAAAACTGTGTGTTTGATAAATGAAGTGTTACTGCATATATTGTAAATTTGCTATAAGAAGGATATGGCCAGGGGGCCCTATGGATGCCGGTCAACTTTTGTGCTAACATTCAAAAATTACATTTATATTTAGAAATTTAAGGGACTACTGAAGAAAATGATGAAGATTCCTTTAGCTCCACAAAGGAAGAATAATTACATATTGGCTTGAGTATGCCCAGTTTGTGCACTGTGAAGCCCCAAGGACAGATGTGGACAAGAGTCCCTGTCAAAGAAACACAGAACAAGCCACGTATTAACCAATAAGAGTTCAAGTCATTATTCTGGCCTCTAGTTTATGGCTGAGTCTGACACTTTCTGAAGATACGAGTTGCCAGCCTTTGTTTTTGAGGTATTTCTTCTTTACATCCAAGGTCTGAGGACCATTTCCACCCCCTTGAGGGTATCAGTAAATGAAAGCAATAATATTAGCTTAATAGTCTAGATAAATTGGCTTCACTAAACTAAACAAACAACAAAAAGTGTTCTGTTAAAGTTACAAACCAGAGATAAGGAGGTTAAAGAAGGGCATTAAAAAGGTAGAAAAACAAAAATACAACCCTTCTGAATTACCAAAAGAAATTTAAAAAGACAAAGAAACATAGCAAAGACCACATAGTCACAGAATTCTGAAATAAATTAGTAGAATGAAAATAAATATATTATTCCTATCAATAAACATGAATAGGCTTAACTCATTTATTAAAAAGAAAAAATACAGTAAAAAACAACAACACTATAATATGGTGTATATGAAACATACTTATACCAATCATTTGAAAAGGTAAAATACAGGGATGGGCAGAGATACACTGTCAAATTTAAATAATAAGAAACCATGGACAGTGATAGTGATATTGAACAAAGTAAAATTTGAACCACAAAGGATTAAATGTCATAAAAATGAAACCTTTTAATGATAAAATTTACATTTCACAATGGAGATATAATGAACATGAATATCTATATACTGCATAACACAGCAACCACTTTTAAAAACAAAACTTGTCAGAGGTACAAGAAAACATAAAAACACTAATAATAGAAGACATTAACTTTACTCTCAGTACAAGACAGATGGAATAGGGTTATCAATATTTATTGAATTTTATACACTGTTAATAGAGAATACACCCTTCTCAAGTGTGCATGTAGCAGCCTCAAAAATTTATCATACATGTCATGAAGAAAACAACAGAAAGATTTATTAAAGTAAAAATATTACAATTCTCATATCACTATGCAGTAAAAGTAGAAAATAATAACAAAATTTGAAAACCCATTCAAACAAGAAATTAAATAACTTTCAAATAAACAATTCTTAGTTGAAAGAAAAAAAATGATCATTAAATAGTAGTGTTTTAAAGTTTTTGAAACTTTTTGTTTCTATTTTAAATGGAGTAGGGGAAACTATTGTATCTTCTGATTTTCATCTAACTGATTATCATTTGTGTATACGAAGGTTAATGATTTAGACATGTTAGCTTTATAATTTGCTACATTATTGCATTTTTGTATTATTTGAGTTAGGGTAATCATTGATTCTCTGGTGCTTTTCAAGCACATCATCACATAATCTGTCAATAGAAACAAGTTTCAGTTATTTTCTCCCAATTTATATACCTTTGATTTTTAGCTATGGTCGTTGACTACTACAATGTTTCTTTTGTTATTGTTGTCTTTAAGTGGAACTGTTGGATATATTTTATTTTATTTGTATTTACTTTTAATTTTTTATTTTATTTATTATATGAGTTTTAAGTGTATAAAACAAAACAATGATTAAACATTTACACCCCTCACAAAGTGATAACCTCCCACCAAGTCTACTACCCATCTGACACTGTATACAGCTGTTACTATACCATTGACTCTATTCCCTGTGCTGTACTTTACATTCTGTGCGGGGAACAAATACACACACACACACACACACACACACACACACACACACAGAGGGTGCCAAAAAAACATATACACGTTTTAAGAAAGGAAAAAACTGTATTAAAATTACGCTGATGGTAAGCACTTTGAACACCTCTTATAATCGCAAAAGTCAAATGTGACTTGTATTCATGTTTTGTTTCAGTATATATTGAGTATTATAATTTTAACACAGTTTTTTCCTTTTGTAAAATGTGTATGCATATTTGCATATTTTTTACACCCTGTGTACATATACATACAAACACAAGGGCATATACACACACACACACACACACACACACACACATATATATATACACATATATGTTATATATACAATATATATAAAATCTATATATAACATATATATGTTATGTATACTATATAATATATATATAAAATCTAAAATATCTGTATTTATACCTAAGATTATATGTGTGTGTGTATATATATGTATATGTGTACACCATATGTGTGTGTTTCTCTCGATATATGTGTGTGTGTGTATATATATATAGAGAGAGAGAGACAGAGAGAGACAGAGAGAGAGAGACAGAGAGAGAGAGAGAGAAAAAGACATATATAAATACACTGAGAGAAAAGAAAGCTGCTTTTTGCCATAAAGAAAAAGAATAAATATAGAAGAAATGATGAAATTAGAAAGTCAATACTTGACAAGCAGCATAATAATAATTTTAGCAAGGGTCATCAATGGATACTGAAACTAGTGAGTGAAAGTTTAAGGATATTTACATGATCTCAACATACCTGAAGTTATATATAAATTACAAAGAGCAAAATATTAACTTCACAGTGGAGAAAACTAGCAGATACCACTTTAACCAAGTGTTCAAAGTGAACATTGCCAGCTATAACGATTTACAGCTGTGCTTCCCAATACAAAGCACTTAGAAGAACTGAGCCTCATGCTGTATTTTCACAGCCCATTGTGCATAAGTTGAATCCATCCATACTAAAACATCAGACAAGCCAAAATTAAGAGATAGTCCGCAAAATAACTTCCCTGCTCTGTTAAAAAATATCAGACATGAAATACACTGATGGTTCCAGAAACTGTTGCAGATTAAAACAGACTATAAAAGATGTTATTAGGATAAATGATGAAGTCAGAATAGGGTTTGCAGGTATATTGATTTTTTGATTTTGATAATTGTTCTGTAGTTAATTCAAATAATGCTTTCTTTTAAGGGAATACACACTGATTTAGGATAAACTGGCACCTTGTTTTATGTCTGCAACTTACTTTTAAATGGCTCAGAAAAGAAATAATGAGAATGAGAGAGAGAGAGAGAGAGAGAGAGAGAGAGAGAGAGAGAGAGAGAGAGAGAGAGAGAGAGAGAGAGATGGGAGGGAAGGAGTAAATGTAGTGAAATGTAAACATTTGGAAGAATCTAAATAAAAGGATTCCACAAATTTTTGTATTATTGTGATTCTTCTGTAAATCTGAAATTGTATCACAATAATTAAAAAAAACCAAAAAACATATTCTGATCTGGTGGTAATTATGAGATTGTGTTTCTTCTACTCTTGCTTCTGCTTCTGCTAGTGTTTTGGGGTGAGGTCTATACCTAGAGCCCTTTTACTGATTACACATCTTTATTCAGACTCTAGTTAGTATCTCCTCTCAGCGTTTCCAACTTAATGCTTTGAAGTTTCTGAACTGCAAAAGCATATATCCATACTTGCTAGAACTGGAGTAAATAAAGTAAAAGCAAGTCGTATACATATTAAGGTTTGAAAATATTTTGCAAGCTTTTGTTTTTTGACATCTCTTCAGGAACGTATTTACAAACTATTTATTTTTGGGTCTATATGAAATAGTTGAGGCTTTCTGATATAAGATTGTAGCCTTAAGAAAGTCAAACAAATATTTGATATATATGCATAATGCACAATTCTATACTGTTTATGTGTGTGACTCTCTGACCCATTTCAACTATGTTTGCCTGATTTCGGTATATGTCACAACCATCTAGTTTAAAATAACATGTGAAGATTGTAGGGGCTATTCCATTTTGTTTGGAGAGAAATTCATATAGTATTTATCCATGGTGTAAGGGAGAAAACCAAGTAGAATGATTTGATCACAAAATGCCACCTTTGTGTTCTTAGCCTCTCTCTATATAAGAAATTGACAAGAGGTCAAACTAGAATCTCAAAGTTTATTGGGGCCTATGCTTGAGCACAAGGGAGAGAGGGCAGTAAGAGCTCTGCGGTTGGGGCATTATATGGGGCAGGGTGAGGGAGGGCTTGGCACCCGCTGGGATGAACCTCTCCTTTCTTCCAGGTTATGGTGCTTGTGCTGACCTCAGTGATGCTGAGGACCTGGCACAGGCTTTGTAGGCCTAACATGGTGGTGCTGCTCATTAACACCATACCATATAGCTCTCAGCTCAGGGTTGTGTGCACATGCAGATGTGGGGTCAGCTACCTTGGGGAAGTTTCGCAGTTGGAAAGTTACTAATATCCGCCTACGAAAGCAGCTGAGCTGGGTGGGGATGGATCTGGCTGCTAAGGGAGTGGAGCTGAGCCCCTCCCCTATTCTGTCTCATCGTGCTGGCTAAGTAACAATTAATTGAGTAAATACTCTAATCCTCATTTTGTTCATCTTTCATATAGAGAGTATATCTACTTATTTTCACCTTCAAATGAGTGTTCCACATGAAAAGAATAAAAGAGGGGCTGAACATGGAATGTTGTAAGAATAGGAAGCCTAGTGTATTTGACTTTAAGTGAATATACCAAGCATCAATCATCATCTTTTCAATTGCTCAACAAATAATTACTGTGTTGCACTTGGTGCCAATGTGCTAGACTCTGGTATTATACAGAGCAGATCCATACAATCATTGCTCTCATTGAGCTTACTGTCTTATGGGCCAGTAGGAGAAAACAGTAATAATAACAATCAATAAAATTTAAGCTAAATGAAAATGCTGTGAAAAATTATGAAGATGATAAATGCCATGAAGATAAAAGAACTTTAGTGCAAACAAAGACAGTATTTTCAGGATGGTATGGTGTAACTACAGAGTGTTAGGAATGCCAGATAGAGGACTTCAGATTTGATAGACATGTAATCAGAGTCTTTTTAGATTGCCAAGTAGGGCAGGAGTTTTATGGGGGTCAGTATCATTTGTAAAATAAGAGATTTGAGATAATTTCCAAATATGCCTCAGGCATCTTCTGGTTTTAACACAAATAATCACACATGAAAGACTTTGGCTGAATGAAAAGGAGGAGATGGATCAGATGCGGATTCTGTTGATAGGTGGTAGTGGCAGTGACACCTGTTAGAATATTGTCTGAGGAGAGTGCTGGGAAACTGAATCGGGAATTTACGAGGGTCTCACAAGTCCATGTATGTGGAGGGCCTTTGAAAACATAATGGCCTATGCAAATGTTTGATTATTCACAGAGCTGACTGTCTTGTACTACACATATATGTATGAACTTCATAGAGCTTTTGAACTATAAAGATCTTTATAAATCTGAAGAGTTATTTTAAAAGAGAACAAAAATAGTTCATGATAGTGCTTTGGAGGAAGCAAGCTAAGTAGCTATAAGTGGGCTTCGTCCTCTAGACTGAGATTCTCAAATACCAGAGGCCTATCAGAATTTCCTGCAAAGTATAAAGTCACAGTCTGAAAAGTGCAGTCTATTATTAATTTATTTATATGTATTTATTTATTTATATTATTTATAGTGGTTTTTTTATATTAAATATCATTTTAGAACAATTCTGATTTCAGCAAATATAATGATAATCTTTTTTTTGTTTGATGAGCTTTTTAAAATAACATTATTGAGTTAAAATTTGATGAGTTAACGGGAGCTTGTGAGCTGGCAGGATGGGACAGGCAAAGAGTTAACAAGGGTGAGCTTGTGGGCTAACAGAAACGAGCTTAGGCATTAACTGCTTGGCTCTCACTCCTCTGGCCAGCACTGCACCTACAAGCTAACAAGCACCTTACATCCATCATAGGTAGGAACAGAATAGTTCCCAGCTGCAACAGCAACCCCTTACACACTAACAAACACCCATCATGGATGAGAACAGAGCAGTTCCCAATCACAACAGCAACCCCCCTACAAGCTGACATCCATCATAGATGGAATAGGACAGTTCCCAGGAAAAGACAATTGTAATGGCAGCCCCTCTGTAAGCTGACCAGCACCCTACCTCCTGCTTAGAAAGATATAAAACCCCAGCACTCCTCATCGGTGTAGTCCCCCATTGGACTCCGCCCTGCCACAACTCCTGCCAGTATCTCTCTCTTACCCCTCTGTCTCTGCAGCTCTCCATCTCAGACTGCCCTGACAAAACTTCTGCCAGTTCCAAACAGAACTCTCTCTCCCTTTTTAACTTTCAATAAATCTTTTCTCTGGATACTCTTGTAGAACCTTGTAAACTCTTTTACATTCTGTGAATGACCGGGGTTAATTCTACACCAAGACAAAATTAACATACAATTTTATAAATTTTAACATATATATGCACCCATAAAACTATTACTACAGGCAAGATAATGAACATATTCATTACTTCCAAAGTGTCCTGGAGCCTCTTTGTAATGTCTTCCTTACTTTCCCTCTCCTCGTCCCCAATCACTGGTGTATTTCCTGTCAATGCACATTAGTTTGCATTTTTCAAATGTTATATAGATGAAATCATACAGTATGACCTCTTATCTTCTCTGACTTATTTTCTCTTGACATAATTATTTTGAAATAGATGTATCTGTGTTATTTTAAATATTAATAGTTCATTCTTTTTATACCACTGAGTAGTATTCCACTGTATAAATACCACAATTTATTTAACTGTTCATGGAGAATTTCAATTGTTCAATAGTTTAGCTATTACAAATAAAGCTACTCTATGTGTATAAGTTTTTGTAGGGGCATATGCTTTCTGTTCTCTTACATAACTACTTAGAGGTGGAAAGGTCATATCATATGGTAGGTATATGTTCAATTTTTTAAGACACTGACAAATTGCTTGGTCAGTTAGGCCATTTTACATTTTCCTCCAGAAGTAAATGTATAAGTTCTTCTGCCTCCTTACCAGCACTTGGTATGGTCAGCTTTTAAATTTTATTTTCTAAATGACTAATGACGTTGACCATCTTTTCAAGTGATTATTTACCATCCAAATAATTTTGGAAATGTGTATTCAAGAGTTCTGTTATGTCTTTTGTCCATTTTTTTATTGGTATATTTATTTCTTAATATTGCATTTTGAGACTTTTTTATATATGTATTCTGGATGAGTTCTTTATCTTCTAAGTGATTTTCAAATTATTTCTCCTGGTCTATGGCTACTATTTTCATACTCTTAACAGTGTCTTTCAAAGAGTAAATGTTTTAAATTTTGATTAAGTCCACTTTATCAATGTGATCCTTTAGGTTTCATGTGTTTTGTGTCTGTCTAAGAAAATTTGTCTAACTTGTTTATGACTTTTATATATATATATATATATATGTTAAAATGTATATCTTTATGTGTTACATTTAGTTCTATGATTTATTTTGAATTTAGTTTTTGCAGATAGAGCAAATACAAAATTTTTACTTGTATATTTTATTTGCAGATATGCAAATAATTTTTCCAGCTCCAATTGTTGATAATAATTTATTTTGAAATATTAAGTAACATTAATGAAGCTATTGCTTTTGTATTTATTTATAAAATGAAGATGGGGTAGAAAGTGTTGATATACAGTGGTCTGGATTCTGAACAAAATTTTCAGTGACATGTCACTGCTTACTAATATTCACAACTAAATAAAAAAGTGGTCACTGGCCATTCTGCTCCAGACTAAGAAAAGAGGAACAGTATTCTTTCTCAGTCTGTAGCATAAATAGTCTGCTTGTTTAAAAAATAACTTTTCGGGCCGGCAGAGTGACGCATTGGTTAAGAGCAAAGCTTCTTATAATTTTAATAGATTTCAAAGATATTAGATACCTTAACAGAATTCTTAGGAAAACCATAGTACAAGAGGAAAAGATGATTAGAATGCCATGGTAATTAAAATGTTAGAAGTGAACGTTATTTTCCTGGCTGTAAAGAATATCCTTAACTATGGGACCCTCACTTTTCCCAGGGGGCCAGCAGGAGTCCATTCCTCTATCACTGATGTTCTGGACTGAGCCAATTAGATACATCATGGATTGATATTTGCATTTGACCAACTGAATAGAAAACTATTGGAGCCTCAATATTGCTAGATAAAGAAGACTAAATTTTTATTTTAATACTTCTATTCTCAAAATTGCATTTAAGAAAGAGGAGTAGAGAACTTCCTCTGTCCCCTTTAACCTTAAGAGATTTCAAAAACATTCAAAATTTAATAATGTATTCAGTTGCTTTTAAAGAATTTCTATATTTTCCTAAGTCTGAATAGAAATAATTTATATATGAATTGTAATAATATCTCTTTCTTGAACTGGTGTATACCAGTCCTACCATTGTAAAGAACAGCAGAAATGTTTATACCTTGTATTATTTAGGCTATTTTTTTTTTAAGATTTTATTGGGGAATTGTGGGAGGGGGACAACGTTGGGGAACCAGTGAAGGGGAACAGACAAGTTGCTGTCCTTTTGTTCTTCAGACTAGTTGCAGA
Organism: Aselliscus stoliczkanus; assembly: GCA_033961575.1. Classification (NCBI taxonomy): domain Eukaryota; kingdom Metazoa; phylum Chordata; class Mammalia; order Chiroptera; family Hipposideridae; genus Aselliscus; species Aselliscus stoliczkanus. The sequence goes on from CM066730.1 coordinate 89,205,012, forward strand.
GGACGTTGCTTCACTGGCCCATGTTGGTATCATCATTGCGCTCTTCTTGGGTGAGACAGATCGGTCGTTGGCCTCTGGATGGCCACTCACAGCGGCTCTTGGCAGCTCACACTGGCTGCCAGCCCCTCACGCTGGCTGCCGGCCACTCGCTGTAGCTTATGGCAGCCCACTGCAGCAGGGGCTGCAGCTATGCTGACCCGGGGACTCACAGCAGTCCAGCTCCAGGTGGAGCTGTTGTTCACCATCTTAGCTGTAGAGGGCAGTGTCACTGGCCCTCATGTGTGGGATCTGAACCGGGGCCACTGGCATCCCAAGCCAGCTCTTAACACTCTGCGCCACTCAGACAGCCCAGAAAATCACTAAGTATTAATTCTTCCACAAGTGTGCTTGATCTCCATGACGTAAACTGAATACTATTTTACATTATCATTCTGAGCCCTTGGAGTTGGAAAAATTACTAAGAGTCACAGTAGGAACCTGTGACTATTGCCCTTTTCTCAGCATTGACATTTTAAAATGTTGATAGAGACAAAGGGGGAGGGTCTTGTTCCACTAAGTCCCCAGAAGTTTGTATCTTTCCCCCAGTGTTTTCTTTTCCCCACAACACACCATCCAATATTGTGAAGACATTTGCTGGCACACTCGTGTTTTAGCCAGAAACACAGCTTTCCACCAACAGACTGATCATTCTGAAGGTTCTAGAAGTGAAGTCAAAGTGTCCCAGCTGAAAAGCCAGTAGAGGCTCTCAGGCACCTTTTAGGTCAGTTCTTCACATGGTCTTTAGGCTGCTGTCAGCACGACATTCCGAGGCACGTACCTCTCAAGCTTTGTTCTTGGCAATTTCTCTGGCTCTACTCCAAACTGTAAAGTCCCCTACAATTTATATGATTCCTTGGCCTGTAACATCTCATTATGACATCTATTTGGATACTGTAAGTTTGGCCTTTGGTGATAATGGGGAAAAGACTCACTTCCAAGCTTTGTGAATCACATTATATAAGAGCCCGATGCTGTCAACATTAATACAGAGTACCTCAGTGTGATGGGACAGTAGGGACCGCTTATTCCCAAAGCTTGATAATAAATGAAAATTCATCCTTAGTGTTTGCAATTCAAATAGCCCATTCACTACCATCTGGACGTATACTCTATAATGTTCTCTGAGGCAAAATATTCTTACAAAATTATTTGTGCAAAATTGCTCAACGTAGCTTTTCTATTATAAAAAGTCTGACTCAGTAGTAATGTGCTTCTCCAAATAAAAAGTAAATATAAGTAGGTGAAAGTATTTTTGGTCCCTTCCTTTCTCTCTCTCTCTCTCTCTCTCTCTCTCTCTCTCTCTCTCTCTCTCTCTCTCTCTCTCTCTCTCTCTCTCTCATCTTTGGATGGAGCCTGAAGGTATAATTCTCATCTTAACCATACACTGATGTGTAACACATTACTATTACTACCAATATCCTGCTCCCCTTGTGTCATTGGTACATGCACAACTATAATCATCGCCCCATATAGTTGAATTTGGTCAATGATATATGGATGGAAAATGTACTTCCAGGCTAAGGCAGTGAAAATCCCTGTGCCTCTTTCTGTCTCTTTCTTTCTTGGCACTGGGGTCCATGAAAGCATTGTGCTGAGATGGCTGAACCAACAGATCAAAGTAACTTGGCAGATCAAAGTAGCTTGGAGTGTTTTGTCATTGCTTGGAGGAGAGCTGCCAAGAGACTCACTTGGATGCACAGTGGACTTGATATGAGCAAAACATACTATGTTGAGCTACTGAGGTATAGACATTCTTAAATATCACAGCCACAGCATCTTCTAACCTGTCTTTGTAATAAAAGTGGTAAGCATAATAATGAAGGCTTATGCACTAAAAACAGTGTAGCAAAAATATTGAAATAGCCCTGCTTAGAAAAGCGTTATTGAGCTTCACTAGCAGCCACAGATATGGACTGCCTGTGTCCAGACTTCTTATTGAGTGAAAAAAATGAAGCAAACCAAAACCTATTTTTTTATATACTTTTAATTAGCTTCAGGTGTACAACAAAGTGCAATAGTTATACTTTTTACCCCTCAAAGTGACAACCCCCTCCCCCAATTCTCCCCTCCCACTCCCCCCCATATCATACTATCTATTACAATTCCTTTGACTCTCTTCCACCATATAATCCACATCCTGTGACTGTCTATATATTCAATTACTGTTGGCATACAATATTATATAACATCAATTTCAGGTATACAGTGCCATGATCAAGCCTCTACTCCATCCATGAAGTGGTCTCCCTAACAAAACATGTGACATCTGACACCCCACAAAATTTTAACAACATTATATTCCCCGAACTGTCTTTCATATCCCTGTGACAATACTGTAGTTATCTATTTATGCTGTCTAGTCCTTTCCCCTTCTCCCTCATCCCCACCCCTCTCCCAACTAGCAACCCTGTTTTTCCTCTATATCTATGAAACTATTTCTGTTTCTTATGCTCATTCATTCAGTTTTTCAAATTCCACATATAAGTGAGATCATGTGGTATTTGTCTTTCTCCGACTGACTTATTTCACTCAACATAATAGTCTCTAGGTCCATCCATATTGTTGCAAATGGTACAATTTCATTCTTCTTTATAGCGGAGTAATACTCCATTGTATAAATGTACCACAGTTTCTTAAGCCAGTCATCTACCGATGGGCATTTTGGTTGTTTCCAAGTCTTGGCTATTGTAAATAGCGCTGCAATAAACATAGGGGTGCATATATTTTTTCGAATTAGCGTCTTGGCTTTCTCTGGGTAGATTCCCAAGAGTGGAATTGCTGGGTCATACGGCAGTTCCATTTCCAGTGTTTTGAGATACCTCCATACTGATTTCCATAATGGCTGCACCAATTTGCAGTCCCACCAACAGTGCACCAGGGTTCCCTTTTCTCCACACCCTCGCCAACACTTGTTGTTTGTTGATTTGTTGATGATAGACATTCTGACTGGAGTGAGGTGGTATCTCATGGTGGTTTTTATTTGCATTTCTCTGATGATTAGTGAGGTTGAACATTTTTTCATATGCCTGTTGGCCATCTGTGTGTCCTCTTTAGAGAAATGCCTCCTCATATCCTCTGCCCATTTTTTAATTGGGTTGTTTGTTTTTTTGGTGTTGAATTGCATGAGTGTTTTATAAATTTTGAATATCAACCCCTTATCAGATATATCATTGGCAAATATCTTCTCCCATTCAGTAGGCTGCCTTTTTGTTTTATTGATGATTTCCTTTGCTGTGAAAAAACTTTTAAGTTTGATGTAATCCCATATGTTCATTTTTTCTTTCATTACCTTTGCCCAAGGGGATATATCGGTAAAAATATTACTCAGGGTAATGTCTGCAAACTTACTCCCTATATTTTCTTCTAGGAGTTTTATAGTTTCAGCTCTTACACTTAAGTCTTTAATCCATTTTGAGTTTGTTCTCATATATGGTGTAAGTAGATGGTCTATTTTCATTTTTTTGCACGTGTCAGTCCAATTTTCCCAGCACCATTTATTAAATAGATTATCTTTACTCCAGTGTAAATTCTTGCTTCCATTGTCATAAATTAAATGACCGTATATAGATGGGTTTATTCCTGGGCTCTCTATTCTATTCCATTGGTCTATGTGTCTGTTTTTATGCCAGTACCATACTGTTTTGATTACTGTAGCCTTGTAGTATGTTTTGATGTCAGGTAGTGTGATGCCTCCCACTTTGTTCTTATTTCCCAACATTGCTGTAGCTATTCGGGGTCTTTTGTGACTCCATATAAATTTTAGCATTCTATGTTCTATTTCAGAGAAAAATGTCCTTGGTAGTTTGATTGGAATTGCATTGAATCTATATATTGCTTTAGGAAGTATAGACATTTTAATTATATTAATTCTTCCTATCCATGAGCATGGTATGTATTTCCATTTATTTGTATCTTCTTTGATTTCTCTCTTCAGTGTCTCATAATTTTCTGAGTACAGGTCTTTTACTTCTTTAGTTAAATTGATTCCTAGATATTTTATTGTTTTTGAAGCAATTGTAAAAGGGATTGATTTCCTGATTTCTTCTTCTGATAGTTTATTATTGGTGTATAGAAATGCCATTCATTTCTGAATATTAATTTTGTATCCTGCTACCTTACCAAATTCGTGTATCAGTTCTAGCAGTTTTTTGGTGGAGTCTTTGGGATTCTCTATATATAGTATCATGTCATCTGCATATAATGACAATTTTACTTCCTCTTTTCCAATTTGGATGCCTTTTATTTCATTTTCTTGTCTGATTGCTGTGGCTAGAACTTCCAGAACTATGTTAAATAGAAGTGGTGAAAGCGGGCAGCCTTGTCTTGTTCCTGATCTTAAGGGGAAAGCTTTCAGCCTTTCCCCATTGAGAACGATGTTTGCTGTGGGCTTATCATATATGGCCTTTATTATGCTGAGGTATGATCCCACTATTCCCACTTTGTTAAGAGTCTTTATCATAAATGGCTGCTGGATTTTGTCAAATGCCCCAAAACCTATTTTTTAAGTGACTTAGTTGTTTTTGTTTTTATTTGTTTTGTATTTTGAACCGAATGCACTGCAAATTAATTGTATGTATGTGTGTGCATGTGTGTGTATTCTATATATGTTACTAAATAACACAATATAATGCACAAATGTTTATTTCATTATTCACTTGCTTTTGGACTCCTGGAAGCAAACTGTCTTTACCCCAGTGATGAACCAGACAAATAACTTGAGTCTGAATTACCATTAGAGGATACATTGTGCTAGATGATCCTGACCACATCACTGAAATCCAAGAAGTCTTTCCTTATTTTACAGTGTAATATTTCCTGTTTTAAAATAGCCTTGCTTAATTTTTTTTCACTATGCTGGAAGCATGGAGAACAATAATTGCTCAACATCTGAAAACTCTGTACTTATTTGAATAATAGGCTATTCCGCAATGTGGAAAAAAAATTCTATATTCTACCCTCTTTTATGCCAGACTGATGTGTGCTTTGTTATTTTCACTGGATACATATAAGAATTATCAAAGTACAAACTCACAAAACAAAATAAACTGCCCCTTTTTCTCTTGTCTCAAATCCAACAGCTTTTCAGATTTAGTTTCCATTCATTAGAACAGACTGAAATTACTTATTGGAATTTCTTAGCACTCTTTTATAAGCCCAATGAACAGGTGTAATTGTGTTTGGTAGGTCAATTCATCCATCAAACCATGACCTGAAAATATGCTAAAGTTACTAAATAACAGCAAATAGCCTGGTTGTTTAATTGTATCAAGTAAATCTATGCCTTTTGATAGAAGTAATCAATTCAAAATGAAATAATAAATCTTACACTCTATCCAATTAGTTAGATTTTCTTTTCCCAAAGTCACATTTCACATTAGTGGGCATAAATTCACCACCTATACAACCTACTGACAGAATCTTATCAACATAATGCACATTAGCACCTACATTCCTAAATTCTATCAAAGCCTAAAATGGAGAGGACAGGCATGAATAATCATTTAACATTAATTCTAATCACAAAATTTTGCACTGCAACAGCAAAATTCTCCTATTATTTTATTTTCACATCCACAAACAAGACGTATCTTGAAGTATTCTAATCAATCATGTGTACATCAATACAATACTTCAACATATCTCTACATTACTGAGGTGCAAGAGTGTACATTTATCTTTGTCTTGACTATTAGCTTTTATAGCAAAAAAGCACTGTACAAAATGGAAAGCATGCTATTTATTCCGTTAAACAAATATATACATGTATTGAGAATTGATTAGTGACCAGTATTGGGATTTTTAATGCTTCCAAGAAAATCCTGATAGTGTCATGGCATATCTGGGTCCCTTGATCTCTTCAATTTAATTAAGTCAATCAAACCACTCTTATGAGAATATATTTTACTTCTTCACTACTGCTAGGCTATGGACTTTCCAAGAACAGTCATCATTACTTTACAGACATAGTATCTTTTATAGTTCTTTTTTGTAGTAGGCGTCTCAAAAGTGTTTGTTGAGAGAATAAGTTGATGTCTTTTTGTATTAATGTCTAAATGATAAGGAGGAATTTTAAAAAGAGGAACAGGACATGGGACATGGCTAATGATCCCAATTTCTTGAGGTAGCTGTTTAGATTGAGGGGGTAAATATCAAAAGATGAAATAAGGAGGGCTGCCGAGTGGCGCGATGGTTAAGCATTGGCTTGGGAAGCCAGTGGCCCCAGTTCGGGTCCCACATATGAGGGCCAGTGACACTGTCCTCAAAAACAAAAAAGGGAAAAAGATGAAGTAAGGAAATATTTTTAACACGATTATTCAAGAACGTGATGCGCTTGGCATTAATCCTCACAATTAATCCTCCCCTGACTCCTGTGTTGAGCAAACTTTCTAGCCAGGAATTTAAAAAACATTACTCTACTCAAACAACAAACCCTAAAACATGAGTTAATGTTCATTTATCTACCTTAAGTAGAGATGAAAGAATCATCAGATATAAAGGAATTATATGTTCTTTGTTTAAATTTTGGTGGCATAAATCAAATTAAAGACAATAAGCTAAATGTCCACCAATGAATGAATGAATAAAGAAAATGTGATATATGTTATTCAGCTGTGAAAAGAAGGAAATCCTACTATTTGTGAACAACGTAGATGGAACTTGAAGGCATTATGCTAAGCAAATAAGTCAGATGGAAGGAAGAAAACTCCATATGATCTCACTTAAAAAAAAAACAAAAAACGACAAAACAAAAAAAACAAACAAAAAACCTCACAGAAACAGAGAGAAATAGAGGGTAGAATGGGTGTTTGCCAGGGGCTGAAAGGTGAGGAAATGGGGAGATGTTGGTCAAAGGTTACAAACTTCCAATTATAAGATGAGTAAGTGCTGAGCTTCTAATGGGCAGCATGGTGACTATAGTTAACAATTTTGTATACTTAAAAGCTGGTAAGAGAGAAAATCTTAAAACCAAAATAGTAATTATATGAGATGATGGATGTGTTTACTAGCCTTATTGTGGTAATCATTTTACAATATATATGTGCATCAAATCATCACATTGTACACCTTAAACTTACACAATATTAAATGTCAATTATATTTCAATAAAGCTGAGGGGAAAAAATGACCAAAGGCATCACAAGGAAAGGGGAAAGAAAGCCTGAAATCATCTGGAGAAAAGAAGGGAGAGTGAAAAGGGTTTGTTTTTATTCTCCTGACAATGTTTTATTTCTAGACATAGGTGGCACTTAATTGGGTGTATTTACTTTATAATTTATCCACATAATCACTATTTGTACACTTTTCTCTCTTAATGAACAATTTTAATATCCACATTTTTATAAAAGAAAATATTGAGAAATAAGTATTTTTAAGAAGAAAGATGGTGAGTTCATATATATATTGAAGTTGAAATGCCAGTTGTGGAGGTGTTCAGTACATAATTAGATATTTACCTTTGGAGCTCAGGGAAACATACTGTGTTAGAAGTTAAGATTTTTAAAGTTATCATAATATAGTTCCATTAGAACTGATGAAACGGTTAAGAATTTATGATTAGGAAGCATGACAGAACAAAGCTTTGGAATGAAGTCAGACATGCAATTAGTAAAAAGGGCCTTTTTTAAAGCACTTTCCTCTGTGCATGTCCTAGAATCATCAGAAGGCAAAATGAGTAGTCGGGTACAAAATGCATCCAGTTGATGAGAATAAGCCAACATCAATTTTCAAGGTTTAACTCTTGCTGGTAAGTCTTTTAATTGTAGTCGTAGAACATATATGGAAAGAGAAACTTCTTAAGAAGCTGGGGTTGCCTCAACCAACTTCCGTAGATATATTTAAAACTATCAAAACGTCTATACATGGGTAGCAGTCTGATAGGATGTAAGGTGCTTAAAAAGTGCATAGTTTTCTGATTACCAAGCTTTTGATACAGTTGTTAACAAAAGTTGCTTCCTGTATAATAGTGTGGCCTTTCAACACTAGCAACAGGCAAGGCACACGTCTCCTTTATTATACTCCTCATACTCTTGGGATTCTCATATGTTCTAACAATTGTATTGGAAATGTAATTCGACAACCTTCTCACACTTGTTTTAAAATGTGTGTCATACTTAAGTATAAAATTTTCCTATATAAGTATCTCTTTCTCTCTCTCTCTCTCTCTCTCTCTCTCTCTCTCTCTCTCTCTCTCTCTCTCACACACACACACACACACACACACACACACTCATATGAAGCTGGGATTGGAATATGAAGCTGGGATTGGAAAACATTGCTGCGTTGGATGCCGTGATGCCCTTCAGAAGTAAAGAAGTTATTTTTTCTAGAAGCTGTGGGCAGACAGCCTGGAGATGTTAACTCTCTGCAAGGGTTTTCCTAGTTGAAGTGAATTATCTCCTCTGAGTTCACAACTCCTTCCCAACATCTGCATTCAATGACTGATTGGCCTAAGGCTCCAGTCTTTATACCCTAACTCAGGCCAACTCTGAAGAGCCATTCATCTCAGCTACAGAACTCTCCATAGGGCTGGCTCAGGCCTCCAATAAGGCTGCACCTCAACTTTTCTTTCTGTCCGGTTCCACTACCTGCTCTCAGCAGATGCTGATCTCAAAGAACCTTCTGCATGGCAACCTACATCTCAGAGTCCACTTCCCAAGGACCCTAAATTGTGACAATTGCCCAGTGTTGCAGAATATGGAATATAAAACTTTTTAAAATTTAGCCACAAAGTTTTCTTTAATGATATTTTTGAGCACCGGTTCAGTGGTGTAATGGTATATAAAGAAGCTTTACCATACTATACCAAAAAGTGAGATTTGAATAAAAACCATTTTATAAGTATAGGCAGTTTCTAGGAAGATTTTATTTTTTGAAAAAAAATTAAAATAATGTTTCATTAGTTAGATGTAAAATTATTATTATTATTTTTTTTCTGTTAGTTGAGGGTAGTTTGAATATATTTATGTCTTTAAAGGAGGGAGGGAGAAAACCTAAGTGGAAAAAGTTGAGTAAGAGGATAGATAGAAGAACAATAATTTCCTACCCTTTCAATCTTATTTTGGCTAGTTTTTATCCATTCTTGATCTTGGTTGTTATTAAATAATTGCTGAGTATTATAGAAAAAATACAGAGATTTACAGCTCTGGATAATCTAGTGGAGGATATACTTTTAATTTTTGTCTCTTAAATTAAGGATAAATCTCCTTTATATAATTAGGGTTGAAATGATAAAAAAAATAGGCTTCAGTTCTTGTGTTATTTACTTCCAGTTCCCACTTACTCCTAGGTTGCTGCCCTTCTGAGCATTTCATGAATGCCTGAGGTTTCACTTGGGAACTTCTTTTTTAGTAGGTCTGGAATTCATTTTTTATTCATAAAATCCATACACATAAGTCCACTGAGAATTCACCTTCATTTCTATGATTCTGAGCCCTAGCTTTTCTCCCCTCATCTTCTTCATATTTCAACCAGTGCTTTCTAATAGGTCAAAGGCAAATCAATAACAATTACACTCATTCCTCATAATTTTCTACTTTTTTCTGGTCTTGACACTGCAAGTCCTAGCCTCCCTTTGTGTGCCTTTAAATATTAGATTTTCTAGCTGTTCTCGGCACCCGAGTTAGTTCAAAATACTGTGTCGCTTTGGCAGAAACAGTATTCCTTCCTCTCTATTATTTCTGTCAATACAACTCTGCATTGCACATATTTCCCCAAATCAGAAAAACTGGGTATCATGTTTATATTTGCTTTGCCCTGTCTTCCACTTCCCCAGTAAATCCGTTAATCCTATCAAGTCCATTTCTTTGATATATTTCAGTCCAATGCCTTCCCCCCACCCTCAGCATCCCTGTGGCCATTGACTAGTAGCACCCTTAATGCCTCAATTGGACTAACAATACAGCCTTCTAAAGGATCTCCCTGTTTTGATTTCTATCGCTCCCTTTATTTTATTTTCATGCTGCCATTCAGAGTGTTTGTCTTAAAATTCAGTTCTTATTGTGTATGTTTCCTGCTTAATTCCTTCAAACTATACTCATAACATTCAAGATAAAATAAAGACCCATTAGTGTAGTATATATTCTTCATGAACTGATATGTGTTTATCTCAGCTATGTCAGCTCTCATACTTCCATACCTACTGTATATGTTTCTGCTACATTGGACCAAATTCCTGAAAACACCATGCCCTTCACTTAGCACAATCCCTCTCCCATTGTTTTTGAAGGATGCATTTTGATACTTGTTCCTCAAGAATGACCTCTTTGATCAATACTCACCCTTGTTCTGCCTCCAAGGTATCTGGGTGTCCTGTCGTGCCTCTTCCTCAAACTACTTAAACTTCAGGAAAAATAGTATGTGTGAGAATGTATTTATTTATAAATAGATTCACACCATATGTAGCTGAGGTATAGTGAATAAGAAGGAGAGAGAGATATATAATAACGTCAGAGATGGATGAAAAATATATATAAGTAGAAGATGTTTGAAGCACTTTTAAAGTGACATGGAAATCTTTGGAAGGTTTATTCAGGGGATTAAGTAATTTCCAAAATTAGGCCTGTATCTACCATCTGGTACATTTTAATGTATTTGAACTGAATGAATTATTTGACTAATTTATTATTGAGTCAATACATGTTATATGCAAATACTCTATCAGATACTGAAATGGACATAATAATAAGTAAAGGACTTTCTCTTTAAGGCCATCGAATTCTACTAGTAAGCTCATACATGAACACAAATATATTTTATATAAATTCAAACGTGAAGGTGAAATGCATTACAAAGATGACTTTAAAGGAAAATAGCCTTTAAAGGAAGAAACAGTCATATTTTAATGACAGAATTTTTAAAAAATGTAATGAAACAGATGTCTTTTCAAAATATTCTACTTTGAACAAAAAATCTCAAATTTGTAAACATTTTGACAACAGCATAATGATCTTCTGAATATATTCACCTAGGTTCCCCAATTGTTAATATTTTGACATATTCTTCTTTTCTTCTTATAATTCTTGTTATTTTTCTTAACTTTTGAGGTATCATAACACTTCAACTTCAGTGCTTAAGCACGTATCTACTAAAAACAGAATATACTCCTACATGAACACAGAACAGATACTAAATTCAGAAAATATAGCATTGATACAATACTATTATCTAACAGATAGTCTATTTTCAATCCTCATAAATTGTTCCAGTCTGTCATTAATAGAACTTTTTTCTATTTAGGGTCCTACCAAGGACCATGCATTTCATTTAGTTTTCATGTCTTTATAGTCTCTTTTAATTTAGAAGAGTTCTCAGCATTTTTTAAAAATTTTAATAGATTGTCACTTTTTAAGACTGTCGTTTTTTTAAATTTTAATAGATTGTCACTTTTTAAGACTGTCACGTGTGTATATGTGTGCACTCGTGTGTGTATGTGATGATAATTGCTTCATCATGATTACATTCTATTCAAGTTATACATTTTGAGCAGAATTACTACTTCCTAGCAGGTGACAATTTATACAAATTTTGAAAGATGGTAACATTTATACAGAGAGATGAAGTATGGCACAGGAAACAATTTAGAACTAGGAATTGAACTGAAGATTCTTAATCCCAATTCTAGGCTTTTACCACTAACTCTAGATGCTATAAAGGTTTATTTATTGCATCATGTTTTTTTAATGAATGTAAAATTATTAAAAATTAGATGTGTCAAATGAAAAAGTCAAACCATGCTTTCGAAAGATAGACTTAGGCGTGATATAGCTAAAACTGGTTCCCTGAAAAGAACATTCAAAATTATTCCCTAATTAATTATAAATATCGGAAACCTTTAATCTCTCAGAAATTCAGTTTTAAGCTTGAAGGTATATGTTTTTTGATAAAGGAAAGTGGAAAACTTTGTCTTTGAAACAAAGGGGTTATATCCATTACTAAAGCAGGCTTCCATAAAGTAATTGTTAACATCTGCAAATTTGGGGACATTTTTAATGACATGAACCCTTACTGGATGCTATAGAATCACAGAAGCATAAAATAGTCACATTCCTGTAGACCATCCCCTAACTTGGTAGATAAAGTAAACCCAGAAGAAGATGATTTACCCAAATTTACAGTTAGAAAGTGGTATAGCTTAGCCTCTTATCTAGGATTCTCAATCCAATGTTCAACTGACAGATGCCGAGAATATGCTTGCAGAAATCACAGAATTTCTATTTTATGGATAGCCTTTTGCCATAACTGTCACCTTGGTAGATTAGGCCTTTCACAGTTGGGCCCCAGTCTGCCAATGTTAGTTTTAGTAATAGAATGGAGAGTGCCAGAAACATTCACAACTGCTTTACCAGATGTACTTTTAGGTTCTTTTATCTTGACCTTCAAACATTTAGCTACTAAAATGGTCCATACCATAGTTTCTTTCCAGATTAGTGCCAAGTTTCAAATGCCATAGACCACAAGAGAATAATTTTTTTCATGTGATTCCCCATATATGATGAACTCAATAACACTTTTATCAGTGATGTTTCTAATCCATTAGCAATATTGACTTTGCCATGAAGTGAGAGTAATTCAATTTCAGATTATATTATAAAACTGAAATTATTATAGCTTTGTCTGCTACTTTTACTGTAGTTAAGGCTATGTCAGGGTTTTCATGCTGAAGCTTTCTATTTCAAAGTTTTATAATCAGACATTAAAAAGGAAAAGAAAAAAAGCCAAATGGCTTTGAGATTGCATTGGAGGTTGTGAGAAATCTATGTCAGGCTTTTTATTCAAAGAGATCCACATAGATAGGCAAATCCCTCTGCTTAATAACTTTCATTATTCAATTGTCTCTGGGTACCATTGATACATTTTCCTAATGCTATAGAGGGATCCATTCTCCGGTGTTTTCAACCTAGGTATCAGGCAAGATTTCTATGTGGTACCTTAAACTGAAGGCAGAAGACATGGTATAAGTCACCCATTCCCTTACTACCTGTCTGACTCTGAGCAGTTTACCTACTGTTGTTGAGACTCAAATTATTTAAAATAAAAAAAAAATGAGGGAAAAGTATATCCTGTCTTCCTGAAAGCAGAAAACTAAACCTTTTGATATCCTTTCTAATATCTGAGTTTAAGTTAAAACAAGGCAACTAATATGAGAGATCCTTAGGAGCAGGAGAATGATTGCCATCTCCATCTTATATTTGAGATGCATTACAAGAAGACTATTCCCCAAAACATCCTGTATAAGATAAGTACCTGACTTAAAACATATTTATTTAAATTATCTCCCCAATAAATTGCAATTGAACATCATTAGCTTTAATAACTTGATATAGGTATTCTGAAGACAGATCTATATTAAATATACTTGAGAGGTCACATACAGAAAATGGCCAAAGGAAATTCCTGGCCACTGATGGAAAGCTTCCTGAGGTCAGAAAGAACAGCGAAATAAGAAGAGAGTGGAAGGCAGTGTTGTGTAAGTTGAGACTTTCTGCATAATTCTGCTCAATATCACTAGTCCTCACTCATTTATACCTAGTTTAACTCTACACAAATTTAAGTTCCTTATAGGCAAGGCAATGTTTTGACATCATCCTGGGTTTAAATAATCAAGATGGCCATCATGCACCCCGGAAAGTTATGATCTAATGTTGAGGAAGCTATGTAAATTCTTATTAAAATTAACAGTTTCTGGGCCGGCCAAGTGGTGCATTCGTTAAGAGGTGGCTTGGGACGCCAGCTCTGAGCAGCAGGGCCCCGGTTCAGATCCCACATTAGGGCCAGGAAAGCTGTGCCCCCTACAGCTAAGATGGTGAACAACAGTTCAACCTGGAGCTGGGCTGCTGTGAGGCGATGGCGATGGCGTCGTAGGCTGCAGTGGGTTGCCATAAAGCTACAATGAGTGTCTGGCAACCAGTGTGAGTTGCCAGCAGCCAGGGTAAGCTGCCAAGAGCTGCCGTGAGCAACTATCCAGAGGCTGGCAACCGATCTGCCTCATCTGGGAAGAGCGCAATGATGATACCAACATGGGCCAGTGAAGCAACGTCCTCCGCAACTAGACTGAAGTACAAAAAAGGAGAGCAACTTGTCTGTTCTCCTTCCCTGATTCCCCAACGTTGTTCCTCTCCCACAATTCCCCAATAAAATCTTAAAAAACAACAAGAAAAAAACAACAACAGAGTATCTATGTAATCTTGTGTTTAAGTCAATCCTTTCTGTAGCAGTTGGAGTATAGAAAGTACTTCATAGAAAGTCAAGGGAGGGACAGAGTGATGTGTTATGTGGCTATTGTAACAATCCAGATCATGGATGATGATGATCAAGCCCACGGTGGCTGTAGTGAAGATAGAGGGAAATAAACAGATGCAGTAATAGTTATGCGGAAGACACAATCAGCTAGATTTGTTTTTATGGATTAGATATAGAATATAAATTAAGGAAAACAGTTAAGTATGATTCCATGTATTAAATGACCTAAGCAACTGGACGCAGCTCTAAAACAAACAAACAAAAAATTGGGTAAGACTATTGGGTGTAAGGCAGGATTAAGCTGAGGAGTTTGTTGAAAAGCATATTACTAAGTGATATCTACACTGAGAAATAGCTGTGTGATTTAAAAAACCACACACATGTGGTACACGTGGCTAAAATACAGACACCATTACATTTCTCAGGTAATGCTACTAAACATGTATACTAACAGCAGTGAGGCTATTTTATGGTTCAACCATGTTATACTCACTATGTAAAAAGTGCCGTAAAAAAGGTAGGAATTGGGCTGGCCAAGTAGCACAGTGGTTGAGCGCTAGCTTGGGAAACCAGCAGCCCCGGTTTGGTCTCACATATGAGGGCCAGTGACACTGGCCTCATAAACAAAAACAAACAAACAAAAAGAGGTAGGAATTGAAATCATTTGATGGATAAATGAATTGATAAAAGACATAAGGAAAGGAACAGTGTATTCAATTATGTGTATTTGCCATTATACATGTTATAAAGAGTGATCCAGGCAAAATCCATGGGTTACATTTTTAATGGCAGAATTAATGATGTCACAATAGATAAACTAAAGGCAGTGAAGATGGAAGGAAGTCTTTAATTAAGATCATCAGCAAACTTCTGAAACAAGAGTAGTGGAAAAACAGGTTTACTATATACTAAGCACAGTGCAAATGTTTTTGTGTGTGTCTGTTTTTTATTTTTGCTGCTTTTTTTGTTTTTAGATTATCTCTTTATTTCTATTTAGCTTCCCATGAGGTAAATAATATTATTTTCTTCAATTTCCCGAATGGGAAGCCGTGGGGCAAGAAAATTAAGTAAACCCCCAGTTCATACAACTACAAATTGGAAGAGCTATAATTTGTATGTAAATTTGAACCTGTGCTCTTGGCCGCCAGGAAATAATATCTTTGACTAAAGACCTACAAAATATAATGGGAGCTTTGCAACTCCAAATGTTTGTAAAATGTCCTGTTGTAATCATACCCCATTCACTTCTGTAGAGAAAGAGCGCTCTTAGCTGAATTACCTTCTGTCTTTCAGAGAAGATATACCTACATTTAGTAACAATTACAATCCCACTTCCTGAATAAAGCTTTCATATCCTCTCTTGCTTTCACTATGTTTCCTCTCTGACCTCCTCTCATATTCACTGTGAGAAGTAAACATTTTAGCTCTAAATTATTGACTGTTGTTCTACACTGCATGTTACTAGTTTTAGATTCTTTCAGACACTGGCCCAAAATCAGAGCTTAACAAATTGAGTATTGATTGAATAACTCTGGAGTGAGCTAAAATTAAGAACAATAATTATTTAAAATGTTAAATAACTACAGAATTTTCTCAAGATTCCTCTCTATCTACCACTTAGTCTAAAGATAATCAATTTCATTATTTAAATAAAAATAATTATAATGGTGAAGAGCCTGGACTTAATACTCCATGGTAGGAAACAATCACATGCAATTTATATGAGATTATTTTATGGGTCTTTTACTATCTTTTTCTAATTTGAGTTTACAGTATCTTAAATCCAGAAATTATGGGATATCAGAATTCTCAGAAGATTTCAATATCCATTTGAATTCAGTTTTTCAGATGAAATAATTTGCTGTAATTTTCATCTTTCCAAATTAAATAGATAGAGTGAGCAATCTCTGTCAGGAAGAAAACCTGGAATGAATAATTGGAATGAAAGTGAGTATTAATTATGAATATTTTATTCCATTGTCAGACTCATGAATGAAAACTTGGGCCCCACTATGGGAATAGAATAACATTTAAAAAATTTTTAATATCACTCTAAGACCGTGGTCCCTAACTTCTCACATCCTCTCTTATGGATAAATAGCAGACTCTAAAGACGCAGCATCATTTAGGGCTGAATTTCACACATAAGTAAATTTTCTATTTCATTGAAGTGTTTTCTCCAGTGCCAAAATTCTAACATTTTAAAAATTTTTATGGAATGCATCATATATTTATTTTTGTATAAAATAAAATAAACGTAATTCAGTAGACCCTTTCAGTTTCAAATAAAGAGAAATGCTATGACTTTATGTACAGATTGCAGTTGGTCAGTATGAATTGACAATTACTCAGCCATAGCATTCATGGTGGGAAAATCTGGTACTTCTTTAAGCCATGCAACTCTTTCATGATATTCTTTGGTTTGATGTTCAGAGTAGAAAAACATAATGCAAGAGTTTTAATGGACAGAACTTTTAAATAAGGCTTAAAAAAATACTTTGAAGCTTTTTAGTTATCCAGTTACTTAGCTCACAGGGTGAAATTCCCAGATCATGGAACACAGGAGAGAAAGATTTGATGTTAGGGTGGGAGAAAGTGTGAAGAATCAATGTGTCTAGGGTTAGATGTGAATGGATGGGGATGAGAGATGGGCCTGTGCAGCCAAAGGGCTCCCAAAGATCACAGTGAGCATAAGGGGATGGGGAACATGACAGAAAATTTAGAACGACATATTCAAACATTTTTAGTTTTCAGGTATGCAGAGAATTGGTCCTGTGTTAGGTCCTTGTGTGTTCAAGTTCAGCCTCTCCACTGTGTTTACCATTATGTCAGGGCTCCAGAAATATTAATAGTTCTTTAGACTGTGGTCTTGCCCAAACCACAAAGTAGCAGCTCTAATTCACAGCTGCAACTTACAGATGCCTGTACCATATGCTACCATTCTGAACACTTTCTAGGTATAAGAAGGGATGCCATTTCTTGAGGAAGAGAGGGGCTAAATTGTTAGGCAAATTGATTGAAATTAATATTAGCCTGATTAAGTCTGAACTTAATCTACCTTCAACATTCTCATTTTGGTTCTTTTCAAAATCCAATTAACTTACACAGCTGATTAGCATTTGTGAGTTCTGATTTTACAGCTTGCAAATTTCTCTCACCATTGCCTTCTCCTTCATTTTCATTACTTTAATCCAAATATTACAGAGGTTTGACAAAGTATTTGAACATTAGCTAATTTTGAGTCTGAAAAACTGGATGTACAGTTATCATTAGTTATGTTTCTGAAGTCAAATGACATCCTTAAAACAGACAAGCAGGAAGAACCATAAAAGCAAACACAGGGCTGGCCAAGTGGCTCAGTTGGTTAAGGGTTGGCTTAGAGCACGAGCTCTGAGCAACAGGGCCGCCGGTTCGATTCCCACATGAGCCAGTGAACTCTGTGCCTGAGCTGAACTGTCGCTGAGTTGCCAACAGGTGGCAGGATGGCTCAGCTGGTGTAACAACAAGATTACCTGTTCGCTGGAGGGCTACGCCCACCCTTAACTAAGACTGAACTCAACACCTTGAGCTGAGCTGCTGCCCGGATGGCTCAGTGGATAGAGCGTGAACTCTTAACAACAAGGCTACTGGTTCGACTCCCACATGGGATGGTGGCTATGCTAGCTGCAACTAAGATTGAACATAGCACCTTGAGCTTAGAGGCCACAAGCTGCTGAAGGGAAGCCAGATGGTGACTGGCACCCTCCGCAACAAAATTGAAGAACAACAACTTGGCTGATCCCCTTCTCTAATTCCCCAACACTGTTCCCCTCCCCAAATTCCCCAATTTAATATATATATATATATATATATATATATATATATATATATATATATGCAAACACAGGTGCCAAACTTGATGACATACAGTATAAAGAAATAGCACATTTACCACATCTGAATGTTCCCTTCTTTATTTTCTGATAGCAAAAATAAAACAAAAAAACCCAACACTACAGTATAATTATGTTTCTCCCTGGAGAGAATCAGAAAAGTAAATCTTTCCATGTATTAGGAAACTGAACTTACTTTTTGAAGTCCTTAAAAGAGTTAATGATCTTTTCATTTCACACTTCCAAATATGTGCCAAGCCCACAGTATCTACAAGGACAAATGAAAGAATAAGTGACAATGCCATGTACTTCCTATAAAACTACTATGGGAGTGTGTGAGACTCTTTTTAAATAAAACTAAATAAAATGGTTTCTAGTTTAGAATTAAATCCAGGGCCTGACATTTCTTTTTCTACTATGATGACAATTGAAGACCCTGAACAAATTGCCAAACTGAAACAACTAGACAAGCAAGGAAACTGCAAAGCTCCCAAATTTAGTGAAACTCGTTAGCTCTTAGAGGTAAGTGAAGTCAGTTTTCAGCCTGTGAGTTTCTTTTGAGACCTTGAATTAATGCTCTCTCAACTGCATGAGGAATGAGGAATAAGAGATACATCGTAAAATTTTTCAAAAATGGAAATACTAGAGAACACTCCAGAACAAAAAACCAAAATCAAAAACAAAAAAGTTGGCAAGGATCCAAGATGGCAGAATAAACAGTGTGCATACATTCTTTCTTGAACACATTAAAATTACAACTAAATTATAGAATAATCAACATGGAGAACCATCTGAAGCATAGCTAAACAAAAATCCTATAACTAAAAATATAAAAAAGAAGCCACATTGAGATGGTAGGAGAGGTAGAGAAGTAGAATAGGCTCCAAATCTCCCTGTGGTGGTTGAGAATCAGGAGGAATACCTTGGCCACAGAGGCTCCCCCAGAGGAATGAGGAACCCCAGCCTCGCAAACCAGGCTCCCCACTCCAGAGCGCTGGTGCTAGGAAAAGGAGCCCCCACAACGTTTGACTATGAACAACAGTGGAGATTCTGACCATTCAGGTGGGACACAAGGCTGCAGGAAACCCAGACATCCTTTTAAACAGTCTGCACAGATTCACTCACTCACAGGCACTCACCTTGAGCTCTAGTGGAGGGGCAGTGACTCGAGAGCCTTTGGGACTTACGAGGCGGGCAGACTGAGGTATGAGGCTGCAGGCGGAGGACTGGAGGACAGTTGGCATTTTCCCAGTGAGAGGTCCTTCTTGAGTGCAGCCAAAAGGCTGGCATCATCTATCCTATGTTGAGCCCACTCCCACAGGGAAAATCTGAGCCTGATTGGCCTGCTGAGTTCTGCTGCTCTGCCCTGGAGACTCACTGGGAGCCCTCCCCACCTAATTTGCTCACGGATTTGCAAGCAGCCAGCCCCTTTTGCATTTCACTCTTTCTTGGGAAACTAGTGGAGTCATGGGTCCCAGGTGGGTAGCAACTGTTCTCGGTGTGCTCTGAGACTAGTGCTGAGTAGCTCCAGGCTCAGCACTGGTACCCAACCAGAGTCTACATTTACCTGGTCGCCAGAACATTTCCCACTCTAGTGACTCCCTGAGACCCTGCCTCACCCAACTCTCTTACTGCATGAGGCTTTATCAGTGGCTGAAAGTTAAGGGAGCCGGCAGGTAGCAGCAGGCCTCTGGGTATGTTAGCTCTTTGTGGATTTCAATGTGGAATCTAAGAACAAAACAAACAAACAAAACAGAAACAAACTCATAGATATAGAGAACATTTTGATGATTGCCAGATGGGTAAGGATTTGGGGGTGTGGGTGAAAGAAGGAGAAGGGATTAAGAAGTACAAATTGGTTGTTACAAAGTAGTCCTGGGGATATAAGGTATAGCATAAGGGATATACTCAATAATATTGTAATAACTATGTATGGTGTCAGATGGGTACTAGATTTGTTGGGGTGATAGATGGGAAAGGATTAGGGGGCATGGTGAAAAAGGTAAAAGGCATTAAGAAGTACAAATTGGTAGTTACAAAATAGTCACAGGGATATAAAGTAAAGCGTAGGGAATATAATCAATGATATGATAATAACTATATATAGTGCTAGTTGTCTAGTTGGGGGATCACTTAAATTTTATAAATGTCTAACCACTATGCTGTACACCTTAAAGTAATATAGAATAATATTCAATGTCAACTATAATTGATACATTTTAAAAGGGTGAAACGAGGAAAGGGAATATGATATCCAACCTTTCAGGTATAAAACTAGTCATGGGGATGTAATGTACAATGTAGGGTATATAGTCAATAATATTGTGATAGCATAGTATGGTGTCAGATGGTGGCTGGACTTATGGTGATCACTTCTTTAGATACATAATGTTGAGTTACTATTGTGTACCCCTGAAAAGAATATAATATTGTATGTTAGTTATATTTTTAATAAAAATCTGAAGAAAAAAACAAAACAAAACAAACTAAGAATCCAAAGAATATATCCCTCTTCCAAAAAGTTTGCTTCTCTAGACACTTGCACTCAGTCGAAGGGTAAGATAATTTTCACTGAGCGTTTCTACTCACAAGCCTGTCTTCCTGTCTGTTTTCAGTCCAAATTCTTGCTACTTTTGTTTAGGGAATGTTGGTTATTTCAGGTGTTTCCCCTGACACAAAGTATTATTATATACAATTCAAGTAAAATAACAGTTTACACATAGTGTCACAGGGCTATAAGAGATCTGTGGTGAATTTGTTATTCAGTCGGTTTATTCTGTTCTGTGTGTATATCAGCTCATATAGCCCCTAGACATTGAATGACTGACCAGGTCACAGTTGATTATACCAAGGCTAGACATCCAACTGCAGATGAGTTACAGGCATTTTCTCTCATGGTAATTTATAATTAGAAGACCAATATTCTCTTTGGCCTCTATAGGTACTTCAACTGGAAGATCATAAAGAACTTGAACCTGAGGTACTTGATAGAAGCACAATTGAAAGTAGAAAAATGCATAGGAAGAAAATGTGCGGAAAGAGAAGACAAAAGGAGCTATAGGTGAATTTTCACTTCCTACTTTTAGTTCCTCATGAGAAACTTGTATCCTTTAAGCAAATTCCCCTTGAGGAGTTAAAGCAAGTTCGTGTGGGTTTCTAACACTTGAAATGAAATTATCTCAAGTGTAATAGGTCCTTAATGTGAATGAAGCTCAGGCCTCTTACCTATTTTACAGATGGAGAAACTGAGACCTAAGTGGGTAAAGGAAGTCTTTCAGGGTAATACAGCCATAACTGAGTTCCAGGTATCCTAGTCCCAAAATATTTTACCTCCACCTCTGATATTACCTCTTTATTTTGGTTATTTAGCAGATCGAGATAAGTTATTGTTTCATTCTTATTCTACCACTGGTAAAAAATTCACTTTCGAATCAATATTGAATAAACAAACTGCTCATTTATGCAATCATCAGAGGCTGCCTGAGGAATGCATTTTTCATAGCAGATACCTGAAAAAAAGGAAGAGCCACAATATTGAAAACTTACAAAGCACTATTGATACTACAGGAACTAGGAAACAGTATGTTCCTAATCAATGAACAATAGCTCTGTGTTAGAGCTGATCAATGATTATGTGGATGTACCTCACTGAATCTACTCATTTCATCTGTTTTCACAATGGATAGGTCAGTGATTTGCAGCAACTGGGAAGAAAATGCAAAGTCTATCAGCTGTAGCCTATTTGTTTTCCAAGACATGACAGAATGCAGAAAAAGAATTACTGACCTCAGCAGACCCAGTGTCATAGAAAATGGAGTGATTACTACTTCACACAGAGAAGTACTTACGTCAGGCTATGCGATTGTATGCACTTATGTATTTTATCAGTTTAATGACCTTAAATGAATTGTTACATAATGTATATCTTTTCTGAATTTACCAAAAGTTTACTGCAGTGATCACATATATATATTTAGATTGATACAAAATTTTTAAAAAGTTAGTGAATTATGTCTATCTTCCTGTCATAAGAGGTTTTTTTTATTTTTTTTGGTAAATTTTTGGAATTCAGATCTGACTGAAAGAGAACAAAACTATCCAAGAACCTGCAAAACTTCAACAGTAAATGAATTTATATGATTCTTATTATTAATATTACTATTAATAAGAATTACTATGAGGAAGACTCAGATGATGTATTTATTCATTCATTCAGAACACATTGTCTCAAATTTCCCTCTACGCAAAACTAATAGAAAAATCTTTGTGTATTTTTTTATTTCAGTTCACTACACATTAAGTGAGCCCATATTCCATATAAGACAATGCTTGAGAGGTTTGGGAAGTAAACAAAACAGAGATCTTGAGGAGCTTGAACTAAGCAATTTATAGCACTCACTGGCTTAATACTTGCTTTGGCTTTCCATCACATCTAGAATAAAGTCCAAACTTCTTACCATGGTATATGAGAGCTGAGGTGATCTGACCCTTGCCTACATCTTCTGTTTACTCACCAAACTCACTAGCACTGCTGTTGGTGTTCCTGAGATGGGCTGAGCCTTATTTCCTTTATACTTAACTCTCTTATGCTAGGAACGTGCTTCGCTTACACCTTTGAAGGGCTGACTGTCCTGGTTTCCCAGGTCTTAGCTTAAATGTCACTGCTCCAAAGATAACTTTTCTAATAAACACCATTAAAAAATAAAACAAGCAAAAAATACCCGCCCACCACCAAGTCTTTTCTACCATGCCATGATTCTTTTCTTAATATGGTCTAAATTACCATGTTTGTTGAATTGTTTGCTTGTTTATCCAATCTCCTTTCTTCATAGTTTGTAAATTCTGTAAGAGAAAGTATGTGCATATACTTTCCTATTCACTGTCTTATTTCCAGCCCTTAAAATAGTGCAAAGAATTTATTAAGTTGTCATAAAATGTGTTGTAGAATATATAAAAAAATAAATGAGTGAATTCATATTTATGCATTTCTTAGTGTAAAAAAATCAAACCTATGTTGCAAAGGAATTTAATTACTCATCCAATATTAATGCATTGCTAAAAGTTATACAAAATGGAAATATACTTAATTTCTCTAATTGACAGACTGATAAAGCGGTGAAAAGGAAGAGAAAAAAGGCTCATTTCTGAGTGTCTTGAGGTCATATAATCTTTTCTCTTTTTTAGCTTATAAATTGCATGATTATTAGAATTATTCCTACATATATAATAGACTTTCTTTGCACCCTGGGTATTTGAGATATATTTAATTCAGGATTATAAATCACATAGGAAAATGATTTATGTAAATTTAGAATTCATTAGCATGTATTAAATAATTTTCCTACAATTCAAGCAAACAGAAAAAGTCAAATTAAGTTGGTAAAAAAAACAAGGAAAATATAAAAGCAATTTTCTAATAATCATATAACTAATAATCATATTACTATGTTGATAAATAACCAGAAATGGGTAAGTCCCAGGCTTCAGGAAGCTTTTACCTTCATTGTAATTCAAGCTGAGTACAAGAGACCAGCCTTTCCCTGTTTATGATAAATAGTTGACTTTATGGCTCAGCTTATATGCATTCTTGCCCATGAAAGTGGGCAGAATGCATTTGATCAACATGAAAACAATTCGTTAACTACTGTAAAAGTCCTATTACCATTAAATTATTCTAGTTATTGTAAATGTCACTTAGATGGAAACGAGAGACAAGTAGGATGGTAAAGAGTCAAACCAGCTTCCTATCCTGATTCTGCCACTTAGTGGCTACTAGAGGATGTCCAGTTTCTCTAGACTCTCAGTAGCTTAGTTGTCTTCTACATGAAATAGAATAAATAGTTCCCATGTGACATGCTTGTAATAAAATTCAAGATAATTCATATATGAGGTCAGACCATTAAGTTGGTGAACTCATCCTAGAAAAAGTGCTTTGTACCTTATTGCTGAATATCACTACATTCACCTTCGAAGTACTCCCCTTGGGAAGCTATGCACTGACACCAGCGCCTAGTCCACCCTTCAAAGCCATTTTGGAACTCTTTTTCTGGAATGGCCATCAGAGCTGTCACTGTATTACCCTTGATGTCCTGAATGTCATTAAAATGTCTTCTTTTCAATATTTCCTTTATCTTCAGTTAAAGAAAGAAGTCATTGGGGACCAGATGAGGTGAGTAGGGAGGGTGTTCCAATATAGTTATTTGTTTACTGGCTAAAAGCTCCCTCACAGACAGTGCCATGTGAGCTGGTGCATTGTTGTAATGCAAGAGCCATGAATTGTTGGTGAAAAGTTCAGGTCACCTAGCTTTTTCACACAGCCTTTTCAGCACTTCCAAATAGTAAATTTGGTTAAGTGTTTGTACACTTGCTACAAATTCATAATGAATAATCCCTTTGATATCAAAAAAAGTTAGCAACATTATTGCAACAAGTTCGGGAACATAATTTTCAGTCTTCGTAGTATATCTGATATATTATAAGTACTGAATATTTTTATTCCTTGTCCAAATCTATCCACTTTTTGAGGGCAAAGTATACCTTTAAACTTTTTGTCTCTCACATATATTCTAACTTCCGTACTACCATTGAAATGTTTGCCCTAAAATGCATTTTTCAGGATGGTTCAGCTAAAAATATAAATAAATTAATTAAATAAAATGTGCTTTTAATCAATTAATTCTGCTTGCCGAAGATGATCTATACTCTCTCCATTGCACATAGGATCAGTTCGCATTGTAAATAATATTTGAGCCTTTCATGTTGTGATGCTACCATTTATTTTCAGCCTCATACATCACTGTCAGACTTAAGGTTTACAGTTTCCCATTTTCAAATCTAACCATATTTGGCATATCTATTTTCTTTTAACAACCTATTTCATTGTTTGTCTTTTACCCATTAGTCTCCAATCATGAATCAGGTATAAAAATTCTAAAGTTGGTTTTCAAATCGCTTTGGCCAAGAGAAACTGAGCCATTCAAAGCCACTGTCTGATGCCACATTTTCTGCTTGTAGTAGCTTTCTGGGATAAAGGAGGAATTTTTATCTCTGTTACTTTTATTTGTCTCCTTAACACATTTACAGATTTACTCTGAGTGGTGGGCTTGTTCTCACTTTCTTTGCTCTGGTCAAGAACTTAAAAATTATTATTATTTTTTTTAATGTTGGAGTTGAAAAGCATAAGAATTGGATTTAACAAATCTGAATTTGGATGTAATACCTGCAATTTATAATATACCCATATGTTGTCTTGGACATGTTAGCATTTTACATCAGTTTCATAATTTAAAAACTAAAATTGTATAGCAAATAAACTGAAGTGCATAAGTGCATAAAAAGCACCTGTCAGTATATTTTCCAACTAAGTACCTGATATATTATATCTCTACTTCTACATATTGAAGATTAAATTTATTATACCTGTGTAATCATTCTTACATTTTTACACCTGGCTTTATTTAAGTGTATATTACAAATATGGCTATATAAGATCAGCTCTTTTCTTCTTTTATAAACTCACAATTGACACGATACTTCACTTATAAGTTACAACCACTTTTTTTTGTTGTTGAACAATTCCTTCCAGTGAGTCAGCAAAGCTTTACAGGTGGGCTATGGATTAGCTGTAAGAGTCCTCCTCTGTCAACATATACACTGCATAATTGTATTAGATTCTCAATGTTTCGGACAAAGTTATAATACGTTACCCCAATGATATTGATGTAAATAATAAGACATCATAGAGCAGTATAGTGCACAATTCAATGCAGACTAGGTTCTCTTAGCTCAAGAGGTACCTAATTGAATGGCTAGTTATGTGTATGTTGGTGGGGGACCTTCAAAGGGTTTTTCTAGAACTGAGCTAAACAATTGAGGATTGCAATGCTATTTATAAAGACTTTATAAAATATATATTTTTAGTACCTTCATTTAAGTAAATATTTATAAACATCAGTATCTTCTGGTTCTTTAAACATTATCAGTGAGGTCAAAAACATGGTCACTACCTGAGTACTTCCTGTGCCTTCTAGCTTTCAAAGTCCTGGAAACTAGTTTTCCTTAAGCCAGATTAATGCTTAGGTAATTCTTTTGCCTCATATCTTTCTTTACTCCTAAAGAAATTAATTATATATTCTTTATATTAAGCTACAAATGAAATAAAGCAGTGCTTTTCAACTTCTTTATCATAAACCACAATTTTAAAAAGTCACTCTGTAACATAGAAAAAAATTATACATACAACACACACATACAGAAAATAGAATTTAATAAAATTATATTTAATTTTATAATATATCATCTCTATTCTATTTACTTATAAACTGATTTAATTCTTTATATGTTTAACACAATCCATTAGTTGGTTTTATAACACACTAATGGATGGCAGCAAGTACTCTGAAAAATATTGGGGTAAAGCAGATCAAGTCAGTGAATCCTATTTGTGGTCCTCGGTTGCAAACTGCAAGTTTAACAAAGTGACCATTTACTATATATGTGACTTATGTTTGCTGTATCATGATGCCAAAAGATGAAAAAAAATAAAAAAGAGAGGGACTGGATGCAGATGAAGAAACTCAAAGATGAGATTTAGGCGAGATTTTTAATTTTTATTTTTTTTGCCCAGCTAGTACTTACCGTATGTTGGGGAGTAGGGAGACTTGGAGAGGAAGGAGAGATTTCTGGGTATCCAAATTCTAGGTGTACATTTAAAATAAGCATACTCTATTGTAAAAAAAAAAAATCAAATAAATTCTAGGTGAGCTATTTATTACTAATCTTTCATATCAACACTTAGGTAATAGCCATTACTGATTACCAGGTGCTCTTCTAAATATTCAAATGTATTTAATTCTCATAAATACCTTATGAGCTAGGTATAGGTATTATCCCCAGTTTATAGGTCAGGTAATGGAAGTCCAAATTGGTTAAGTAAGTTGCCTAATTTACAGAACCATTAAGTGTCAAGGATTTTAGTCCTTATGAAACACATCCTAAAGTATCTTATAGGCAAAATTGTATTAATAATTAGTAATAAGAATAATATATTGTTCATCATTCGTTAGTGGATTGTACCCTTCCACGAAGCTTCTTAATGCATGGAAAATGATGTGTTTCTAAGAAAAAGTTGCACTGATTTCTTGCGGTAGTTAATTTTGTAAGCACTCTACAGCAGGTTATGTGCACATAAGTTTGGGATACTAATGATTAATCTAAAGAAAGATTTCAAGGAAATATCACTAGGGAAAAATATTCAGGCACTGAAGTTGGAGGAAAAGCGATGGACATGTGAAACTTGCCTTCAATAAGGAATAACTAATGGGCACAAGATATCCTGACATTATCAGTGAGAACAGCCATTCAGTAGCAGAAGAAATAAAAGTGAAAAAAGAGGGTGTTGAAGACTTACAAATAAAACAATATTATATGTATACATAAAGTGTAAATTTATTTTTAAATAAGTTTCTCTCTAATTGTTGATCATAATATTTTTCAGATTCTATAGTCTTCCAAGAATATGTCAGTTTTGCCTTCAGGGTGATGGGCAAAAGTTCAAAATCTCTCAGGCTCTTTGTTGTTCAATGTCTTAAGGCAGTTCTATCTTTTGCTTTGACAATGGACTAACCACTTCCCAGGTGACAATGTAGCTGTTGATAATTTTAGAGACCAAAACACTTATATCTCTCTCAGGATTGTCTCTGGTATAGGAAATATTAGACCTGTGTCACCTATAAATCACAAAGGACAATAGCAATATACCCAAAGAGTACAGAAAAATAAGGAAAAGGTAAATACTCAGATCATATGGCTCCCAAAAAATTAAAACTTCTGGAGAAGAGAGGTGACAATATGAATTAAATCACTGTGATGATGGTGGTAATAAAGAGGTAGTAGTAATCATAATAAAAATACCAGTAAGATGCCTTATTTCCAGCTGAAGACAATTGGAAAAAATGGATAAAATATTATTTTAAAAATCTTCTGACATATTTAACAGAATAGCGATAAATTACTAATGTCTAGAAGAGACCTAGATTCCAGAAGTGTGTTAGCACACAGGGCCACCTTTCTGTGAGGTTGACAAGGTAGAAAATAAAGCTCAGGCTGATTTGTGTGTGTATTTTTTTAATAGTTGTTTTTTTAATAGTTTTTTTTTTTAACTTTATTGGGCAACAGTGTGTTTCTCCCAGGATCCATCAGCTCCAAGTCAAGTTGTTGTCTTTCAATCTTAGTTGTGGAGGGCGCAGCTCAGCTCCAAGTCTACTTGCTGTTTTCAATGTAGTTGTGGGGGAGGCACAGCCCACCATCCCAAGCAGGAGTCAAACTAGCAACCTTGTTGTTCAGAGCATGCACTCTAAACAACTGAGCCACCAGGCCACCCCTGATTTGTGTTTTTGGTACCCAACAATAACTCGAGAGACAAAAGCCAGAATATAGGGCCTGATAAGCGTGGGAATCTGGATAGATCATTCTTTGCATTCAAACCTGAAAGGGCTGTTAAAAAATTGAAAGGAATTGGAAGTAAGCCAGCCAATACATGACTTCTTGATCAGTTTCATGTCATTTGCATAATGAGGAAAAACTTCAAGACTTGAAATAGGACTAAAATATTCCATTATTTAAGTCCTTTGGCACATGGAATAGCGAAGACTCAAAAGTATTTGTTCAGCTTATTTTCTATATAAGATGGCTAAGACACAATAAAATGTAATCAGATATGTGAAGAGAAAACAAAACATGAATGAGTACCAGCAGAAATAAGTGGGGGGAAAAAACCAGGCTCATAGGTACTAGAAATATTTGAATTGCCAGACACGCTCCAAAAACAAACTATATTTACTACCAATGTGCATGGAGATACAAGCCAAGCTTAAACATTCAGCAAGAAACCAAAAGGTATCCTTGAAAAATCACTTCAATGATTTGGAAAAAAAATTACAAAATAAAATGAATAAAGAGATAAAAGAATAAAATAACCTGAAGTAGGAACCCAATGAGCTAGTTGAACAGCAGACTAGACACAGCTGAAGGGCAACTAACAAAAGTCTCAAGCAAAATCATAAGTATTTCTAAAACTGGGAATATTTTTTCTTTAAGATAGAATAATAATGGATGCATAGTATAGAATTGGCTAACCTGGCAAATAAATTTAGAGAAGAAAAATAACCAGGATTAAAAAAGAAGCGCAGAAATGCTGTCTTTATTTGCAGATAATATATTCAATTAAGTGGAAAATATAATTGAATCTACAGATAAACTACAGTGATTCAGCATAGTCTTGGGTACAAAATCAATATATAAAACTAAGTACTATTCTGTACTCGCTACAGAATCAAAGAGAAGGGATAACAGAAAAAACATATGTTCACTCTGAGAGCATACAACATATAAAGCAAAAACTCTTACAGTGTAATCATGACCTGATTAAAATAGTACTATAGAGGTAGATTTTAATATTGTATTTTGTTGTTAAAAAAGTAATTGTGGGGGCCGGCTGAGTGGCTCAGTTGGTTAAGAGCTTGCTCAAGAGTGCGAGCTGAGCTCTGAGCAACAGCTGTTCGAGGCCAGCCCGAGCTGAGTTACCGTTGAGCTGCCAACAGGTGGCAGGATGGCTCAGCTAAAAAAAAAAAAAAAAAAAAAAAGTGATTGTGCTTCAAAGTTTAAAATAATACAGTTAATTAAAAAACAAACAAACAAACAAACCTTAAGTCAATAGAAATACATAGAACTACTAGTACTTCAAATAAGAAATAAGTATGTTTTTTTTCATGCCCATAAAACGTAGACAAAGATCAATACAACTGAAATTTTAAAAAGTAATGAGTTTACAGACCATAGCCTGTTTATAATGTAATAAAAGTGAAATAAAATTAGAAAATTTATCGAAAACATCTTTATGTGGAAATAAATATTTGTAAAAATGCTTAAAATAATTGGATTATAAAACAAATAAAAACTGAAATTACAAATTAATTAGAAAGCAGCAGAGACATTTTAACACAAAAAAACTATGAAGAAGAGCAAAAGCTGAACTCTTAAGTGCTGTTATCACAGAAGGAAACACTAGAAGTCAAGAAACAGGACTGGCTTTATGAAAGTAAAAAGATAACAATATAATAAGCTAAAGTATACAGGAAGAAGAACTAAGATAAAAGATGAAATTAATGAAAAATAGTATATTTTAAGTAGAAAAGATACATACTTCAAAGGTTGCTGTTTTGAAAATATTGGTAATATTAGTCTTCTATGAATGTGACTGAAAAAAAAACAGAAATGTATAAAATTAGAAATGAAAAAGAAGACATAACTATACATATAGGAGATTAAGATTTATAAAAGAATTCTAAGTACAACATGAGTTCCATAAATTTCAAAACATCTAAAGGAAATGTTTAAATTCCTTTAAAAATGTAAACCTGACATTCTCAACCCTAGGTGCTCATTACAATCAGTCACTGGATAGAATCTAGAACATACCACCACCACCTAATGGTCACGCCCTACCTCAGATCCATTAAATCAGGTTCTCTGGGAATGGAGCTTAGCATCTCTCCCCCCCCCCACTCCTCAGTTGGTACTGATGGAAACTAAAAATTGAGAGCTTACATTTTTATCAGAAGATTCATTTCCTCTCTTCTCATATCTGTTGTCATTTTACTTAGTATTCTCTTACTGCAGAATATATTGAAAAGGAGGTTAAGTATGCCAATTAAAAAATACCAGAATCACATGAAATCAGAGCTGAATTCTATTTCACTTTCAAAGAGAGAAGGAAGTGGATAGAGATTTTTTAATTTTTTTATTTTTATTGGGGAATTGGGGGAGGCAAACAGACAGATTGCTGTCCTTTTGTTCTCCAGTCTAGTTGCAGAGGACGTTGCTTCACTGACCCATGTTGGCATCATCGTTGCGCTCTTCCCGGGTGAGGCATATGGATCGCCAGCCTCTGAACGGTCACTCACGGTGGCTTTTGGCAACTCACACATGCTGCCTGCCGCTCACGCTGACTGCCGGCCACTCACTGTAGCCTATAGCAGCCCACTGCAGCAGGGGCTGCAGCCTACACCATGGCCGGGACTCACGCAGCCCAACTCCAGATCGAGCTGTTATTCACCATCTTAGCTGTAGAGGGCAGTGTCACTGGCCCTCATACATGGGATCCGAACCGGGGCCGCTGACATCCCAAGCCAGCTCCTAACCAACGTGCCACATGGCAGGCACTGGATGGTGACTTTTAATATTTCATGTAGAAAATAATGAAAAGCCTCTCAATTCATTTATAAGAACCATAGAAACTTAGAACTAACCCTTGATTATAGTAATAATAATAATACGAAAATAAAAAGTTCTCCTGTTCAAAAATGAAGCCAAGGACCTAAGCACACAAATCAAAAGAATCAAGTAGCAAGAAGGCATCTAATCTACAGCTGTCCTATTCAGGATAAATTCCACCATAGCCTTTCCTTCATTAATGGAAAAAAGCAGCTGGATAGAGTAGCACTTTGGAAGCCTTCATCTGAAAAGAAAGCTAAAACATTCTCTTAGTTAGCAAATTGGAAGCTAGCCTCCGTTAAAAGGCCTAAAAGTCATTTTATCTAATCCTACTTTTTCACAGCTTGCCATTGCAATGATTTCTTGGTAACTTTTAGTTTCTCATTTATTCATAATTCTCGTGTATTCTGATAAGAGGCGGTATTAATTATAGATCATATAGAGATTCATTTTTGTATAATGAGACTCTACCAGATATCCAGAGAGTTGGGGTCTCCTTATAAGCAAAAAATAATAACAAATAAAACATATACTTTTTCCTCTGTAAATTGCTATTATTATTATTTTAATCTCTACTATTATAGTTAATTATTGCTTTAATTTCCCATCCTGTATTTTTTTTTTGTAAACATATGAAATCAGTATGTACTTTTCTCCTTTGTTCTTCATCCAAATGATTCCCAGAATGGGGTCCTTAAATTGTGAATCTCTATACAATACAAGTCTGTATAGAAAAGATTCTGGGCATAGGAGATGAAACAGAACAGTGCCAAGGAAAGACACTTGACAAAGGTGCCAAGGAAAGAATCGAATGCAGATTTGTCCAATTTGACAAACTACTCGAACCAGGCTTTGAACATAAACAAATATTATCAATCTTTTCAATGGGCTTCTAGGCTTCTCAACATAAAGAAAAATCACAGTTACTTAATTGATAGCATCACCGTAACTTTGCAGTTTCACTGTTTTTAGTATTATACAAGGTCTGGCAATTAATTTCGTGAACTTGTTGCAATGATGTTGCTATCTTTTTTTGATCTCAGAAGGATTATTAATTATGATTTGTACCAACTAGACAAACAGTCAACCAAGTTTACTATGTGTAAGTGCTGAAAAGGCTGTGGGAAAAATTAGATTACCTGAACTTTTCACCAATAAGTCATGGCTCTTGCATCACAATTCACCAGCTCACACGACACTGTCTGTGAGGAAGTTTTTAGCCACTAAACAAATAACTGTATTGAAACACCCTCCCTACTCACCTGATCTGGCCCCCAGTGACTTCTTTCTTTAACCAAAGATAAAAGAAATATTGAAAGGAATACATTCTGATGACATTCAGAACATGAAGGGTAATACGAGGACAGTTCTGATGGCCTTTCCAGAAATAGAGCTCCAAAATTGCTTTGAAGGGTGGACTAGGTACTGGCATCGGTGCATAGCTTCCCAAGTGTGACAATAGTGATATTCAGCAATGAGGTATGTAGTACTTTTTCTAGGATGAGTTCGCGAACTTAATTGTCTGACCTCATAAATACTGTACTGAGATTCTGGTCCTTTGGTTAGAAAGAGCAAAATGAGTAGATTTATGAACATAGTTACTCATATTTTTTTATGTGTATTATCCAGTCTCAATTCAGAAAAAAATGTATCATTCTCAAAATATTCTTCACCATTTTTAATGTTTTCAATGTTTTAGCTAAATTATATGCCAGTTTCCTCCTCTTTTTTTTTTTTGTGATAACTCTGTAGGTGACCTTTTCACATAAAGTTTAGTGCTTTGCATTGGCAAAACTTCCTATTTGGATGGTGCTATTCAAAGCAACCAGATAGCAAAATTGCATAGGCCTGGCACGCACAGTGCTCCTTCCTATCAATGAGTATAAGAGGGAAAAAGCAAATGTTATTACAATGGAGTGTTGCTTAAATTTGAAAGTGAATATGAATATGGTCATAGACCTAAGCAGATTCCTAACCACATAGAAAAGGGAGATTGGGAGACAGACAAACTCTGTTGAGGCAAATAGTACTATGCGAACTTTTTTCTCCAGCTTACCTGCTAACACTCGAACATATTTTAAAATAAATGAAAGGTTGCATTTTAGGAATCAAATTGAGAATGCAAAAAATTTAAAAAGTTTAATAATACATATTTGTATTGTTCCTAGTTTGCATACCCACAGATTGTAGTCAGCTGGAAAATGGTTATACATGGGTTTACATTGATCTTGTTGATTTGAAGTGGGCTAATGCAGCATTGAGTTACTGAGCAGTAATAAAAAAGTGGATTAGGATAATTAGAGTCAAGATTATCTGGGAGTGTTGATATTATTCTATTTGATTCAGCATTGCATGCATTCATGCATTTCTCATTGGCTGCAAAAGGAAATATGTGAAGAACTGAACACTTATTTATCATTAAACTTCACATTGATAGTAGTCTTTAATTTCCAAGTACATTTTGTTCCATTAAGTATGATAATGAACATGATATCTTGATTATTCTCTGGTCTTCATGGGTGATAGGGCATTGTGTCATATGGTAGAAAATGGGGAAAATAAATGATTGAGACTTGAGGCCCATAAATGGAGACATGAAGAGGCTATGGTTGCTGGAGATATAAAGAAATTCAGGAGCCATGAAACTCAAATGTCAACAGGGAAGCTCTCTAAGACCAGAAACTGAAAATGAGACATATGTCATATAGATCAATTCTTCTGCACTTTTTTGTAGACACAGTTTGAAGGGAAATGAACCTGCAATGTCAATATCCCAGTAGTAAGGGCCCCAAACCTAAAAAGTCATGGCAGAGACATAATTCCAAGAGTAGAGACTGGCTGTGTCTCAGTCACTTATTTATTATTTGTTGTAAGGGAAGAAGATTGACATAGATTCTTGCTAGATCTGAGCTCACAGGCAAATCTAGGGGAAGAAGTAGCTAAAATTGATTGGGAAGAGGAAAAGGGACTTTAGTTTGAAAACAGAAATTGGAAAGTATGAACCATGTCAAAGGTTTGTTCTGACAGCCTTTACTTACCAAAATCGAGAGTGGAAATGTTTTAAGTTCTTGTTTGGCTCTATTCCCTTCATGCCTCTCTGAGGTTTTTCCTGTTAGTGACCATGAAAAGAGGTCTTTTCATTTTGGTTTGAAAAAAAAAAGTAAAATATGACTGTACTAGAGTTGTTTACTTATTTAACTGTACCTCAGGATATAGTTGCATTGAAAATGAAGTGGAACCAGTAATGTGGAGCAGTGGACTCAATGCTATAGGAACTGAGATTAAGAAAATATTAATGAAGAGATAGAAATTATTAAAAAAAGATAAATAAGTTCTTTAGTTGAAAGGTATAATAACTAAAAAAAAATCACTAGAAATTCTCAAAAGCAGATTTGAACAGAGAAAAATACGTTCTGTGACTTGAAGAGAGGTCAGTGGACATTATCCAATCAGAGAGAAAAAAAATAGAAAAAGAAGAAAGAAAAATTAACAGTACCTCAGAAACCTGGGGATCATCAAATTACGAATATACACATAATAGGAGTCCTAGAAGGAGAGCAGAGAAAGGGGCAAAAAAGGCTATTGAAGCAAATAATGGCAAAAATTTTACCAAATTTGATGAGAAAGTTTATAAGCACATCTCTTCTCACCTAAAGTGGAGAGAGGAAGATGAGAATCACTTGTGAAGGTCACAGTCTAATGAGCACATTCTCATTAGATTTACTGAGATTCCAATAACATTGTTGAATGTGCCCACTCCCTCCACACTTACCACTACATCAACAAAATACAAATACAATAACTAGAGTTGAATTAGTAGTGTCTGACTCTCAATAGAAAGAGTTTGTAAGAGAAACCCAAAGAAAAATGAGGAGACAAAAACCAACGATTACAGGGAACTGAAGTCTCTAACACATACAACTACAACAAATGTTAAAAACTGCCCAATTTCTAGCCAGATTAAAATAAAAGCTCACACTAAACACCAGTCTGACTCAGTTCCTATTATCTTGCTAGCTTTCAAAAAAATTTTTAAAGGTGCACTAGGAAGCAAGATAAAATATAGCCGGAAGATGCAAAGCAAGCATCACAACCAGGTTAAGACATAACGAGAAATGCAAGAAATGTTAGAAGTTATGCAGAAAGAAAGAAAATGATATAGGTCACAAAATTGAATATATATATATATATATATATATATATATATATATATATATATCATGGACTATTACTCGGCCATAAGAAAAGATGAAATACAGCCATTTCATGTTTTGAAATACAGACAATATGGAGGAATCTTGAGACTATCAAGGTAAACAAAAGAAGTCAGATGAAAAAAGTTGAGAACCATATGGTTTCACTCATATGTGTGACACAAAATTGAAAGCAACAAATGAGCATGACAAATAAACAAAAACTCATAGGCACAGACAAGAGTTTAGTGGTTACCAGAGGGTAAGGGAGGGGAGGTGGTAGAAGAGGATAAAGGGGATCAAATATATGGTGATGGAAGGAGAACTGTCTTTGGGTGGTGTACACATGATGTGATATATAGATGATGTATTATAGAATTATACACTTCAAACCTATGTAACTTTACTAACAATTGTCACCTAATAAACTTTAATTTAAAAAAATTAAATTAAATTAGAGGAAATATTAGAAGTTCTCCAGGGAGGAAAACAATGATATAGGTCACAAACCTAAATCTACATAAAGAAGCTTGTTAAAAAATGATTAAAGGTAAATAAAGTACCATATTTTTCTAATGTTTAATTGATCTGGTAGATAACTGTGTTCAAAGTAATATTAGTAACAATGTATTGAATGATTATAGCTATTAATAAGTAAAATGAATGACAATAATATTATAAGGGAAAGGAAGGATGAATTACAAACGCACTATTATAAATAACCCAGACTATCCATGAAGTGGTACACTATTACTTGAGAGTGGACTTAGAATAATAATGTATATTGTGTAAATATATGTTATATTATATATAGTTACATATTATATGAATATACATTAAAATACATAAATCTAAATATACATTTAATTTATATATGTTGTAAGTGCATATTTTATAGTTGTAAATGTACACTGCAAACTCTAGGGCAACTCTTCATTTTTTTTAAAGAAGTATAATTAATATGCTAAGAGAGGGAAGAAAATAAAATTATATAAAATAAACAATTAAAACCCAAGAAGGCATAAAAATAAAGGAAAAAATAAATTAGTAGCACAATGGATAAAAAATTAGTTACAAAAATGTTAATTATTAAATCAATTGTATCAAAATCATTTAACTATGAATGAACTCAATACACCAATTAAAATACAGAGACTATCAGGGTGGAATATTTATTTTAAAAAGACCCAAATATATGCTGTCTACAAGAAACCCAGTTAAAATAAAGACACAGGTGTGTTAAAGGTAAAAACATGAGGAAATATATTATCATAATAGCACTATTCAAAAGAAACCTGGAGTAATAGACTAATATCAGATACAAGAGATTATAAAACAAGAGTAATATTCACAGATAAAGAGGGGCATTACATAATGATAAAGAATGGATTCTATAAGAATAAATAACAATGCTTAATATGCATGCTCCTAAAAAGACAGTATCAAACTATGTGAGGCAAAATCTCATAGAAATGCAAGGAATTAGATAAATTTAGTTTTATACTTGGAGTTTCTAACAGTTCTCTTTCTATTATTGGTAATGAAGCAGCAGAAAATCAGTAAAAATATAGTTTTCTAGTACAGCATAGTCCATCAATTTGATCTCTTTGACATTTAACGAATATTTAATCCAATGACATTAGAATACACATTATTCTCAAGTTTTCATAGAACATTCACCAAAATTGGCCACATTCTGGGCCATAAAACACCTAAATAAATTCAAAACAATAAAAGTCATACACAATATGTTTTCAGAACATAGCAGTATTACACTAGAAATCAAAACAAGAAGAAAGTAGGTGTTTAACCCAAAATATTTGGAGATTAAACAACATATAAATAAAGAATGCATGGGTCAAAGGATAAGTCTCAAGAGGAATTTAAAAATATTTTTAAAATAAATTAAATTTGTTAGATGCAGTGAAAATAGTACTTAGAAGGAAGTATTAGAAAAGATGAAATTTCTAAGATCAATAATCTAAGCCTCCACCTTGGGAAATTAGAAAAAGTGAACAATTTATACTTAAAGCTAGCAGACCAAAAAAACTACAAATCAGAGCATAAGTCAATACAATTTAAAATAAGAAATCAATGAAGAAAGCCAACAAAACAGAAAGTGTGTTTGTTGAAAAGGTAACTATAATTGACAAGTCTATATCCAAGCTAAACAAGAAAAAAAGATAAAATACAAATAAATTACCCTTATTAGAAATTAGAGATAATGACTACTGATCCCATAGTCTTCAAATGAAAAATAAAGTTACCGTATAACAACTCTATGTCCACAAATTTGATAACTGAATTGAAATAGACCAATTCCTTATAAGACACATTGAAGAGGAATGGGAAAAAGGTGCTGACTTATGTAATATTGGAAATGCGTATATTCTGTAAAATGGAAAGCAAATGGGGGGCCGGCCGAGCGGCTCAGTTTGTTAAGAGTTGGCTTAGAATGCGAGCTCTGAGCAACAGGGTCACTGGTTCGATTCCCCCATGGACCAGTGAATGCTGCCCCCGAGCTGAGCTGTCACTGAGCTGAGTGGCAGGATGGCTCAGCTGGTGCAATAACAAGATTGCCTATTCAATGGTAGGCTATGCCCACCAGCAACTAAAGACTGAATTTGGCACCTTCAGCTGAGCTGCCACATGGATGGCTCAGTGGATAGGGTGAGCGCTCTTAACAACAAGGCTGTTGGGTTCGACTCCTGCATGGAATGGTGGCTATGCCCACCCGCAACTCTGATTGAACACAGCACCTTGAGCTTAGAGACCATGAGCTGCCAACAGGAAGCCAGATGGCGACTGGCACCCTCCACAACAAAGACTGAAGAACAACAACTTGGCTGGTCCCCTCCCCCAATTCCCCAATTCCCCAACACTTTCCCCTCTCCCAATTCCCCAATAAAATCTTTAAAAAAAAAAAAAAAAGAAAGCAAATGGAAGTGCAAAGAACTATATTCTAGTAGATAAAGTTGTTTTCCAGGGGGTATGAGTTAACAATTCTGTTAATGTTGTTTATGTGTACTGAGATAGAATGATTAAGTAAATGGAGGGCACAAGGCAAGAGTCAGGTTTCACACTTGCCAAGTTGAAGTTTAAAGACAAGCAGATGGAGGAAACTTGAACGATCCATGGAAATAGATTAGAGCTAGACATATCAGTATGAACTGATGTTTAGTTTATTATAGATACAGATTGTTACATATAGGAATATTTATAGATATGTCAATATACACATACATATTTTTTTGAGATGCTATAATAAATAACACCCTTGTAGCAATGAGCATGCTTAGTGTCCAGATATTGATCTCTGATACGATTCTCTACTAATAGGAACCAGAGCTTCTTGGAGAAATGGCTGATTCCTGGACTGGGACAGGAAATATATAGGAAGAGCCTGAAGCATTTTATAGCGCCAGCACATAAGGAAGTGTTCAAAAACCGAAACCCCTCTTTGATGAAGGTATGTCAATGGTGAAAGAGTTCCCAATGACCAGTACATAAAAATATGACCAATAAAGTAAAACAGCATTGAATTGGAACCCAAATTATAAAACATATATTCCTGAGTCC
Organism: Aselliscus stoliczkanus; assembly: GCA_033961575.1. Lineage (NCBI taxonomy): Eukaryota > Metazoa > Chordata > Mammalia > Chiroptera > Hipposideridae > Aselliscus > Aselliscus stoliczkanus. The sequence goes on from CM066730.1 coordinate 89,244,205, forward strand.
ATACTTATATAAATGAGTGATTTAATAAATTAATAAATGAAGAAAGAGACAAATCTATGCAGATGAATTCCAAATATTCTGGGTAGATACTCCACTGCTTAAGAGGTGGAACACAACTCCCGTACCTAAGGTATAGATGGCAAATAGAGATTCCCTTACACAATGTACTATGTGAAATGTGAACATAAAGATTAACTCTACATTGTAGAGATCTCAGCCAGGTCATCAAGGCCAATATCAACAGTCATAAATCACTTTGATATTATGTACATTTAACGAAGTTATACTTTACCTCTGTGATCTTCCTCCCAATAACCCATAACAGCAGTCTTACCATGAGAAAAACATCAGACAAATTCCAATCAGGGAACATCCTGCAAAACACCCAAAAAGTTGACCTCTAAACTGTGAAGGCCATCAAAACCAGGAAAAGGCTGAGAAACTGCCACAACAGAGAACCTAAGGAGACATGATAAATAAATGTAATGTGGTATGTTAGATGGGCTGCTGTAACAGAAAAATTAGGTGAGGTAAAGATGAAGGAAATCTAAATAAACAAATATTATTTAATAATAATGTGTCAATATTTATTCATTATTTGTAACAAATCTACTAATCCAAGATGTTAATGATAGGGAAAGTTAGGGTATATGAGAACTCTTCTTTCAAATTTTCTGTAAATCTAAGTGTTTGAAAAAATAAAGCTCTATTTAAAAAAAAGTAAAAAAATAAAATGAAATAAAACAAAAATCAAACAAACTAACAAACAAAAAACAAACAAAAAAAGGAATGAAGTACTGATACTTGCCACAACATGGATGAACATTTAAAACATGCTAAATGAAAGAAACCAGTCACAGAAAGCCACTTATGGTATAATTCCATTTATTATGAAATATCAGGATTAAGTACATCCACAGAGACAGAAAATAGATTAGTGATTGCCACGGTTTGGGGTTAGGAAGAATGCTCACCGCTAAAGTGACTCATTGTTAATGGGTACAGGGTCTCTTTGTGGGGAGTTTAAAAGTTCTGGAGTTAGGTCATGATGCTTAATGTACAACTTTGTGAATATACTAAAAATAACTGTATTGTACACTTTAAAAAGATGAACCTTGTGTGTATTACACCTTAAAAAAAATCACTGCAAACTTTTGTGTTTCTAAAATACTTTTGATACTGGATTCTCTTATACTCTTGGTACTTCCAAAATGTAATGGCCAATAAGATTACTTGAAAACTATGAGGCAGAAAAATTTTTTTCTGTCAGCCCTTATCAAACAATTAAATATATGGAAATGCTTCCTCCATGTAGAAAGTAGTATAATTATATGCTATGTTTTATTGATGAGAAAACTTATTCTGAAGATGTAAAGTTACTTGTCCAAGATCTTGAAGCTAAAAATTAAACCATCATTCAAGACCACATGCCTTTAGAGTAATTCAGTTTTTCCTTGACCATTTGACTGTCCTGACTTTGCTTTCTGTCCTTTCCTTTGGCAAAACTCGCCCCTTGCTTGACTGTGTAGTCTAATATGCTACAATGTTGTTACTTGCTGGTTTGCCTCCTGTAACTAAGCTGCTTATATAGATATGGCCTGCTCCAAATCTCTGCTGATTTCACCTTAAAAGTCAAAGGAAAAGATTTCAAAGTGACTGTGTCTCCTTTGAATATTATATTATTAATTCATTCACTTAGCATATCACTGTCAAATGAAATAGTGATAATAAAAATAGGAATCCCATTGATTATGCATGAAACAAGAAAATGAAAGCTGACAGCAGCTTATTATCATATCGAATTTGGCAAAGGTATAGAGATTCAATGATTAAATTTACCACTTTTCAACTTAGCATGGTATGTACATATCCTGATGAGTTTTAACAAAGGGGAATAGTGTAAATCATTTTATATTCTGGATTTTCCATTAAAGTTTTTTTTCTTGTTCATCTCCTGAAAAAGTAATAATAATAACAATTACTTTGGTAATATATATCTTTATAATTTGAATGCATACCAATAATCTATAGAGATATTATAATGCAGTACATGTGTGTGTTTGTGAGTGTATACAATAAGAAAATGACTTTTTAATTATTCAGAAAATAAATAATTACTGAAATGTACAGAGATTTTACTAGGAACTGAATATAATATATTTAGTTAAGTGATACAGCAAATTAAAAGGAGTGAAAAAATATTCAGCACAGAGGAAGCAAATTATCTTAATGTAATGCCTTTAAACCATTAAAATAGATTACATTGTATAAACCAGGTTAAAATTTAAATCCAGCATAAAAAACAAAAAAATGAAGTCTTTAAAGGAGATATAGTAAAATCAATATTGTTCTTTTGGAGGGGAAGTATTCTCTTGGAACTAGCCAGTAAAGCATTAAAGGTATCAGGACAAAAAAATTCAAGATAAAACTTCTATAAATTTCAAGAGTTTAATTACTGTTGAATTACTAGAATACAGTACTCTTAATCCTGGAATCTTCCCAACCGATTTAGCAAGTAGGTTAATGGAGAAAAAGATGCTATGTCAATGATTGCTCAAAATATATACGTATAAATCAAGCCACCAGGGGAAATAAAAATGTGTACCTAAGTCTAGATGGAAATCTAGAAACAATTGTAACAGGCTAGATTGTTCATTGTCACTCCAACGGAGGCTTGGCTCTATTCATTATTCAGGCTAGTAGAGCCCAATTGCCTTTAGGCTTGTCTCAGTATAAGCAAAATTATTTTAACTAAAAGAAAAAAATAGGGCCGGCCGAGTGGCACGGTGGTTAAGTGCTGGCTTGGGAAACCAGCGGCCCCGGTTCGGTCCCACATATGAGGGCCAGTAACACTGCCCTCAAAAAAAAAGAAAAAATAACCTAATGGTTCAATTTGAAAAAATAGTTTTAATAAATAGAGTTTGAGTTTTCTGAATCTATAAACTGAGATTCAGAGAATATCAGATTTATGAATATGAGAAGTCACAGAAAGCAATTTTCCTCTGTGTGTATCCTATTATATGCCATGAATAAAACCTAACTGTAAATTTTTATTTTGTAGGAATTGTTTTTCACTATGTCTATTTCTAATGAAGCTTATAAGTAGCTTTTGTAGTCAGGTAAAATTGAGGTTAACTAGAAGTCTCTGATTATTATTCATCCTTCATTTATTGAAAGAAGAAATGCAGTAATGAAACTTTGGATGGATGACGGCCAGGAGTTAATATTGGGGAGTGGTTATGGGTACACGTATTGTGTTTAAGTATTGGCTTTGCAAATCAGCAGCTCTAGGACTATGATCTGGTCAACTTCCATACGCTTCACTGTACTCCTCTGGACACTAATTCGAAAAATATGTGCACCCTCTTATGTTCACTGAAGCGCTATTTACAATAACCAAGACTTGGAAACAATTGAAACGCCCATGGGTAGATGACTGGATTAGGAAACTGTGGTACATTTACACAATGGAGTATTATGCAGCTATAAAGAAGAATGAAATCATACCATTTGCAACGATATGGATGGACCTATAGAACGTTATACTATGTGAAATAAGTCAGTCAGAGAAAGACAACTACCATATGATCTCACTAATATGTGGAATCTATAGAACTGAATAAATGAGCAATGTAAACAGAAATAGTCTCAGAGATACAGAGGAAAAACTGATGACTGCTAGATGGGCGGGGGCGGGGATGAGGGAAGAGAGGAAGGGATGAGGCAACAAAATTGGTAACTTCAATATTGCCTCAGGGATAGAAAAGACAGTTTGGGGAATATAATCAATAATGCTGTAAATATTTTTTAGGGGGCCAGATGGACTCATGTCTTTTTAGGGAGACCACATCATGGATGGTATAGTGGCCTGACCACTGCACTGTACATCTGAAGTCGCCACTGAATATTATATGTCAACTATAATTATATGTCAGCTATAATTATATATATATATATATATATATAGTCACGGAATGTGGAGTACAGTGTGAGGAGTAGAGTCAATGGAATTGTAATAAATATGTATGATATTGGGGGTGGGAGTGGGGTGGCAGATTGGGGGAGGGGTTGTCACCTTGTGAGGGGTGAAAAGCATAACTATTGCACTGTTTTCTACACCTGAAATTAATAATAAAAATCTTTATAAAAATTAAATAATGCTTGAAAGCTGCTTATCACAGTAAGAAAATGAATAGGATAAATTTAGCTCTTCTGCCGGCCTCATTTATATTATTATGATTTAATAATTTAATAACACATTTATTGTTACAGGCTGCATTCGTTAGTAAGACCTCGGCCACAGAATGAACACACTAGCAATCCGTTTACTAGAATGTGTGGATAATTGAAAATAAATCTACAAACATTCTTCCAAACTTTATGTGTAAAATATGAAATAATTTGTGATGACATGATAGGAGACCATTCAGTTTATTTCTAGGCAGTGATAACGGAAAGAACTGGTTGCAAATGATAAGAGGCATAGAGTGACACGGATGTTGATATGAGTCCCTTTCTAACAAGACTCTGAGTCTTCACAGCATATAATTAACGGGATAAAATGCTCTCTGTCCATGCAACCTTATTAAACACTGGGAAGATGAAAGATTCATGCCCTTAATGTGACAATAGTAACTGAAACTCTATTCAAGACATTTTCTTTGTCTCAAAGACAAAAGTTAATGTAAATAAAACTTAAACAAAAAAATCAAAGGGCCAGAAATTTATGTCTATTAATTATTTACCATGTAGTGAAGAGCAAAAGAAAAATCCCACAAGCCCATATTATATATAAAGTAAGGTAACAGGACACACCAATTTTGTTTGTTTTTTTTTTTTTTTTTTTTTTTTGTTTTTGTTTTTGTTTTTTTGAGGGCAGTGTTACTGGCCCTCATATGTGGGACCGAACCGGGGCCGCTGGCTTCCAAGGCCAGCTCTTAACCACCACGCCACTCAGCCGGCCCCCAATTTTGAATGCGGGTAACATGTGTGATGTTCAAAGGCATTCATGATAACCGAAAGGAAGGCCCAATAATAAGGAAGAGGAGTTTGATGGATATGATCTTATATAGAATATAGAGGTTATAATTTATGCCACTTTTGAGAGGTTAGTGTATGCCAAATACAAAATATTTAAAGTACATAAATATAAATACTCTTAAAAAAAACTGTGGTCAGTTGTCAGTTTTACAAAACTTGCAAATCTATACTAGGACATCACTTAAGCTCTAAATTTTAATAAGTCTTTTCACAATTATGAGGTGTGGTCAGAAAATACAGTGGGTGTTTAAATTAAAAAAAAATTACAGTGAAAGATATATTGCCATTAACATCCCTCAAAATACTCCCACTTATTTCAAATACACTTATTCATTCATTCTTGCCACTTTCTGAAGCAGTTCTGAAAATCCTCTTTCATGTGTGTCTTTACTTCATCCTCCATCATGCTCGATGTCATACATCACTTCTGGTATGGCAATTTCTGTCAATAGCCAAGTTGTTGTACTTTTGCTCTTCAGTCTAGTTGTGGAGGACGCCGCTTCACTGGCCGATGTTGGTATTATGATCATTGTGCTATTCCCAGCTGAGGCAGTCAGTCGCTGGCCATTGGACAGCGGTTCATGGTGGCTCATGACAGCTCACAGCAGATCTTACTGGCTGCCGGCCGCTCACACTGGCTGCCGGCCACTCACAGTAGCTCATGGCAACCCACTGCAGTAGGGGCTGCAGCCTACGCCATTGCTGGCGACTCAGGGCAGCCCAGCTCCAGGTTGAGCTGTTGTTCACCATCTTAGCTGTATAGGGCGCAGCATCACTGGCCCTTATGTGGGATCCAAACTGGGACCCTGCTGTCCAGAGCTGGCATCCCAAGACAACTCTGAACCAATGCGCCACTCAGACAGCCCTAAAATCAGACAAATTTAAAACCCTAAGACATGGGATGAAACAAGTGACCATGAAAAAGTACCAACATAAATAATAAATGCAGAAGTAAACCTCCAAGGAGTCAATATTGAAATTACCTCATAGGATGTTGTTTAGAAAAGAGTTAACAAGGCAAGCTTGAGAATGTCGTCCTTAGAAAGGCATGTATGCAAGATGGACCCTAGATTGACTGAAAATGCTTTCAGAAGGATTCCCAACACTCCCTAAATAGAATGTTACCCTGTACTTAAATGGTCTATGTGAACACTGTGGTTTATGCTGAATATTTGCTTTCCTTCTGTAGCCTGGACTCTGTATGTGCAACAGAAACAGTGCCTATATGACCAAAATCTTGGGCAGTGAGTTTCTGATGGGCTTTTCTAGTAGATACACCTATCACTAAAAATATAACATTTGTGTGTTTACTCACTTATGAAGCCTAATGTTTCAAAGTTCAAACATGTTTTCATTTTAATTGAATCATGGAATTCCATTGTGTATGTGTTTTTAAAAAATTATTGGTGGACAGTTAGGCACATATATACATATTTTTTAAGTTGTACAAATCACCTGTATTGTCAGTGGTTGCTAGAGGGATTAAGCATGACCTCTGTGACTAAACTGTGAAAGGACTCTTGGAAGCTTGCTCCTGGATTCTTCCAGGCTGCACCCCATGCAACTTTTCCCTTTTGCTAGTTTTGATTTGTATCATTTCACTGTGATAATTCACAGCTACAAATATAACTATATGCTGAGTCCTGTGTATATTTTTAGACAATTATCAAACTTGGAGATGGTTTTGAGGATGCAGAAATATAAAATGGTTTGTTCAAAATGTATTAAGAAATTAATGAGCAATGTGAATAAGAAAACATAAGAATGAAAAGGGAGATTTAATATTTATTTATTTATTTATTTATTTATTTATTTATTTATTTATTTTTTGAGGCCGGCGTCACTGGGACCCGAACCGGGGCCACTGGAGTCCCAAGCCAGCTCTTAATCACCACGCCACTCGGCCGGCTCCCAAAAAGGGAGATTTAAAACAGAACTTTAGGAAATGATATTCATAATCACTGAAAAGATCAGGTCAATAGACATTTTAAAAAGGCTTAATATATATAATGGAAGAAAACACTAGTGTAATGGAAGATAAATCTAAAGAAATTAACCCAAAGGAATCAAATGGAGCAAAGATGTGGCGCAGAGCGTAAAAAGAAAGACTAAAATGTTTGTAGTACGTGATAGGGAGGATATGAATCTTCACTATTAACAAGCACAGGTAATGCCCCATCTACAAAGGGATAGAGATCATCAGAGTTAAAAAGAATATCCTAATACTAACTAGTAACCCAGACTACTTATCAGGTAAGGCCATTTAGTAGAATAGAAGAGAACTCCTCTCAACAACAACAAAATTGAAAGTGGATTGATAGCTTCAAATTAGATAAAGTAAACATCAATCTAGAATTGTATATTTAGCTAAACTTCTACTCAAACACAAACATATATACATATTTTTTTTCAGAATAAACTATAATGATGAGCTTAGCACCAAACAACACAACCTCATTAAAGTAGCCTCAGAAGACATGCTATTGCAACATTAAAACTGTTATAAAGGAATTCTGGGATGGAAGGAAGAAATGTGAGCAAAGGAACTAGGAAATTTATAGATATATCTGAACAAATATAGGCTATAAAATGCCAGTTATTAATTTATATTTGGGAAAATTAAGAAGTAGGACCAAAACACTGAATAAGAATGAATGCAAGAAGCATTTTAGCATTTTATAAATACAAAAAATAATACATAAAAATATGTTGCATTTGTAAGCATCTAAAAAGTATAAAATAAAATTTAAAACAGGCAATTTGTAATACCTAATACCAATAAAATAACTGAAGTAAGGTCTTCTAAAAAGATGGTTTTGGTCTTCATTATTATGAATAGAATGTTGTGAAAAGATAGTGAATGAACATAAACCAATGGACAAATATAGTATATTCATTGCTGGGAAAGTCTAATATCTCAATGATCTAGAGATAGCATTATATATTACATATGTGTATAAAAATATATACATGTGTGAGTATGCAATAACAGTATATGCATATGTGTGTTTGAATAAATATGCATGTATTTATAAATATATGTACATAGAGAGTCTTTTAATAAAACATTTAAGATGATGCATTTTCATCTAGGTACCATTTTAGCATTATCCTAAAGTAATATTTTCAATTTTGTTATATTTTAAATATTTTAAAGTTAAATAATTTCTTACACCTATGAGTTAGTTACAGTTTGAGTTTACAAGCATTTGGTTCATTTATTGTTTTGCCTTTAAAAAGTAGTTTCTAGGGCCAGCTGAGTGGCGCAGTGGTTAAGCGCTGGCTTGGGAAGCCAGCGGCCCCGAATTCGGGTCCCACATATGAGGGCCACTGCCCTCAAAAAAAAAAAAAAAAAAAGTAGTTTCTAAAACATTGTTGCTTTGAAGTCAATTTGAGAATGTAGATTAGATATATTATTTAAAATCTTGGAGTTTTATTTTACAGCATAGTAGTTAGTCAATGTTTGAAAAATGTCATGTGTTCCTAATATTTATAATCTCTATTAAATCAAATTTATAAATACCATTTTCAAAATTTTGTACACATTTATTTTTAATTTGATCTGTAAATTTATGGAAAATGTGTATATAACAAAATACCTAATTCTGATATTTGATGATATATATATATATATATATATATATATATATATATATATAGAGAGAGAGAGAGAGAGAGAGAGAGAGAGAGAGAGAGAGAATACAATTAGATGCATAAAATTTATATTTTTGTTTTGTTTTGTTTTTGTTTTTGAGGGCAGTGTCACTGGCCCTCATAAGTGGGACCCGAACTGGGGCCGCTGGCTTCCCAAGCCAGCGCTTAACCACCGCGCCACTCAGCCGGCCCAAAAATTTATAATTTTTATATCTGTATGATATATTGCTTTTATTTCCATGATGTGTTCTTTCTGCCTTGAATTACATATTTTTTTCTTACTAAATTTTTACTATGTTTTTATTGATTTTTAAAATTTTCTGTAATTCTTATTTTTAATAAAGCAATTTTAAGACCACAAAACTGTATTTAATTTAAGTCCAATTTTAATTTTTGCTGTGGGCTTAGTAAATTTAATTTTTTGATGTACTGTATTACTAGTACATTTTTAAGTTATAACTATGATCTTAATTTTTGTTTTATGTTCACTAAGTGTTTTTCTTTCTTTTTTCATACATACAAAGTTAAAAAAGTATTTTCAACATTTCTTTCAGCTATATTGAGACATAATTGACATAACATTATGTAAGTTTAAGGTGTACAATGTGATGGAATCTTATTCAACTATAAAATAGAAAGGAAATTCTGCTATACGTGTCAACATTTCTTTTTTACCCTTTTAGTTTGAAAGTTATAAATTGTTTTATGTACTTTTAATTATATTAAATTGATTTAAAAACATATATAACTATAACTTTAACATAGGATAGAGTTCTTAGTAAGTTTTAGTTACCAATTGCATAACACTCTTAACCCTCATCTTTGTAATTGCTTTCTGGAATATTAAATCAACTATTTCTAAATCACTACTTCTTTGTGATTATTTTTGTATGTATATAAGTATGTATACATTTCAAAAATTATTTTGAAGGCACTCAGTTGATTCTAACTATGTGGTTTTCTATTCCGTGTGCTCATCTCTTGTTCATCCTGATTTACTTCTCTTTCTGCTGAGATATCTCCTTCGATTGTTTGGTTTGGTTTTGCTTTGCTTTGTTTTGCTTTGCTTTGTTTTGCTGGGTAATAATTTAATAGGCAACATCTTAGTGGTAAGTTAAAATAATTGTGTAACTGGCTCAGATTCCACAAAATATGATATTAAGATTTACTGAGGGCTTTATCTATCCCAGGCATTCTTTTTAAAGCTTTAAATAAACTATTCCTTAAAATTGGCCCCAAATTGAACTAATTGGTAAGTGAGCGATATTGGGATTCAAGATCAGTCTGAGTCAAGCCCCCTCTTTGAATAATCAGAAAACAATTGGAGTTTGTGAGCCTGTTTCCAAATCCATAGTATCCCTTATGCTTCACATTTTTCAAACTCTGATGATAAGCGTCGCCTGGAACAAATAAAACCATTCCAATGCCTTTGTCTAAGGGTTACTGAATCAGAACCTCCAGAAGAGGTTTTATCAAATGTTTCCACTTGATTTGTATCTTCAGGCAAGTTAAAAAAAATACTACCATGGCCCAATTATTCTGGGTTGGTTCTTTCTTGGTGTCTGTAACACCTAATCAACAAGCAAGTCTCAACATGCCAGTTATACTGGACTATTTCTATTTACCTTGGGAAAGACAAGAATTTTTAATATCAGTTAATTGTCTCCCTGAGATCTAGCCACAGCCTTCTTTGAGAGCTTGCCCTTCACTATCAGGAAAGCACATTTCCATTTCTATATCTCTGGGGACATCAGAACACCTCAAAATTTATTGGTCACTGGGATCCCTGGTGAGGACTAACGTGGATCAGAGTGTTGTCTCTAAGCCACTTGAGTCTTTAATCTCTGAACTTGGAGGTTATTGTCTGTAAAAGTGTCATACACCTCTAAACATTATGTGATAAACGTTTGGTCTCCTTCAAATATTTAATTTTCTCTCCCCACCAATGTGTGTGTGTGTGTGTGTGTGTGTGTGTGTGTGTGTTTGTGTGTGTGTGTGTGTGTGTGTGCGCGTGTGTTAGGATCTGGTGGTTCAGAGAGACAAAGTGGATTTTATATTTTATAAGTTAGTGTCAGACCTGGCAATAATATTGCTGGAAAAATTCTCAGGTCATTTCATTTTATTCTGTACAATGGAATCTTTCCTATTTTAGTGTATTTCTTCAATAAATACATGATAGTTTCCACATGCAATTCCATGAGGCACATTGGGCTAAATGTCATTAAGCTGAAAGTCTCTATCAGGCGGAACTCAGCTGAAGTTTTAGGTTCAAATCAATTTAAATGAAATCAAGTTTAGAGTTTGATCTGACTTTGATGTCAAGCAAGATTCTTTCAATTTGGCTGGGAAATTATGCTTTCAAGAGCCAAATTCATTTTCAAGCTTTATGTCTTTTCCCTCTTTCAACTCTATTTCCCTGAAGTCAAAATGAATCAAACCTAGCAGTAACTTTATTATTTTAATTGGATAATTACAACTGACAGATAGTGTTGTAAAATTCTAGTTCTAATCTACTATATCTGAAAACTTGGAGGACTTTTTGGAAAAATGACCAGATAGAAAAGATTATTATTTGTTGAGAAGAGTGAAACAGGATTTGGAGACAGTATTATAGGCTTTGGTAGGTTTAGAAAAAATAAAATTTAAAAACTCACCCAATGATTAAGAGTCAAGGACATAAATTTGTCCTCTGATCTGAAGATCTCAGCTAACCTATATGTAAAATTAAGTTTGTGATGAATATGATCTCCCTTTTAATTGTCTTTAGAAAAAAATGATTAGGAAAATGGGTCTTCAAATATGGAAGTGAATTAAAATTTATGCTTTTCCCTCCAAATAATGAACCTAATTGTTATAGCAGATCAGGTTAATTACATTCTAAATCTGTGAGGAAATTGTGTCATGAGTTCCAGTTTTTTATCAGGAGAGCTGGTGATCTGAATTATGGTAATAGAGAAAAATTCAACATTGTTATATCTTTAGTTTGTCTGCATTGTTTCTCTCACTTTAAAACATAAATTATATTTTTATACATCAATCTCTAGTATAAGAATTAGTTCAATTTTCTTGTATTTTTTCCTAACTTTTTAAATATGCAAAATTATTTGGGCCACTTATCTAGCTGAACCTATCATGTAAATTTTTAATTAACTGTACATCTGGCTGATTTTTTGCTTTTTTTCCTAGATTTATAATTATGTACCTACATTAATATTTACCTAAATTTCATTTAGAAATCCTAGATAACTTTAAAACGTACAGAGATAAATTTGTGTCTTATATAGTACAGTGACACATATCCAAAAAAAAAAACCCACTAGTCACAATAGTAAAGCTTATGATATCTGCAGTTTTTTATTGTTTATTCTTACTTTTTTATTGTTTGTTGTTTTAAGATTTTGACTATTTTGTATTTGAGTAATTACCTTTATCCATTAAAATTTGTAAAATCCATTTACTTTTCAAAAACAAATCTCTGTCTATGACCCACTATTCCTCCTGAATTTGACACAGAGACTATTATTTCATAAAATATCAAGCCTCATTGTTTGATATCATCTTTTGTGTTCACTGTCAAGTCATGTCTGGATATTATTTCCATGAATCTTTACTAATGTCCTTCTCAGTAAAAGTAGCAATGCTCCTTTGCATAATTCTACTCCTATGCATATAGGGTAGAATTACATATATGGTAGAATTTTTTAGATTTTCGTATTGGGTTATATGTAGAACTAGACAGTATGGCTGCATTCATTGTATACTTTGATTTTGCCAGATGATCTGAGGGCAAACTCATCCCATCAGGCTCTTAAGAATCCTGATACAAAAATTTAAAGATATTTTTCTTTTTCTTGCTTAGGAATTTTCCATGCTTGTTGCATCCATATTTATAGCCTGGATCCTGTAACCACTGCCTCAGGTATAAAAAAAGAAAGTTGAAGTGATCTGGGGAAAAAATAAAAATAGTATAGTCATACCAGCATCCTCCCCTACCTCCACAGCCTCAGCTTCTGCCCCCAAATGGAGGAATCTATCTAGTGGGGACCCTCTGTGGTCTCCCTCTTAGAATGAGTGTGAGCATACACTTGTGAAGGTGTATGCTCACCTTCATCTCCCCAGTTTTAAACAACAAATTTTTAATTGTCCATCCTGACTTTTTCCAACCATTATTGAGGGTGAAATGGTGTTCTTTGCTCTGAGAAAATGGAACAGCTGTCCAAATCTGTTCCGGTACTTTTATAGTATTACGAACACCTACCAACAACTGAGCAAACCCTTGTCCTCAGTATCTATTGCTGTTAGGGACTCATTTGTAGCCTCCCAGGGCTACCAGCATGAGTTCAACTAGCCATGTGTGGGACCTTCCCCTTCCCCCAGGTTTATCCTGTTCCACAGAGCTATCTGCAGTCTCTGCCTCTTTTGTTAACGACAGACAGAACAGTTTTTATTAGCATGTTATGCCTCAGAAGTTACAAAAGACATATACCTAATTTCAGCCCATCTCTGAATTATTGCATCCTTTCAATGTGCCCTCATTTTATGGACTCAGGTGACCACCTTAAATGAGCATACCAGGATATCCACTCACTGGTTCCAATTACCTTCCAGTCCTAGAAGGGGTTTTCCATGAGCATGTGCTACTTTAATGTCCTACTTTAATGCAATTCGTAAATTTTATAGGGCTGTGCCCCATATGAGCATCTTTTGGATAGGCCCATTTTTCCATTGCCCTTCTGCTTGACCATATGGCCAGAACATCAGCCAATGCCCATGAATCAGTAAAAACCCAAATATAGAGGCAAACTATGTGCAATTCACCCCACCAGACTTATTTATTTTTACCTTCCCGCTAACAAAAACAACTCATAGGAGAGTTTCTACTGTCATTTATACCTAAGTGTGAACACCAGTCACTATATCTTATTTCCTAGGTGAGCTTCATGTACATATATATGTATGTGTATGTGCATGTGTGTGTGTGTGTGTATGTGTGTGTGTGTGTATAGTTTTTCAATAAAATAGTATGACTATTTTCTGGAAAAGTGATTACTAGCACATTTAACAAGTTTGATATTTATGCAAAGGAGGACATTCCTGGCAGCCTTGAAAGCATACCTCTTAGGCATATGTTTTTTTAATCTCTGGGCAAAAAGTACAGACTCTTTTAATTGTATTCATATTTTAGTTTTCATTACATTTAAATATCTTTATTTGTCATTCTCATTTTAAGCATGTGAGGGTAACAGAGAATGGATCATTACATATATTCAGAGAAGATAGTTGATGTGTTCAAATTCATCCAGCCAACAAATGGTATATAAATAGTTAAAATTTAAGTTCACTTTTAAAAATTTTATAATATAGCCATTCCTAAAGTCTGGCCTAAAACAGATTCCAGAGTTTTCCTGAACCTTCACACTACTCTGTCTATATTTTCACAATGACATATTTCCTGATGATTAACAATATGCTATCTGGAGGCAGACTAGGAAGGAGAGAGAAAAATCCCAACATGCATCCTTGTGAAGCTGGGCACCAGCAAATTATCTGAAGCAATCCCTCAGATAATTCAAGTGAAGACCTATCCCCATCCTTAGAGCTGAATTATCAGACTACAGTAATGCCTTGGTTCGCGAGCATAATTCTTCCGGAAACAAACTACTCGTATTGTAAGACATTGCATGTTTACCATGTTAAAATGTATTAGAAATGTTTGCTTATCCTGCGGAACACTCACAATCAAATGTTTTACTGTACTATAAGAGCATTTGAGTGTTTTCTGATGGGTTTTGTGGGTGATATGTTTGTATGGTGGTAAACTGAAGAATGCCAAAATAATATTGGTTGTCTTTTCCATATTATATGAGTAGAATGAGCTCAAAGAATGTATAAGACAAGAAAATCCAATATTTGAAGAATGTTCTATACTGAATATACTTCAAGAACTGCCAAATCAAAATAGAAACTATAATCAAAAAGTCATCTATCATCATTGTTATCAGTAAATATTCATTAAACACTTTCTACTTTACTGGTATAGGTTTTAATTTCTTTGAATATCATAAAGAAATTTAAAAACTATCTGAAAGGAACTAGTAATGCATTTTGTTTTTTGGGTTATATAAAACGACTTAGGGACGGCACTGGTTAAGAGCTGGCTTGGGACACCAGCGGTCCCGGTTCGGATCCCACATATGAGGGCCAGTGACACTGCCCTCTACAGCTAAGATGGTGAACAACAGCTCCACCTAGAGCTGGGCTGCGTGAATCCTGGCGGCAGTGTAGGCTGCAGCCCCTGCTACAGTGGGTTGCCATAGGCTAGAATGAGTGGCTGGCAGCCAGTGTGAATGGCTGGCAGCCGGTGTGAGCTGCCAAGAGCTGCTGTGAGCTGCTGTCCAGAGGCCGGTGATCCACCTGCCTCACCCAAGAAGAGCGCAATGATATCAACATGGGCCATTGAAACAACATCCTCCACAACTAGACTGAAGAACAAAAGGACAGCAACTTGTCTGTTCCCCTTCCCGGTTCCCCAACGCTGTTCCCTTCCCCCAATTCCCCAATAAAAATCTTAAAAAAAAAAAAAAAAAAAAGAGACTTAAGGGTCTGTGATATAATGTCAGTATTATAGGTAGGGAAACAGAATACACATACATGGAATATAACATACATATATTTACATAACATATACATAATTTTTCCTGTGCTATGTTGCATATGTGTAGTATGTTACAAAATAAATGTGTGATCTGTGTCAAGTGAGAACAGAGTGGGAAATAAACTGCATTCACAACAGAGGTCACATAATAGAGCTCACTAAATCTAGTTTGTAGGTCACACTAAATCTGCACAGGAGTATCAGCTGTGGTGTTTTAGTATTTCAAAATCGGTTATCAGCATTTAATTATTAAAAGAATTCACTTAAAAATCCAAGTTCCTAGATTCTAGGACTTCCTTATTTAACCATGAAAAGGTAGATTTGTCCTCTTATAATAATTTAGTATAATAGGCTATAAAGAACAATGTCCTGTATGAATTAAAATTTACTAGACATACAATAAAGCTAGAAAATATAACTCAATAAGCAAGAAAATAAGCAGTCCATACAAACTTACCCTGAGATGACAGGATGTTGGAATCAGCATAGACTAATTTTAACACAACTTGTATATACTCTGTTAAGGAATTAAAAGAAATATGATATTAACAAATGAATCAATGAAGAATTTAAGTAGATAAATGGAAACTAAAGAGGAAATTGAAATAGAAATTCTAGAAGTAAAAATCAAATATATAAAATTAAAAATTCATTGGATAAATTTAACAGAAGTACAGAAACAAATATCTGAAGAAAAATAACAAAAATTCAACCTTAGGAAAAATGAACAGAATATCAGTGAATCAACAGAAATATAAAAGTATACATCAGGGGCTGGCCGAGTGGCACATTGGTTAAGCGCTGGTTTTGGGATGCCAGCGGCCCCGGTTCGGATCCCACATGAGGGCCAGTGACACTGCCCTCTACAGCTAACAACAGCTCCACCTGGAGCTGGGCTGTGCGAGCCCCGGTGATGGTGTGGGCTGCAGCCCCTGCTGCAGTGGGCTGCCATAGGCTACAGTAAGTGGCCCGCAGCCAGTGTGAGCGGCTGGCAGCCAAGCGTGAGCTGCCAATAGCCGCGATGAGCGACATCCAGAGGCCAGCGACCGATCTGCCTCATCCGGGAAGAGCACAATGACGATACCAACAGTGAAGCAACATCCTCCGCAACTAAACTGAAGAACAAGAAGACAGCAGCTTGTCTGTTCCCCTTCCCTGATTCCCCAACGCTGTTCCCCTCCACCAATTCCCCAATAAAATCTTTAAAAAAAAAAAAAGTATACATCATATGTTATTGACCCCAAGAAGAAGAAACAAGAGAAAGAATTGGGGGGGGGGGGAGGAGAAAAAACACATAAAAACACAATATACAATGTTAAAAACTTCCTATATTTTAAGGAAAAAAAACTCATAAAAACAAATAATGGCTAAAATTAGTGCCATACTCTAGTAATAAATAGTTTTAAATCAATGGAGTAAAAATTAACTGTTACACCTGATATTTAATTTAATCCTAGACTAAAGAAAAAATTAATAACAACAACAAAACTATAAATGACCTAATTGTCATGACAGAAGAAATTGGAATAAAAGTTTTGGAATTGATAAAAGTACTGAATTAATGTTAAATGTCTTTATTTTGATAACTGCTTTTTTATGTGTAATACAATAATTTTGTTGTTAGGAAATAACATAGTCAAAAATTTAGGGGTAAAGGGAATTTGTGTCTCCAACTTACTCTTAAATGGTTCAGAAAAATTATCATCTATCTGTCTACATATATATGTAAAATAGTATATTTAATAAATCTTCACACATATACATGCAGCATATATAGTGTATAAAAGTTACACATAGAATAAGTACATACACAAACATATGACAGACTCATAAAGAAAACAAGGCAGAATATACACCGTTGATAAATTTGGTTAAAGAGTAATGGAATTTCCATGAACTACTTTTGCACTTTTTCCCTCTATATTTGAAATTATAACATAATGTTATAAATTTTAAAATAAACAAAAATATAATAAAAATGTGGCAACATGGCCAGAATTTCCATGTGGCAATAATTATCTGGCTTTCAGGAATAGCAAATCTTTTCATATGAAATGATGCTCTAATGCCCTCATCTATCATGTTTCCTGAACCATTAACTTAGTGTTAGTTATAACTACACCTGACTTATTTCACTCATTTAATTTATGTGCCTTATACCTAAAGGTATAATTGTGTTTGCAATACCTGGTCTAAAAATAAAAATTGTTATAGGGTAGAATCAATAATATACTGGTTAACTCATAAAAATCAGTTCAGAAGTCATGAGGTTTGTGGGTCAGAGACAAGGAAGCTTTATTCCCAGCACACCATGCATCACAGGTTTCATGCTTACAATGGCAACTTCTGCTCCCAAGTCCCATGAGAGTGACAGACAGAATGGTGCAGATAAAAATTTTAAATGCAATGGTTTTGCCTCACAGCTAGAAAATCCAGAGGCAAGAAGGCCCTGGATTATATATAACTAGCTTTAAGCAAACTTTTCCCCAGAAGGAGATGTTACATATATTAGGTAGCAAAAATCCTCACCCTCTACTCTGAAAGGAGATTCTATTTTTATCTTTAAAAACTGTTCACTATATAAGCATTTTTGAAAAAAGGTAACAAGTAGCACAAACTCTTGTAATATTATATAATATAATGTTCTCTCAACACTATATAATAAATACCTACCCAGAAAGACTGTTGTGAGAATTAAATAGTCATGACTGAGCTTCCAGAAAAGTTGGTAGAGTACATAAATCCTGTGCTCATCTCCTTCCATAACCACCTTAAATTTACAATAGAACTACAGGACAACCATCATTGTGAATTGCCTGAAGTATAGCTGAAGAGAAAGTCCTATAACTAAGGATACACAGAAGAAGCCACCTTGAGACTGGTAAGAGAAGCAAAGAGCCAAAATGGGCTGGTCCCATACCCTCATGTGATGGTTAAAAATTAGGAGGGATATCTCAACTACAGAGGTCACCCCTGAGGAATGAGTGATCCCAGCCCGACACCAATCTCCTCAGCCCAGAGTTCCAGTGCAAGGAGAGAAGTTCCTATAACTTCTGGCTGTGAACCAGCTGGGATTGTGGCTGTGTGAAAAGGAGGGCTGGTGGAATCCTAGGTGCTCTTCTTAAAGGGCCACACATTGACTTACTCACTGATGAACTCACTCTGAGCTACAGTGCTGGGGCACCAGCTTAAAAGGTGCCAAGGACAAGGGGAAAGGAACCAAATTATCTGGCTTCAGGATGAGGGCTGGAGGGGCAGCTTTCTCCCAGACAGAAGTGCAGGCAGAAGCCATTGTTTCTTTGCTGAGCCCTTTGCCAACCCAGCCTGCATTCACAGGTGGGCACCATAACTGAGTTTCCATCAACTTGGCTAACGACCTGGCTCCATCCTTGTGATTCCTTGAGACGTTACTCCATCCAATTTGCAAACCCACCCAAAATGCTTCCAGTGGCTTTTCCATACAAATGGCCTGTCTTTACTCATGTTGTGGATTTTCCTAAAATATCTCAAAAGTTCACAAACCCCAAACAAGCAGCATCTGGATTAGGTTGTCCCTGTATCTCTTGTTAGTACCAGCCCAAGACTGGTACTAGTGGCAGCTGGCCTCAGTTTGCAGCTTAGCCTCTCCCAGGTGCGTCAAAGCCTAGCAACATTAGCAGTCATCTGCAGATCACTTTGTAGCTCATACCAAGTGACCCTGGGCAGGGGTTAGGTAGTAGATAATCTTGGCTTACAACAGAGCCCCTCCTAAGAGAACCCAGAACCAACACACCCAGTGGCCACCTTTAAACCACACCAGAGCACCACCCAACCACTTCCACAAATGACATACACAAAAGTATTTAGCCTCACTAAAACAAATCATGCTTCATAGGGTCAGTCCCTGTAAAACAGCTCTTCCACTATAGTCACATCCAGTTTTCAAAGCCTATCAGCTTAAAGGTCCATTCCTCCCATTGACAGGCCAATAACAACCAAGGTTCAACTAAAACAAGAGGGCACACACAACCCACACAAGGGGAAACACCTGGAGTATCTGGCTCAGGTGACCAGGGAGGCTACACCACTGGACCCACAGGACACCTGCTACAACTGCTACTCTACCAAGACTGGGAGACATAGCAGCGCTTCTAATACATAGAAACACACAAGGAGGCAGCCAATATGAGGAATAAAGGAAACATGTCTCAAATGAAAGAACAGAACAAAGCTTCAGATAAAGAGTTTTTAAAATGGAGACAAGAAATTTACCAAATGTAGAGTTCAAAATACTGTCAATAAGGATGCTCAGTGATCTCAGTGAACACTACGACAAAGAGGATACATAAAATATGGAGACAGAAAACATAAAAAAAGGACCAGTCAGGAATGAAGCATATAATAATTGAAATGAAGGATACGTTAGAGGGAATCAACAGATTAGATGAAGCAGAGGTTCAGATCAATAATTTGGAAGATAAGGTAGCAGAAAACACCCAATCGGAACAGCAAAAAAAAGAAAAAGCATCCAAAAAAATAAGGATAGTTTAAGGGGCGTCTGGGACACCATTAAGCATGCCAACATTCACATCATGGAGGGTACCAGGAAGAAAAGAGAAAGAGCAAGGAATTGAAAACCTATTTGAAGAAATAATGACAGAAAACTTCCCTAACCTAGTGAAGGAAATAGACATACAAGCCCAGGAAGTGCACAGAGTCCTGAACAAGATGAAACCAAAGAGGCCAACACAAAGATACATTATTATTAAAATGCCAAAGGTTAAAGACAGAGAGAATATTAAAAGCAGCAAGAGAGGGCTGGCTGAGTGGTACATTGGTTAGGAGTTGGCTTGGGCCACCAGCTCTGAGCAGCAGGGCCCCAGTTCGGATCCCACATAGAGGACCAGTGATACTGCCCTTAAAAAAATAAAATTAAAAACAAAACATTAAAAAAAATTTTTTTTAAAGAAAAAGAATAAGAATAAAAATAAGAATAATAAGAAGAGATCAAAAAGATGAATAATAAAATGGCAATAACCGCATACCTATCAATAATTACTTTAAATGTAAAAGGGTTAAATGATCCAATCAAAAAAACAAACAAGAAAACAAGACTCATGCCAATAGCATATACTACTTACAATTGACCCACTTCAGATTGAAAGACACACACAGACAAAGTAAAGGGATGGAAAAAAGATATTTCATGAGAAGGGAAATGAAATAAAAGCTGGGGTAGCAATACTTATATCAGACAAAACAGACTTTAAAAGAAAAGCTATAGACCCTCTGTCCTGCTTGTGCTGTGTTGCCAGGGAAACACCATGTGGGTGCACTCTGGCTCCAACAGGCTGCTCACTGAGACACAGGAGTGTGCAAGCTGCCGTGGGTCCCTGCTTTCTGCACACTGAGTGCAGAGTTGTCAGGCTGTTGATTGGTTGTCGGGCTGCTTGGCCTAATCTGTGAGTGGCTGATTGGCCCAGGCTGAGATTGGGAGTTTTCCTGGGAGTGTTTGGCCGTGAGTTGTGCACCTGCATAATCCAGCCGGAGCTTTCCTGGTGATCTATCTAATACATCAAAGCAATCCCACAGCAACAGCCAGAATGACGAAACAAAGAAACATGTCACAAGTAAAAGATCAGAAGAAACCTCTAGAAATGGAACTAAATGAAACAGGGATCCAACCTTTCAGAGACAGAGTTCAGAACGCTGATAATAAGAATGTTTAACAAACTTAGTGAGGACATAAGGAAGGATGGAGAAATCATAAGAAACAACCAGTTAGAACTAAAGAATACAATAACTAAAATGAAGAACACACTTGAAGGAATCACCAGTAGAGTAGATGAAGCAGCGAATCAGATCAGCGATATGGAAGACAAAATAGTAGAAATCACCCAGTTGGAACAACAAAAAGACCAAAGAATAAAAAAACAAAGAAAATAGTTTAAGAGCCCTATGGGACAAGGTGAAGTGCAACCACCTTCAACTCATAGGAATATCAGAAGGAGAAGAGAAGAAGCAAGGGGTTCAGAATGTATTTTAAAAAATAATGACTGAAAATTTCCCTACCCTGGTGAAGGAAATCAACATACAAGCCCAGGAAATGCAGAGAGTTCCAAACAAGCTGAACCCAAATAGGTCCACACCAAGACACATCATAGTTAAAATGGCAAAGGTTAAAGACAGAGATAGAATCCTAAAAGCAGCAAGAAAAAGACAGTAGGTTACATACAAAGGAACTCCTATTAGACTAACAGCTGACCTGTCTACAGAAACACTGCAGGCCAGAAGGGAATGAGAGGAGATATTCAAAGTGATGCAAAATAAAGGTCTATAAACAAAATTGCTCTACCCAGCGCAGCTATCACTTAAAATTGAAGGAGAAATAAAGAGCTTCTCAGAAAAGAATAAGCTTAAGGAATTCATTACCACCAAGCCAGCATTGCAAGAAATGTTAGAAGGACTTTTTTAAACAGAAGGAAGGGGTAAACAAGCTAACCTAGGAAGACCAGGAATACAAACAACAAAATGGCAATCCATATGCACCTATCAATAATCATTTTAAATGTGAATGGGCTAAATGCTCCAATCAAAACAGAGAATGGCTGAGTGAATAAGAAAATAGAACCCATGTATATGCTATTTACAGATGGAATAAGATATTTCATGCAAATAGAAATGAGAAAAAAAGCTGGAGTAGCAGTACTTATTTTGGATAAAATAGACTTTAAAATGAAGACTACAATAAAAGACAAAGACGGGCACTATGACCCTAATAAACATCTATGAACCCAACATAGGAGCTCTTAATATATAAAACAGATTTTGACAGACATAAAGACAGAGATCAACAGTAACACTATCATAGTAGGGGACTACAACACCCCATTGTCACCAATGGACAGATCCTCTAGACAGAAAATCAACATGGAAAGAGTGGCTTTAAAGGACACTTTGGACCAGCTGGATTTCATCTAAATTTTTAGAGCATTTCACCCTGAAACAACAGAATATACATTCTTCTCAAGTGCACATGGGACATTTTCCAAGATAGAACACATGTTAGGCCACAAAACAAGTCTCAGTAAATTTAAGAAGACTGAAATCATATCAAGCAGATATAAAGGAAAAACTGATGGTTGCTGGCTGGGAGGGGGTATGAATGAGGGAGAGGGGGAAGGTTATAGACTGCGTAGGTAGGTGACTACAATGTTGCCACAGGGATATGGGGGCAGTTCTGGAGATGTAATTGATAATGTTGTGAATGCTTTGTGGGGTGTCAGATGGTCTCGTGTCTTGTTGAGGAGACCACTTCAGGGATGGGGTAGAGGCTTGATCACTGCACTGTACACCTGAAGCTTATGTTGTATAATATTGAATGTTAACTGTGATTGAATGTATACATATAGTCATGGGATGTGGAGTACAGTGTGGGAGTGGGGTCAGGGAAGTTGTAGTAGATATTATGATATGGGGGGGAGTGGGGCGGTAGATTGGGGGAGAGGTGTTGGCACTTTGAGGGGTAAAAAGTATAACTATTGCACTGTTGTAAAAAAAAAAAAAAAGAAAGGCTATAACAAGAGACATTAAAGGACCCAACAATTCCACATCTGAGGATTTGTCCAAAGAAACTCAAAACAGTTATTTAAAAAGTCATGCACATCTATAGTTCATTGCAACATTATTTACAATAGCCAAGGTATGGAAGCAACCTAAATGTGCATCAATATAGATGAACAGATAAAGAAAGAAGAAGTGATGTATATACAACGGAACTTTACTCAGCCATAAAAAAGAATGAAACCTTGACATCTGCAACAACATGGATGGACCTATAGGGTATTGTGCTGAGTTCAATACATCTAACAGAGAAAGACAAATACCATACGATTTCACTTATGTGTGGAATCTAAAAAAGCAAAATAAATGAACAAACAAAACAGAAACAAAATCATAGATACAGGGAACATTTTGATGGTTACCAGATGGGAGGAGTTTTGATTTGAGGGAAGGGAGAAAGGGATTAAGAGGTACAAACTGATATTTACAAAATAGTCATGGGGATATAAAGTATAGCATAGGGAATATAGTTAATAATATTTTAATGACTAAGTATGGTGTCAGATGAGCACTAGTTTTTTTCAGGGTGATCACTTCGTAAGTTATGTAAATGTCTAATCACTATGTTGCGCATCTGAAAGGAATGTAATATTGTATGTCAACTGTAATGTAAATAAAAAAATATTTTTAAAAAGTCACGATTAGATTGCCCCTGGGGCAGGATCCGGGATCCAGAACCTGTGCCTTGGAATTCCAGGGGGAGGCTGGAACCACGGGGGGCGGAGACGCCCATACTCGCAGTCTTCCGACCTGCCCCTCATCCCGGTCCTGCCACAAGATGGCCGGGGACTGGTTTTGAGCCTTCGACCTCGCAGGACCCTGAGGTCCCGGCCACAGTCCCAGGAGGGCGCTGAGAGGTGAGCACGGGCTCAAGACCTGCAGAGAGCAAGCTCACCACGCGCAGCGTCATGGCCAACAAGGGTCACGGGGGCCAGCACCTGTCGGTGACACTGTTCCGTCAGTACCTGTGCATCCGCACCGCCCATCCCAAACCCGACTACGGGGCTGCCGTGGCCTTTCTAGAGGAGAGCGCCCGCCAGCTGGGCCTGGGCTGTCAGAAAGTGGAGGTGGCACCTGGCCTTGTGGTAACCGTGCTGACCTGGCCAGGCACCAACCCCAAACTCTCCTCCCTCTTGCTCAAATCCCACACTGATGTGATACCTGTCTTCAAGGAACACTCATGACCTCTTTGAGTCCTTCAAGGATGTTGAGGGCTATACCTATGCCAGGGGCGCCGCGGACACGAAGTGTATCAGCATCCAGTACCTGGAGGCTGTAAGGAGGCTGAAGGCTGAAGGCCTCCATTTTCCCAGAACCATTCACATGACCTTTGTGCCAGATGAGGTGACTGGGGGTCACCAAGGCATGGAGCTGTTTGTACGGAGGCCTGAGTTCCAGGCCCTGAGAGCTGGCTTCGCCCTGGATGAGGGCCTGGACAACCCCACTGACGCCTTCACTGTCTTTTACAGTGAGCGGAGCCCCTGGTGGGTTCGTGTCACAAGCACTGGGAAGCAGGGCCACGGCTCACGATTCGTGGAGGACACGGCTGCAGAGAAGCTGCACAAGGCTGTGAGCTCGATCCTGGCTTTCCGGGAGAAGGAGAGGCAGAGGCTGCACTCACACCCCCACTTGAAGGAGGGGACTGTGACCTCCGTGAGCCTGACTAAGCTAGAGGGCGGCGTGGCCTATAATGTGGTGTGTGCCACTCTGAGCCCCAGCTCTGACTTCCGTGTGGCACCTGATGTGGACCTGAAGGCTTTCGAGGAACAGCTGTGGGGCTGGTGCCAGGCAGCTGGCGAGGGGGTCACCTTTGAGTTTGCTCAGAAGTGGACGGAGCCCAGAGTGACATCTACTGATGACTCAGACCCCTGGTGGGCAGCCTTTAGCAGAGTCTGCAAGGACAGGAACCTCACTCTGGAGCCTGAAATCTTCCCCGCTGCCATTGACAGCTGCTATATCCGCGTGGTGGGGATCCCGGCTCTGGGCTACTCCCCCATGAACCGCACACCAGTGCTGCTGCACAGGACCATGATGAGCGGCTGCAGGAGGCCGTGTTCCTCCGTGGGGTCGACATACACACACGGCTGCTGCCTGCCCTGGCCAGTGACAGCTGAGCTGCACACTCCCAGGCTCTACCCTGGAGCTTTCACCATGACCAGTGCCAAGAACCACCCCCCCACACCGCCCAACAATAAAGTCTGTGTGGACAGGGGGAAAAAAAAAGTCATGATTAATATTTGAGATGTAAGGCATTATGCCCTAGTAAATGTAAAATTTTCCCCCAGAGAAGTTAGCGCAGTTACCCATTATTAGTCATTAATACTTTGGTGTGCAAACATTTACTGGATATACTCTAAAGTTAAAATATAGTACAGGATGGTTTGAAGGAGGTGTGAGAATTTGTATTCAGAATCGACATCTCCACTAGATGTAGGGGCACCTTGGAAAGAAAAAAAAATAGTCTTAGTCTTTGTGGGAATGGGATAAAAGGGCTGATTAGAAGTCAAAATTAAAGAAGGGATCCAGAAAGTTTTAGCAACAGTGAGTATCACTGTCAATTCCACTTCAATCTATAATTTCTACCTGTACATCAGACTGTGTGTTGAGGCCAATAGCCCTTTTCTCTCTTCCTAATAAATGTGCATCAGTTTTTTCTTTCTGATTGACCTTGTTGTCTAATTTTCAGTCAAATTTTATTCTCAATGTCTGTTCATTATCAAACCAAAATTGCTATTTTTTTCTTTAGTATGCATTTTCAGTATCTATTTCTCTTTCCTTATTCCTCTGCTTTATCCCCTATTGCTCTAAGGCAAAACTATTGCTAATGTGTATGGGAATATGCATCTCTACCATGTCCCTGATGTACTGTTGTATAACAAATTACCACAAAGTTAATGGTTCAAAACAACAGTCACTTATGGCTTTACAGTTCTGTGGGTCAGAAGTCTGGTCACAGCATTGTTTGGATTGCTGAGTTGTTGGCTAGTGTCTTTTATTCTGAAATCAAATTGTTGGCTGGGTTGAGTTGGCTAGATTAATCATTCATGTTTGGGCTAAATTTAGCTCTTTGTGGCTTGTAAGGCTGAAGTCTCCATTTCCTTTCTGGCTGTCAGCTGGGAGCCTCTCACAGCTCCTGAGAGCCTCACAGGTGGCACATGCACAGTCTGCTCTCCCAAACCTCTTTAGGCCAGCTCAGTTCATCCATGGCCTCTTGGACCACAGCCTGGGTCAGTACATCTGGCCCTCAGCCTGCTACTAAGCCCTCATCCCACCACCCCTCAACTCTACCTAGCCCTAACTGGAGCTTCTTGAAAGGTAAATTGAGTGAGAAATTACTGCCCCATCCAGAACCAGAGGACATGAGGCTTCTAGCAGGCATGGCTCCTAGATGCAGCTCTTGTGAGGATTCTTGGCTGCATTCCCAGTGGTGTTTGAGTTCCCATGAAATTGAGCTTGCCAGGAGAAGTGTAGTCATAGCTCAGTCCCTGCAGGTTTCCACTGTCCTCTGAGATCCCTCTGGCCCTCAGCACATCCCTCCCATTCCCTTGCTGCCCCCCTAGTCAGATTGGGGTCAGGTTACTATTGTGCCTATCACAGGGATCATTTTGTTAGGCCAATCCACCTAGGATAATATTCTTTTTAAAAAGCCAGCTATGGATAAGCGCTGGCTTGGGAAACCAGCAGCCCCGGTTCGGTCCCACATATGAGGGCCAGTGACACTGCCCTCAAAAAGAAAAAAAGAAAAGAAGCCAGCTGTACCAAATAAAATAACCTAACCACAGATGTGATATCCCATTATATTCATATCACTCCCATGCTCACTGGGAAGGATTAGACAAGGGGATAGGTCATTGAGGTTCATCTTAGTATTCTGCTGCCACAGCTCTTCTATAAAGAAGTTGTCAACATTGCATCACAAGTTTCTCAGGAAACATCTTGAATTTTACCTTTAAACTGTCAAACAATGGTCATCGTTGCCAAATGAATGCTGACAGGAGTCCCTAATTTGGGGTTCAGGAAGGAAAGAGACTTTATTCAGTGAAAATAGCTCAATTGTGAAACAGCTCAGCTGTGGAACCACACAGCTGTGACAGTTCAATTGCAATACTGTTTGGCTGTGGAACAGCACAGTTGTGAGACAGCTCAATCATGAAACAGCATATCTGTGAAACAGCATGGCTGTGAGGTGGCCTGGGTGAGGCAGCCCAGGCAAAGCAACCTGGCCAAGGAGACCTCCGTGTTACAGCTCTAACCAGTTACAGCTCCAGCCAGGGAAACACAGTCCTCAACAGAAATTGAAAATGTGCATCATCCAGTGGAGGTGAAGCTGACATATACAGAGGACAGTTTCCATCCCTGGTTCCTGATTAATCTGTTCTCTTGCACATGGGGACTCCAAATCCTCACTATTTGATTGGTCCCAAATGTGCTGTACTGACTGATCAGAATGGAGCTGCTCTGGTTGGCCAGTTAAGATGCAAATGAGGATCTGGCTGTGCAGTTTCTCTCAGATGAGGAAGTCTCAGTCCTATTGATCAAGTTTTGATTCTAGGAAGCTCTCTTATAAGGGTCGGCTCTGATGGCAAGAGCACAGTGCAGGAGGTTTGGCAGCCCAGCATGTGGCTTTTCCCTGAAATGCAGCATGCCCAAGGGACCTCTGTAAACAATGGCTGCTAGGCTCTGGTTATAAATTTGAAATGGCTATTTTTTTTTTTTTTTTTGAGGGCAGTGTCACTGGCCCTCATATGTGGGACCCGAACCGGGGCTGCTAGCTTCCCAAGCCAGCGCTTAACCACCGCGCCACTCGGCCGGCCCCTGGTTATAAATTTGAACACAATTAACTATGACGAGTCCTTTTTTGGCAGGAATAGTCTACTTGGGGTCAAAAAAACTAAGAATCAAAAAGAAAGCAGGGATTTCTTTTATTAGCAAGCTATTTCACTTCTTTAGTACCAAATATATCTGCTATTACACATGGAACAATGATTTATGGCAGAATAATGCAAGTTCTCATAACAATATAAAACTATCTAGCATTTCTAGAGTAGAAGATAAAATCCTTGTTCTTGAAGATGTGCTTTGTTTTCTAGGAGAAGAGAAATAAATAGATTAGAATTAAATATTGACATAAGAAAGCTTAGTGCATCAATAAATGTCATTCTGTATATATTAACTAAAATTTGGTTGAACTGACAATATTTTCTATGGAAAGAGTATTAGCTATATATTCATTGTTGAGTAATAATTTACAATAAACTTTAAAGCCTAAGAGAAACATGCTTGTTATCTCAAAGTTTCTGCAGGTCAGGAGATGGGTCAAGGCTTATCTAAGTCCCCCATTTAAGTCCTGAGTGCTACAATCAGAGTATTGCAGAGCTACAGTCTGAGCTAGAGGCTCAATTTAGGAAAAGCCCACCTCTAAGCTCACTTGGTTGTTGGCAGGATTCATTTCCTTATAATGGTAGGATTGAGGACCACCACAGCTTCCTGTTGGATGTTGGCCAGAGGCTCTTAAAGCTGCTGAAGTTCAAGACCATGTGGACTTTCCCAACATGAGCACTATTTCAACTAGCCAGCAAGGAGTCTCCAACAAGAGTGCTAACCAGACAGAGCCATATGTGAAATAAAGTAAACACAAGAGTGACATTTCATCACTTTTTTTAGCTGAGCCATCCTGCCACCTGTTGGCAACTCAACGGCAACTCAGCTTGGGCTGGCATCAAACCGCCGTTGCTCAGAGCTCAGCTCACACTCTTGAGCGAACTCTTAACCAACTGAGTCACTCAGATGGCCCAACACTTCATCACTTTTGATATATTCTATTAGCAGAAGTCCCAGGTCCCACTCATAGTTAAGGACTTTTGGTTAACTTAAGATTATATAAAGGAATTAACATCAGGCAGTGGGATCGTGTGTGTGTGTGTGTGTGTGTGTGTGTGTGTGTGTGTGTGTAAAGCATTTCAAAGTGGGCCCATTACTGGAGAACAAATATTAGAGCAGTCACCATGGGACTAAGGTTTCTGGGAAGGAAAGAATATTTATGAGCCTTCAATAATAAGTAATGATTGAAAAGATAGATTTGAAAGGAAGAGTATTATTTTAAATCTTGGTCTACCAGGCAATGCCTTGGTCTTTACTGTAGAAAATGGTACTATTGTATATTCATCAAATTACTGACAGAATACTGTGATGATAGGAAAATCTTGTAAAAAGTCAAGATCAATGTAATTATGTGTATGGGCAGGTACTCTTGAAGTCTGTCCTAAAAATGATCTAAACTTTTTCTTCCTGTCCAATAAATCAGGCATGTCTCAGAGATTATAGAAATTGAACCCAAACCAGTTTAAGAATAAACATTTATTAACATACCTAGTGAAGTTGATAGGTAGTTTAAGGAGTCTACCATGTTTCAGTGATAAAACTGACATTATGATACAATATCTTGTTTACCATTTAATACTTTGTACTTTTTTAGATTTCATTCTCAGATTATTATTATTATTATTATTATTATTATTATTATTATTATTATTATTTTACACAGTGTAGGTAACAAAGATGATTTGCATATTCCTCAGCTCTTATCACTTCAAAATCAAAAGAAGAATCTTACTCTCCCAGATTCCAAAGCCATCCTTGAAAAATCACTGATTTCTCCTTCTTAGATTAAATAAACCCTTTAATACCGAAGACCTTATCTTGTGGGATGTAGAACTAAGACTCATTAGTCAGCATCATGGGCTCGCCCTGTGACAGATGGTCTTGTCATGTGATCATCATGTTCAAAAGCTGAGAGGAAACAGATACACTTTACCATTTATAAAAATGACAACCTGCCTCCCCAAAATGTAGTAGGTAGGTATTAAATTTGTGATAAAAGTCATTATAATATTTATACATCTTTGCACTATATATTTGTCTTCTAAAACAAGTTAAATTTTAAATCTATTTAATGGAAAATATTTGACAATTATAATGACTGGAACACTCAGCCACATTGAAAGTATAAAGTAGCCTAAAAATGTTTGCTAATTTTTTATTAAATTGTATTTAAATTGGTAAATTTAAGAATTTGTATTCAACATAAGAAGGATCACATAGAATTTTAATATGACATTACACACAATTCAGTGTAATGACATGGGTAACAGCAATGGATGGGGTTTGACACAGAGCTTTCCCACCTACATTGAACTTCTCATAATTAACAATACCTCTCTCTAAAGAGTTAAACCTGGAAGCACTAATATAAGCTCTGCTGGAAAGTATCTCCTGCACAGTATCATTTGTTTTATACTGGAATCCCCAGAAAAAAATTCTACAGGGTTTCTTATTCCATAATGACTAAGGAAAAACAATGTTTAAAATATGAGGAGGTTACCACAGTAAGCCAACATGTTAAATGAACTAATTCATGAGGTTTCATAGCAATAATGGCTTTCCAAAAGAATGACATGATACTTAATTTGGTAGTCATAGAGCACATTTTTATTTCTAAGCAGAGCTGAATATATTGAAAGATGATCAAAAATCAGTACAAAATATTATTTTTGATTTCTGTATAGCAGTCACCAGAATCTTTTTCACTCTCTCTTAAAGGTGACTTCTTTCTTGTCCCTATCATAAATATTCAAATTAAATCCAGACTGATCAATATTAATTTATTCTATTATATCCAAAGTTTTATATTTAAAACCAACAATGATATATATGGAATAAGGCCACCAAACTCCTGTTATGCCAGAGGCATTCTAGGTTTATACGTGCTATCCCAGAAGAATTCCTAAAAGCTCCTCCTTCACTTTCAAAACTGCATTGGAAAATAAATTATATGCTCTCCCTAGCACTACAAACCTTTGTGCTCTGAAAATGCTACTGGATTATTATTTTTTAAAATTCCAAATACAACATAATTTAATCTATAACTATTTCATAAGCACACTTAAAAATATTGACTGTATCAGTAGTACAACAAAAAATAACAATAATTTTTTAATACTAATATATATCCAGCCAGTGTTCAAATTATCTCAAATGTTTCTTAGTTTTAGAGCTTGTTAGTTTGATTCAGGATCCAAATAGATTTTATACACTGCAACTCATTTATAACTCCATTAAATCATTTTATTTTGGACCATTTGTCCTTTTCTGTGTTCCACATTCTAGATTCTGGGTTTTATTGATTGCATCTATTTACCCTTTGAATGTCATCTAAACTGGTATTTAGATTACATTTTTTAATAGATTTGCATCTCTCTCTCTCTCTCTCTCTCTCTCTCTCTCTCTCTCTCTCTCTCTCTCTCTCTCTCTCTCTCTCTTACTCTCTCTCTCTCTTACTCTGTCTCTCTTTCTTCCCCTCCCTCCTTCCCTCCCTCCCTCCCTTCCTTCCTTCCTTCCTTCCTTCCTTCCTTCCTTCCTTCCTTCCTTCCTTCCTTTCCATTTGTATGAATATTGCATATATTGTGTAATGCGAGGGACATATATTTGGCTGTGCTTTTGTGATTAAGAATATAGTTAATTGGCAGCTGCTCTGCAGCAGCTATAATACATATTTATTTTCAGGGATGCCTGGGGCCATAATAGTGACTATTGGTCAAGAGAAAAAGACAATTCCCTAGCTAATTGTTCATAATAAACTGTTTAATATCCCAAAACTCAGGTGAATGGGCAATGTGCCATTTTACCTACAGTGATCATTAAAATTGTATAGATTGATGATTTGTGCCTGGTTTACCTGGTTACACAGCTTAGTTGTGGCTCTGGGACCAATGAGGTCTAAAAAAATTGTCAGTATGCATATGATATAGCTTCCCTGAGACTAAGATATCTCACATATATCTTAGTATTTCATAATCTAAAGAATAAGTAAATTTGGTTCAACTGAAAAAGGACATTGAATCCTGCACCTGCAAGTATACCTGGGTTTTCTTTCTCCTGTTGTATTGCATTCCCTGTCTTTATTAAAGCTTTTAGTTAGGTAGAGTTTTGTGAATCTTATCAATTTTGGGGGATGGTGAATAATTATTGCAGTTATTACTGCAATTAATGATGATTGCTTCACTCCATTCCATTATTAGAAGTTAAAGAAGGTATTATTAAAATTATTGCTTACCTTATTTATTTACTAGATGATACTTATCTGTAATCACGAAAGTCTCTCTTTCTATCATTTTGTTACTATGAAGTATAATTGGTAATAAAAAAATACATGTTTGATATTTTCTTTTATTTACCAGTTCTCAAAATGATAAAGTATTTACCTATAATTCTCCAAAAATGACCAATGATTCTGTATTCATGTTAGTGAATGAACATGTGATTAAATTGTAAATATTTGTAAATATTTAGTCAATTTAAAGTACAATTCTTACTGATAAAGTGTCTTGTATTAAGTACTGGTACTAAAAGAAGCTCCAGTGTGAGTCTCTTCAGGTTGACGGTATTTACTAGTTACCTTCATATCTGACATGACAAGTCGTAATAATTGATCCAGTATAGTTTCCTCCCCAATAGCATTTAGTTTTATCACCAAGGAACCTGCTTTCTTTAGTGAAAATATGTGTTTAAATGTTTGCCATTTTTAAAGTGTACTTTAGAAAGAAGGGTCCACTTACAAGAAAATCTGTCTATCTCAGACACTACTCTGGGTACAAAAAGAAATGATAACATTAATGCTATAGTTACAATTATTGATAATAGTGCACAATTCTGAGAACACAACCTTAAAACTGTCATACTCAGCTATGAGATGAAAATTTACACTAAATCAATGCCATTGGAACCAATCAAAAGTCTTAAAGAGATTCCTTGCTGTAAACATACACTGTTGCTAAAAGGATGAAAACATTAGCACATAGTTTCAATTTATGCTCTCAGTTTTCCCACAAATTTTATTCCAAGAAAAAAAACCTAATTATACTAAGTGAAATAAATCATACTGAGAGAAACAAATACCATATGATCTCATTTATATGAAGAATTGAAAAAAGCAAACAAAAAAACCTCATAGATACAGAGAACAGATTGGTGGTTGCCAAGGGCAAGGAGTGGGGAGTGGGCAAAATGGGTGAGGATGGTCAAACGGTACAGACTTCCAGTTATAAAATAAATAAGTCCCAGGGATGTAATGCACAGCATGGTGACTATAGTAAAAAATACTGTATTGTATATTTGAAAGTTGCCAAGAGCATAGATCCTAAATATTTTAATCACAAGAAAAAATTTGCAACTATGTGTGGTGATGGTTGTTATGTAAATTTATTATGGGGGTCATTTCACAATATATACAATACTGAATTATTATATTGTACAACTGAAATTAATATGTTATGTCGACTTTATCTCAATAAAAAACAAACTAAAAACATGCTACTAGTGAGTTAGGAAGAAAAAAATATGTCAGTTTATACCTCTAAATAATAGTTATAAATTAAGAAATACCAAATAACTATTTATAAAATTCTTAAATAAATTAAAATACATTAACAATTAAGAAAAAAATACCAATTCTCCAAAATATTTTTCAGAAAATTGAAGCAGAAGGGAAACCTCATAACTCATTCTATGATACAAGCATTATCCTAATATCAAAATATAAAATAAAAAGATAAAAACAAAACAAGACATGGAAACTAAAGGCCAATATTTTTCATGAGCACTGGTATAAATATTCACAACAAAACAATAGAAATTAAGTATAACAATGTATAAAAAGAATTATATACAATGACCAAGTAGAATTTATTCCAGACATGTAACATTGGTTATATATTCCAAAATCAAATATTTTAAATTAGCATATCAACAGCTAAAGAGGAAAAATTATAAGATAATACTCATTGATGTAAAAAAAACATTTAACAATGTTCAAGAACAGTTCATTATAAAAACTCAGCAAATTATTAATAGTGATGAGCTTCCTCCTTTGATAAAGAAGAACTACAAAAACCTTTAGGTTATGTCACACTTGATGGTGATAAACTAGATGCTTGCACAGTAGAAATCACAAGTAAGGCATGGATACTTCTCATCTTCTGTTAGCATTATACTGGAAGTAAAATTAATAGCTAACGGGGATGTTGAACATCTGTTCAACATCATACTGAAAGTAATAAGACAACAAAAGAAAAAATATATATTTATTAGCTGGAAAGGAAGAAGTAAAATTATGTTTGTAGATGACATAGCTGCCTATGTGGAAAATCCCAAAGAATAAACAAAAAAATATCTCCTGAAACTAATATATGATTGTAATAAGGTTGCAAAACACAAAGTTAATATACAAAAGTCAATTTCTTTCCTGTATGCCTATGATAAAAATTGAAACTTAAAATTAAACATGGAATACCATTTATATTATAAACCCTCCCAAATGAAATATTTAGGTATAAAGCTAACAAAATTTGTGCAGGATCTATGAGAAGAACTATAAAACTTAAAAAAAAATTAGTTTCAGGTGTACAAAACAATGCAATAGTTATCCTTTTCACCCTTTACAAAGTGACAATCCCCCTCAACCCATACTATAATTCCATTGGCTCCATTCCCACACTATATTCCATATCCCATGACTATATAAATATTAAGTTATAGTTGACATATAATATTATTCAGCTGCAGCTTCAGATGTACAGTGCAGAGGCCAGGCCTCTACACCGACCATGAAGTGGCCTCCCTGACAAGACATGAGTCCATTTGGTCCCATAAAACATATTTACAACATTATCGGTTATATTCCCCAAACTGTCTTTTCTATTCCTGTGGCAATATTGTAGTTAGCAATTTATGTTGTCTCATCTCTTCCTCTTCTCCCTCATGCCCACCCCGTCCCATCTAGCAATCATCAGTTTTTCCTCTTTCTCGTTCCTCTTTACATTTCCTCAATGTAAACAGAGCAATTTCTGTTTACATTGCTCATTTATTCAGTTCTTTAGATTCCATATATGAGTGAGACCATATGATATTTGTCTTTCTCTGACTGATTTCACTTAGCATAATATTCTCTAGGTCCATCCATATCATTGCAAATGATATGATTTCTTTCTTCTTTATACCTGTGTAATACTCCATTGTATAAATGTACCACAGTTTCTTAATCCAGTTGTCTACCACTCGGCATTTCGATTGTTTCCAAGTCTTGGCTATTGTAAATAGTACTGCAATGAACACAGGGATGCATATATTTTTTTGAATTAGTGTCTTGGGTTTTTTCAGGATAAATACCTAGGAGTGGAATTGCTAGGTCATAAGGTAGTTCCATTTCCAATTTTTTGAGATACCTCCATACTGATTTTCATAGTGGCTGTACCAATCTACAATCCCAGCAACAGTGCAGCAGGGTTCCCTTTTCTCTACAACCTCATCAGCACTTGTTGTTTGTTGATTTATTGATGATACCCATTCTGACTGGAGTAAGGTGGTATCTCATAGTGGTTTTTATTTGCATTTCCCTAATGATTAGTGAGGTTGAACATTTTTTCATATGCCTGTTGCCCATCTGTATGTCCTCTTTAGAGAAATGCCTCTTCATATCCTCTGCCCATTTTTTTAATTGGGTTGTTTGTTTATTTGTTGTTGAGTTGCATGAGTGTTTTACAAATTTTGGATATTACCCCCTTATCAGATATATCATTGACAAATATATTCTCCCATTCAGTAGGCTTCCTTTTTTTTTTATTGATGGTTTCCTTTGTTGTGAAAAAACTATTAAGTTTGATGTAATCCCATGTATTCATTTTTTCTTTTACTTCCCTTGCCCGTGGGGATGTATCAGTAAAAATATTGTTTAGGGTAATGTCTGCAAATTTACTCCCTACATTTTCTTCTAGAAGTTTTATGGTTTCATGTCTTACATTTAAGTCTTTAATCAATTTTGAATTTGTTCTTGTATATGGTGTAAAGAGGTGGTCCAGTTTCTTTTTTTTTTTCATGTGTCAGTCCAATTTTCCCAGCACCATTTATTAAATAGACTATCTTTACCCCAGTGTAAATTCTGGCTTCTGTTTTCATAGATTAACTGTCCGTATATGCATGGATTTATTTCTGGGCTCTCTGTTCTGTTCCACTGGTCTATGTGCCTGTTTTTAAGTCAGTACCATGGTGTTTTGATTACTTTAGCCTTGTAGTATGTTTTGATGTTTGGTTGGGTGATACCCCAATTTTGTTCTTATTTCTCAGGAATGCTGTTGCTATTTGGGGTCTTTTATGGTTCCATACAAATTTTAGGATTATATTTTCTATTTCTGTGAAAAATGCCCTTGGTATTTTGATAGAATGCATTGAATCTATATATTGTTTTAGGCAGTATGGACATTTTAACTATATTAATTAATCCTATCCATGAGCATGATAGGTGTTTCCATTTATTTGTGTCTTCTTTTATTTCTTTCTTCAGTGTCTTATAATTTTCTGAGTACAGGTCTTTCACTTCTTTGGTTAAGTTTATTTCTAAGTATTGTATAGTTCTTGAAGCAATTGTAAATGGGACTGTTTTCTTAATTTCTTTTTCCGATAGCTTATTATTGGTATATGCAAATGTAACTGATTTCTGAATATTGATTTTGTATTCTGCTACCTTACTGAATTTGTCTATCAGTTCCAATAGCTTTTTGATGGAGTCTTTGGGGTTCTCTATATACTCCTCCTTGCCAATTTGGATGCCTTTTATTTCTTTACTTTTTTTTTTTTTTTTGTCTGATTGCTGTAGCTAGAACTTGCAGAACTATGTTGAATAAAAGTGGAGAAAGTGGATAGCTTTGTCTTGTTCCTGATTTTAAAGGGAATGGTTTTAGCTTTTTCCAATTGAGTATGATGTTAGCTATGGGTTTATCAGACATGGCCTTTATGATGTTGAGATATGATCTCTCTAGTTCCACTTTGCTAAGAGTTTTTATCATAAATGGCTGCTAGATTTTGTGAAAAGCTTTTTCTGCATCTATTGATATACCATATAACTTTTATTTTTCATTTTGTTGATGTGCTATATCACATTAATTGATTTGTAGATATTGAACCAACCTTGCATACAAGGGATGAAACCCACTTGATCATAATGTATGATCTTCTTAATATATTGTTGAATTCTGTTTGCTAATATTTTGTTCAGGATTTTTGCATCTATGTTCATCAGGGATATCAGCCTGTAGTTTTCCTTTTCTGTGCTGTCTTTATCTGGTTTTGGAATCAGGGTGATAGTGGCTTCATAAAAAGAGTTTGGGAGCCTTCCCTCCTTCTGGGTTTTTTGGAATAGTTTGAGAATAGGTGATAATTCTTTTTTGAATGTTTGGTAAAATTCACTTGTGAAGCCATCGGGTCCAAGGCTTTTGTTTGTTGGGAGCTTATTGATTACTGATTTAATTTCCTTGGTAGCAATCAGTCTACTTAGATTCTCCGTTTGTTCTTGAGTTAGCTTTGGAAGGTTGTATGCTTCTAGAAAATTATTCATTTCTTCCAGATTGTCAGATTTGTTGGCATGTAGTTGCTCATAGTAACTTCTTTTTTTTTTTTTTTTTGTATTTCTCTGGTGTCTGTTGTCACTTCACCTCTTTCATTCCTGATTTTACTAATTTGAGTTCTCTCTCTCTCTCTCTCTCACTTTTTTTTTTTTTATTGGATGAGTCTAACTAGATGTTTGTCAGTTTTGTTTATCTTCTCAAAAAACCAACTCTTGTTTTCGTTGATCATTTGTATTGTTTTTCTGGTCTCTATTTTGTTTATTTTCGCTTTGGTCTTTATTATCTCCTTCTTGTACTCCATTTGGGCTTATTTTGCTGTTCTTTTTCCAGTTCCCTGAGGTGTAAGGATAACCTGTTTATTTGAGATTTTTCTTCCTTCTTTAGGTAGGCCTGCACTGCTATGAACTTCCCTCTTAGGACTGCCTTTGCTGCATCCCTGAGATTTTGGGTAATGGTGTCTTCATTTTCATTTGTCTCGAGGTATCTTTTGATTTCCTCCTTGATCTCATTTTTGACCCACTCACTATTTAGTAGCATGTTATTCAGCCTCCATGTATTTGTAAGCTTTCCAAATTTCTTCTTATAATTGATTTCTAATTTCATAGTATTGTGGTCACAGAAGACGCTTGATATGATTTCAATCTTCTTAAATTTATTCAGACTTGATTTGTGACTAACATGTGGTCTACCTAGAAAAATGTTCCATGTACACTTGAGAAGAATGTATATTCTGTAGCTTTGGGATGAAATGCTCTGAAGATAATAGTTAAGTCCAGCTGGTCTAATATGTCATTTAAGGTTGCTGTTTCCACATTGATTTTCTGTCTGAAGGATCTGTCCATTGGTGACAGTGCGGTGTTGAAGTCCCTACTACGATAGTGTTATTGTTAATCTCCATCTTCATGTCTGTAAATATCTGTTTTATATATTTAGGACCTCCTATGTTAGGTGCATAGATGTTTACTAGGGTTATGTCCTCTTGTTGGATCAATCCCTTTATTACTATGAAGTGTCCTTCTTTGTCCTTTATTATATTTTTCAATTTAAAGTCCATTTTATCTGATATAAGTATCCCTACTCCAGCTTTTTTCTCAGTTCCATTTGCATGAAATATTTTACTCCATCCCTTTACTTTCAGCTTGCACATGTCTTTTGATCTGAGGTGAGCTTCTTGTATACAGAATATGCAAGAGTCTTGCTTTCTTATCCATTCAGCCACCCTACATCTCTTGATTGGAGCATTTAATCTATTTACATTTAATGTAATTATTGATAGGCAAGTAGTTATTGCCATTTTGTTATTTGTGTTCCTGGTCTTAGTTAGGTTGTTTCTGTCTTCTGCTTAAAGAAGCCCTTTTAACTTTTCCTGCAATGCTGGCTTGGTGGTAATGAATTCCTTTAGCTTATTCTTTTCTGGGAAGCTCTTCATCTCTCCTTCAATTTTAAAAGATAACCTTGATGGATAAAGCAATCTGGGCTGCAGGCCTCTATTTTTCATCACTTTGGAAACCTCCTGCCACTCACTTCTGGCCTACAAAGTTTCTGTAGAAAAGTTGGCTGATAATTTCATGGGAGTGCCTTTGTAAGTAACTTGCTGCCTCTCCCTTGCTGCTTTTAGGATTCTGTCTTTGTCTTTAACACTTGCAATTTTCACTATAATGTATCTTGGTGTGGGCCTGTTTGAAATTATCTTGATTGGAACTCTCTGTACTTCCTGGGCTTGTATGTCAATTTCCTTTGCCAGGTTAGGGAAGTTTTCAGACATTATTACTTCAAATATGTTTTCGATCCCTTGCTCACTCTCTTCTGGTATCCCTATGATGTGCTGTTGTTGTATTTGATGTTGTTGCCCAGCTCTCTTAAACTATTTTCAAGGTTTTTCTTTTTCTGTTTTTTTTTAAAGATTTTATTGCGGAATTGGGGGAGGGGAACAGCAAACAGCATTGGGAAATCGGGGAAGGGGAACAGACAAGTTGCTGTGTTTTTGTTCTTGGGTCTAGTTCTGAAGAATGTTGCTTCATTGGTCCATGTTGGTATTGTTGTCACGCTTTTTCTGGATGAGGCAGATGAATATACTTGTAATATGAAACTAAATGTACATATGAATGTTGTCTTCAACTTAGTGTTGTTGTGTCTTATTAATAAACTCATTTCTCTCCCAAGGTTATAAAAATATTACCTAAACCACCTTTTGAAAATTTAAGGTTGAGGGGCTGGCCAAGTGGTGCGGTGGTTAAGCGCTGGCTTGGGAAGCCAGCAGCACCAGTTCGGGTCCCACATATGAGGGCGAGTGACACTGCCCTCAAAAAAAAAAAAAAAGAAAAAAGAAAAAGAAAATTTAAGGTTGAATCTCACATTGTGTGCCATCTACTTGACAGTTATTTTTGTAGATAGGAAAGGTAAGAACTCAGCTGAATTACTTTCAAATGGATCATCAACTACCTAGAAATACTTGTTGAATATCAATCATTTCCCACTGATTTGAAATTGCATCTTTGTGACCTCCACTCATAGGAGTCTAAATAGGAATCAATATTAATTATTTTATAATCCTGAAAAAGTACATACTCTAGGACCCACAAACATGCTTCTAAAGTACATTATCTATAGAAATCCTCCTACAGTGTAGTATTTGTTTATAATTACCATAGAAGTATTGTTTATAATTACCAAAGAATGAAAAAAGCCAATTAACAAGAGAAGAGTAAATATGAATTTATTTTTTTCCTATAAATAGGAGGAAAATTAGGCACAAGGTCAACATTAAGAGGAATATAATGTAAGGCGACAAAAATACAAGATTAAATCACTTTTACATATTAAGCTTTAGAATAAAACTAAACAATTTACTGGTTATATAGTTTAAGATATTACACACATTATAAAATTGCTATAAAGAAAATCAAGGATATATTAAAAACAAATTTTGGAGAGCATGTATGTAGGAATGAGAGAACAGAACTTGACATAATTTATTTTTCTATCAGTAATTATTTTTTGGTATAAATTTAAATTTAGAGAAAAGTGGCAAGAATAACATGTAAAATTCTTATATAATTTTTACCTAGATTCAACAATTGTTATTTAATGTAACTTGCTCTGCCATTCTTTTTCCATTGGTCTGTATGTGTACACACACACATGCACATATTATTTTTTATTTCTTCTAAATCCCTCAAATTTTCATACACCTTTTTTATTATTATTAGTTATTATTATTAGATGTACAAAACAATGCAATAGTTATCCTTTTCACCCCTTACAGAGTGACTCCGCCATCCCCCACCGACTGACTCCCCCAACTCCGATATCATACATATCTATTACAATTCCATTGACTCCATCCCCACACTATACTCCACATCCCATGACTATATATGTATGAAATTATAGTTATCATCTAATATTATTCAGTGGCAGTTTCAGATGTACCGTGCAGTGGTCAGGCCTCTACACTGTCCATGAAGTGGTCTCCCTGACAAGACATGAGTCCATCTAGTCCCCTAAAAAATATTTACAACATTATTGATAATATTCCCTAAACTGTCTTTTCTATCCCTGTGGCAATATTGTAGTTACCAGTTTATGTTGTCTTGTCCCTTCCCCTTCTCCCTCATGCCCCCATCCCATCTAGCAAACATCAGTTTTTCCTCTGTGTCTCTAAGACTATTTCTGTTTACATTGCTCATTTATTCAGTTCTTCATATTCTACATATAAGTGAGACCATATGGTATTTGTCTTTCTCTGACTGACTGATTTCACTTAGCATAATGTTCTCTAGGTCCATCCATATCATTGCAAATGGTATGATTTCTTTCTTCTTTATAGCTGTGTACATATATATTTTACAATCAGCTTGTCAGAATCTATAAGTAGCTTACTGGGTTTATGATTTGGAAGACACTGTATCTATATATCAAATAGTGGAGAACTGACTTCTTAATGATATTGAGACATTCAATTTTGAACATGATATATTTTGATATTTGTTTGTTTCTTTTAAAATTTGTCCTAGCAAGTTTTGTATTTTTTAGTGCAGAAATTTCACATATATTTTAATTGTATTTATATGCATTAAGTGTTTTTTTACTTTAAAGTGTAGCTTTTGTTTTTATGTTATTTGCCAATATATACACACAAAATTGATTTATTTTATTTATTTATTTATTTTTTAAGATTTTTATTGGGAAATTGTGGGAGGGAACAGCGTTGGGGAATTGGTGAAGAGGAACAGACAAGTTGCTGTCCTTTTGTTCTTCAGTCTAGTTGTGGAGGACATTGCATCACTGGCCCACGTTAGTATTATCATTGCTCTCTTCCTGGATGAGGAAGAAATTGTTGATGAGGAAGAAATTGTTCATTTCTTAAGGATTTCTTTATAAACAATCATATCTTCTATGAATGGAAATAGTTTTTCTTTTTCCTTTCATGCTTTTTATTTATTTTGCCTGCCTTATTGCTAGAATATTCAACACAAGGCTACATACAAATGGTGAGAATGCACATGTGAGCCTTGCTCCTGAATCAAGAGGAAACATTTAATATTTTACCTTTCAATATGACATTAGTCATATTTTCTAGATGTCTTTTATCATATTAAAATTTTTTCTTCTATTTATAGTTTACTGAGAGTTTTAAATAATAGGTGGATGTTGAACTTTGCCAAATAATTTTTCTGCACATATTGAGAAGATCCTATATTTTTTTTCTCTTTTGTATTCAATTGGTAAGTTATTCTCAGAATTTTAAAATGTTAAACCAATTTTGCATACTTGGAACAAAAGTGCTACTTAGTAGTAAGCTATTTTACATTGTTTATATAGTTGGGTTGATTTTGCTTTTTTTTTTCAGGAATTTTTAATCTATGGTCATGATGTATTGTTTTGTTTATTGTATGTGTCAGTCTGGTGTTTATATAATGGTTTGCTGGCTTCCTAAAATAAGAAGTTTCTTTTCCACCTTTATCGTTAGAACATTTTAATATAAGTGATATTTTATCTTCCATGAATGAGAAAACTCAGCAGTAAACCCACATGGGATTCATGTTTGCTTTCTAGTAATGTTTCTGATAAAAAAATGTAATTTTAAAAACTGATATGAGTCATATCTTATGTCCCGTGTGTGAAGTGTGTTTTCAAAGAAATTGTCACAGTTTGACAGTCATTTATATTATTTTCTATACATGTCATTCATGTATCAATGAATATCAATCAATATCAATGTTTATTTGTTTCTAGAATTGGTAATTTTGCCCTGTCTTTCTGTCTTTCTCTGTCTCAATATACCTTGCTAGAATGTAATTTCAAGCAATATATTTTTTTAAATATTTAAATTAATGTTTATTTTCTCTTTAATTTTTTATGCTCTTATTTTTATTATTTACTTCTTTCTACTTATGTTGAATTTAAATTAATAAATTTCTTTTGGGTTCTTATAGTACAAAATTTTTACTTTTTTTCTTTTCTAATATAAACATTTATATCCATAAACTTCCCTCTACTCATTGATTTAGCTGAATTCTGCAAATGTATATATGTTGTAATTTTATCATTTGATTAAAAATATTTCATAATGGCCCATGTGATTGCTTAATTTTTTTTCGTTTAGTTGTACAAACCAACAGAGTGATTAGACATTTATATACCTCACAAAGTGATCACCCCAATAAGCCCATTACCCATCTGACACTGTACATAAGTATTATAATATTATTGACTATATTCCGCATGCTGTACTTTATATCCCCATAAGTATTTTTTAAAAAATTATAGTTGACATTCAGTATTATTTTGTATTAATTTCAAGTGTACAGCATAGTGGTTAGACATTAATATAATCAGATGGTATTAAACTTATTGGGGGAATCACTTCATAAATTATATAAATGTGATTACTTTTGACACAAATTTTCTATTGCGTTTTAAACTGTTCAAATA
The DNA here is from genome assembly GCA_033961575.1 of Aselliscus stoliczkanus. Taxonomy (NCBI): domain Eukaryota; kingdom Metazoa; phylum Chordata; class Mammalia; order Chiroptera; family Hipposideridae; genus Aselliscus; species Aselliscus stoliczkanus. Next base: position 89,287,546 of record CM066730.1, read on the forward strand.
TATAGGGTGTGCAGCAGACACTATTCCATGATATGACCCCTACCTGAGTGTTGCCCAATCTGCCAGCCAAATCCTGGCTGGAACAGAGATTGCTTCCTGAAAATCCCTAGAGATTGTCTGATGGACCTCTCCTCTATGCCCTAGGGGTTCTAGTTTGTGCTGGTCCTGAATAGGCCATTGCCCTGCCCCAGCAAGTATGTAAAGCGTTTTCCCCTTATCTGGGGCAGTCACACCTGACACCTCTATCCATCCTGCCCTGTCCTATATAATCCCTTAGTGTCCGTCACATGGTACCAAGACTATGTATGTCATCTTGCCTGACATGAGAGGAGTATTCTCTGTAAGTTCCCTTAATAAACTAGATCTAATGATGGAGTTGCCAGCCTCTTTCTGTGGTCTCTCAGCTCTGGGAAGTTTTATATAACAGGGCTTTTTAAAATGCCTTATAATTATTAATTTAAAACGACTATTTTCAGAGTATGCTTTCAATATTTCTATCTATGATATTATTGAGGTTCATTTTATTCCCACGCGTGTGGTCTGTTTTGGTGAACACACCACGTGCATTTGAAAATAATGTATATTCTGGAATTATTGGGTGTAGTATTTTATAAAAATCCACTGAGTCAGAATGATTAATAGTATTGTTTAGTTCTATATTCTTACTACCCTTTTGTCTATTTATTGACTCTAACAAAGCTTTTGTTAAAATCTCTGACTATGCTTGAGGATTTATCTCTAATTCCCTTTACTTTTTATAAGTTTTGTATCATTTTCTTTTCTTTCTTTATTTATTTTTTTGAAATTACTAGGTGAATTTACTAGGGATTTATTATAACTTCCTGATATTTGAAATTTTTATCACCTCTGACAATATTCCTCATTTTGATACCTAACGTGTGCTGCTACTTTTATAATCTTACAGTTTTCTAATGTTGTAAGATACATCTCATTTTCTATCATTTTGTTTTAATCCTATTAGTTGTAAACCAAGGTGTTACCCTGCAGATAGCATATACTTCTCTAGCTCTTCCACCCATTCTATCTCTGCCTGATATTTTGAATCCTTATACCATTAATAGTCCTGAAGTGTGTGTGTGTGTGTGTGTGTGTGTGTGTGTGTGTGTATGTATGGTCTACTGTTTTACTGTTTTTTATTTGTCGAATCCCCCAACCTAATCCTTCTTTCTTGCTTTTATTAATCTAGTATTTTGCTTTATTCTAATATATTTCTTCTATTAATTTTGTAGCTATTTTTAGTTACGTCTCTAGAGAAGAAAAAACATCTTTAAACTATTACATAAATATAAAAATCTTGCCACAGTTGGTTGCAAATACCCCCATATTCTGTGCTATTGTTTTCATGTATTTTATACACACACACACACACACACACACACGCATGCACGCACGCACGCGCGCGCGCGCGCATTGCAAACCACAGAATGCAATATTAGACTGGGTTGTCAGAAAAGTCATGACATATTTTGTCTATGTTTTTGAAAAGTCATTTATTTATATAAAGAACAAAGATCAATCAGTGATATATTGTCCGTTTTGTTCAATAACCTTTTGCCATCTTTCAATGAGCTTCATATTTCCTCGTTCATAGAAGGACCTTTTATTTGCAAGAAATGAACGAGGTGCTGATTTACAGCCTCATCTGAATTGAACGCTATACCACACAAGGAGTTTTGAAGACAGCGAAACAAGTGGAAGTCTGACAGCGCAAGGTCAGGAGAGTATGGTGGGTGTAGCAACACATCCCACCCAAGCTCCCATAATTTTTGAAGGGTGATCAGACTTGTGTATAGTCTTGCATTGTCGTGATAGAACACAACTCCTTTACAATTAAGCTCTGGATGTTGCTGAATGATGGTTTCATTTAAACTGTGCAATTGCTGACAGTACACCTTCAAATTGATTGTTTGGTTCCTTGGTAGGAGCTCGAAAAACACACCTTTAAAACCCCACCACACTGAGAGCATAACCTTCCTCTGATGAATGTCTGCTTTCGATGTCGTTTGAAGCAAATCATCATGTCGGGACCAAGACCGTTTGCACACCATATTGTTGTAAACAACCCACTTCTCATCACCAGTTATCAGTCATTTCAAAAAAGGATCGTTTTCCTATGTTTAACGAGCATATTGTTGATGTTTATATGCACGGTCAAATGAACTTTGAGTTCATGCGGAACCCAAATATCGAACTTGCTTCTTTAGGTGGTCGTGAATGCTTGAATGATGGATGGTCAATGTTCCTGCAATCTCTTGAGTCATGTAACATGGGTTTGACTCTATCAATGCCTTTATTTTGTCGTCATCAACCTCGGTGGGCCTCCCTGACAGAGCAGCGTCGTTGAGATCAAAATCACCAGCACGGAATTTTGTGAACCATCGTTGGCACTGACGTTCTTGTAGAGCATTGTCACCATAAACTTCATGCAACTTTTCACAAGCTTGATGCATGTTCTTCCCTTTATGGAAGTAAAACAGTAAAATTTGGCAAAATTGCACAGTTTGGTCTTTCATCTTCAACTTGTTATAAAATCTCCAAAGCTCAACCAAATCGCTCATTTTTTTTTTTAGAATGAAGCTAGAACTGTCAGCTGTCAAATGCATAGCAATAACATAGATGCGAATGACTCTAGTACTTCCAAAAATGAACTAGTGCCATCTGTTGCAAACATGCGCCATAACTTTTCTGACAACCCAATAGTCACCACTTTGGGTGCTCCTCGTTTCTTCCTACACCACATTTCCATGTGGCCTCAAGTCTCTTTATCTTACATAACTTATTCACTGCTATTTGCAGTGCAATTCCAATAGATGCACATTTACTAGTATTTTGTTTATCTATAGAAGCCTTTATTATGCCTTCATATGAAGGAGACTTTTGCTGGATTTGGAATTTGCCTTAACAGTTTTTTGTGTTTTTTTTTGTCTTATTTCCTCTGATCTATAAAAATATTTTTCTAATTTCTTCTCTTTTACATTGTTTCTGGAAAAAATGCAGCTGTCTTTCTTATTTTGTGTCCCTATATGTAATGTATTACTTTCTTTTGGATACCTTCATTATATTTTCATTATTTTTGGATTTCAAAGTTTGACTCTAATGTATCTACATAGCATTTTCTTTGTATTTATATTGGTTGGGGTTTGTTGATTTTCTTGGATATAAACATCTATGTTATTTAAGAATTTGGGAAGTTTTGAAAGATATTTCTTCAAATATTTTTTCTACCTATCATTTTTATCTCTTCTTCCTTCTCTGACTTCATTTGAATATATATGAGATGAGTTTATAAGGTCACACAGTTAACTGAGAATATTTTAATTTAAAAAAACAATATTTATTTCTCAATTATTTTGATTGGATGTTTCTATCAGTCTATGTCCAATTTAACTGACAGTTTCTTCCGACTTTACCCTGTCATTAAAATCATTTTGTAAAACTTCAATTTTGTATTTTATAAATTTTAATTATAGAATTCCTTTTATTTTAAAATATATTTTTGCATAAATATCATACCTTTTACTCATCATTACACAAATTTTCTGCAAGCTTTGAACATAGTATTGATAGCAACATCAAAATCTTTGTCTACTGATTTTAACATCTGAGTAATTTCTGAGTGATTTCTTTGTCAGTTACAATAGACTACCTTGTCTTTTGAATACAGTTCACATTTTTTTTTGTTTCAATTCATGTCTACTAATTTTTTATGGTATGCATGATATTGTGAATGATAACTGTAGACATTTTGGGTTCTGCTATCTTCCTGTGAAGATAGATTTTTGTTCTACCAGGCAGTAAACTTGGCTGGAATTAACCTAGAAATATTTTTACCTTATACTGTGTAGCAGTTGTTCAGTGATTCTAGGTTTTCTGGGTTTTGTATTCATCAGAAGGTTCTAGAAACTTTTTTATGCATGTGTAGTTCAGAATTCAGCCAAAGTTTTTCAGTGAAGTTTATACAAAGATTTTGACATTCACTCTTCTGTTTTTATCTTCTTTCTAAAATTTTCTTCTATACTTTCCAAATCTTCTGGAAGCTCCAACTTTATTCTCCAGTTCATAGAGCAGGTAGGTAGCAAATTTCTACATGACTTCATGCCACCTTGAGCCACACAGACTAAGCAGTACTTTCTGGAGAAAAACACAATTCTGAGTTATTCCATTGCCCTGATTCAGGCATCAGAGGCCTTCCAGTCTTTGTTTGCTTTTGGCAAATTTCTAGTACCTTCACGTTTTTTTTGTTTTGTTTTGTTTTGTTTTGTTTTTTTAAGAGTTTCTTGGGGAATTCGGGGAGGGGACAGCATTGGGGAATCGGGGAAGGGGAACAGACAAGTTGGTGTCTTTTTGTTCTTCAGTCTAGTTGCAGAGGAAGTTGCTTCACTGGCCCATGTTGGTATCGTCATTGCGCTCTTCCTGGATGAGGCAGATCAGTCACCAGCCTCTGGATGGTCACTCCCCATGGCTATTGGCAGCTCACGCTGGCTGCTGGCCACTCACTGTAGCCTATGGCAGCCCACTGCAGCAGGGGCTGCAGCCTACACCGTTGCCAGGGCTCACACAGCCCAGCTCCAGGTGGAGCTGCCGTTCACCATCTTAGCTGTAGAGGGCAGTGTCACTGGCCCTCATATGTGGGATCCGAACCGGGGCCACTGGCATCCCAAAACCAGCTCTTAACGAATGCTCCACTCGGCCGGCCCACATGTTGTTGTTTTTTTCTTTTTTAAATAGATTTATAATTTTTATATCTAGAAGGATTAATCTGATATGAGCAAGATGTTACTGGAAGCAGAACTCTATGGTTGTTGAGATATATATATATATATATATATATATTTTAAATATATATATATATATATATATTTTTTAATATGGTATGGGATTCATGTTTTCCTTTTATTATTATAGTTTCTAGTATATACAAAAATGTTTTATATTTCACAATAAAACACAAGTAGATTTTTTTAACTTTTACAATGAAATAAAAAGACTTTTGAAGTGGCATTGACTTTATTTTATTTATTTTTTTAGATTTTTAGGGTAGCTGCTTATTTGTACCTGTGTTATTCCACCCATATCATGTGTTTTTCTCTGAAGACATTCCCAGAGTAGGAAATTTTATTGAATTTTCTGGAATTTGTGGGAGATTTGAGCTGGAAATATTTATTTCAAAGTCAAAAGCAGAGACCTTATCTTAGACTCAGGACAACCAAATTCTAGCATGGATGAACCTTTCTTTAAAAGTCCAAGGTCCACATTAGCAGTCCTAATTCTTTTTAGGAAGTTATTTTCTTTAAATACTAGCCCTTAGTTATTGATACCTGGTTTGAAGAAGTTGTGATTCTCTTATATTTCACTTAGCGAATAGGTGACGAAATGGTGGTGGCGAGTTAATAATGTAGGGATTGGACTGACAATTTAAACCAAACCCGTTACAGCTCTCATCTTCCCTCCCTCCCTCGGTGCTAGCATTTTTGTATTTCTGTTGGTCATCCAGAGAAGCCCTCTCCTCCATTGCAATTGACACTGGTTTCTGGTTTCCTGGATCTATTTTATTCATGAAAAGGTAGAAATTTCTCACACACAGATATTCTATCCCCTGTCTCATTTGTTTTTGTGTGTTTATTTTTATTTGCATTTAATAAGATCCTCATTGCCAAGAGAAACAGATGTGTAGCTTTGATGAACCATCTTGAACGCACTACCTTTACATGCATTATTTTATTGGTTTGAACTGATACGATGGTCAATAAAAATGTTAGTCTTTTGTATCATAACTTTTCAAATGAGTCCCTCTTTTTTTCAATCCTATGTGGCTGCTTTTTAAAACACAAAACAAAATATTTTATATATAATCCTATTTGAGTTAATTTTAAGAATTTTTGACCATCTTGTTAACCTTTTAAAGTGCTTTTGACTCTATTTTGTCATCTGAAATATCACAGCTCCCTCCTGACAGCATGCCATCTGTGGTGACATATGGCGTTTTAACTACTACAGCATGATTTGAAAAGGGTCATTGCATCACTGTCAGCCTGAATCCTACCTTAGATAACTAACCTGAGGCCTCTTTCCAGGTGCAGAGGTAATTTTTTTTGGTCTTTTTGAAGTGCTCCCTTGATACAACTAAAGCTATTTGTTCAAAAGGAAAGAAAGTAAATTTTAATGAACAAATAAATGTCAAGCATTTCAAGTGCATTATCTCTATTAAATCTCAACAATGTAAGTATGTAATACTTTTCTAATATTATGGAAGGAAACGCTGAGCAAAAGTGGTTTATGTATTTTCTTGGGGTTACACAGACGGCAATTGAGAAGAATGAAACTCGAAGTCATAGTTTATGTCTCTAAAACTCATGATCTTTCCACTGCTGCACTTTCATTTTAGTGTAATGAAATAGTAGCATTCAGTAATTCCAATAATTTCCTGTGCTGATCCTGGGCTGGACTTTATAAGAGTATTTCAATCTTCCCTAGTTTGCTATTATTTCAGGAAAGACTATTTGCTACAATTAACAAGCAACACGATTTCTGTAGGTTGTTTATTTTAATTCAGTTTCACAAAGAAATCAAATGCCTCTGTAATCCTCTTTATCATTCTCTCATGTACAAAAAAAATAAATTAAATCACTCTAAAACTCCAGGCATTTTATCTGCACTCCAAGCAATGAGAAGGAGAATGCCAGACAGCAGAAAATATGTACTAGTTTAGTATGCTTCCTTTAAAGCTTTCCTAATGCCTTTCACGACTGGTTAGAACTCTGTCACCTGGTTATCTATGAGGACAAGGGAGAAAGGGAAATGTTTGGGGTTTTTTTATTTTTATTTTTTTTAAATACTGTTTTATTCACATTCCCAACCTCTATATTTTACCTCAAAAACAATTATTGTAATGCGTTTAGTATAGATTCATTTTGATATACCTCACTCCAAAATATATATTAATAGTAGTATGTGTGTATTTTAGTTTAAATAAGTTTTGTGCCTATTGTGTTTCTTACTTTAACATCCCAGCTTATGCTAATGAGATTCATCTATTTTCCATTGTGTGAATTTGTCCATTAATCTGATCATTGATTCGGACTTCATTATGTGCCTCAGACATATGTTGCACTCAAAATCTCTTGTCACAGCAGAACTAAATTTTACATATATCCTTATATACTTATGGATCCTGGAAAGAAATTCTTCGGGATACATATTCAGACATAGAAAACTTAATGTGACCAATTAATATCAGATTGCTCTCCAGAATGGTGACAACAATTTACATTCCCAAACTGTGTAAGTTTCCCTGTGGTCCACATTACTGCCACCTATTGGCTATATTGAGTTTCTAAATTTTACAAACTGGATAGGCATAACAGTTCTTGCTAGTTTAGGTTTAATGTGCTTGCTAACATGATTATGCTCTCTTCTTCATATGTTCTTTGCATCAGGGTTCTCCAGAGAAACGGAATCAGTAAATTACTGGATATATGTTTATTATACCAAGTTGTCTCACATGATTATGGAGAATGAGAAGGAGACCCAGGAAAGTCCAACTCTGAAGTCCTGAGAACCAGAGGAACCAATGGTGTAAATCCTAGTCTGTGGCCAGAGAAGATGAGATGAGCTGTCCCAACTCAAGCTGGCAGTCAGAAAGCAAAAAAAGATGAATCCCTCCTTCCTCCACCTATTGTTCTATTCAAGTTCTCAGTGAATTGAATGCCACTCTACTTTACTGAGTCTACCAATTCAAATGCTAATCATATTGTGAAACATTCTCACAGATAAACTCAGAAAAAAAAATTATTCTGAGCACTCCATGGCAGTAAGGTTGATATGTAAAATTAACTATCACACTCTAACCTTTTCATTATTTTTCCTATATCTGCAGTTTTCAACTTTTGTTTACTTTTTTCACTTGTAGTCTTGTCTTTTTTTTATGATTTGTTGGAGCTCTTTATATTTTCAGATGCTATTCTCAAGTCATTTAGAAATGTAAATAGATTCGCTGGAGCTGGTTTGTTGTTTTGTCTTTTCTTAATTTTTTAAAATTTTTCAATTACAGTTGACATACCATACTATATTAGTTTCAGGTGTACAACATAGTTATTAGACATATATGTAACTTATGAGGTGATCATCCCAATAAATCATGTACCCATCTGATACTATTCATAATTATTACAATATTATTGACTATATTCCTTATGGCATACTTTATATCCCCAAGGAACTGCTTTTAACATATTAATATCAGGGAATGAAAGTACTTAATTTTAACACCACCAAACCACTGAATAAAAGTACTTAAAGGTAATACCATTAAACATTTCTTTTGATTTTTGCCTTACATTCTTTTTTTTTTAGTTTAAGAAGTCTTTTTTTAACCCATGTCTTTTCCAGCTTCCAGAGTCTACCTGCGTATCTAGTTCATTGTCCCATCTTCCTTCTATAAGGTATATCACTCCAGTATCTTCAAATCTTTTCTGAATTTGATTCCCCTGTACCCCTTTTAGGAGTCTTGTGATTACATTGGACTGACAAGGATAATCCAGGATATCTCCCAATTACATGTTCCTTAATTAATCAAGCCTGTACCATCACATTGTATCATATTCACAGTTCAAGATATTAAGATATATACATTTTGAATACTATTATTCTGCTTACCATATCTTCAAAGTAAATATTACAAGAAAATATACCATTGGATGCCTCAAATAAGAAAGCTTAAAGTTATAACTTAATATTATAGAGTAGACTTAACCATGAAAAATAAGGATGTTTTCGGCTTTTGATCAAACGCATACATAGAGAAAAGAAAGCCTCTTCAATAAATGATGCTGGGTAAATTGGAAAGCCATATGCAAAAAAAAAAAGAAACTAGACTGCTACCTGTCACTATACACCAAAGTTAACTCAAAATGGATCAAAGTCCTAAATATAAGACATAAAACAATAAATCGTATAGAAGAAAACATATATACCGAATTTATGGATGCTGGTCTTAGAGAGGATTTTATGAATTTGACCTCAAAGGCAAGGGAAGGAAAAGCAAAAATAAATGAATGCGACTATATCAAATTAAAAGGCTTCTGCACAGCAAAATAAATGATCAGCATACAAAGCAGCAGCCAACTGAATGGGAGAAGATATTTGCAAATACCTCTGGTAAGTAGCTAATATTGAAAATATATAAAGAACTCATAGAACTTAACAACAACAACAAAACCAATCCATTCAATTAAAAAAAATAAGCAGAGAACCTAAACAGACACTTCTCACAAGAAAACATAGAAACAGCTAGCAAATATATGAAAAGATGCTCAACTTCACTAGCTATAAAGAAATGCAAATAGAAGCCACGATGAGATACCACCTCACATATGTTAGAATGGTTATTATCAACAAGACAAGACAAGTGTTAGAGAGGTTGTGGAGAAAAAGGAACCCTCATACACTGCTGGTGGAATGAAAATTGGTACAGCCACTATGGAAAACAGTATGGAGGTTCTTCAAAAAATTAAGAAAGAATTACCATAAGACCTAGTAACACCTCTTTGGGTGTTGCCCCAAAAATCTGAAAACATTTATCAGTAAAGATAAATGTACATTGAAGCATTATTCACAGTAGCCAAGATATGGAAACAAACAAAGTATTATTTGACAGATGATTGGATAAAGATGTGGTACATATGTACAATGGATTATTACTCAGCCATAAGAAAAAATGAAATACTGAAATTTGTGACAACATGGATGGATCTTGAGAGTATTGTACTAAGAGAAATAAGTCAGACAGAAAAAGTTGAGAACCATATGTGGGTGAAAACTCATATGTGGGATATAAAATTGAAAGAAACAAACAAGACAAATAAACAAAAATCATAGACACAGACAACAGTTTCGTGGTTACCAAAGGTTAAGGGGAGGAGATAGAAGAGGATTGAAGGGAGTCAAATATATGGTGAGAGAAAGCGATTTGATTTTGGGTGATTAACACACAATGCAATATGTTGATGATGTATTATAGAGGTGTACACTTGAAACCTGTATAGTTTTACTAACTAATGTCACACCAATAAACTTAATTAAAATATTCAATTTTCAAAACAAGAAAAAGAAAGTTATTTTTAATGATAAAACAATCTATTTATGAAAAATACATATTCTAGATAAATATGCGGCCAATTATAGATCATTTCCAAACACATGCAACATGTGCTGACCAAAAAAAAAAAATATTGGAAAGAAGGCAATTACAAATTATACTTGGAGACCTCAATATTATACAATAATTGGTATTACAATTAAACAAATTAAAATTATAAGGTAATTAAATATATGGTTAATTTTTTTTTTTTTTTTAGCTGAGCAATCTTGCCACCTGTTGGCAGCTTAGCAGCAGTCTCAGCTTGGGCTGGGCATTGAACTGCTGTTGCTCAGAGCTACGCTCACACTCTTGAGCGAGCTCTTAACCAACTGAGCCACTTGGCTGGCCCCAATATATGGTTAATTTATATTTGCAATTATTTAACATTTCTAATTAATTGAACAGCAATATCTTAAAATATTAATTAATATTTATAGGACATTCAAAAAAATCAAGATCAAATGGGAAGGTTATTAAGAATTTCTAGGCTTGGCAACATAACACATTAAAAGTATATATTACTGGGATCCGGTCAAGATGGCGAAGTACGTCAACACTGTGCTTATCCCCTCTCACAGCCACATCAAAATTATGCCTAAATTACAGAACAGCCATCATTGAGAATAGCCTGAAGTCTAGCTGAATGGAGCCCTACAACTAAGGACATACAGAAGAAGTCACCTGGAGACTGGGTAGGAGGGGCAGAGACATGGAATGGGCTGGTCCCACATGCTCATGTGACTATTAAAAATAGGGGGATTATCTTGGCTGCAGAGGTCCCCCCAGACGAGCAAGGGGTCCCTGCCACACACCAACCTCCCCATCCCGGGTTTCAGCGCCGGGGAGAGAAGTAACCATAACTACTGGTTATGAAAAACAGCAGAGATTGTGGCTGAGTGAGACTAGGATGAATGCAGTCCCAGGTGCTCCTCTTAAAGGGCCCGCACATGTACTGTCTTACTGACAAACTCATTTGTTTTGAGCTCCAGCACTGGGGCAGAAGCTCCAAATGCACCAATGACATATGGGGAGGAACTGAATTGTCTGACTACAGAAAAAGGGCTGGAGGTGCAGCTTTCTCCCCGATGGAAGAACTAGCGGAAGCCATTGTTTCTTTGTTGAGCCCTCCCCCTTCCTGGTGTGCAGACATAGGCAGTCACCATATCTGAGTCTCTATCAACCTGGCTAACACCACTGGTTTGCCCTGATTCCAAGACCCTGCCCCACTCAACTTTCAGTCTGACCCAAAAAACACCCAGTGGCTTTTCTCTACAAATGGCTTCTCTTGGCTCATGCTGCAGACTTTCCTAAAATTCCTCAAAGGTTCGTAAAACCGAAACAAGCAGCATCTGGATTCAGCATGTCCCATATCTCTAGCTAAGCAGCCCTAAACCTGGCACTAGCAACAGACATCCATGGTTCACGGCTTAGCCTCTGGAGGCACCTTCATTTAAGCCCAGTACATGTGGCAGACATCTGCAGATTGCTTTGTGGTTCATGTCATGTGGCCTCAGGCAAGGCATAGATGGTGGCTGAAATTGGCCTGTGGTGGTGGGGCCCTCCCAGGAGGCCCTGGGTCTGGCACACCCAGTAGCCAGCTTCAGACCCAGCCAGAGCATCACCTGGCTGCCTTAGGGATGACATGCCCAAAGGACACATTGGGCAGGCATCAGAGCCCTGCTAAAGCAAATCCTGCTCCATAGAGTCAGCCCCTGCACAACAGCCCCTCCACTGTACTCACAGCCAGTTCTCACAACCAATTAGCCCAAGGGGAAATCCCTTCCACTGATGTGACAACAGCAACCAAGGCTCAAGTACAGTAGGAGTGCACATACAACCCACACAGGGACACACCTGGAGTACCCAGCTTAGGGGACCAGGAAGACTGTGCTGTTGAGCCCCACAGCAAACATACTACATAAGATCACTCTACAAAGACAGGGAGACATAACAACAAACACAGATAGGCAGCCCAAATGGGGAGATAAATTGCCAGAAGCTATATGTGACACGGAGCCTTTCCATTGTGATCAACAAATATGGTAAATGCTGCTGCCATCCAGTGGAAAGGCAGGGATCTTCAATATGGGAAGCAGTGCATGGAACCTTAGTAATAGTGTGTGACAAGTTTCAACTTGTTCTATGCAATCAGTCGGGTGTGAGCTATGGTTGAGAGTAGGTATGCTTTAAAGTGTGCCATAAATCATCTGCCATCATGACAATGTTGGTAAACATTGCTTCTGGTAAAATAAAAATGTTACAGTGTGTCCTCATCCACTTTATTCACCAGATTTGGGACCATGTGACTTCTGACTCTTCCTCAAAGTCAAAATGATTCTATGTCCTTTTTTATGCTTGCAATCACTTTGCTGAAGTTCTCACTAAGTTCCTTGAGTATTCTTATAACCATTGTTTTGAACTGGGTATGTAGGTTGTTTGCCTCCATTTTGTTTAGTTCTTTTTCTGGAGTTTTCTTCTGTTCCTTCCATTGGGACTTTTTTTTGGTTTCCTCATTTTGGCTGCCTCTCTGTGTTTGTTTCTATGTATTAGGTATGGCTGCTCTGGCTCCCTGTCTTGCCGGGTGGTCTTATGTAGTACGGGGTCCTGTGGGGCCCAGTGGCACAGTCTCCCTGGTCACCTAACTACCTAACTGCCATTAATGATAACTAAATCACTTACTTTGCTCAGTCCCTTAGATACATATATCATCTTACATCAATATGTGCTTCTCTCTTCCCTGATGCCAATTCTACCAGCTTCAGCCACTGAAGAGCTCCACAGACTTCCTTTGAATGAATGTTGTAAAGTCAGATCAAGTTCTATTAGGTTTCCCTTGCCCTCTTTTTTGAAAGCTTAGCTGGATGTGATAGGGTAAGTGCTCATTGGTCTTCAATTATCTACTGATTTTGTGTTTTCTGAACTCTACAGTATATGACTGAAAAGGTAGAAATACTGTATAACATTGAGAAAGTTAATTAACCTCTTTGTGCCTCAGTTTCCTCATATGTAAATTGGGAATAGTAATAGCATTTACTTCTTAGGTTTGTTTTAAGTAATAAATAAATTCACAAGTACAGCATTTAAAAGGATCTAGAATCTAGTAAGCACTATGGAAGTGTAAGTAATTGTTATTTTGACCCACTGTAGTGTACTTCCTAAGATGTCCTCTTTTGCAATTGCAGCCATCTGTCTCCATACAATGTGTGTGTGTTAAAACCACAAGATACAAACAGAAAAGATCCTCTTTTCAATAACTTATTTATTTGAGAATGGGCTTCTCAACCCTGCCCAAATAAAGAAAGACATTGAAGGCTACTCAAAAATCAATGTGAATGTCAACACACTTAGATAAATGGCCAACCTGCCTTGTGATAAGCACAATGAACAAATCAATAAAACCCATTAGAAGGTACTTTAGAATAATAAATTATAAAGAGTTAAATAATATGTCAGCAATGCTTTGGCTCTGAGACCTTTAATTGAAGGTTTCAGAATTGGAAACCACTTAGATAGTCCCTGTATAATTTAAGCCAAGGTGTAAGATATGAGTCATTTTTTTAAATGATCAAAACTTCTCAATGCGAACAAAGCACATTGGTCAATTTATGTGCAGTTGTTCCTGGCTGTAAACTCCCCTGAACATACAGCCGAAGCACTCTCGTCTCTGCTAGTGTAGTCTCCTTCTACCCACTCCCTGTTTATTATCACAAATGAGAACACACTAAGCCATAATTACTGCACAGGCATAAATGACATAGAAACTTGTCTTGACCTAGTGGTTGAGGAAAGGTAAATATTTTATTTTAGAATATGTATTTACTCCTACTTATTTTCCCATAACTATTATTGTTAGTGTGCTATGGTAAAAAACCTACCTGAGTTTTGGGGTCAACAGAGGGCCAGCTACAATTTTCACTAATTGGAAAGAACCTCACATTCACACTTAACTTGTTAGAACCTCCAGGGGAAGTTACATTTCAACAGCCTAAGTCTTAAGTCACAGAAATGAATCTATAATGTTACAAACTGAGGCATCAAAGAGCAAGTCAAGGAAAAACTGGCGCCCTAGAAGCCCTGGTCCCTTTCCCCTGAAACCATATTTCTATTCACGTAGAACTTCTCTTCTCTTAATAAAGGTAGAATCACCCTAGGTTTTGAATGAAAATGTCAATCTGTGCAGAGCTTTCTGGAATTTTGTACCCAATTAAACCATATATTGGGGCCCTGGAGCATAATCACCTACAAATTCCTCAGCTAATGAGTTGCTTGATGGTTTAAGTAAGATTTCCTCCTCAAAAACAATGCTTTCTCCAGTTTAAAAGCTTATAAGAAGTCGGTAGAGCACACACACACACACACACACACACACACACACACACACACACGCAAAATTTTTTTTTTTTTTTTAGCTGAGCCATCCTGCCACCTGTTGGCAGCTCAACGGCAACTCAGCTCGGGCTGGCCTCGAACAGCTATTGCTCAGAGCTCAGCTCGCACTCTTTAGCGAGCTCTTAACCAACTGAGCCACTTGGCTGGCCCAACACACTATTTATACTATAAAAGTGTCAGTGTCAAAACAAGTGAGAAAAGTTGATTTGTTCAGTTCAGCAACTGGGTGTTCTCTTCATGGCATTTCCAAATTTACCACACTTTAAAAAGAAATTAATATAGACCTGAGACAAGATTCTCTATTTCATTCATTTCATTGGAGAACCTGACTTTTCTGACAGTCACGAAGAATATGTCCTTCAAAGGCATCTACAAAAATGGTCAGATTCTGCTTACTGATATAAATTTATTTATGATCCACAGGAAGCAGGTATAGGATGCAGAAATTGTTCCTCAGGTTTTATGTATGTGAGGGTACAACAAATCGTTACTGATATATCACTGGGACAAACCAGAGTGGAGTGTGGAGAGAGAGAGAGAGACAGAGAAATGGAGAGAGAGAGAGAGAGAGAGAGAGAGAGAGAGAGAGAGAGAGAGAGAGAGAGAGGAGAGAAGTGGAGAAAAAATGTGGGAGAGAGAAAAAGGATAGAAATAAAAAGAGAACATAGAATATACAGGAAAAAGACTAGAAAAAAAAAACTTTTATCAAATTATTAATTTAAGCTTTTGCTAACCTAGGAATTTTAATATATTTGTTCAGGAAACATTCATCGTATATTGAGCCTTGAATAATAGTTGTTTAATAAATGTTTACAAATGTACCGTCCCAACACACAATCATAGGAAATTATCTCTTCTATCTCAGCTTTTCTATAAACCAATTATTTAGTCTTGCTATTTTTTGCCATAACTAATGATATATGAGAATCTGTTTATAGGACTAATGATTCACTATAACCATAGAGAAAAATATGTGACCAAAGGAAAATTTTCTACCACAGCTAGAAATATATAGACATTTACATAGATTCAGGTTTACAGATAAGTTTTGTCTTATCTGCTAACTCTCAATAATAGGTAGTTGCTGCCTGGCTGTTGGGTTGAGAAGGAGACTGAGGTCAAAAACAGGCACCGCCAAAATGAATGACAAGTCTTCCATAAGCAAAAGAGAGGGAATTGTATTATATGCTCTAGGTATTTGTGGTCTGTTCTAGCACTGCACTGTCCAAAAAAGTAGCCATTAACCACCTATGACTATTGGGTACATAAAATATGGTGAGTCCAAATTGAAATGAGGTATATGAGTAAAGTAGTCACTGGATTTCAAAGACTTAGTGCTAAAAATGGGAGGATGGTAGATGAAGGTAAAAGGGATCAAATATATAGTGATGGAAGGAAACCTGACTCTGGGTGGTGATATATACATGATGTATTACAGATTGTACACCTGAAACCTATGTAACTTTCCTAACCATTTTCACCCCAATAAACTTTAATTTTTTTAAAAAAATATAAAAAATGTGGCTATTAGAAATTTTAAAATCGCATATATCACTCACATTAAATTTTGACGGGGAGGGTGGGTATTGAAAAATCAACTCAAATGGTGGTCTTGATGATCATAAAAATCATGTAATGCCAACATCCTTTCACTTCTTTAATATTAATCCACTCTATAAGACAAATACTTTGACTTTTTTATGCTAAAGAAATCTGAGTATAGAGTGTAAAAAAAGGTAATAATAGCTATGATGTATGATGTACTATAAAGTAGACACTATAATCCCATTTATAGATGAGGAAACTGGGGCTTAGCATGCTTAAATAACTCGTCAAAGTTTACAGTCTGATAAGCAGTGAAGAAATGATTTAAATTCTGGTAGTTTGACATAACTTACTATTCTGTTCTCCCTGTTAGGCTCATAAAACTGTGTACAGCATTCTGGATTATAGTTGACTCCAGAGAATTCTTAATTAAGCATCTCAATGGTACAACTCAAGTAAATCATAATTCCCATCTTGTGGTATATGATTTGTAAAGGACTTTAAGACATCATCTAAATGACTTTCTCTCAAAGAACTGTAAGAAATAAACTTCTTTTGTTTATGAGCCACCCACTGCGTGATTCTTTGTTATAGCAGTCTAAACTGACTAAAACAATCACTAATGAGTCTGGGTGAGTGTGGGCCTCTGTGTGTGTGCCACTATATGAGAGTAAGTGTCATAGATGTAGTTACTATCTCATGTGTTCAAACTTGCTTAGGATTAAATGTAATAAATTAAATGTAATTTATGCCATAGCTGAAATAATTTAAACTTTTATTTTAATTTTTCTCCCCTAAAACTCATCCCTAACTTTCCTCATAAAGCATATTTCACTGATCATAATTTCTTAATAAGGAAATTAAAACTTAGTATATGTGCTGCCAAAGTGAGCATGGAAATTAAAACTTATAAGCATCAATTATTTAACTGCATTTACATATAGGTAAGCCTTCAGGGTCATTGAAATATATTAACATTAGTATGACTGGGGAGGAGACAACTATCTTTGACTAAAGGCAATGGGGGTTCAGCCAACAGAATAGGCTAACTTTTTAGCTTCTCTTAATGTTATATTATCACTCCCAAAATTCTCTTCTCATCTCTCTCTCTCTTACACACACACACACACACACACACACACACACACACACACACACACCCTGATAATAATTCACTTTGGATATCTTCCTTTTTATCCTTGCCTTGGGCTTATTTAGAGACGTTATACATGTGGAGTAGAGCCCATGAGTCAGTCCTTTTTAGGTAATAGTATATGTGTGTAAAAGTTACAGTGGTTTAAATCCTAAAATAAGTTGTGTTACATTCACTCCACTCATTCTGACATAATTATGTGTGAATCAAATGGGAGTAGTCTTTCCAAATCTCTTATTTACTGCAGATTTATTCTCTACAACAAAATATTGTCCAATATAAAATCTGTCTATCTCAATCTTCTTCAACTCACATATTAATTTGAGGTAGGGGAATAAGGCCCCAATGTCTTAATTTCTAGGTGTGTCTCAACGAAGGACACGTAAACATGGATGATCTCTACTTCGCAGAAGTGGCCTAGGCCATCACTGTGGAGTAGACCCTCTTCTAAGGGTCTAATCAGACTCTCCCTCCAGAACATTCATAGAGTTGGTGAGATATCACTGCAGTAGAGTAAATGTCATAGAGCTATGAAAGTTCAGGGATTTTATACTTGGGAAGCTTGAATATGTTGATTTTAGATTGGTATGGTTTGGTACTGATAAGGTGCTACGGCTGCAGTTGGGAGTTAGACTCAAAAGTCTTACAGACAAACACTCTAAAGTATCAGAAATGTATTATTGTCCCTTCTCCACCAAAAGTCCTATTCTAGTTGATTCTTCTCGCTTTTCTCTTTATATTTTGCTATCTGTATTATATTTTTCTCACCGTTTTCAATAGATTTCACCATATTATTTCAACCCTTTGCTCCCTTAAAAATCTCTAATTTTTCTTATACCATTTTCCTTTACCCTATATAATTGTCACTTAAGTTACACCTGAAATATTGTAAAACAAAGCAAACAAAACAGATAGTAAGGCCTACTAAACTTATAATACCAATAGATTGTACAAAACTAAATTAGTTAATTCCCCTGTGTGTTTGAAATGTGGAGATGGCTCTATTCCTTATTGATATCTAATTTCCTCAATCCTCATTGCTAAAGAAATTTTTGTTTATTTCTGAATGTACAGACACTTAAATGTGACTACCTAAACTTCAGTGTCTTCTGTAACTACATTGTTTGAGAGTTTCATTGTGGAAAAACTAATCTCACTCACCAGGGAACTAAACTATGTTGGGATCCAGTTTGACATTTTATGGAGTTTATCTATCTGGAGTTGACAGTTGTCCATATTGTATAGTTTAAGAAATACAAGGAAGAATTCCTCAATAGAAAAAAAAAAGGGCCAAATCTTTCCCATAATCTGAGTAATTACACCATAAGTGATTCTTAATTTTGTATTAAATATTGCCTTTTGTAGGCTCTTTGATCATAAAAAATAATCAGTTATCAATTTGTATGAGTTTATTGCTTTCTGCAGAATAAAAAGATTCTAAAATTGATGAAAATACTGCTTCATACCTGGGAAAGAAAGAAATGGGTCCAATTTGAGGACTAGCAAGGGGTTCCTGATCATTTAACTCTGTCTTCTCCATTTTACAGACAAGGCAAATAAGGATGAGTAAGGAACTGGGGGTGTCAAAAAAATGTATACAACTGGATACTTTGGTCAGTGTTGCTCAAGCAGTAGTTTGCCATAATCAGAAGTGTCTGAATGCTGATGGTAACCACTTTGAGCACCTCTTGTAATTGCAGAAGTCAAACATGACTTGTATTCATGTTTTGTTATTGGTATATATTGAGTATTACAATTTTGATAGTTTTTCCTTTCTTAAAATATATATACATTTTCTTTGGCACCCTCTGTATTTGCCCCACTACATAAGCTGATACATTGCTAGTTTGGGGGAAGTGTCTGGTTCTTTACCACCCCAAATCCTAAAATAGATTGTCCAAAGTAGCAACTTTAGTATAAGGACATGGTTCACCTTTATCCACCAGGGCCAGTATTTCTAAAATATCAAATTACAATTACTTGAGAAAAATGCATCACTTTATGTTCTTGGCAGTAATTTCTATTGATCAGGTATTTCTGATCAATTACCACTTTAAATTGATTGATTTATACCTAACCTATGGCTCCCACCACCTGCTATTTTTCCTTTTAGATGACTGCTTTTATCTTCACAACACCATTATCTAATGTTAAATTCCTTGATAAATATAAAACAGTTACTGCCCATTGCCTACAATCTTGCCAGCTTGTGCCCTAGCACTTGAACTGCTGTGTCTGATTTCTCCAACTTCTTTCTTCACTGCTGGGGCTGAGACAGTAATTGAGGGAGGGAGTGTATACTGCTTCATGAGGTTTCTCTTACTTTCCACAGGGGCAGATAAAATTCTGTGTTCAGTGCAGCCCAGGCAGAATAGAAACTCAGCACAGAGTAGTAGAAAAACAAGTCTCCTTGACACAATTAGTTGGAGTGGAAATTTGGGGCATATCAGTTCCCAGGGTATCTTAGTCTTCTTGGGCTGCTAAAATAAAATACCATAAACTAATTGGGTGGCTTAAACAAAGACATTTATTTCTCACAGTTCTTGTGGTTGGGGAGTCCAAGATCAAGATGGCAATAGATTTGGATCTTGATGAAGGCCAGACTCCAGGTTTGCAGATAATCACATTTTCATGGTATCCTCACAGGGTAGGAAGAGAGAAACAGATGGGAAGAGGGAGAGGGAAAGAGAGAAGGGTGAGAGGAGAGGGGAGAGGTGAAAAAGTAGAGGAGAGAGAGAAAGAAAAAGAGAGGGAGAGGGAGGGGGGAGAGAGGGAGGGAGGGGGAGCGAAGGAGGAGAGAGAGTGGGGGGGGGAGAGAGAGAGAGAGAGAGAGAGAGAGAGAGAGAGAGAGAGAAACACTTTGGTCTCCTTCTCTTATAAGGACAAAAACCCATCTCAGGGACCTCACCCCCATGACCTCACCTAAATCTAATACTTCCCAAAGCCCCCACCTCTAGATACTGTCACAATGGAGGTTAAAGCCTCAACATATAATTTTTGGGTGACAAACATTTAGTCTATAACACAAAGGTCTTCCTACAACAGTGAGGAAATCCTTATGGTACCATACCACAGTGACATATGGAACATATGTTTCTGTTGAGATTCAAAGACAATTGGAATGATATTGCAAAGGAAATTTAAGAACTTATGCCCATCAACCACCTATTCACATTGAGGCTGAGGGTATAAAAAAGTTGAAAGTTGACTTTCACATCCCTGTGACAATACTGTAGTTACCTATTTATGCTGTCTAATCCTTTCCCCTTCTCCCTCATCCCCACCCCCCTCCCAACTAGCAACGCTGTTTTTCCTCTATATCTATGAGACTGTTTCTGTTTCTTATGCTCATTCATTCAGTTTTTCAAATTCCACATATAAGTGAGATCATGTGGTATTTGTCTTTCTCTGACTGACTTATTTCACTCAACATAATAGTCTCTAGGTCCATCCATATTGGGGGGAGGAGTAGGAGGGGAGAATCGGGGGAGGGGGGTTGTCACTTTGAGGGGTAAAAAGTATAACTATTGCAGTTTGTTGTACACCTGAAGCTAATTAAAAGTATATATAAATTTAAAAAAAAAAGTTGAAAGTTGAAAATTTGGAGTGAACTTACCCTGCCTTCCTCACTTGAAACTTATGGAAAGAGAATTTTAAGCCACCATTGTGATTAGAGATGCATTTAACCATTTCAAGAAACCAGCAATACTATAAAGGAATATTTTTTCTGAAGAATGTGCAAAAGTACCAGGTGGAGGTGCGGATGGGGGTGAGGGGAGATTCAATTTAAATGTCTACAAAATCCAGACAGAACTCCAAAGCAAGATTACTAAAACCAATTTATTAAAAACTTTTTGAAGGAAGAATATTCCTGCTCCTTGAAGAGGTCATAGCCATAGTTAGCAAAATGTGGACGTTAGATGAGAAGTATTGGGTGAGAAAAGTAAGAAGCTAATCTCTTGACCCTTTGCTGAACTGAAGTTTCCCTTTAGCATTAGACTTTAATTGGGATATTGGCGAAGTTTCAACTCTAAACCACAGTACCACTTTGGATTCTTCTGAGAAGATATTTTATTTATTGATTTAAGACTGATTTGTATCTTAAAGTGACTGTGAAACTTTTATTACCTAAGGATAAGTGGAAAACAGATGGCATCTGAATAAGATAAACTTGCTCTTCCTCTTGTGTTTCTCCTTCACTCTTCACTACTGCCACACTCACAACAATTCAGTCATCAGATATTTGGAGGTTTTTCCCACACTAAGCAACTCTGTGATACCAGCTGGGTGTCCTACAATTTAACTCAATTCTGACACTATCTACCGGGAGATAGTGTCAGATTTCACAGGATAAAGGCTCAATCTCATAGCATGGCCCCCCTTTCAGATGCCAACTGCAAGTCCAGGCTGTTACCTCTGCTTCTCAACAATTGGCTATACATTAGAGGTTCTCACAATCCCTTCCTCAGTTTGATTAATTTGCTAGAGTGGCTCACAGAACTCAGAAAAACAGTTTACTTACTCCTTACCAGTTTATTATAAAAGGATATGATACAGGATGGACATCCAGATGCATCTCACATACTTTGTGAGAAGGGTCACAGCCTCCATGCCCTTTCTGGGTGTGTTATAATCCCAGAATTTCCATGAGTTTGCAATCCTGGAAGCTCTCTGAACCACATACTTTGTAACTTTTATGAGCAATCATCAACAACATTTCTAGTCCCTCTCCCCTCCTGAAGGGTAATGGGTGGGACTGAATGCTTCTAGTCATGGCTTGGTCTTTCTGGTGCCCGGCTAGCATCCAGGAGTCCTCCACAAGTCACCTCATTAGAACAAAAACAATCCTATCTCCTAGGAAATTTCAGTGGGTTTAGGTACCAGGGCTAAAGACCAAATATTAAAGCAAAAGATGATCCTATTGCTCTTATCATTTAGGAAATTACCAAGGTTTTAGGAACTCTGTGCCAGGAACCAGAGGTAGAGACTAATACATATTTTCTATTAAGTCACAGCATTTTACCAAGTTTTCACCTAGGGAATGAGAAAAATCTAGTGCTACTGACTGAATTCAAAAAACAAGACCTAGATACTGTGTGTGCTTATTGCACCTGAGGTGTTATTGATCCTTGACCCTGTTAAGGGACTGGGTTAAGAAATATATGTGTGCATACTAAACTGTGTATGTACACATATCTATAAATATTTCTCTAAGTAAAGTTAAACCTAAGTTTATACTGATGTCTCCAACTCTAATTCAATACCACATGAGTCATTCTAGACTTCTTATCTTGCTAATTTGCAAGCTCTCTCTAACAAGGAGAAACCTGGACCTGACCCTCTGTCATCCATTTTGTTTAATTATCAATTCCAGTATAAACACATAGTGGTTTAATATTTAGTAACCCATAAACTTGTGGAAAACACCTTTATGGACTAAAGTGCTTATGTATAAAGGTATTATGTATAATACCTTTTGCTTTCAGTCTCATTGTCTAAATTTATTTCCAAAATTGTGTAGGTGGGCAACTTTTTCCCTGCCTTCCCTCAGTGAGATTATTTCATATACTTGTCATATGGTTTGAATGTTGCCACGGACTTTCTGAAGTCAGTTGAAATCATATCACTGGTATGTTGCACTTTTATATCTCATACAACTGCCTAACATACATTCGTGTACTACCTCATTTTTCAGATCAATATCTTAACCATAATATTATGCACAGGAAATTTTTGTATTATTTTTACCTGAGATTCCTTCAAAATTCAGATTTCTTTCTTCTTTAACGCAGGGATTAATTGATTATTATTATGTAATACATGCTTCACACCTCATTTACCACAAAATATTAAACTTTAATTATTAACATAAGATTCTGAAATATTTAGCATATTTCATTTAATGAACATCCTTTAATTGTGTTAATACTTCATTAATTTCACATTACTGATTTTTGTCCTCCTTCTCATGATCATATTGTATTCTGTTTCTCAAGATTGCCTGTACATATTTATATTTGTTACTAGTCTCTGTACCAAAATGTTTACTTTTTGCCATGGTCACCTCATGGAAATATCTGTCCTTTTCATTCAGGAATGACTTAATGAAGATTTGGGAAATACTGGTTCCTGAATCATTTGCATATTTTCAAAAGATGCATTTTGTATTAGGAGCCTCACAGCTCCATACTTCTGCCAGATAACACTGAGAGCTCTGAGGTCAACGTGCTTGTGCTTCAGCTCCCTAGAGATCCATTTCCCATCGGACATAATCCCATCTGTCACTTACTGTTCTACGACAGAATGCCTACTCTTGTTTAAAGGAATGTATTTAGTCTGTAGTGGAGATCATTGTTCTATTATTAAATGCAGTTGGGATGTTGTCCTGAGCAGTAAGTAGCTCACCTAGAATGACTCCTGTGGAGTGCTTGCTTTAGCTCAGTGTCTGGAAATCCTGTTTAAAATGATCAGGAGGCTATCATCTTTCAGAATATGTCAGGGTTTACTTTCCTGTTTGCATACTACCACCTATGCTGACATTTTGGTTCACTTGGCTAACTAAAGAACATTTTGACAAATTACCATAAAATTATCACCTTAAATTATTAAGAACAAATACTCATATGTAAATATCCAAATATATCTTACACAATTAGGTATTATTATTAAAGAAAACCAGCATAAATGCTTCATTTTGAAATCTATGCTTAACATACGGTGAAGGATATGGGTAGTTCAGGAAAAGAAAAATAGGCTGAGTAAAATGAAAAAAGAAGGAGAAAGTAAAGCATTTTATAAAGATAAACAGAAAGACTAATATGGCTGGAGTGAAGAATCCATACAAGAAGAAATAATAGCTTAAGAAAAGTGTTGTTATTTCTTTTCAACAAATCTGAATATCTTTTCTTTCTTTTCTTTTTTTTAAATTATTATTTTTTTAGTAGTAGTAGCAGTTACTGATGTACAAAACTATACAATAGTTATCTTTTTCATCCCTTACAAAGTGACTACCCCCTCTCCCCTCCCCTGTTCCCCCACTCCCGATATCATAACGTATCTATTACAAAGACGTCAGTACTATTTTAGTCTCTATGGGACAGAAGTAATCCTGAGACTGCTATGGATCCTCTGCTTAAATTCAGCACTCTTCTCTTCAATAATTCTGGATACTACCTATTATAGCTTCACTTTCTAAACAGTGTTTTCAGTTTCCTAATCTGAGTTGATGCTTACAACTGTTAGAAAATAGGTTTAGAGGAAAATTTTATTCTCAATTTGCAGACGAGGGGTGTGATATAGAGTCTGTCTTGTGAGAATTGAATCCTAAAGAAATGACCCTTTCCGCCAGGATGGCCAAAACTCTCAGTGGGGATTCTTGAGTAACTGCTCCTCTTCTTTCACTATTTTTTTCCAGAATATATTCTCATGACCCCAAAGAATATTCTCGGACATTTTCTTTTGTGATAAAATTAGTCCTAATAGTCTATTGCTCTCGATGTTTGTGACCATTCTGCCTCCTCAGACAATTATGACATAGAATTTCATTGTAAATAATTTTCAGTAACACTGGAAAAATTCATCTCTTTTAAAAAGATATATTGTCATGCAGGCTCAAGTTCATAATTATTGAGCATTCAACATGTGCCAGGCCTCTATACTATGTTTTATAACAACCTATCCTGTGCTCCTTACTTCTCTACACAGTTTGTTGGAATTCCACAATTTCTTTCTCATTACTTCAGTTTAAGGTTTAGGTCAGTGTTTGTAATAAAATGGTAATATTACTGGGAAAGTTAACCTATTAAACACTACCAGTCATTTAAACATTTTCTGATCCTATCTTGAAAACAGGAGAGTATATCCTAATCTAACCTGAGTCATTCATGACCATTCTGGCCCTAGTCTGTTAGAGGAAAGTCAGGGTGATGTGAATGCATGATTGCTTAGAAATGCCAGCCTGCTCCCTCCTCTCCACAGCTTGTTCCAGCTGAAGCTCAATTAAATTCAACAGTTCACAGGTGTTCAGAGAAATGCTTTCAACATAAAACCTCAGTTGTCTTTAGGGTTCTTCACTTTTTTCTGTGCTCTTTGAATTTGAAATATTCTTCTAACAAGCCACACTTACAATAAAGAAAAAAATACAAGGAATGATTATGAGGATGCAAATAATTATAAAATACTGTCAACAATCAAAAGGAAAGATTCTTTCAGCACCAGATAGAATCCCAGTACATTTAAATCAAATCAGAAAAACACATTTTTTTGAATGAAGTGGATGGAGGTTGTGAGAGGAACACCATGGCACTATATTTATGGGGAAGGTAAAAAGAAAATATAATAATTCATATTCATATTTTTGGCATATTTAAATCATTAGCCCACCCACTCCCTCAAACTTCCTGCACTGAATCACTTAGATCAAATCTCAGGCACTCTTACTCTATCATATCTGGCCAGTGAAAGCACCAAGACTCTAGGTAATCTCAGCCTCAATACAGAGAAAGAAAAAGCTGACGGCCAATGAATTTTCCTCCATTTACAATTACAAATACATTAATTTATTCATATGGACTTTGGGATATTACAGATAACTAAGCTCTAAGAAAACAGGACACAAAATCGGTGAACTTTACGTTACACAAGTCTGATCCTTAAGAACATATCCAGTACATGAAGACGTTCTTGCTGAGATCTAAGTTTGGAGGTTCTTTGCTGTACAGGAACTGAAGATATATGAATTTTCCAGGGGCAAAGCAAGATTAAACTCGAGCATTTATAAATTCATTCAGCAAACTTACTGAGTGACTATTCTGTGCTAGACACTATTCTAGAAGCTGGGGTACAGCAATAAACAAAACAAACTAAACACCTTGCCTTAGGGAATCTTATGGCAGGTAATAAACACATAAAACAACTAAATTATCGATTATATTATAAAGCATGTGCATAGGTAAAAAAGAAAAAAGTTACGCAGGAAAGGGGAATCTGTTGTTCAAAAGGAGGGGGAAAGGGTAGGAAATATGGGAGGTAGCAAAAAGCAACTTCACATACTTCATTTATCTCAGAAATCCTTATATTTGTTTGGTGAATCCTGTATTTAATATAGACTATTTGTATTTATTGATATTGGAATTAGAAAATACAATTTTCATTTGGTGGTGATGATGATGATGATGGTAACTAAACTTTCTTGAACATTTATTACATGACAAACACTGTTAAATTACTTTGCATAAATTAATTCATATAATATTCACAAAACTTTATGAGATTCTTAATGTTACCATATCAGCTTTAAAGATCATGAAAATGTGGGTAAGAGAGACAAAATAATTCAAGCAATTCCAGATAGTTATCAAAGCTGAAATTGAATCTGTTTTTAATTCCTAATACAAGCCATTATTAATGTATATCCCATGTCTTTCTTTTTTTTTTTTTTAAAGATTTTATTGGGGAATTGAGGGAGGGGAACAGCATTGGGGAATTGGGGAAGGGAACAGACAAGTTGCTGTCCTTTTGTTCTTCAGTCTAGTTGTGGAGGACGTTGCTTCACTGGCCCATTTTGGTATTATCATTGTGCTCTTCCTGGATGAGGCAGCTCGCTCACTGGCCTCTGGATGGCCTCTCATGGCAGCTCTTGGCAGCTCACACCGGCTGCTGGCCGCTCACGCTGGCTGCCGGCCACTCACTGTAGCCTATGGCAGCCCACTGTAGCAGAGGCTACAGCCTACACTGTCGCCGAAGACTCAGTAGCCCAGCTCCAGGTGAAGCTGTTGTTCACCATCTTAGCTATAGAGGGCAGTGTCACTGGCCCTCATATGTGGGATCCGAACTGGGGCCCTGCTGCTCAGAGCTGGCACCCCAAGCCAGCTCCTAACCAACGTGCCACTGGGCCAGCCCAATCCCATGTCTTTCTTGTCTTTATAAAATATATTCCGAATTCATGTTTATTCATTTTTCAATTTATACTTTTTAAAAAATAGAAAAAAGTTTCTGTATGTTTCATGGATTTTTTAACAACTTTTTTTTTTCCTTTTTTTGTGAGGGCAGTGTCACTGGCCCTCATATGTGGGACCCGAAGTGGGGCCACTGGTTTCCCAAGCCAGGGCTTAACCACCATGCCACTTGGCCGGCCCAACAACTCTTTTTTATTATGGAAATGTTAGATGTATACTCTAGAAAATGTAGGAAAAATGCAAAAGAAAGGTATGTGGGCTCCTGTAGACTTGAAATCACTTTGTATGTTTTCTTTATTAGCTTTTTATACCTACTAATAGATCATGAACATTTCTCCATATCATTAAACACTTTTCAAGGACATATTTATTTAATGAGTGCAGAGCAATTATCCATATGAACCTATCATAATTCATTTAAACCATCTATTATAGTAAGAAATTGAGATAGATTTCCTTTTTTTTCTGTTTACCTAAAGCATAACATTAATCACATTTTCACTGAAAATAAATCATTTTCTTAAGATAAAACCTAAATAAGAAATAGCTACATGAGAAGAATGTATAAGTAGAGGTATTATATTTCACTACCCCACCACACCAGCCCAGAATATTTGAATCATATCATATCCCAAAAGGAGTATATCAGCATGCACATTTCCAATACTCCAGTGAATATTTTGGATATATAAGTACATATACAATATATGTTATTATGTATTTATTCACTTTATAATTTTTTTCTGAAAGTAGCTTACTTATCCAAACATGTTTTGTTTATGGAGAACGTGTAACAGGTCAGGAATTTTTTAAGTGCTTCAAATATATTAATTAATTTTAATTCTCGAAACATGCTTATAAATAAATTAAACATATATTTTTTAGAACTCTGTGGGAAGCTGCATAATGGCTCTCTACTGATATGCATGTCTTAACCTCTGGAACCTATAAATATGTTATTTTACATGGCAAAAGGGACTTTGCAGATGTGTTTAAGTGAAGGATCTTGATATTAGGATATTATCCTGTATTTTCTAGGTGGGTTCAATGTAATCATGAGGGTCCTTACAAGAAGCGGGCAGCAAGGTCAGATGAGAGAAAACAATATGAAGGTAGAAGCAAAAGTTAAAGTGACATGGACCACGAGCCAAGGAATGCTGACAGTCTCCAGAAGGTGGGAAAGGCAAGGAAACAGATTCTTCACTGGAGTTCCCAGAAGGAACACAGCCCTTCCAGCCCTTTTTGGACATCTGACCACCATAGCTGTATGAAAATACATCTGTGCTGTTTTAAGTCACTAATTTTGTGGTAGTTTGTTATAGCCACAATAGGAAACCAATATGGGTTTTAGTACCCAGAAATGGGATGCTGCTGTAACACTATCTAAAAATGTAAAAATGACACTGAAATTGAATAATGCTGGAAGAATTTTGAGGAACATGACTGAAACTGCTTTGATTGTTTTAAACAGGCTGTTAGCATAAATAGGGACATTAATGACTCTACCAGTGAAGATTCAAAAAAGGGATGGGACAGTAGAGAAATTCTGTATTGTCCTAGAGAATACTCAAATGATCACAAAGAGACTGTTGGTAGACATTAAAGGAACTGTTTGTGAGGATTCAGAAGGAAGTGAAGAATATGTTATTGAAAAATGGAGGCACAGAGGTACTTGTTATTTAAAGGTAGAAACTTAGTTAAATTATGTCCTACAGTTAGGTGGAAAGCAAAACTTAAGGCAATGAACTTGGATACTTAGCTGAATTGATTTCCAAGAAAAGTGTTGAGAACATAGCCTACTTTCAAGGCTTCTTGCTTATAGTAAAATGGGATAAACTGAGAGGACAACAATTAAGAAAAAAAGAAAACCCCAAGGCTTGATGATTTGGAAATTATCACTCTATCAAAAGTGCAAAGGATGCTAAAATTAAGAGATACACTGTCAATAGTGCTGCAATAAACATAGGGGTACATGTATTTTTTCAAATTAGTGTTCTAGATTTCTTTGGATAGATACCCAGGAGAAGGTAAAGGGATTAGAAAGTACAAATTAGTAATCAAAATATAGCCACAGGGATATGAAATACAGGTTGGGAGATATAATCAATAATGTTGTAAAGAGTATATAGGATGTCAGATGGGCACTGGACTTATCAGGGAGATCACTTTATAGAGTGTGTAATGTCTGACCACAGCACTGTACACCTGAAGCTGAAGTTGAATATCAACTATAATTAAATATATACTTTTTTAAAAAAGAGAGAGAGAGATACACTGTCAGAAGAGAATGCCCTGGAGCAAAAAACCAAGGGCGAAGTACAAACTTAGCCAGTGTCTTAGAAGGATGAAAAGCTTAAAGTATTCAGTCACACAGAGGGCTCTTTGAAGATATTAGGCTTAAATCCCCTCAGCCATCTCAATAGAAAACAAAAATGTAGATAAAATTATCTAGGAGAGACTTGTCTAGGAGTGTCTTGTTCCTGTGCTGACACTATACATGATATCTCAATCAACAATCAATTAAATAGCTAGTATTTTTGGGATACTTACTTTTTGTTTTTTCCTGCACGATGCCCTTTGAAAGGTAGGAAAGAAAAATAAATTTAACGATTGGTTCCAAAAACAACTAAAAATTATTTGAGGATTTAAACATTTTTAAAAGGTAAGAGGAAAAAAATAGAGAAAATAATAATTAAATGATTCACTCTGTGGTCTAACATTATAGTAGGAGTTGAGCAAAGAGGGAAATATGTAGAGGGCTTGAGTCTTGCAGCAGGAAGGTATAATTTAAACTGGACACATAAGGATGGATGTTCTTTTCGTGTTAAGCAGAGTAGGAGACAGGCAATGAAGAAAAAAGAACATAAGGGTTAAAGGTGTGAATTGGCTTAAAGAAGAGAAAAGACTTAGTTTCGGAATTGGGAGAGGTTATGTTAGATGGGGAATGTATGGTCAGAATATATTGAAAGTTGGGCCGGCTGAGTGGCACATTGGTTAAGAGCTGGCTTGGGATGCCAGGGGCCCCTGTTCAGATCCCACATATGAGGGCCAGTGACATTGCCCTCTACAGCTAACAACAGCTCCACTTGGAGCTGGGCTGTGCGAGCCCCAGCGACGGTGTAGGCTGCAGCCCCTGCTGCAGTGGGCTGCCATAGGCTACAGTGAGTGGCCGGCATGGCTGGCAGCCAGCATGAGCTGCCAATAGCCATGATGAGCGACCATCCAGAGGCCGGGGACTGATCTGCCTCACGCAGGTAGAGCACAATGACGATACCAACATGGGCCAGTGAAACAACGTCCTCTGCAACTAGACTGAAGAACAAAAAGACAGCAACTTGTCTGTTCCCCTTCCCCGATTCCCCAAAGCTGTTCCCCTCCCACAATTCCCCAATAAAATATTTAAAAAAAAAAAAAAATATATATATATATATATATATATATATATATATATACATACATATATATGGTGAAGTTTAATTATTCCTCTTTTATTAGAGGAGTAGTAGGGAATCATTGAATGGATCAACTTACTGGACACTTGAATCAATCGTACTTGTGTTTACTTTGAGATAAAAAGCTTATCTTTTATATTTCACAACCCACCATGTTGAGAAAATGTATATCTGAATTATTAAATTGATAAAAGTATAAACAGAAGTATGTATATTTCATAATCACAAAAACATTTAATTATTTTTATGTGATGCATATTTATATCTGAGTGCATGTGTATTTGGGCACATAAAACATTAACTGTGTAAAAAATCCAAGTCTGTTTATGAAGTAGAGCAAATAATTATATTGAAAATTCTTGTACAGTAAATTAACCATCAAGCCAGTGTCTACCTAGAGATGGAATGTGTCACAATTGTAGGATTTATTTGCTCTGGTTAAGATCCAATTAATTTTGGATCCTATTGTTTTATGTTTTACTTTTTCAACAAATAATGCTTTCCAGAAGATTTATCTTTGTCCAATTATTTTATAATTACTCTGACTTTTGAAAAGAAACAACTGTCTCAGATTCATAGATGTTTTGAAGCATTTGAAACCCAGCTTGCTAAAAAGAGGCAGATAATAAGATCATTAAGCTTTGTTTTCCATTTGAAATAAAAGCATTAGTATTGCTTTAAAAATGTACTAATTAAACTGGCTTCAGATCCTTAAGGAGCTGGAATCTGAATAATCTGATTTCATGGTCTTTGGTTTTCTGCCTTTTAGCCCACATCTGCATAAAATAGAGCAAATCATGTCAAGCTTCATGTACTGCTTTTACCCAATAATGTTAGTCTACTACAACTTCAGCTGTGCTTGAGTCACACATTTGTTACCCCTCTTATTCCCATCTCTCTCCTTCGTACCTTTCACTGTGCCTGGATTTTTGTCTACTTCCTCTCTTCTACTTCATGTTCTTCAACACAAATATATTCCCGAAAGTAACCTTGTGAAACTACTCTTACCTCTTTCTCTGTGCTCCTTAATCTGTATATGGAAAACTCCCGAGGCATATTAACAAATTTGTAAATAGTGAGTTGTGATATCTTTTATGTAGCCTGGGGTTCAAGATTCTCAGAAAGTCCCCTCAATCTGCATACATAATCTTCAAATGAAATGCTATGTAAACAATAAACATATGTAAGAAGCAATACAATGAAATGAAATAAAATGAAAAATTTAAACTATAATAGTCAGAGCTAATTTGTATTCCCCTTTTCCCACCACTATAATCCCATATAATACTGGGTAAAATAAGATAAATTTATTCTTTTAACCAATCTACTTTAAACAAAGACAAGGAAATCTTTAAGTGTTATAATAAACAAGGAAATCAAAGTCAGAGGGATACATACATGTTCAAGGTGTGCTCATTTTTAGGGCTAATGGACTTAAAGGATCTGGATATTTGGGGCTATGGATATATTGCACACATAAATAATCAATTCTTATTCCCAAGGGCGAAAGGAAAAGTAGAACTAAGGCAATCATCATATACTTTGACTCTAAAATTACTCTAAAAAAAGAAAAGAAATAAGAAAAAAAATTACCCTACTCACTGACCAAAATGGTACAAAAGGTATACATCTTATTTCATATAACTATGAAAAAAATATTTTCTATAAAAAAAATCTTAACTACAATTACAAACTTCCTGTAGTCAAGATGGAGTGACAGGACTTAATTTCTCTCTTGTCCCTCACAATGACAAAAACAAGAAAGGCAAAAAATGAGAGAATAGACTTCAGATAATGAACATCAAGCAGCAAATGACAGTAAACACTGAAAGAGACCCAATGAAATGAGCCATTTGATTGCTCTAGCTCACTGGCTCGAGAGACTTTCTAGACTGCAATGCAGAAATAGGAAAACAGTCTCCCTAAGCCAAGAAGACAGATCTGGTTGCCCCAATAGATCACAGTAGTCAAAACTCACAGGAAAGGGTACTAAAGAAGAGAGAGTCGGGGCTTTGGAGATATGCCAAAGGTCCCCTTTGATGCTGAAGCTGAGCATTGATCAGCACATGTATGTTGGGAAGCATGTTAGAAACTACCCAAGATCTGAAAAAGACCAAACCAAAGGGAATAGATAAAAGAATTCCCAGGAATCACACAGAACTAGGAATAATTCATGTTCCCACCAGCTTAAAAAAAAAAAAGGCCTTCTAATTTACTGGGCATTGGGTTAATAGTAAAAAGGGAACTGCCTGAGTAGTAGCACAAAGGCACAACTAGATTAAGGTAGCTCTTGTCCTGTCTAATACAGCTTAAAGATAAAATTTTGAAAAACATTAAGTGATTTCCAAGTAACATAACTGCACCTCAGAACAAAGCTCCGTCATTTTTATAGGAATGTGAAAATATCCAGGACCCAATAGGTAGATTTATACTATCTGACACCTGATCAAATATCACAAGGCATTAAAAAAGGCAGGACAATGTGATCCCTAATGAAGAGATAAATAAATCCTTACAAGATGACATAGGAATGACACAGATTTTATACTTAGTAAAGGAAAAAGGTTAATGAGCATGAAAACACAGCAGAACTAATTACAAGGAAAATGCAAATAAAAACCACAATGAGATACCATCTCACATCTGTCAGAATGGCCATCATCAATAAATCAAAAAACAAGTGTGGGCGAGGATGTCAAGAAAAGGGCACTTTCATGCACTCTTGGTGGGATTGCAAATTGGTGCAGCCACTATGCAAAACAACTTGGAGGTTCTTGCCCAGCAATTTCACTTCTGGGTATGTATCTGAAGAAACCCAAAACACTAATTTGAAAAGATATGTGCACCCCTATGTTCCCAGTAGCACTGTTTGGGTTACATAGCTAATATATGGAAGCAACTAAAATGCCAATTAATAGATGATAGGATAAAGATGTGGTGCATACATACAATGGAATATTACATAAAAAAGAATGAAATTTTACCATTTACAACAACATGGATTGACCTAGAGGATATTATGCTTTGTGAAAATATGTCAGACAGAGAGAGAGACAAATACCATATGATCTCACTATATGTGTAATTTATAGAGCAAAATAAGTAAAAAGAACAACAAAACAGAAACAGACTCATAGATACAGAAAACAAACTGATGGTTACTGGATAGGAGGGAGGTTGTGGTGGAAGAGGGGGGTGCTGGGTGAAAAAGGTGAAGGGATTAAGAAGTACAAATTGGTAGCTACAAAATAGTCATGGGAATGTCAAGTACATTACAGGGAATATAGTCAATAATATCATAATAACTATGTATAGTGCCAGGTGGATACTGTACTTATCAGTGGGATCACTTCATAAATTATATAAATGTCTAACCACTATATTGTATACCTGAAACTGATGGAGAATAATATTGAATACCATCTATAATTGAATAATTAAAAAAAACAATAGTAAAGAAACAGAAAAACACCAAAAATGTGTGTTGTGAGACTCCATTAACAGGCATAATAAGTATGAAATATGTTAGCATATGAAAAGATGTCAAATTTTTATCAAATAAATAAAACAATGAATTAATAAAGGTTATTTCACACATCTAAATATTCAACTGTCACTGTTGAAATTCACTTTTTGGGTTTAAAATTTTACTTTCTTCCTGATGAATATCATAAAAACATGCTTGTAAATGGAAAGATAAAGTATACTTTTTAATAATTTAATCTACATTAATCATATTATCTGTCTGAGCAAAGTACATATATTCAAACAACTATACTTACAGCTATTTTAGTTGAAGACTTTTAATGTATCCCCTTCCTCTAAAATAGATGGGAAAGAAATCCCAACTACACTGGAGAATTGGTATAAATTCTTGACAAGGAATTCATATTGGATAGTAAGATCTTACCTTGAAATTAAGAGAAACAAAAATATGATATAACTGGGTTGCACATTTATTTCCAAAATATTAAATTACCTGATTACTCCAGTCTTCACTGTTTTGTAAGATGTCTAGGCATAAGTTGCCATGATAAATGTTACTAACTATTCCTTTATGGCAAATTGAGTGATAACATCTAGTTTATTCAATAGGTGTCATCAGGAATCAGCCTGTCAGGGTTTGAATCCTGGTTTTACCTAGGCTTGTGTCTTTGGACAAAAATGTTCATCTTTCTGAGCCCCTGTTATTACATCAATAAAATAGAGAGAGAAATAGAAGTTACCTCAAAGGTAGATTAGAAGGATTTTTTTTAAAAATCACAAATGACCCAGAGGAGTCCCTGCTATATGTAAGCACTTAATAAATATTAGTTGTGATTGTTGGCTTCGTGGTAGTAAAGTATGTTTATACCTTGATTCAAGTTCTGAGTCTCTGCTTCTTTCCTGCTGATCACTGGTCTACTAGTCTCATCCAGTTAAATTAGTAACATCAAATAATTAAGATCAAAGGCCAGTATTCCTAATCAAATTTTAGATATGATCACTCAAAAAGTAAACATTCTTGAAACTTTTAAAGAAAATGCAAATATAGGCTCCATGTGTATATTCATTATTAAAACAATATGAGGTTCTCAAAGGTATTGGTACTCTTTTAGCTGAATCTCATCAAAATCAGAAGTTCATTATAATGTTGGTAAATATGAATTAGAAATAGGTGAAAATCAAAAGAAACTTCTGCTCAAGAGCTTCACGAATTTATTTGATCCAGAAGCAGCAGACAGTGCTGCCTTTTTTTAATTAAGAAAATCTAGGTCAACAAATATATTTACACATGTAATTTAATGCAACTTTATCTATTTGGGAATTATATAGTGTGCTCAATACACTTTATTATTATGTAATCCTTTCTAATTACCAACAAGTTTCTTTGGGGATTTTTTGCTGCTTTATGTTCCACATGCCATCGTGGGTAGATATATATCTTGCTGTAAATACTAAATCAATTCTAAAACTGTGTTCTTTGAACTGCTTTCTTTTTAATAAACAGGTAAATTATGTTGGCTATCTGTTTAAAATGCAATAAGCATGGCACTGCAAATTAGTGCAGCCATATGAAAGAGTACAGATTTTTGTCAAAAAATTAAAAATAAAACTGTCTTATGACCGAACAATTCCACTCCTGGCTATTTATCCAAAGAAATCCAAAACACTAATTCTAAAAGATATATGCACCCCTTTGTTTACTGCAGCACTATTCATAATAACCAAGATATGGAAAAAAGCAAAATACCCATCAATAGACAACTGGATAACAAAGAGGTACATTTATACAATGGAGTATTACTCTGCCATAAAAAAGAATTAAATCTTACTATTTGCAACAACATGGATGGACCTAGAGGGTACTACACTAAGTGAAATAAGTCAGATTGAGAAAGACAAATACCATATGATCTCAATTATATATGGAATCTAAAGAACAGAACACACAAACAAACAAAACAAATAGATTCATAGACACAGAGAACAAATTGATGGTTGTTAGAAAGGAGGGTGGTTGGAGGAATAAGTGAGAAAGATGAAGGGATTAGGAAGTACAGATTGGTAGTCACAAAATAGTTACAGGGGTATAAAATACAGTATGGGGAATATAATCAATAATGTTGTAAAGACTATGTGTAATGTCAGATGGGTCCTAGACATTTCAGGGTGAACACTTCATAAATTATATAAATGCCCAACCACTATGCTGTATACCTGAAATTAATATAAAATAATATTAAATGTCACTATAATTTTAAAATATATATATAGTCACAGGATGTAAAGTATAGCATAGTCAGTGGTATTGTAATAGCTATATATGGTGTCAGATGGGTAGTAGCCTTGTTGGAGTTATTACTGTGAGGGGTGTAAATGTCTAATCACTATGTTGTTTGGTACACCAGAAACAAACAACAACAACAAAAACAAACAAACAAAAGCAATGAGCAGACATGACAGAGTAAATGGCATTGGATTCCCCTAGTCTAAACAATTCAACAATTCAAAATACGTGAAAAGATTGTTTTCAGGTAATGTGTACCAGGCAGCACAGCCTATGATCTCTGACCTAAGGCAAGCACATTAAAGGAGCCCTGTTATCCCACTGGTTACTGGCTTAGCATTTTTACCAAGATCATGAAGGAGCAAGTATAGAGGCCTTTCTGAGTTGAGGCAACAGATAATAGAGTTGAGGAATGTTGAAGAGGGTAAATTTTACACGGCAGATTATCAGGGCTTCAGAAATCTGCTTAGAATTCCTCTTGAGTCTATATTTGAATACTGAGGTATACATGTTTGGGGTCAGCTACACAGGGCTGGACAAATAGCAATTACTGGGCAAAGAATTACTACCAGTGAGCAGTAAACTGACCAATTTTCAGAGCTTACTGATTTACATGTCCACTGAGGGCGTGTAACAGTTGGTTGCTGCACATCTTTGACAACATTTGTTATTTTGACAACGTAAAAAAAAAGATATCTGTTTGATGACTGTGATATAGAGATTGTGCAGGCAGCCAAAAGGGGCAAGATCGCATTAAATATCTGAGGCATTCAGTAGCATCTCCAGAAGAGCCATGCCTTAGTAGATGTAATTAAAACAAAAATACTTTAAAAATATTTATTATAAGTATATTTAAGGACTTAATGGAAAACAAGAACATAATGTAGAAATAAATGAAAATTCTTAAAAAGAATCTAATGGAACACCTAGATCAAAAAACAATGCAAAAGTAAAATGAAACAAATTCTCAGAATGAGCTTAGCAGCACATTTGACTCTCAAGAATGAAGATCAGTACACTTGAAGACACAGAAAAAAAAAGTAAAAAATGAAGTACAAGAATTTTAAAAGGCTGGTTTGGGGGGCAAAACAAGGAACAGAATCTTAGCAAAAAGTCGTGATGTAACATTCTTATTTTTGGAATTCCAGTAGAAACAAAAACATGGAAAGGAAGAAGGAAAGACTGAAAACTGTGTAAACACACACATATATATACACACACATATATATATATATATATACACACACACATATATACATTTCCATGAAATATAGTATTTCATATTTAAATGCATTTTTATACAACAAACAGAAAGGAAGGAAGCAATCATGCATAAAACTCCCAAGGAAATTCAGATGAACACTCACATTAGTGTTTGATTTAGAGATAAAGAGAATATTTGTGACCTTGAATACAATTTCAACATAGAGATGAAAACTAAACAGATTAGGATAAAGATATGGAAGAATTAAATTCTTTTTAACTGTGTGTTTATTATATTTTTAGTAAATATAAATATGTACAAAATAATACAATGCATACTCATATAATTAACCTAATTTAATAAGCATTGAACTTTAATAGAATTTGGTAATATTCTCAATTGTTTAGATTTTCCCTCCCTTGCATACCAGGTGTGATTCCTATCACAACTTCTTAACCACTTCTGTGCTTTGGTTTATAGAGGCACATATAATTTAAAAAACAGAGTCTTTTATGCATGCTTTTAAACTGTGTGCAAGGTAAACATCATGTATATATTCTTGTGGGTTTTTTTTTTCCATTGATATATTTTAT
This sequence comes from Aselliscus stoliczkanus, assembly GCA_033961575.1. NCBI lineage: Eukaryota > Metazoa > Chordata > Mammalia > Chiroptera > Hipposideridae > Aselliscus > Aselliscus stoliczkanus. The sequence continues at coordinate 89,325,767 of CM066730.1, forward strand.
TCTCATATACATGAAATGCACCCAAGTTGACATGTGTGTCTCTAGTATGTAGTTTATTGTAATTGTTACTGAATAAATATACCACCATTTTTATCAGTTCTATTTTTTGCTTGATATTTTGTTGTTTCCCCTTTTTTAATATTAAAATGATGTTTTTGTAAATGTCAGTTTACAAGATTTTCTCTAGGCTATACTCTCAAGCACACAATGACAAGTTAATGAACTTAATTGTCAGAACTTGTATGTTTGGATTATTGGGTCCTAGGATATACAATTTTTCACATTTGTTACTACTGTTTGCTATAACTTTCACATTTGCAATTCTTCCTAATTGTAGATCAGATTGTACCAAATAACATTTCTTGTAGTAGAGTATAGTAGTTATGTTATGGCACACCTTTGACAATTCTTGTTATTTTTACAATTTAAAAAAATGCCTATTTGATGGGTATTAAAAAGTATGATTTTATGTTTTCTAATTGACAATTTAATGTTTAATAGTGAGGGCAATAATCATTACCAATATTCATTGACAATTCAGTTACCCTCTTTTGTGGATTATCTGTTACTTTCTTTTGCATGTATTTATATTATTGCTTATAGTTTTTATTTATAATATTATATTACTGCTTGTAGTCTTTATAGTATTACTTGTAGTTTTTTATTTATATATTATGTTTTACATTACAAAAATTGGTTAAATGTAGTATAATTATCTTTTCATGGAATATAGTTGTATTTTAATTTTTCTAATTGTTATTAAGCAAAATGTTATTTGAAATATAGTCAACTTAGCAATACTTTCCTTATAATTTGATATTTTGTGTCAAGAAATTCTTTTATTTCCAGAAGTTATCAATATATTATTGCATGTTTTATTCTAAAAGTTTCAAGTTTTCTTGTCATAGCTAATATTTAATTAATCTATAGTTGAATTGTCTACATGATGTGAGATAAGAATCAATCTATTAATGTATTATTATTATTATTATTATTATTGTATTGTGTTATTGTATTATTATTATCCTAACAGAATTTATTAAATTTTTCATCTTTCAAACACTGGTCTGCAATGTAAGATACAGTACATGAACATTTGTGCCTTTTTCTAAGATCCTCATTCTATTACTTCAGTTCATCTGTTTAGCTGAACATCACTTTTGTTTAGTGGGCCGTTACAAGTTAACCTTTATCTGGGGATATTCATGAGCTACACAAAGAAGATAAATGCAAATCTATGTAAAGACAGATGAATGCTTCTTAATTCTTAAAAGACACCTTTTTGAATCTGTAGCTCATTTCAAGACAGTTGGTGAACGTTGTCTCCCTTTGACAAAATGATGATTTTTTTTTCCATCCCATTTTTTTACTGAGAATTTCACTGTATGGGTTCCAGTTTCAGGATAGGGTGCCAAATCTCCTGCTGCCTGAACTACCACTAAAATATTCTCTCAGTGATCAGTGTCTGCATTGGCTCAAGAATAGCATCAAATCTACTCTGACTTATCACTGGTTTCTAGGTGCCTTTTTTTCTGTGACCTTGAGATGTCTCTTACTTTCTTGAGCAGTAAAGAGTGATTTAAGCAACAACAACAAAAGCAAAGTGAAATCAAATCAACCAAACAAGTTAAAGAACCCAAATGTTTGCTAGAATATATTCAGTATTCATAGGTGTTATATATTGAGAGATTTTTTTTTTTCTCCAGGCCATTTTATACACTGCAATTCCAGAACTCAAAATCCAGACAAGTATTTCCAGGAGTATTGATATAAAAGGTAGCAGAAAAGGAAGCAGTTATTGGGCAGCATTTTCCCCACACAATGCATTTTTATTTTTTATAATGGAGAATAAAGCCCTTCAGGTTAAGATGTGCTCTTTCGTTCCCTACAGTCCCACACTTTTCCCCCGTTTTTATACCCTGCATGCCTCTATAATTTATGTTATCTTTCCAGTGCCTACATGCATTGAACTTTGCAATACCTGATTTAAGCATTTAATTCTCTCTTTTCTGTATTTATCCCTCTCTTAAATTTTAAAAGCTTTTTACCTGATGATGGAAACAGAAGAAAACTTAGAGGAGGGTGAGCTCCTTTCTCTTTGACTTCTTTTATAATAATAACACCTGCCTTAAACAGGTCTCCCTCCCTTTCCCATTTACCCACTTCTGCAAATATTGCCTGAAAACCACTTATATTCAACAGTCTCACAAGCCACGGCTCACTTTAAGCTCGTATCTTCCTGACACTCTTCCTTTATGTTTGTCACACTCTTATAATTTTCTTTGGTTATATGTATCTTTTCTATGCTCTTATAATTAAAAAAGGAAGGAAGGAAGAAAGATAAGTAGGAAAGAGGGCAAGGAGGAAGAGAGGGAGGGAGGGAAGGAGGAAGGACATCTAGAATCTTGCAAAAGGCCTTTGAGCTTGCTTACCATGCATCTTTTTTTTTTTTTTTTTGCTTACTATGCATCTTAGATAGGTCTCATTTAATTTGTTCTTTTTGGTTTTCCATGAGTATGTGACCATAATTTTATTTTTGAGGTGCTAATTAATGTTGAATCATATTCTTAACTAAGAATTCTGGTCATTGGATCATAGCTACACTTTATATGTATAATTTTCTCTCCAAAAGTTTATGAGAATTACCAAACTATGCTGAGCATTCCTTTCCTTTGGTATGAAAGTTGTAAAATGGCCCAGTTACATATATATCAAAAATATGTCATTCTTCTTGATGTTTTATTTTCCCCTTATGGTTTCAAGTGGTTAAACATATCATAAATTATTATATAAGCAAAATGCTACTATCAAGAATGTCTGGATCAGTAAAATCCTCCAAAATGTCTTATATTTTCTCTGTGACAGAACTTTTAGAAAATAGTAGATGTTTGATAAATATCCTTAATATTGAATCAAAACTCATCCAAATTGGGAGACTTTGTCAGAGATATGGTTGACCCAATATCTTACAACCCTTTTTCTATATGTCTATCTGTGTGCTAAATGGCAATCAGTATTCAGAATAATGTTACAGAGAACTTCCAAGACCTGAGTGTGATAAGTGATTTCACTAGAGACAAGCTACTAATCTGCCTTTAGACATTTTAGGAAAATTTCCCACAATAAAGATGGACTTTTTTTTTCAGTCACTGTTAGCTCCCAGGAGAATCCATTTACTGGCTATGTAGATTTTCTAGGCATTTTGAAAAAGCATCATCATCATAATTAGAGATGATAATGACATACATGTGAGCTTTGGGTTGCATACACATATACACAGACACACACACACACACACACACACACACACACACACACACACACACACACACATGCTCTGCCTTGAGGCATGAAAGTCCAGGGGAACTGAATCCACTTCAGAGCTCTTTGTAAATTAAATTACCAATGCAAATAATTTAACCTCTCACATCTTCTATTCATCCCTCAGTAAAACACAATTTAAAAATATCACTTCATATGCAAATCTTCATGTGCAAAGAATTTTAGTATTGGCTTTTATTTTTAAATTTGAGATTGAAAGGCTAGCTCTCAACAGTTCTTAGCTGTTTTCAGTCTGTTTGTTTGCTTTTCTTACCTATTGAGTTTTGATGTTCAAGATTAAAGTCACCAGGTGAGTGGTAGCAACTTGTTTATGATCTTTAATGCTCAGGAGTGAGGCTTTTGACAGCATATTGGCTGAATTAAATAAACCATGCTTTTTCAGTCAATAGTTTAAAAAAGAGATAAAAAACAAAAGAAATTTGTAAAATTACAGATGTTCAAAAATATTCTAATGTAGTTGGAATGATAGGAAACAGTTACTTGAAATAATACCTCTGAATACCTTTTACAAAGCAATGTATATCTTAATTTTTCTTGATTATAACATATTTCCCTAAAAAAGATCTGAACAACATAACTGAATACAGTGTGAAGTGAAACTAAATTGGCAACCTCTCCTCCACTTTCCAATAAATTCTTGACTGGTAGTTTCAGCTTAGAGGTGAATAGTTTCTCAGAGTAATAGATGAGGGGCTATGGAATAGCAACCTAGGAAAACAGCCATTTCCTGCATCTCAGATGAGCAACCTGAGGCAGAACCATAAACCAAACAGTCTGCCCCCTCATGCAGCAGATGCCAGTGCTCCTCCCTTGAAGTAGCCAGATTTCAGGATCAGTATAGGGGCACAACCAGTAGGCAGCCCAATTTCAATAATTGCTGCAGCAGAGCTTTATAACAATAGAGAAATTAGGAACCCATTGCTTTTTAGCTTTTCTACCACGTTGCCACTTTTGCTTTCAGGTGACTGTCTTCCAGGGAGCTTTGTTAACTTGGGGCAAGGGTAGGAAGTTATTTTATATCAGGAGGATGGCCTTCTAGCAGAAAAGTTTGTAGACCACTTTCAAGCAAGGATTAGAGGTTTGACTGGTTAGTCTTTAAATTTACAAGATGTTTTAGGTTTTAGAACTTGATCAGTGTGGGTACCATTAGCCAGTTTTCCAATTGAAGCTTCATTACCCAAGCAAACCTAAAGCTTGGGATACAGACTGTTATCAGTCAGTACTGGGTACTCTGGAACCATGTCACATCCTTTTCTCCAAAACCTGCCCACTCACATCTATTCCTAATCTTGGTAACACATGGGCTGTCATTTGTGTCATCTCTCCCCCTCTCTGTCTATATTTAATGTTACCAATTCTACTTCATAAATCAGACTTAAATTTCTTCAGTTTCCTTTTTCCCTTGGTCATGATCTCAGAACAAGTCAACATTATATTTTTTTCAGTGAAACACTACAAATGCCTAAATGGTCTTGTTCGTCCTCCATTCCTCTCTCCACATTTAAGCCAGTGACCTGTTTTAGAAATACACAACAGATCACATCCTTTGCTAGTTTATAGCTATCCAACCACTTTAAATGTAGTCTGAATGCATGCATGTGGTATGCAGGGACTTGAGGCTCTGATGTTTGTTTAACTCGCTGGCATCAACTCCTCCAGCGCCCATCAAGCACTCCAGTCATGCAGCCCTTATTTCCACTTCTAGTTTTTAAACGGGCCATCATCTCCCATTCCTTTTGCCTTCCCACGTGCCCTTCTTTGATCTGGAATACTGCCTAGCATCTCAGCAACTTACCCTTCCATCCTACTCATATCTGGCTTCCTAAGTCTGGCTCCTTCCCACTTCTCAGTTTTTACAATAGTTGAAAAGTTGCTCCTTCCAAGTGTTATTTCTGGATTCTTTCAACCAGGAGGCAGCAACATTTTTCTGCAAAGGGCCAATAGTAAATATTTTAGTTTTGCAGACCACAAAAGATTTCAGTCACATATTCTTTTTTTTTTCTTGTTGTTTTGTTTTATTTACCACCCTTTAAAATGCTAAAAGTATTCTTAGCTCTCAGGCCATCCTGAAACAGGCCAGGGCAGAATTTGGAAAAGACTCTAATTTGCCAACCACCGCTCTACACACTTCTTTGTATGTGTTCTGAAAAGCACCGGGCTCTTTCCTTAAAATAACACTTACTAACATTGTAATCATTGAAAACTTGTCATTTTTAAGTGATTTTAAATTTAAAGAAAAGCTTAGTCCCCTATCCCTTCACCTAGCTTCCCCTTATATTAGCATATAACCATGGTACAGTTATTAAAACTAAGAAATCTAAATTGACACAACACAGATAACTGAATTTTAAAAATTATTTGGATTTCACCACTAAGTCATTTTCCCACTAATGGCTTATGTTAGTTACAGCATCCACTACAGAATATAAAACATTGCATTTCATTATTGTGTCTCTTTTGTCTCTTCTAATCTATGACATTCACTCAATAGTTATTGTTTTATAACATTGATACTTTTCAAGATCATTGGCCATATTTTATATGTCTCTCAATCTGGCTGTTTCCTCCCATGTTTGCTCATGATTAGACTGTGCTTACAGATTTTGGAAGAATACCACAGAATACCACATTCCCTCCTTCTCACCTCATGTCAGGAGGTACATGATATTAATACGGCTTATTTCTAATGACGTTAGCCTTGATCACTTGGCTGAGGTAGCGTTTGCCAGGTTTATCCTCTATAAAGTTACTATTTTTCCCTGTTTATCATTTATGTTTTGGAAGCAAGTCACTGTGTTTCAATCACCAGCCCACTCTTAAGAGGGCATGTTACATATTTTGTGATTTGAGTCCACTGCGATATTTAAAGAGCAGGGACCTTTTTATTGGTCTTGCTTATTTTTGAACACCCGTCATGTTATTAGGTATTAGGTACTAGTTGATTAATTTCTATGGAGTAAATAACTTGTTTTGACCATCAGCCTCTCCTCCCTAAAGTTTGCCATAGTTTGTGTGGTAGTAGTATAAAAGATTTAAAAAAAAAGGAAAAAGGAAAAATAACTGACAAGAACATAAAGAAACAAATAAAACCCCTACCCTGAAAGCAAAAGTCATGAATTTTAAAAATTTCATCCATTTAGTGATTACATATTTGGGTAAGTAATAACTACTTTGAATCTTTGAAATTGTATTATTGCAAAAGGCAGAGAACAAGACCACAGTACAATGGAGTTTCCAGAGCAGCAATGCTGGAGCCTGACTACATGGGCTCAAATTTACCAGCCATGCAACTTTGATCTGGTTACTTACCCTCCTCTGACTCATTTTCCACATCTCTAACATAAGGATCAGACTAGAACTTTATAAGTTCTATCATCTATTTCATAAACTGTCTACATCATAAACTTATTTCAAGGACTAAACATGCTAATATATATAAAACTTTAGAATTGCACTTGGGTCTATAAATGGTGATGATAATGATGATGATGATGATGATGATGATGATAATGAAGAAGAAGATGATGATGGTGGTGTATGCTTTAGGCATGGATGGAGGCAATTTATATAAATACAAACTTTAAAACTTCAAAGTTCAAAATAATGGCTTTCTTGGGGCTGGCCGAGTGGCGCAGTGATTAAGAGCTGGCTTGGGACACCAGCAGCCCCTGTTCAGGTCCCATATATGAGGGCCAGTGACACTGACCTCAAAAAAAAAAAAAGGCTTTCTTTGCAAATGTCACAGTCCAAGTGATAATCATGGGGAATTCAGTTCAAAACAAAAGACACAGACATTAAGAAAAATGTTAATGCACCTTTAACTTTATCTGAATTTTATAGTTAAAAGGAATTTTCTGTTTATTATGTATTGTTAAGTAACTGAAAGGACATGCATGGTGGTTTCTCATGATATATTGAGAGATATGGAAGAATGGCTATCTCATGGGTAGAACAATAGCTGAGTAAGCAACCCTAAATGCTTCTTGATATGAAAAGCCTTATAAGGCTTTTCCTCCCTATTAAGGCATTTCATTGCAGCTTATTATATTCTGATCTATATGCTCAGAACATTTCTTACCAATCCCCCTTGTATTAATCTGTTGTTGATCCATCCCTGTCATAGTACAAAAAAATTCTATTTTCAATAGTAAGCTGGATGTTACAAAAACATACAACTTACGTTAAAATTGAATATATAGAAATTCCACCTCCCATGCATAGTGGCACTTATTATTTGTTTATCTATTTTTTCTCTCCTTATTAATATTATACAAAGATAAAAAGAGCTTATGACTACTAATCTTTGGGAGATGTGGAATAGTTATATTTTTATTGGAATATATCATTCTTGGAATAGTTATATTTTTATTAATGATACCAAATATACCACAGGAAGAGGGAGATTTCATCCTGCACATCTTATAAAATTCATATGTGACTTTGGAAATGGAAGCTATGAGCAGAACTTAATCACTGCACATCACAATGGATGTGTGATTAGAAATACCGAAAGGAAATATGGAAAAGAGAAGAGCCTCCAGTAAGACCTCAGTTCTGTGGAGTGAGAATCGTGGATAAAAATAAAATAAATTGGATTCATCCAAGTAGATATTTTAAGTGAGTTTTTTTATTTTAATTTTTTGTTAGGAGTATGTGATCTAATATCTCCTTGATCTTCAGTAAATCCTACATTTCTCAGTAGTGATTATGCTCTTTTAGAGAAAAAAAATAAAACATTCTGAATTATGTGTCCAAATAGTGGGTAGGAGAAAGTGAGACATCTCAGAAAGAATCAAAAATTAAGGAATAAAAGGATAGATTACTACTCATTTACATAATATTAAAATTCATCCAGTCTAATTGGCCAAAAGCCTGATACTCAATTCCTTTCTTTTTGCCACTTCATCTTCTCTTTCCTACAAGACCACTGATACATCACCATAAATATTCAAATCTACCCTACAGTCATGACATAAAACCTCATCATCTCTTCACCCAGGCTACTGTGACATCTTATGGGAGCCCATTTGGTATTGAGCATTAAGTGGGTTACTACCCTCAGGCAGGGTAAATACTGGCACACAAGGAATGTCATGCTACACTAAGGAGGGTCAATTTCCATCTTGAATCTCAAGTAGAAACAGGTTTCTGTCAGAGCGGCTTCAACTTGCCCCCCTCCCCACTGTTGCCACATAATGTGTAATGTGGTAAAGCGTACTTGAGGAGCAGGATGAGCATGGACATACAACACTGAAGTTGTACATATAGGGAGGAAAAATCGCAGACTTGTTGTTAAGCAAAGCAGGCCAATAGCATTTTGTTGATTATATGTAGAATTAAAACCATTTTAGAAATTAATCATTAAAAACATTGTCCTTAAGCATAATATTATACTTACAACAAGTAGAGATTATTACGTACCTATTTTGTGCCAGTTACTTTATTTTAGTAGCTTACCATCTAGTATTTACCATAATTTTTACAAAACTTTATGAAATCATTATTATTGTCCATATTTCATGGATGAAATACAAGGGCAAAAGAGGTTAAATAATTTGCTTCAGGTCTCACAGCTGGCATTTTCTAAAGTCAGAACTTGAACCTAGGCTTTTCCGGCTATAAAGTTTATGCTACACCACCTCTCTTAAGTGAGACCTAATTCAAAGCCTTCTAATCAATATACCTTATACAAGTTTGCTTACCAAACTTATGTTTGAATGAATACACTTCACTCAGTGATATTCTTGTCTCTTTGAAACATCCCCCAATCTAGCGAGTCTTCTATAATATTACCTGAGTTATCTTCAAATAATTAATGTTATGACATCACCGTCCTGTTTAAAAACTCCCCTTTAACTGTAACATATCCACATTGTTAGTTTGGCATTCACAACATTTCATAATGTGGCTCCAGCCTTTCTTCAAACTATTCCTTAGTTATTCCCGTATCATAGTTGTTTAGCCACACTCAGTTTCTCAGACTTTTTGATCAGAGTATATCTTTGCATAACTCTTTGATTTTATTCATGTTGCAAAGTTGTTGTTTTTTAAGACTGTATTTTTAAGAGCAGTTTTAGGTTTACAACAAAATTGTAAAGAAGATACAGAGATTTCCCACATGCCCCTTGCCCCTACATATGAACAGCCTCCCTTGTTTGCAACTTCATTACCAGACTGGTACATTTTTTTTAACCAGAGACAAACCTACATTGACATATCATAATCACCCAAAATCCATAGTTTGCATTAGACTTCACTCTTGGTATATTACATTTTATGGATTTGGACAAATGTATAATGACCCATATCCATCATTATAATATCATACAGAGAATTCTTACTGCCCTAAATATCTTCCTTCTCTGCTTATTCATTTCTCTCCTCCTGTCTCCCTGGCAACCACTGATCTTTTTATTGTCTCCATGCTTTTCCAGAATGGCATATAATTGGAATTATGTAGTGTATACCCTTTTCAGTTGGCTTCTCCCACTTAGTAATACACATTTAAGATTCCTTCATGTCCTTTCATTTCTTTTTAGTACTGAACAATAGTCCATTGTTGAGATATACCACACTTTATTTGTCCATTCACCTCCTGAAGGACATGTTGATTGTTTCCAAGTTTGGGCAGTTATAAATAATACTTCTATAAACAACCATATGCAGGTTTTTGTGTGAACATAAGTTTTTTACTCCTTTGGGTAAATACCAAGAAGCATGATTGCTGAATCATATGCTAAGAATATATTTAGTTTTGTAAGAAACTCCAAACTGTGTTTCAAAGTAGCTGTTCCATTTTGCATTCCCACCAGCAATGCCTAAGAGTTCCTATTGTTTCCCATCCTTGCCCACATTTGGTGTTGTGAATATCCCAGAGATTTTGACCATTTTAATAGTGTGTGGTCATAGTTTTTGTTGTTTTGATTATTATTTCCTTGATGGCATATGATGTGAAACATCTTTTCATATGCTCATTTGCCACTTGTAGGTCTTCTTTGATGAGGTGTCTGTGAAGATCTTTGGCCCATTGTTTTTAATTGTTTGTTCTCTTAATGTTGAGTTTTAAGAGTTTTGGTATAGTTTGAATAACAGTTCTTTATCAGATGTATCTCTTGTAAATATATTCTCCCAAAGCATAGATGATTTTCTTATTCTCTTCACATTATTTTTCACAGAAATTTTTTTTTAAATTTTGATGAAGCCCAGCTTATCAATTATTTCTTTCATGGATTGTGTCTTTCGTGTGGTATCTAAAAAAGGTATCACCATACCAAAGTCCATATAGATTTTCTCCTATGTTATCTTCTAGGAGTTTTATAGTTTTGCATTTTACATGTGTCTACATTAACTTAAAACATGATCTATTTTGAGTTAATTTTTTTTGTGTGTGAAGGATTTAAGGTTTGTTTAGATTCAGTTATATGCATGTGGATATCCAGTTGCTCTTGGAATCATTTGTTGAACAGACTACCTTTGTTCCATTGTAATTCCTTTGCTGTTTTGTTAAAGATTAGTTATATATTTATAGGGATCTATTTCTGGACTCTTTATTCTGTTTCATTGATATATTTGTTTTTCCTTTCCCTAATACCACGCTGTCTTGATTATTAAAGCTTTTTTAATAAATCTTGAGGTCAGGCAGTATCAGTTCTTCAATTTTGTTATGTTTTAATATTGTGTTGGCTATTATGGATGTTTTGCTTCTCATGTAAACTTTAGAATCAGTTTGTCAATATCCATAAAATAACCTTCTATGATTTTAATTGAGGTTGCACTACATCTATAGATTGAGTTAGAAAGAAATAACATCTTGACAATGTGGAGTGTTTCTATTAATAAACATGGAATGTCTTTCCATTGATTTAATTTTTTGATTTTATTCATCTAGTTATATAGTTTTCTTCACATAGAAATTCTACATATTTTGCTAAATGTGTACCTAAGTATTTTATTTGAGGAGTGCAGATATAAATTAATTGTGTTTATTATTTTCAAATGTCACATTTTTATTATTGATGTATAGGAAAATCATACACTTTTATATATTGACTTTGTTTCCTGAAACCCCCTATAATCACTCACTAGTTTCAGATGTTTTTTTGCCAGTTCTTTCAAATTTTCCACATAGACAAATCACTTGAAAACAATGACAGTTGTGTGTTCCTTCTCAGGCTGTACACCTTTTATTTTATTTCCTTTCTGTATTGCATTAGCAAAGAATTCTAGTATTATGCTGAAATGAAATGGTGATAGGGAACATCTTTGCCTCATATCTGAACTTAGTGGAAAAGCTTTGAGTTTTTCACCATTAAGTATGATGTTTACTATAGTTTTATTCGTAGATAGTCCTTATCAAGTTGAGAACGTTCCCATCTATTCCTAATTTACTGAGAGTTTATATCATGAATGGGTATTGGATTTTGTCAAATGCTTTTCCTGCATCTTTTGATATGATTGTGTGTTTTTCTATTTTTTAGTCTGTTGATGTGATGAAATACATTAATTGATTTTCAAATGTTGAACCAGCCCAGTTTCTCATCAGAATATGTCCTTTTGTATCTGTGTAACTTTAAATATGCTGCAAAGTTCAATCCTTCAAGTCTGGATTGAAGTACAATATTGATTTTTTTCTTGGAGGGGTATGTGGCTACTTTTCCCTTGCCACAGAACTAAAAACAAAGTTATATACCATAGAAAACTCACTAAGAAATGCGTCCCTATATTTTCCTAGTTAGGTAAAATATTTAGTCTTACTTACTATAACTATGAACACTTTGCATGATGTTTCTCTGTCTTGAACAAGATGCTGGACTAGATTTTCCCATTCATAAACTATTTAAGAATCAGAATTGTGCTAAGCATTTGGTACACGATGGTGAACTTGACAAACATAGGCAAAAACCTGAAGCAAGCTGGGTGGCCCTAACAATATTGAAAGAATATACACTAAGAGCAGTTGATGGAGAGCCTCCTAAGTCACCTTAGGTTTCACAATAAGAAAATGTTACTTTGAAGTATTCTGAGTAAGAGAATGATGCATGATATTTAAAACACTCTGACTGAAATATTGAAATATACCTGGAGAGTAGCATGCTGGAACTCCAGCGAGATGAATTATAGAATGTTGCAAAAATCCTAGCAAAAATGGTGGTGGTTTGGATTATAATGAAAATAAGGATGGTGAGCGGCATTTAGAAGGCAGTATCAATAGGTTGGTAATAAATTGTGGAAGTGGGTTTTTGATGGTTGGATAGTAAAACTCATTTCATACATTCTATAAATAATATTCAGATTTTACTGAATCAGCTTTTTAATGAAAGCGATTGTGGCCATTTGCTGAAGCAATATATGAATGTTTGAGATCCTGGACATCTTCTTTTTTATAAGCATTTATTTTTTGATGGTGAGATGTAAGGCAGAAATCTCCAAGGAGCTTTATTTTCAGATCAGTTGTGAAAAAGTCTAAGTCCTTGCTTCTTTTCTGTACAATTTTTCACTGAATTTATGACCAGAGTAAATGATATTTTGCAAAGAAGTTTAATTTGGCTTTGCAGTTTCAGCATTCAGTATAAATGGAAATACGGAATTCACTTTCTTTTGATGCTTCATTTTCACCCATTTGTAGGTCACAAGCAATCTACAGAATGCTTCTGTTTTCACTTCAGAAATTGCTCAATCTCCAAATACTGTCTCCCATTTGTAAACATTTCTCACACCTGGCTCTCTTACCTTATAATCTATTGGCCTCATATCCCAATTCATCCTCCCAGTTTAGTTCCTCTGTTTTGACAATTCTTTACTTATTATTTAGAATCTTTGCAATCTTATACTTTGGAGAACTGTTCCCAGGTTTTTCATTTATTTATTTATTTTTTTTATGAACACACAGTGCTTAGTTCTTATGACAAAGTTACATTTCTGAGACATGTTCATTGAGTTTGTACCTCAACTGGATTACATGGGTTTTCCCTAAACTTATAGTTTAGAATTTCTAAGAGAAGTTTAACTGTGAGCCTGCACTGGCATGATGGTAAATAATTGAGCACTCTAGTCTTGCTGCAGTTCAAGATTAATTTTGATCTATAGAGATAAACTAAAATTAACAAACATCCAGAGAAAGCCAGACTTAAAAAATATAGTGACAAGAACAATGGAATATCCGTCTTGCAGGTATTTCCCTTTTCTTCTTTTAATTTTGAAAAGATGGTGCGAGGTGTAAAACATTTAAGAATTTCGATTTTAACAGGGCAGGCAGGCAGGTTTATAATTGAGGGTGTGCTTTAAAAAACTAAATGAAGATCCACAGGGAGGCAACTGCTACTAGCATACGTACAAAATAAGTATGCAAAATGACCTTCTAGACCGGTGTGATTAATTTAGGGATTTTCAATATTTAAAACCATGGAGAGTATGATATACTTCAAAATAAAATATAAAAGTAGTTCCTAAAAAAAGCATAAACATTCTAGTTAATGTGAACAAAGTAAAATAAAGACATTATTTCCTTTAAAATAGCATCTGACTCTGAAACCCTCTAAAGACATCCAAGAATACACAGAAAATGAAAACAGTTTACAACAGTATCAACTAACATGGATTTGCTGAACCATGACCGTAAGGCAAGCTCAAACTTGATTTCACAAATGGACAGTAATAGCATCAGAGACTCTGTGTCCTACTCCACTTATATCTTGTCTTCTCGCTGAGACCCAGAATCTCTTACAAGCTTAAAGTTAACAAGCCCTTTCTATACAGAGCAGATGGTGAGTTTGGACTTGATATACCACAACCACTCTCATCTTTTCAGTCTGTTCAGTGAAGAACTTCTGAGAAAATCATTAACCAGAAAAAGAGGCAGAAGACCAGTAATGGAGATTAACATTTAGAAAGAATGGAACTCACTTTTCAATTCCTTCAGATAAAAAACAAAAACACACAAACAAAAAAAAATTTGAGAAGACAGACTCAAACACCAGATCATATCGTAACATTTTAAAAACCTCATCTTTTCAAAACTGTCAGTGAACTAAATAAGAAGTGGAACTACGGGGAAGGTATAGCTTTAGCTTTTAAGCAAAATTGCAATAAAAATCATTGAAAGCAGTTGAATATTTACAGGAAATGAACAAAAAGACTACAAGCAAAACAATGACAATTGAAATCAAAACAATATTAAAGACCAAATTCTGAGAACTTGATTCATTATATCTGGTATAGGAACCAAGATACTTTAAAACTTAGAAACATATGCAAACTCTCCCATATGCACAAATTTTCCTCTTACCTAAGGAATAAAAGGAGAAAGTAAAATTCACATCACAGAATATTTAGAAAACAAGTTAATAAAAGCTCTAAAAACCTTAACCTGGGAGAAATTTCTGAGGGTATACTGAAACTAACACTCATAACTTTAAATACCCCATTTACCAGACAAAAATTAATATAAATAAGCAGTTCAGAATAACAGAAATTAACTTGTTCATAGTTAGTGATAATACATTTGGAAGTTCACCTTCTATAACATTTTTTGTGAAGATGTGAAAGTCAAGGTTCTCGTGCCTGTTTCTAGATGTTAGAGTTTCTCATATAACTATATGTTAGACAAAAGAAAGTGGAAAAAATGATTTAAGAAAGACTGAAAGACTTACTAGTAAAAGTATGGAGGAAGAGATAAACAGTTTACTGAAAATATATTTTCTCCACTTCACTGCACTGATATCATCATTCTACATCAAGTGACTGTGTTTGATTCTGGAGTCTCTATTCACTGTTCTGTTTGTCTAACCTTGTATGAATATACTGTCTTATATTATGGGGTTTTAAAATAACCCTTGGTATCCAGTATTTGTCTGGGTTATTTTCCCCTGTATATTTCCATATAAAGTTTTAAATAAACTTATAAATTCATACTCCTCCACATCCTCTACACCTTAACACACAAACTTCTCTAGAGCCTGAGTAATTTTTATTGTTATTGCATTGAATTTAGAGATTTGGGAATTACATTTTTATAACTTTGACTACTCCAATATCTAAAGTGATACATACTTTGAGTTATTTAGATTTTCTTTAATTTCTCTCATAATGCAATTAATGTTTTGTGTAGAGGTGTTGCACCCTTTTTTTTCTTTTTTTGAGGGTAGTGTCACTGGCCCCACATGTGAGACCCAAACCGGGGCCGCTGGCTTCCCAAGCCAGTGCTCAACCTCCGTGCCACTCGGCTGGCCCATGTTGCACACTTTTAATAAATTTTATTTTTATGTATTAGAAATGTTTTAATGCCAGTATAAATGATATCAGTCCAAGTTGCTTATTCTATTTTTGTCATTAATGTATAGAAATATACGGTTTTTGCATAGGGACTTTGAATCATAAGCTTGAAACACCAAATTATAATAATTTTTAATAGATTATTTTGGAGTTTCCATGTATGCAATTATGTTGTTTGTTTGTTTTTTTTTCTTGTTTTTTTTCATTATGTATGCATTTAATTTTTTTTCTTTGCTTGCCTCACTGGCTAGAATTCCTATGTATCTTATTCCTATTCACAAATGGGAAGGTTTAATAAGAAATACTAACCATGCTCTTTGTAGATTTTTGGACATAACTTCATCCAGATTCAAGAAGTTTCCTTTTAATCTACTTTTCTAAGTGTTTCAACATGAATGGACATGGAATTTAGCTCCATCTCCTGGAGAGGGCAGTATTTGCTTACATGTAATTCTGTAGATTTGTCCCTCCTTCCCCATTTACTTGTTCAACCATTTGTTTATATCAGTATGGACTCATTTATATTTGTTTTATACACTGGTTTTTAATCCAATACCACACTATGCACTTTGTTACGAAAATGGTTCCAGCTTTGACGATCAGTGTCTCTTTCAATGTAGCTTCTACGTTCTTTTCACATGCCCCCCTCATTAGCTTTTTGAGCACTTTCTTACTTTCTTGTACTAAAAGATGTTGGAGGCTCATCTGATATGTTATATGACCCTGGCCTAGAATAAGCCATTTTTACAAGAAGCCCTTGTCCTTTTCATTGAATAATAGCATTTAGAAATCAAAAACTGGGTGCTGGGAATACTCTTAGTTATTGGATTGTTATTGCTTCTAGAATTTCTTAGCAAACTAAGATATGCATATGCATACACACATATTTATCATTATTTCTGAATCTGTCCATCTGTTTCTATATTAAACTAAACCTGAGTTCATACTGATGGCTCTAACTTCAGTCCAGTATACACCATTCATTCTAGCTTTTTCCTCTTTGTTTTCTACATTTTCCCTGTACAACAATGAGAAACCTGACCCTACAACCCACCATCCATTTTCTTATTTATTTAAAATTAACAGACACATAAAGGAGATTCAGAATTGTTACACCATATGTCAATGTGGAATGCATTTACTAAATACAGTACAGTATTTATACGCAGTTCCATTTATCTTTATCTTTATAATTTCTAGTCTAAACACAATTTTTCAGTGTTAATTAGATCAATTCTTTTTTTATCTCCACTCCCTGCAGTCAAGTTATAGCATGAATTTTTATTCAGATGATTTATTTGTTACAGCCTACACTACATTCTGGGATGCCAGGCACCTGATAGATTTTTTTTTTTAATTTGTATACATTGAAGTTTTGTGATGTACAAGCCTATGATTTTGATGAATGCATAAAGTCATGGGCACACCACCCCAGGACCACACATACAGAAGAGTTCCATTACCTTAATTCCCTTGTGTTTCCTTTCATAGTCAGCCATCATTTCCTCCATAATTGGCAAATATTGCTGTTTTCCATTCCTTACTTTTGCCTTTTCAGAATGTTATATGACTTGAATCATATAATATGTAGTCTTTTGAGTCTGGCTTCTTTCACTTAGCAAAATATATTTAATCTATGAATTCCAACACTGGGTCAGAAAAATTTCCAAATAAGTACAGGATATCTTATTGTTATAAAGCAAAGATAGTTTCAAAAATGGCTGTTATTAAGGGCTGGTCAAGTGGCTTAGTTGGTTTAGAGCTCACTCATGAGTGTGAACTGAGCTCTGAGCAACAGCAGTTCAATGCCCAGCCTGAGCTGAGCTGCCATTGAGCTGCCAACAGTTGGCAGGATGGCTCAGTTAAAAAAAAAAAAATAGCTGTGATAACATTTAAAAAAGTATAAAGAAGTTACACTGAAGGAAAGACCAAATAGTAAATATGAATATTATATAAAATAAATATTTATCAATAACTAGAAACAGTAAAGTTGATAAGAAACCATTAAGCCATGATGGTGCTTAAAATGAACAGATAATATAAAATATACTAGAGAAAAGTCATACTAATGAATGGAATTCAAACTTTCCTGCTTACTACTCCTTGCCAAAAAGTAAGTTGTTGAGTTTTAAAGTTTGTTTAATTCCTATACCCCATATTTCCCAAAAAGTTGTTCAAATACTTGCTATAGTAATAGCAACTAATATTTGTTTCTGTGATTTTGCCTATGTAAGACCTATGTAATTTGTGTTCCAGTTAAAATGAATTATAGATGGGAAAATTAACTACAGATGGAATCCAGTCAACTTGGGCCTGCTAGACAATGCTATACAGGAAATATTGCTGTTTGACTCATCTCATCTTAAAATACATACTGGAAATGTTTCATAGAGTTAGTTGTACCTAATGAGCTCAGAACCAAATAAATGTGGATGGAAAAGGGGCCATATTAACCTGACAAGCTCAGGAGACTGAAATTAACCACATAAGATGGCATGAGCATAAAAAAAATTTCATAACTAAATGTGCCATGGCTGGAAGTCATATCTTTAGCTTCCTTCATAAAGCTAATCTGTGCCTCTTCAGTGGGCCTCTCTGTTGTGTTTTTGCACACAAGAATGTCTGTAATCCTTTTTCCAGACCAGAGTCCAAAACAGCAAAATTCTTCATTATTATGCTTGGCTCCTGATTACAATCTCTAGGTGCTGTAAAAAGCAAACTCTTACTATCCTGCACCCACCTATGTAAAAGAAGTATCTGTCCAATTTACTTTTATCCAATCTCAGAGATTTCCAGGCTTTGCTTTCTCCCACCTGCTTAATCTATCACCAATGGATTTCATGTAACCTTCATCCTTTGTTTTTACGTATAAAATAAACTGCAAACAGTTATTTTGCAGAGCATTTTCTCAATCCGTTGAGATTTTGCTTCCTGGCAATTGTCGTCACTTGGCTCAGATGAACTCTTATAAGTTTTCTCTTAGGCTGGATGTTTTTCATCGACATAAACAGAGCCTCTAGAATGACTGGATTGGGAGGGGACGAAGTGTAAGAAAGAAAAAGAAATGAAAACACTTTGGAGCAAATGCTGACATTTGCTCATCAAAATATATTTAATCTATGAATTCCAACACAGGGTTAGAAAAATCTGACCATCCTCACCCCTGATGGTGGTATCAGCACCTGTAATAAACTTTGAATTCATAGGGAGCCTTTATCTTAGCTATGTGGTTTCTTGCTTTGAAAAATCATTTCCATAAGCCTTTATATCTTTTACTATTATGTAACTTTATATCATCTTCACATTTTTACTGTGCTTTACTTTTCATTTTCTTTTTGGATCATTGTATTAATTCCACCAGAGATCAATTTTGGTTACCACACAAAACATATTCAAGAAGCAAAGACAACAAAAATAAAATAAACATAAAGAATGAAGTCCTGAAGAGATACCAAGGACTTAGGAAAGCAATAAAAGGTAAATTGATAATTCAATGCAATAGCTGATATTTTAAAATCCACACAGTTGATCAACCACTAAGCAGCCTAATAAAGCAAAAAGAGGAAAAAGCCCAGATACCAAACTATAGATTAACTGAGGATGCAAAGGACATAAACATAACTTTCTTTTGTCATTAAGTGATTAATTATGACTCATTAAAAGATAGAATACCCATACCTACTAAATATCCTTGAAGAATTAGAGGCAATTTTTTTTTAATGTAAGATGCTTCCATATACTATGGGCCTATACTCAGTCACAATGAATTATTACTTTCAATTATTACAAAACTAATTTCATTTTTATGTACTGCTAAAAGAGGGAAATTTTCTATATTTTAAATCAGCATAACATGTATAAAAATACATGACAATAACTGCAAAATGAGAAAGATTTATAATTATTATTTATTAAATAGTAATATAAAATCTTATAGAAAAATTAGAAAGTAAAATCAAACACACATTAAAAGAGTAATTTACTCTAATATTCATTTGGCAAACAAGAATAGAATTTGATTGCCTATTAATAATATTTTCCTTAGTAGATACTAAACTTTTAATAATTAAGGCCTATTTCTGATGTAAATATATCAGTATAGCCAGATATTTTCTTTAAAATAATTTTGAAGTGATATAAATATTGAAATTAGTTGTGAACATGACAGGCATTCCCATCAATATCAGGAAGAAAAAAACACTTCTGACTTCAATGTGACTATTTAACACTCTTCCAGCAGTTGCTGACACATAGTGAGTGTTAAATAAATATGAATAAATGAATCAATCAATTGTCCCATTAATGTTGTCCATCTATATATAGAGAGTAAACCTGGTTTCTGATTTCCTTCTACAATCAAAATAAATTCTATACAAATAAGTAAATGTAATATAAAAAGAATCAACTTGTACATTAATCAAAGAAAATATGTGAGGTTTTAGAGTGTTTGGAGACTTTTATAAAAAAATACACTAAAAAATCCACAAAAGAGGGATAATGACATACATTTTTGTCTGAAAGTAGTAATAATATTAATTACAACAATAACCGTGATACCTCAATTTTTTTTAAAATGAAGAATACAGTGCATCCATGAAGTGGTCTCCCTAACAAAACATGTGACCATCTGACACCCCACAAAATTTTAACATTATATTCCCCGAACTGTCTTTCATATCCCTGTGACAATACTGTAGTTACCTATTTATGCTGTCTAATCCTTTCCCCTTCTCCTTCATCCCCACCCACCTCCCAACTAGCAACGCTGTTTTTCCTCTATATCTATGAGACTGTTTCTGTTTCTTATGCTCATTCATTCAGTTTTTCAAATTCCACATATAAGTGAGATCATGTGGTATTTGTCTTTCTCCGACTGACTTATTTCACTCAACATAATAGTCTCTAGGTCTATCCATATCGTTGCAAATGGTACAATTTCATTCTTCTTCATAGCGGAGTAATACTCCATTGTATAAACGTACCACAGTTTCTTAAGCCAGTCATCTACCGATGGGCATTTCGGTTGGAGTAGAGGCTTGATCACTGCACTGTATACCTGAAATTGATGTTGTATAATATTGTATGCCAACTGCAATTGAATATATAGACAGTCATGGGATGTAGATTATATGGTGGAAGGGAGTCAAAGGAATTGTAATAGATAGTATGATATGGGGGGGAGGAGTGGGAGGAGAGAATTGGGGGAGGGGAGTTGTCACTTTGAGGGGTAAAAAGTATAACTATCGCACTTTGTTGTACACCTGAAGCTAATTTAAAAAAAAAAGAATGCAGTGCAAACATAAACCAAAGCATTGTTATTTAACATACAGAATTTTCACAAGAAATGCTAAAGGAAAATATTAATCCAGTAGAAAAATGGAAGTTTATAGAAAATGCTATGCATGAAAAAAGAGCAGAAGAACATGTGTCAAAATATTTTAATAAATAAAGATATGAGACTTAAAATAACAGTGAAATATCATCCTTTATATATAATATTGAAATAAGATTAGCTTGATAATACTCTGTTTAGAAAAGTTGTAGAGAAACAGGCACTCTCATACAGTGGTAATAAGAGGATAAATTGGTTAATTTTTGATGGCATTTTGTCAGTATTTTAAATGCATATGCTCTTTAATTCTACAATTTCACTTATTAGAATTTATCTTAAAGATTATATATATATAATATATTTATGAAATTGATCAACCACTAAGTACCCTAATAAATAATAAGAAAGAAAAAGCCCAGATACCAAACTATCAATTAAATGAGGATTCAAATTTCATACACACACAATATATATATAAGATCTAACATGTAGGACTTATATTAAGAATTAACTAGAAACATTTGAAAAGTACAATCTGAAAATGACTAATTTATTTAAATATGTTACATCCTCACAATTAAATTCAATGCATTATCTTTTATTATAAGGATGTATCATTATTAATAATTTTATTTAGTCTTTTAATTAAAAAATTAGCTGTGAAATAGTATGTGGTTTAGATATTATGAACATAAAATGTTTATTGATAGACAGAATCTCAAAGAAAATAAATATGTGTAGAAAGAAGTTTAACAACTATAGAAGGTGGAATTCAGGTGGTTGCAGAACAGAATATACTTATTTAAAAAAAAATAATCAACAAAAACTGAATACTCCTTTCAAAGTATATTAATAATTCAATGGTTTTGTTTTTTTTTTGTTTTTTTTTTGAGGGCAGTGTCACTGGCCCTCATATGTGGGACCGAACCAGGGCCGCCGGCTTCCCAAGCCAGCTCTTAACCACCGCGCCACTCGGCCGGTCCGAATTCAATGGTTTTGGATGACTATAAGTAAGATGTTTAGAAAGTTTTATGAAGCCATTAAAAGAAGGCAATTTTTAGATTAAAAACAAAATAGAAAAACACCTGATTCTCATTCAAATGTCAACTCCATTGCTTCAACTCTGGCCCCAGGTGTTGGGCCAAAAGAACCAAAGGGCCCTTGGAGGATTTTAAATGCATGGTGGGGAGCAGAAACTGATCCACTTTAAATTTTAGAAAGATTATGGGGGAGGTAATGAGGGGGTGTTTAAGGTGAAGGAGTAGTTGAAAATAAAAACCAAAAAGAACAATTAGCAGACTTTTGTAGTAATTTAATTGAAAAGTGATAATTGTCTCAAGTAAGTAGTCACAGTGGGAAGGGTTAACATGCAATGTTTTGGGGAAATATTAAGGAAATAGAATTTACTGGTCTTAGTAAATGGTCGAATATATCAGATGAGTGACAGTGAACAATTTAGGATTCAAATTATGTGTCTTAAATTGGCTCTATAACTAAGCAGATATTACTGCCTTTTCAGGGTATTATTAGGGAATGGAACAGAGAAATACATGTGGGGTCAAAATGATGTGTTAGATATGTTGTGTTTAAGGTGCTATCGAGTGATTCATGTGAAAATGTCTCAAATCCAATTCAATACTAAGAAAGGGAATTCTGTATATATATAAATAATTAGTGTTTGTGTGTCATTAAAATAGTATATGAGGGCACAGAAATTGTGTGCACAGGTGGGAGATTAAAAGCTTAAAAAATAACCCTTGAAGAAAAATCAACTAGGAAAACAGCCATGGTTAGAAAAATAAGAAGACCAGCAAAGTGTAAACCATGAAAATGGAAGGAGTGGAAATTATCAGTCGTGGCAATTATCAGAAATATGTGTTGAAGATGCCCAAAAGATTGGGCAATTTAAAAGATACAGATGAAGTAATCAGGCCTGTTTATTTAAAATGGTGAGAGAGTATCAGGGAGAAAAGGAAAAAAGGATGAAACATGTTCATTATTATTTTGAGATTTCATGACAAAATCCTAAGTCATGACAAAGATGATAAAGTAAAAAGCTAGACATAGATAAGGTAGTATATGAAAACACAGTAGTTAATAATATGCAGTAGTAGCAAGAAAGCGTGACTGGACTTGGACATCAGGAATAACCTGGACTTGGTAGAAATGGGCCATGCAGAGGGCAATTCTGAGAGAAAGACAGGGAAGCATTGATGAGACAGTTGGGCTTGGAAAATAGTGAGAGACCTGCTTTATGGGCTGCTGCAGAAAATAGAATATATACTTAAAGATCAGAGGAAGCAAGACTGTGGACAAGTTTTAAAAACTATATCATGGAGATTAGGTGGAATGCTGTGAAAAAATTAGAATTCTGAGGGTTAAAAAAGTCTTTCATTCCATTTTCTGAAAATATTGGTTTAAGAGGTGAAATTACTCAAAACTATCACGTTGTACTAAAATGTTTGCCAGTCCTTCCTTTACTATAACAATATATTAAAAGTATTTTCTTTATTTGCTTAACTGAGCCTTTAACGGATTAAATTATTCAAAACATCACTAATATGCTTTTGGGTCTTTTAGTCATCACATTAATTGCTCTATATTTCTTCCAGTGTATGTTAACATAAAGATGCAAGTATTGTTTTCACAAATATTGCATGCCAAGACTGAAAATTGGGTTTGATGATAGGAAAAAGAATGACAAAAATTCTTTAGAGCTATGTACAGTTCACATGATTTGACAGTTATTTGCATTTTTTTTCTTTAATTTAAAGACCTCAATTTAATCCTGAACATTTATCTCTGGTTTAAAATATTTGCTAACTAAAAGAAGGAAACCCAAGATTGAAATTAGGTGAACTACATGAAAAATTGAGCTATAGCATGACCAGTTTATAGTTATTGTATGTATCAGTTTTAGTACTTCTTAAATTTTTATATATTCCATATGGTGCTGCATTTCTAGGACTAGAAACAGACAAGTGTCCAACAGGGTACAACCTGGACCTTCTTAAATTACCACAAATCCCTTTCTCATTTTCACTTAAGCTCTTAATATGGCATTCTGCTTCATGTCAGTACTCTATTTACTCAACTTGCTTTCTTCTTTTGTCATAGATACCATCACATCTTCAGTCCCTTTTCTGTCTCTCTGAAAAAATGAAATCCTAGCTGCAGAGATAAAGATAATCATAGTTATTACTTTTTTTAATAGGACAGACACATTGATAGTTTCTACTTGAAGAACTTTAAGGCTAAGCCCCTCAGGAAAAGTTAAGGAATAGTGGAATGCCAATTATGGATAATAAGAAACAATTATTGCCCACTTTTTGTGTGCCAATCATTTTACACACTCATGCAATCTCCACCACATCCCTGAGGCACAGGGTCCTTTTTAAATTCTAATTTTAAAACCCAGAAAATTGAGTATGGGGCAAGTAACTTGTTGAAAACTACGCAGAAATAATGAAACAGAGATCAAAACCTAGGGTGCCTGATTTCAGAGTCCCAAATCTTAACTTCTACCTTATAAGGCATCAATAAGTAGTTAAACAATTTAAAACCTTGCCTAGCTCTTACAGATATACTTTATAACTTCAAGATGGGCAGAAATGCAATAAAGACCCAGAAAAAAATATCACAGGAGCAATAATTGAACATCCTTGTTGGCATTTAAAATTTTAATTTGGGAGAATCTTAGCTACAGTAGGAGGTTGAACAGTCAGTGAAATGAAAGAAATAAATGGATAAATTCAAGATAAATAGAAAAGCCTGACATAATTAGGAACACAGCAGAGTGAGCCAGCATAAGGAACAAAACTAACAGTTTTGTAGGCTAAAGAGGTCAGTAGCAGAGAGATCCAAGATGGCGAAGTAGATAAACACTGTGCTTGCCATGAGCACATTAAAATTACAACTAAATTATAGAACAATTAACCTGGAGAACCATCTGAAGTCCAGCTAAACAGAAGTTCTAAAACTAAAAATATAAAGAAGAAGCCACGTCAAAACTGTAGGAGAGGAGAAGATGCAGAACAGACCCCAAACCTCCCTGTGGCATTTGAAAACCAGGAGGGATATCTCGGCCTCAGAGGTTCCCCCTGGAGGAGCAAGGGATGCCAGTGCTGCACACCAGTCTCCCCAGCCTGGAGTACTAGTGCTAGGAAGAGGAGCCTACACAAGAACTGGCTGTGAAAAACAGTGGGGATTCTAACTGTTCAGGTGGGATAGAAGACCGCAGGAAACCCAGACATCCTCTTAAATGGCTGTACACAGACTTACTCGCTCCCAGGCACTCACCTTGGGCTTCAGCGGAGGGACTGTGACGGGGGGGGGGGGCTCAGAGATATACAAGGGTGCAGACTGAAGAGTGTGGCTTCAGCGGCAAGACTGAAGGAAGGCTCGCATTTTCTCAGTAAGGTGGCCTCCTCCCATACAGCTGGCAGGCAGGCACTATCGCTCCTGTGTTGAGCTCGCCCCCCCACCCCCGCTAGCCAAATCTGAATCTGATTGGCCAGGTGAGCTCCACTGCTCCACTTTGTTTGGGAGCAGCCAGCCTCTCCTGCATTGTACTCTTTTTGGAAAACTATCGGAGTCTATGGGCCCCAGGTGTGCTCTGACACTTTTGCTGAGTCGCTCCAGGCTCAGTACTGGCATTAAACCAGAGTCTACATTAACCCGGTGACCACAATTCTCCCCACTCTAGTGACTCTCTGAGACTTTGCCTCACCCAGCTCTCGTATCACACGACTTTATCAGTGGCTGAACCTTAAAAAAGCTGGCAGGTAGCAGCAGGCCTCCAGGTGTTCTAGCTTTTTGTGGAGTTACCCCAGGCCTAGTATTGGTAGTAGCCATTCTCGGTTCACAGCATAGAAGCAAACAACTGCAGATCACTTTGTAGCTCCTACCAGGTAGTCCCTGGCCAGTCACAGGCAGTGGGTGACCTTGGCCTGCACTGGACCAAGAGGCCCCAGAACCAACATACTTGGAGGTTGGCTTCAGACTACATCAGAGCACTGCCCAATTAGCCCCACAAGTGGCACACACAAAGGGTGGTCTCAACAGGCACTAGAGGTCCCTGGGGTGAATCCCACTCAGTGGAGTAAGCCTCCCACACAGCAGCCCATGAATGGACTTGGAGGGTGTTGTGCTGAATGAAATATGTCAGACAAAGACAGATGTAATGTGATTTCACGTATATGTGAAATCTAAGAACAAAATAACCAAAACAGAAATAAACTTATGGATACAGAAAACATTTTGATGGTTGCCAGATAGGAGGGGGTTTGGGCATATGAGTGGAAGAAAGGGAAGGGCTTAAGCATTATACAAATTGGTTGCTACAAAGTAGTTATAGGGTTTATCATAAGGAATATAATCAATAATATTGTAATAACAATGTATGGTGTCAGATGGTTACTAGGTTTGTTGTGGTGATAGATGGGAGGGGTTGGGGAGCAGGGTGAAAAAGTTGGAAGGGATTAAGAAGTATAAATTGGTAGTTACAAAATAATCATAGGGCTGTAAAGTAAAGCATAGGGAATATAGTAAATAACAATGTATATTGCCAGGTAGGTACTAGACTAGTTAAGGGGTCACAACTTAAATTATATATGTGTAAATGTCCAACTACTATGCTGTACACCTGAAATTAATAAAAAAATAATATTTAAGATCAACTGTAATTGATAAATTTTAAAAGGAGGAAAAAGCCGAAGGGGAATAAGAGGTCCAAATTTCCAGGTATAAACAAATAAGTCACGGGGATGTAATGTGCAGCATGGGGAATATAGTCAGTAATACTGTGATAGCATAGTACAGTAACAGATGGTTGCTGCCTTTATCATAATGATCACTTCTTTAGGTACACAAATGTTGGATAATTATGGTATACCCCTGAAACTAAGATAATATTGTATGTTAACTATATTTTTAATAAAAATCTTAAAATTAAAAAAAAAAAGAGGCCAGAACACAATACATTGGGTTTGACTTCAGAGAACTCTCCCTAGAAATGGAGATAAATGTAGTTAGAGGTCACAACTGGAGAACAATAAGATGCTTAATTCCACTAACAAGAACTCTGAGAAACAAGCAACCAGTGTGGGACTGGAATGGGATGACGACAGTTGATTTCCTGGAAGAGAGAATAATTCAAATGATATTTAAATATGGTAAAAAAAATTATATATTAATTGGAAGACAAAATACACCACAGGTAGGTTTCATAGCATGAACAAAAGCTGGGAGCTATGCTGCAATAAATTACACACAGGTTAGGATGAAAGTAAACTAGACTGAGAAAACCGTTTCTCACTTCCCGCCTTTTCTGGCTAGGCTATCATTTTCAGTGAGTCGTATTTCATTTTTATAATCTAAAAATTAAAGTGTTAAATTCTGACTGTTTTACTCTAGAATAGAATGAGTTTTTCTGTTTTTCGTTTTTTTTTTGTATTTTATATACTCAGAGCCTCAAATTTCTTCTTACCAAGTTGCTTCTCATAGTTAGACTGTGATAGTCTAATGGCATCCAAAAAAATCTAAATATACAGATGAAAAAGTGATCATGTAGCTCATTCCAAATATAGAATACAGGTAATTATTTGACAACTTTTCTACATTTCTTTTCCTTTTTGTGAAAATGTTTTGTTCTTATTTAGCTATGTGTCCAAACCTAAAGAAGACAATAAATATGGAACATTTCAAGCAGAGAATTTCAGTTTCTTGGATGAGAACCACCTTCAAGACTCTGATCAGTGATAGCTCTAGCATAGACAAAGTGACACTTTTCAGTCTATTTCAAGAAAGAACAGAAGGTTTTAATAAGCAGACTCTATCTTGGATGTAATAAATATTATATTATTAGGCTAAAGTTGTGTTGAAATATGTGTATTAATATATTTGCACAGCAGATGAAAAAATCTACAAAACTCCTACATAAGGAATTCTTCTC
Source organism: Aselliscus stoliczkanus (assembly GCA_033961575.1). Lineage (NCBI taxonomy): Eukaryota > Metazoa > Chordata > Mammalia > Chiroptera > Hipposideridae > Aselliscus > Aselliscus stoliczkanus. The sequence goes on from CM066730.1 coordinate 89,353,663, forward strand.
TATGAGATATCCCATGGTAATATGTGGGCAATAGCAGCACATAATTTATGAATTATAGTCATATTTTTCCTCGGCTAGTTATTCACCAATGGATCAAAATGGAAGCAGATCAAAAATCCTAACTGACTGATTCTACTAAACATTAAGCCGAAATTGAAATCTTGGATCTTGCCTCTTTTTATGATGGAATGAGAGCAAATGGAAAGACCCAGTGAGAACATCTGGTACCTGCCTTGATAACTAGGTAAAACTGTCCTAGGGAGACTTCTTCAGGCCTTTTCATAAATTTATATTTTATTTTAGGCAGAAGCAGTGATGGATGCTAATTCTAACTCTTGAATACTTGGTAATTTTTTTTATTTGATGTCAGGCATTGCAAACTTTTCTTTTGGGGTGCTGAATATTAGGATGTTGTTAAGTACAGTATTTGGAAAAAGGTTAATCCTTTTCCGTCTATTTTTTAAGATCTGTTAGGTGGGACCAGAGCTGTATTACTAAGACAAAGCATTCTGATTAGACTACTCAGTCCCTTGCAGCTTATGAGTTTTGTGATTCTCAGTGGTATTGTAAGCAATTTTTCCCACTTTGTGTGAGTATTGGATACTTTCTCCTTTCAAGTGGCTCTTTCCTTGGTCTGAGGTAGTTTCCTTATATGCATGTGGTAAATAGGATCCTGCTGAGTGTTCAAGGAGAGCCCTCTGCAGGTCTCTGGAGTTCTCCCCTGAAGATACCCAGAATTCTCTCTCTGTTGCTTTCTTTTCTTCTGCACTGTCCTTAAAATTCTATCCTCTTTGGTTCCCCTGTATTCTCAGTTCTATATCCTCAATCTGTGAGTCTATCAGGCTCTTCCAGAGTTTTGTCTTTGTGCTGTGTCTGAAAACTCTAGCAAGCCAGTGAACTTCGACAATCTTAGGACTCTTCTTTTTAGTTTCTCACATTTCAGGGAACATTGCCCTTTGTTTCCTGATATCTCTTTTAAAGGTGAAAATAATTTCTTCCAGTCTCTCTGGGATAGGATAGTGTTTATGGTTTACCATTTGACTGGCAAGAGAGAGGTAGTTGTGGAGGCTTCCATTTCTATAAAAGTTCTTATGCAGGTCAAGTAGTCAACCGATTTTGTGAATTCTGCCAACTCTTATACATGTACATTTCAAAATATACTATATTTTGGGGACATGGAAAATAATGACTGTCTGGGTCTGTGGAAAAAGCAGATACTCTGAGATCCGAACATTTGCCAAAATTTCATTTATTTTCTGCCCACCCCCCTCCCCCACTGCGATATGCCACTACTAGGAGCCATAATGATTGTTTTGGTCCATCAATAATAATGTCACCTTGATTTTTCTGTCCAGCAATCTTAAAATGTTTGTGTATTCCCTTTTCCCAGTATTCAGTGATCTGAGTAAATGGCTATAGATCTATTCGGGGAAGGACTATGTGAATCATTACATTATATATTACCTGTGGCATTGTAATACCTTTCCTCCAGGATACCCAATGCTTTCTTCAGTCAGTGGGTTCTGGGTCTGGAAAATTGGCTTCAGTTTTGGAAATTAATCTGGAAATTATGATTTGTTTGACATTTCTGTCCTCAACCTCTTGATGAGCCATACTTGATTAGTTTTGATTCTGTCTGCCTTATTCCTACAGCATGGTTACCCAACCTCAGAACTACGGACATTGTATGTGGTCTGGGTAATTCTTTCTTGTGGGGGCTGCCCTGTGCATTGTAAGATGTTTAGCAGCACCTCTGGCCTCTACCACCTTGGTGACAGTACCAATATTTCCCCAGTTGGGACAAACAAAAATATCCCCAGACATTACCAAAAGTCCTCTGAGGAGCAAAATTCCTCCTGGTTAAAAGTTACTTCCCTAGGAACTTCAAGATTTTTAAGCATCTTGATAGGTCCCTCAAATCTTCCTTAGATTGTATCAAATATTCTCCAACTACCTTTCAGATATCATACTATCTGAAATAATATGATGATTACACCTCCTGTCTACCACCTGTTTTCTATTTTTTCACAATCTTATTATCCCTATTGCACTTACAAGCCCAATGCTGTAGCAGCATCTCCTACTGCTAGCACTGGTCTGTAGAAGACAAACATGAGCTGCTCAGCAATACTTTTGCCCTTATTATTTAGGCAAACCAAGTGTACTCCAGTGTCCCCTAGGGTCCCCACTAGTAAGTTTTCCAGTCTTATGTTGTTTGCATTTCTATATCAGTTAGCTTTGGCCATCACCTCCCTTAAGCTTCAAAACAACAATCTTAGCAATATGGCATCACCATTTCAAAGCACCTCGCTAAGATTTTAAATCCTGTATTGCAGGAGTTCACTCATAAACTCTTTTTTTGACTTTTTATTCTCTTCTTAATCCAGCTTCCTCAAAAGCTTGTCCTGTGAGGCCTCCCCTGTTTCCTACCTGTAAGTGTTGGTTGAGCCCAGCTAAGAATTCAGGATGTAGACCTCTTCCCCTTGTAGTAGGCCTTGTACTTCCCCAGCTTGATTATATTGTAACCTAATCCAAATATTGATCTTGTGGATTAAGGAGAGGTGTGGATAGATCCTCATAGGGTGCAGGCTGTCTTGCAAAGCAGTGACCCCTACATTGATTTTATCAAGGGAGGAGCTCTAATATTTAACAGGGATTAAGAAACCTCTTATATGGGCCCTGAGTCTTCAGAAGTATTTGAGTATTTTGTATTTTGAAGTGCATTTAGCCAGATAGGCTAGCACATACTTCCAAATTAGGGCCCTGATCTTAGTAAGGCAGATATTCCAATTTGGAGAATTCAACTTCTTCTATAGCTTTGCTATTATTATATTTAAGTACTGGGCTTGATTCTAAGCTTTTCTCTGTCTGCCAATTGTTGAAAAGGAGAATTTCAGTATATGCTACCAAGGAAGCCCTGTAGGTTTTACTCTTAGCTTTCAATTTGTTATTAATCATACTCTGCCTTTTATTTTCTTATTAAATGAATCAATAGTTCCTGGTAAGAACCATTTAATCCACCGTCCTAATGATTATTACTAGCACAGAATTCTTAAATACCTGAGATATGTCCCTAGTAGTGCATAGGACCCATCTTGGTTTACCAGGGCAAAGGTCTCAGCTACTGTACTGACAGTGTTCCCCATTCTACCAGTGATGGAGCTCTCACCGCCTGCGGGCTGGTGGCTGATCCAGCTTGGAATTTATCATTTAAAGTCATCTTCCTCAGGCATTCTTGGCACAAACTATTTTGGGTCAGGTTCCCCAGGAAAGATTTTGAAGATGGTATTTGTGGGCAAAACTGAAACTGAGGAGTGCCTCTGTGATTAACCGTAGCAGGAGAGTGAAGGAAATAGGATTGGGTGGAGGGAGGCACTGAAGTGAGATACAGTCCCCACAAAGTCTTCAGCTGGTTCCCTGGTGAATTCTGAAATTGGAATAATCGTTTTTTGGGTGTCTTTTTTTTTAGCTGAGCCATCCTGCCACCTGTTGGCAGCTCAGCGGCAGCTCAGCTCAGGCTGGGCATTGAACTGCTGTGTCTCAGAGCTCAGCTCTCACTCTTGAGCGAGCTCTTAACCAACTAAGCCACTCAGCCAGCCCTTGGAGTTGGAATAATCTTAACAGAGTTGTTTCCTTAAAGCAAAGAGACCAAGCCCTTATTCCCCTGCATGATTCATCAGTGGATGTAGGCTACTTCTCATTAAGGGGCGTGTAAACTTGAGCAAATCAGTGCTCTTCTGAAGAGTGAAATTTCCAGAAAAGGCTTCAGTTGACATTTTATGATGCCAATATTTCCAGAAACTAGAGAATGAGCATCTGGGTCCTAACGTGGAGAGTGACATCATTGTGTTACCCCTCAGAATCCATTATGCTGCTTAAACCAACAAATGAAGATGGGATTGTAGATTATCCCTCACAGGTTTTAGAGAACTGGGTGGAAGAGATATTTTTAGCATGGGAACAGTGGTTTCTAGGCATCTAGACAGGTACCTTCTTTCCTTAATGGCTCAGGTTCAGCCCTGCTTAAAGACAATTTCCAGAACTGAATAAATCAGGAGTAGCGCTAGGGCGACCATTGGCTGCTCAACACCCCACATTGGGTTTTGTTCTTAAACCTCATCCCAGAAGTTGCCACCTATCAATGATGTTTCTTTTAGTGGCTGGTGAGAATGGTGACTTCCCTAAATGACAACTCAAAAATTTTTCACTCTGAAGTCACCCAAAAGGCAATAATTAGAGCTTGAGAAATATATTTTGTATTGTTATGTCCCTGAGCTTTTGCTATTATAAATAATATACGATACAGTCTTCCACACTGACTGTAAATTATTAAGTGGTGTGTGGTTCTTTTTAATTTAAATAGTACTGCTAACTAGCTGCAATTAATTCTGCATATGTGCACTGCTTTTTGTGCGCGTGCTCGCGCGCGCCCACGCGCACACACACACACACACACACACACACACACACACACACACATATCCCTGGTAACAGGTAAACTCCATAGCAGGAAATGTAGTAGTAGATAGATTAAGATTTAAAAACTGTTCTATTTAATCATGTCTTATGAGAAATACTTTTTTTTTAAAAGTGAAATTTCATTTAAATGTCACATTACCATTTTATTAATGCTTTCTATTTGTGCAATGCAAATTCATGATTATTTTCATTTCCTTTTAGGCACTGATATTTTAAACCAGACCTGGAAAACACACATTATGTTCCATGTCTATGTTTTATATGAACTTTGCCTTAGTGGACCAGATCATACCTAACTACTGATTTTGTTGTTATTTCTAGTCTCATTCTTTCTCTTCCTTTAAGCCCACATTTTTCTTTAATTCCTGCCCCTTTGGTCTCCCTTTGCACAGTACTTCTATTTGTGCATTTGCCTTAATGGAGTGAATAAGAGGTGAAAGTATATAGCACAGTTGTATCACTGTGGTGGGTATTTATTTTTTATAAAATTTTTAGCAATCCAAACTTTTTGATCTACTTTTTGGGTTATGCTCACCAAGCATATATTGGGCACAAATTCTATGAAATTATAAAATGTGAACAAAATACACAATAGCTGCTTTCTTGTTTTTTTTTTTCACTGTTCCATAAAATTGCTGAATTTAGATTTTAAAAAAATCATGGTACTATAATTGTGAAACACCCTGGATTATTTTCTTACCCTCAAGACGATTGTATATTCTGCAGCTCCCACCCACTGAGGCAACAAGAAACAGATCATCAGGGTCTCTGAGAAAACACTATTATCCTACAGCGGTATCCCAGTCTCATAGTTTTCATTCAATCCCTCCAAATTCTTATACTCTTTCCTGGCAAATTGAACCAATAGCTGTTTTTATCCATATACCACACCCATGAGAGTTTCACGTCTTGCTCATTTTGTCTTTACTTGAATTTCCTTTCTCCTCTTCTCCTAAAGAAAGCTGAGTCCATGTGAAAAGTCTGAGATGTCACCTCTCCAAAGTGGAGACCTAATTGTCCCTTTCTCTGCACTTCCAAAACAGTGTGTTTGTGTTCCCACAATAGAATTTGTTCCTATACATGTCTCATTTGAGCATAAAGAATGTGTCCTTTCATCACCACATTTGTCATAGCAGTTTATGAAAATTATTAACAAATGGAATTTGACTTTGCATCGTGGATGAAAGGTGAAAGGAAATGGGAAACCCCATTGAAATGATGCTTTATTTTGTGAGATGTATGGTATATAGGAAGAGACTGGGATGGTGGAGCTGGTGAGGAAACCTCTGGGCCTGTGGAAGTTGGTACAGAAGCTTTTCTAATACCCCCACCCTACGTAACGCTGGGTTTGGTGCTTGAGTCTGCTGAGACATGCGCTCTTTACCTGCTCAATATAGGAATCCCCAGCTCATCTTCCTGTGTCATAGAGTTATGATTCAGAAGTAACAATTACAAAATTATAGCCACAAATAAAATGCATGAGAAGATGCAGCACAGTAGTTCAGAGCAGACTTCAGAAACATACCTAGGTTTGTATCCATTTCCTGTTACTTGCCTTCGGCAATGACTTTGGTTACTTTCATTAACTTCACCGAATTCTTGTTTTCTTAAAGTAAGGACAATATGCTCTCCATAGAGAGTTCTAAGATTTAATGAGACAATGCATGCAAAACACTTTTGGAAGTGCTAGTGCATAATAACTGCTCAATAAAAAATGGTGGTTGAAGAAGGTGTTGTGAGGAGGCAATTATTTGAGAGGACATTTGGTTTCAAGTAGACAATACAGGGACACCAGATAGTGACCTCAGCACCCTGTTTCTATAGTATCATGTATAAAGTACCCATATTTGCTATAGTCATGTTTATGTGTATGCAAAAAATAATCTCCTTTTGCCTTTACTTTTAATTAAACTTGAATTTTAATAAATCAGTGCAGGCATACCAAAATAATGCTCATAAAACATATTTTTAAATGCTTTATGAATAATAGAGCATTTATTATTCATAGAATGGTTTAGAATATATAATTAGGTACAGAATAATAACTTGGTACATTTTCACAAATCTTGAAACATTATTAAAGTTTCTTGAATTGTCTGTGTTGATTCAAAGAGTGAAATCATTGGCCCCTTTCACTCATTATTCTATTTCATATAAACACCCTGAGGTTTTATTTCTGAAGTGTTCTTCACGAACGAGCCCTCTCCACTATCAGAGATTGAGTTCAAATCAGGGAAACAGGAGAGACGTAGAAAGTTACACTGCCTATGGGGCCATCTGTTTGTTGCTCTTAATTGTCTTGTATTTTGCTCTATTACCGAAAACTGAATGGGATTTTTTTTTTTAATTTGCTTCTGCATAAATACACAAACCCAGCCCTTCTCTGGGCCCCCCAACCAAAAAAAGAAAGAAAAGAAAACAGAAAAAGATTATGTTTGGGGCAATCTCAGGTTGGTGAAAGTCTTCGGAGAAAGTGGGTCACTTTACATGTTAGAGCCAAAGATCTGTAAAAATCCTTCCCTTACTTATTGTTTTACTTAATGGGATGAACTAGGAACAGATGTTGATACCCAGAATATTTTATAATTTGCCAACAATGTTCACAACCAAATAGACTTAAAATTGAAGCTATTATACCTCACACACTAAGATAACTACTTATGGACTCATATTCAGATAATAAAATAATGCAAAAAGTAAAAGTGAGAGAGGCCAATAGATTAATAAAACAGGGCAATTTAAGGCATAAAAGGAGGAGATGATTTGGGGTGAAATTTGTTTTTCAAAATCTTTAACCAGATGTTATGCATGTAATTTGCATTTTCACATAAAATGTTATCATGAGGAAGAACGTGACAAACACACCATCTCTTTTCTAGTCTGACTAAGCTTAATATAAATGGATGTGAGTTGAGAATAAATGTAGCCTCATCCATGTGTAGCTCACCAGTTTCTAACTAAGCCTGCAAATAATTCTAAGACATGTCAATCTCCAAAGTAGAGGAGCAATATAAGCGTTGATTAAGGGGATAAACACTGAATTTTATAGGTGGTAGAATATTTTTGCTGTCCCTTGATATGTTTAGATGACCATGTGGAAGTAAATTTTATATTTTATTCCCTAAGATGTTCTTAAATTTCAACATTTTTCAGACTTCTTAAGAAAAAATTAAGTTTATTTGCTTCTGTATCAGCATTATAAACCCTTAACTTAGTAATTTAAGGGTCCTTTTTAGACACATTCATTAAGTAGAACATTATATGCATCTATGTTTCCATGAACATATATTTAAAAAAATTAAAGTTGAGTGTTTTCTATGGGCAAATGAATTTTGATATTAACTGAGGTAACAGATGAAAGTCTGAGCTGGTATTAAAATGCATGGGGCGACTAGTGGGTTGGAAAGAAAAGAAAATACTTTAAAATAATGGTATGTTTGCCAGCTTGTTTTCTCAGTGCATGTTCTGCCATTGGCCTAGGCTGTCATAAATACAGCATCTATAGGAGCTGAACTAATACCTTATAACTCATAATTTTCTTCATGTTTCAAGGATAAAACATAAAGGATAGACCTTACCAGGTATTCATCAATTGCCTTGAATTGTCATTTTAATATATTGACTAAATTTTTTAAATTATTTCCTTTTTAATTTGTAAAGTAGTGGCAGTTTTTTGATATTATATGTATTTAGTTTTTTTTTTTTTTGTAGTATTCGGTTCTTATTCCCTATCGCTCCATTTGCTTCTTAAATAGAGCTTAGGGGTAGACTGGATATTTTCTGTTTTCTCCTTATACTTTCTTCTACCTTTTGGCCTGCATGGACAATTATATTCAAGAAACATTTTGGCAGTTTTTAAAATGTAGGTGCAAGGAAATGGCTAACTGCATAGGCCTGGGTTGCTCAAACCATGCACATTCCCAGGAAAGGCCAGCTTTCAGGGCTGGCTATTGGCTAGCTGCTGGGACCTGGGCTTCTGGACTTTTCCATTTGATGAGTGTGTTTGCATGCCTGAGGCCTTGAGACATGCTGCACTACTGTTTCCAGGAAGTTTATACAAAAAATGTGATTTATGGTGAACACTTACTTTTTCTCTGAGGGTCTGGCGCTTGAGTACCAGGTCAGTCACAAAAGTGCTGAATACCAATAGAGCTGACCCCTAACAAAAACTCCAGATACTTAGACTAGGGTAAGGCTTCCTGGTTGGCAACATTTTGTATGCGTTGTCACACTGGGGTGGGCGGTGTCATTATTGGGGTGAAGGGATTAAATGCATTCCATGTGACTCCACAGGAAGGGGACACTTGAAAGCTCATTATATGAACACACAAATAATAATTATGAGAATATTTAAAGGAGAATGACACTTTTGCTTATCTCCTTATCTTAAGTTTATTTTTTCTTTTCTTTTTTTGTCTTTTTTTTTTGAGGGCAGTGTCACTGGCCCTCCTGTGGGACCGAACCGTGGCTGCTGGCTTCCCAAGCCAGCGCTTAACCACCGCACCACTCGGCCGGCCCATTATCTTAAGTTTTATATACTTGAATATATATACATATACTCCTTTTCCTACCACTTGACATCCTCTTACCTACACACATAGAATTACCAGCTATTGATAGACAGGATATTTGCAATTATTCTAAGAAATGTCTGAAAACTCAGGCAGTGTAATCTAGTCAGCTCTCATATGTTTGCCAAAGGAGGAATAAAGTAAAGGTCTTTATAGAGGCACAGATATCTTTTAAGATACCTTCTTCACTGTGGGATATCTCTTCCCAATTTTTTCTCACATCACATTTAGCACAAGCTAGAAAACATTCTTGCTCAATAACCCTCTTGGAAATAAGATATTTGGGTATGAATATCAAAGTCTTTCTCCACATGCATTAACTAAAGCAAGTAAAATGTATTTTATGCTTTTTTACTTCATTTTTTTTTAAAGAAAGTGCCATTTATACTGTTTTACTGCTTGTGTTTCATTGTTTTCTACTTGCATTTTATTTTTTGTGCTTTATTAAATGACATCTTACTTTCTATAATAGATCAAAATTATTAAATATGGATGTTTCTGCAAGCCCAGTTCTACTCCAAACACACACACGAACTCACATATACTGATATAATCTCATTAAACACTTCTTTTTTGTCCATTTATGAGAGGGCCAATACAACTGTTCCATTATATGCCTCATTTGCTCCCCAAATTTGTTATATTTTGGTATTTCAGGAATTAGAAAGTTGGCTAGACCTTGATATTTGCCAAACTCTCTGTGTAGTGCAAGTTTTTGTGTAATAAAAATATTAAAATAAGGTAGAAAAATAAAATAAAAATAAAAATAAGGTAGGACTAAATTAAAAATTTAGATTAAGACCCACATTCCTAATAGGTAAATATTAAAGAGAACCTAAAAGATTTCTTATCTTTTCTCTTTTTAAATACAATACCCCGACAACAGCAAAATAACACTAGTAAAGGAAGGAGGCTTGTTATGATTCATATATTTATGTTCATATATTTTGAAAGTTTACTTTGCAGTATGAGTAGGGCATTATTATCAGATGAGGAAATTTTGCAGGTGAGAAAACTGGCACTCACTCCACTCAGTGGTGTTGGCTGTTACTCTCATGATCATCGTAAGAGGGATAAGGACAAGGCCCCTTATTCCAATATCAGTGCTCTTTGCTTTGCAATCACTGCCTCTCTGAGGTCCTTTCTCCTTCATTAAGACAGTTCCATCTATTTCTTATGCTGTTATGATTATTTGTATTAATGTACATATCCATTTAACTCTACTGTAGGAGTACTGATGAAATAAACTGTCATCCATTTCTTATAGGCTTTTCTCAATTCTATTACTAAATATTGAGGGGTTGACTTTTTAAAATTCTCCTATTATTTCCTCTTTCATAAATAATTTATGATAACTTAAAGAAACACAGACAATAACATGGGATGACAAGAATAGAAAAGTAATTTATGAGTTATTAATAGATAAAAGAAAATCTGCTTGTAAGTTTCCTAGCCATTAAAGCAAGGAGGATGTAATAAATTGAATCTCTTTAAAGACATATAATATTCATTCATATGCTTAGAGTAGAATTGTTAAGTACTTGGATTTTAAGTCAGAGAATTCGTGTTCAAAGTACAAAGAATATCAATCACTCCCTAGCTCAGGAACTTAAGCAAGTCATCTGTAACCTTGAGTATCTGAAAAGAGTGAGTATCTGAAAAGAGGAAATAATAATCGTATATTACAAGATGTTAAATGTAAACAACTTAGCTCATTACCTACAGTCTAGCAAAAGCTCAATAAAGATTAGTGTTTTAAAAAATCATGTATACACCTGAAACTAATTAAAACAAAATGTTTATTTCACAATAAAAGATTTTAAAAAAATCATGTATAGACTCAAACTTAATAACAGTATTTATTATGTGCATTATCTCTTAATCTTCCACAGCCACACCATAAAGTATTTACTATAATGGAGGCAAAATCAGCTACGAAAGACACCATACATGGAGTAATACACAGCAGGCCTGGTTACTGAACTCAGGCCTTGAAGAATATTTTTAAGTACTCTGTTCATGTCTATCATTCATATATGGACAATAAAATAACAACATATACATAAATTCCTAATTTTTATTAGTGCCCATCGGAGACATAAAATTCTACTGACCATGCTGAATTTACACTAGTGATCACTTCTGGTTAAATTAAATGCCACAAAATTAATGTTAATATTAGCTAAATAACATTTTGTTTTATTACATAGTTGGTGGTGGTTTCTAATCTCTTTGTGAAGAGAAGGAGTAGAAGATCTACCTACAAATGTTTGAGGCTGATGAGAGATTCTGCCAAATTCTGTAAGTCAGAGAACTGTGGTCATCAAAAAGGACCTGAGAGTTGTTGCTTTGACAAGCTGGAGCACAGGAGTGAATGGGGTGGCTCACCATTGACCGAGGTCATGTTTTAGGATCAGCTGGTCAATTGCTATCAATTGACTGGGGCCTCTGCTATATTGTTACCTAGAGATAGGAACTGTCCCTTTCAGGGACACAAGCTAAATACACTATCACTTTACAAACTCATTGCAAATAAATGAATAAATAAGACTCAAAAACAAAAGATTTAATCTGCTACTATCTGCCCTTATGATGGGAAAAATCACTCAACAAATGGCACTCAATATAAAATTATTTTAAGAAATTAGTTTAGTTGATTCTTGGTATCAGATAAAACCAGAAAACTAATTGTACTTTACTTAATCTATACTATTCTATTTACAAAGCATACAAAGTGTAGTGCCTAGTATACAAAGGCCCTGTGTTGAGATTCGTGGATCTGGGGATAATCTACTCATGATCCAAAACTCAAGGGGCTAGTAGTCTTCTAAGAGAGAAATAAAATAATGATAATACCAGTGCAATAAGTCCAATGATAAGGTACTCAACATATTTGGGAAGAAGTCCATTTCATATAAGAAATGATGGAAATATGCCCTATAATCATGTAAATATAGGGAAAGATGATTACATTTTGGCTAGAGGTAGTACAAGTAGTATCACAAAGAAGGACATTCAGTCCAAAGGAAAGGTTTAAGGAATAAATGTGTTTCAAAAAATGGAAAGGGACTCTTCCTGGCTGAGAAACACTTGTGGCAGTGTCACTGCAAGCACGAATATAGTTGTTCCAATATAGTTTATGTTTTCAATGATCCTATTCAAAGTTTCATCTAATTCCTGACAAATTAAAACTACCTATTTATTTTTCATCCGAATTAGGGTATCTCAGTGCAAGTGTGTGATGTAAATCTACCTTGAGTTATTTAAAAATAAGTATTGTACTTTTAAGCAATGGGTGCTTCAACTAACTATATTATTGATAATAAACAATTAAACCTCACCCACAACCATTTAACAAATCAGCCTGTTAACAGGATTGATAACACTGTTCTGCAGAGCGTATAAATCAAGTGACAGGATCAGGAACAGAGATGGACGAGGAGAGTGGTTTATTTATGCTATTTTTCTGAACTTAAAGCCTTCACACTCTCTAAATGGCTCTTCTCTTTCATGTAGGGCCTAATGTTCATTTTGCAAGTTTTTCTGTACATCTATAAATTGTTTTTCTCTTCCATGCTCACTGATGAAATGCTTTTACATGAATAGTTGAGGTAACTTGCAATTCTCAGGTGCATTAATATCTCCCTATGTTGCATCTTCAAAAGGAGAAACATAATTACTCTTCTTCTAGTGTAAATTTTCAGAATGATACACAATAAGTGAATTGATCTGGCTAATCCTCTATGGAAATCCACTCCTCAGAGTGCTCATTAGCTCTCTAGAGCTTCTGCTCTGATTTAGTTCCTTCTCCTTCTAAATAGTAGACCCCTTAGGGTTCAACTAATACATACGTTTTCATTTTTACATTGCTTTAACAACAATATTTGCGAACGATAACTACTGAAAGACTAGTCTGTCTTGGCAAGAAGAGGCTGAATATGTTAACTTACCTGTTTTTACCAGACATGACATTTGCTCTTGTAATTAAGGCATTGCAGATTTCCTCCTTGTGACTTATTCTCACCTTTTATAGAAATGATGTCTTTTCTGTCCATCTAACGTACTCACTGTTTTTGTTTTGTTTTGTTTCTTTTTTTATATTGTCCCAATTTTTCAACAATAAATTCATGTCTACAAATAATATTTCTGTACTGTCAGTCATATCGACAAACAGAATGTTTCTGTCATCCTCTACCCTGCATTTTCAAATCATATTTATTGGAATTTATGCCAATACTCCTAGTTATGTAAGGATTGTATATTACAGAAAATATACACATATTTAATCTAAAAGTAAAAATGCTGGTGGTGATAGTAGAATATGGCTGTGTTACAAATCTGATGAAATAAGCAGAAAAATTGTGAGTTACAAACCTGTTCTTTACTATAAACAAATGGTTACCAGCGTGTAAGAGGGGAGGGGGATGGCAGAAGAGGGTATAGAGGGTCAAATATGTGGTGATTGAGGGAGAGCTGACTCTGGGTGGTGAACACAATGCATTGTATAGATGATGTATTATAGAATTGTACACTTGAAACCCATGTAGTTTTGTTGACCATTGTCACCCCAATAAATTAGCAAGTTACTCTTTCTGGAGATTGTAAAAGTAAAATAAAAATACTAGTAAACCAGAAACAAAACACTCAAATAAGAGGAGGTCAGGATTTTAAAATCATGTCTCCACCTACTAACAGCTCACAAATGACCCATATATGTCTTTGCCTACTTTAGGGCTCACCCTGGGAACACTAAGTTTTGGATTTGAGGAGGGATTTACATATGTTACTAATATTTCTTAAGTGGTGATGTAAAAACTTGACTATACCACCATAAAATGCCTCCAGAATACCTAGAAGATTTTCAATAGCTAGAGTGACTATAATAGAAGCCAAAAACTATAACAAAAAAGTGATACATAGATTGATATATATTTCATATAACATTGGACAGTACACTTCATAAGCCTGCCCTGGAAAGTCTTAGGTGAACATTCTCTCAAATACAGTGCAGATATTACTATAATCTATATCATTTAATAATTATGTGTATATACATACATACATACATACATACATACATACATATAGAAACTTTCAGTGCCAGAACTTATACTTGGATGATGCTTTAGTTTATATAAGCTTTATCATACAGATTTTTAACATTTGAATTTCACAACAGTTCTGCAAGACAGAACAAATATTACTATTATTATTCCAATTTTATAGATAAAGAAATTGAGAATTGGAGGTGAAAAAATGTATGTGCTAACAAAAACACAGTTCTACAGAATAAGTTGTAGCTTTTCAAATCTTTGTTTGTGGAAGTGCCTTTAACACTGTTGCTCAGTCATTTATTTCTACCTATTTCTAATGGCTCTTCTAATGTCATGGCCCCCAAAAGAATCACAGAATGTGTGGGGGTATATTAGGGGCGCTTCTTCAGCGAGATCATGGTTAAAATTACTTGTATCATGTCATTTTTTTTTCACCTTAGGTATATTTAATTTTTCATATTATTATTTTGAAACAGAATAAATCAATGTACCAGCTATTCTAGTATTCTTGTTATATTTTTTATGAATTTTAAACATGTCTGTGCCTTACTAAACAAGGAAAAAATTATCTTCTAATTTCTGAATGCACTCTAGGTTTAAAATCTAGAACCTTTGGAAAAGAACTTTAATGATTCCTTCCAATATAAATTCAAATTTCTTGAATCAGGGTTGGAGCTAATGAAACTGGACAATCTGTAACATGGAATATTGCACCTCAGTTAAAACAAATTGATTAAAATTTTATATAGTGGTATTAAAGATGCCCATTATCTGAATTATTTAAAAAACAATATTTAGTTATTAATGTTTTCATAAATGATAAATTATGTGCATGCAATTTATATATATATATATATATATATATAGAGAGAGAGAGAGAGAGAGAGAGAGAGAAAGAGAGAGAGAGAGATACTCCATGTATATAGAATTAAGCACAAAGGATTGGAAGAATGCACATCAAATGCTTACGAATGGTACAATAGCAGTATGGTTGGGGTGAAAAGAGAGGCAGCAAGAGAGTATGTGGGAGGATGGCAGTTCTTTCATATTTCATTTTATATATTTCTGTGTCGAAGCATTTAAAAAACATAACTTCAATGAGCAGGATACATTACTATTGTATTTATAAAAGTATACAATGGGAAAATTATTAAAATACATAAAAATGTTTTAAAAGTATCCTCTGACCCAACAATAAGGCATCTAAGAACTTACAGGGGAGAGACTTTTTAAAGATATAACAAATAAAAATAAAAGTAGTTTAACAATAAGGATTGCCTAAGAAATATATCATATAAAATATTCTTTTTAAAATAATATAGATGGGGAGATAGATTCAAAATATATTTTATATTAAAATAAGCACATTTAAAAAGGAGGGAAAGCATGATCTATTATTATTTTTGTTCATAAATATATCTACATAAAAAAATACATGAGGGCCGGCTGAGTGGCATGGTGGTTAAGCGCTGGCTTGGGAAGCCAGCGGCCCTGGTTCGGGTCCCACATATGAGGGCTAGTAACATTGCCCTCAAAAAAAAAAAAAAAAAAAACCATGAAAAGATACACCTGGGATATCTACAATAATTTTCTCAAATCATTACAACTTCAAATATTTTATGTATGTTTAATATATATGTCTGCCTTGTTTTCTAACATTTAATTTTTAACTTTCATAGAGTATGTAATGCTGTTGTAACTTTTTTTTTAAATCCAGGTAAATACTACAATATGTAAATCTTCTAGGGGACTTAGCGTTTGGAGAAACTCCCCTGAAATCTAAAGTGGTTGGCAAAAGACTTTTGCATTCAGCCATTTCTACTGCAGACTGTATTCTCCCTCTTTTCAAACCTAAGCTCCATGCTTCCTGGCTTTGTAAATCCTATGCTTGTTCATTCTCCATATTAGTGTTCTAGTGGTTTCTTTTGTCTTTTTTTCAGGCTAATGAATTCCATCACTTTGAACCTGAAGCCTGAGGTTTGCCACCTCTCCCTTTGAGCTGTACATTTTGTTCATATTTTGCTATATCATTAATCATAATATGGAGGATTTGTTTGCTGGATCGAAGGTCACCTGACAGTGAACTCTTGAGGGGGGCTTTATTGATTATTTGTGGAGTAAATAATTCTGGGACAGTCTCCAAGATAGTGTCTGATAGGTAATACATGTTCACATATTCATTGAATATGGATCATCATGTTCTTCTCTCTGGCTTGCACATCAAAAGCACTTTTTGAAATTTTTTCTTGGTTGACAGCAAAGAAACTTTCTAAGATAGCTAAGGGAAGAAACAGCTGTAAAATACTATGTATTTGGTTCCTTGATATGGACCCATTTTATAAGGAAAGAGCAAGTAGTTTGCCTTTCTTTTTTGATGTTTCAAATATTCTAGAAGTATGTATAAAAATAAAGGTATCTAATTTTTCTTCTGTCAATAAGAACATGAAGAGAGTCATTATTTAGTCTATCTCATTTAGGGGGAAAAAATCCCAAACAAACAAAAAAGAAAGTTAATTTACTGGTCTCCTTACACTACTGCACTACTGTTAAGGCAATGAAACTTGACATTTGTAAGCCTCATACAGAAAAGGGGATAAACTTGTGAAAACTTTTAAGTCATGTGAAAAATTTCAAGAACATTAGGCCTACTGTTTTTATAAGGAACATTCCATTTCCCTTGCTCAGAATTGAGGGCAAACCTCCTTAATCATGGTAGTTGCCATGTGCAGGAAAGAAAAAAATAATAATAAATTCATGAAAAGATCAATCTTGTGCAGAAAAAAAGTAAATAAAAATTGCTTGGAAGGTGGCTGATGCTGAAGGAACAATGGGAGAAAACATTCATAGAAGGGTTGCTATAAGGAAACAAATTGGAAACCATCATGAAGCAGAGTTGCCATTAATTTCTCTTATTTGGCATTGCCCATCCCACCACCAACCCTGGAAAACCAAGCAGATAGCTCTCTGCTGTGATTTCTTTTTTTTTTTTTTTTCCTCTTTTAATCTCTCAACTTTCCCTTGCTTGTCTCTGTCAGGATAACCATGATTCAGTGGGAATAGTCATGGTTTCTAAAGGGAGACTGAAATCAGATGGGGTTAGGAATATACAACCATCACCTCTACCAGAGAGTGGAACACAGCTTCAATTCTCTCAATGGCTATAGTGAATGTGGAAAGCTATAATCAATGTAAGAAATATTTTAAATATGGTTCTAAAATAAGTGAGATTTCAACATTTTGACTATAGTGAAGGAATAGATATAAAAGAAACCCTGGTATCAGGAAACTCAGAGGCATGCAAGGCTACTCAAGAGGGCACTGGGATTATTGATAAATCCTGACCATGTCCTATGAGATGGAGAACATTTGTTGCATCAATATATATTTGTTAAACACATTTTGTGTGCCAAGTTGTGTGTAGAAAATCACAATGAAAGTGAGGACACTTGCCTCGCTGAACTTTATAGAGAATAAGTCAATAACATAGGCTGTGGTTACAATCATAGCAGTTAATAACAGCTAACCTTCCTGGACACATCACGCTGTAGGCACTGTGATACGCTTTTTGATTGTGTGTATTTGTTATCATGCACCCCATCTTATCAATTAATTCTGTTTCTACCCTCATATTATTAAATAAGGAAAATAGGTTTTAAGAAGTTTAAATAATGTATCCATAATCACACAACTGATATAGGGGAAATTTGGTGTGCAACATTAGACACTTTTAGTACAAAGTTGTGCATTTATATCTGGGGTTTGAAAGGAATACAAGGAATTTTTGAGAACTAAAAAGAAAAAAACTATAGAGTAAATAATTAAGTTAAATTATGAAGGTTTCTAGCTTTGTCGAAAAGTAACATTTCTTAGTTGACTTATTCTCTAATATAACAAATCATGTAAATACAATTCTGTTATCCAAGGTACTCTAGGACAGGAATATTCTCAGCATCCAATCGTACTTGATTACATATACATTTTGAAAAAATATTTTAAGTTTAGTAGGGATTTAATATTTTATTAAAATAACATCATTTTCATTTGATTTCTTTGCAAAAAAGAAAAAAAGGTGTGTGTGAAGATGTGTGTGTTAGAACTGCCTGCAGCACCTTACCTCTTATTTTAACATCACTTAAAGAAAAGGCAACATGAATTCAGGTTAATGAATCAAGTCAATGTACTTAGATAGTAAACAGCTGGTAAGTGTACAAGGATGATGTATGGGTTTAGGCTATCGGGGAGGTGGTAACTGCACAGAGGTAACTGCCAACCATGTGCAATTGACAAGAAAAGTGATTCTGACCAAAAATCTCCAATAGTCCAAATTCCCTGAGTTTCCAGCATTAAACTATCTCAAACACCATGATTCAAGTTTATTTTCATTGAATATTATTTATTATTTTGCCAGCATAACTAACTATGTAGGGATTATGTTAATTACTCTATGAACTATGTACCTTTTTGTTGAAACTTAACATTTGAAAATATTAAAACCAATGTTTATTTTCTAATCCTTGACTCAGTTTTCTTTTCAATTTTGCCTTATCTCTAAGATTCGCCTCTCTTTCAAGGTGAGGATGATCATTTCTCCAATCCCCAGACAAAATAAGTAGGACTTTAATATTCATTGGATGACTTACATAACAGGCCCCAGTCTTCTTTTCATCATTTTTCTTTGGCTCTGCTTTACTTCAGCCACCACACTAGCGCTTATGTTATCTGGGTCAACACTGCCCCATGTGTCTCCAAATATCCTTGGGCTAGTCAGAACATAGCCTTCCATGGAGATAGTGGAGGCACAGGACAGCAGGCCCAGTCAAGCAAGCACGATTGTAAGCCTCTGCTAGAGTTATGTCTGTTAAGAGCTCATGGTCAGAGCAAGTCACAAGACCAAAGTCAAATTTCTGGAGTGAGAAATACAATTCACTTTCAACAGAAGAGAGTGTAAAGTCAAATGTAAATTATGCACATTTAGAAAACAGTGAAGAATTAGAGTCAATATGCAATTTACCAGATGTGTTAGAATTCTCCAGAGAAATAGAAACCAAAACCAATAGAATGTATGAACTAACAGGGTCTCTGTGTGTGTGTGTGTGTGTGTGTGTGTGTGTGTGTGTGTGTGTGTGTGTGAGAGAGAGAGAGAGAGAGAGAGAGAGAGAGAGAGAGAGAGAGAGATTAAGATTTATTTTAAGGAATTGGTTTATGAGACTGTGGAGGCTGGCAAGTCCCAAATCTGCAGAAGCTGAATGGCTGGAGGCTGTGGGAGGAGTGGATGTCGCAGCTGGAGTCCTAAGGCAATCTGGAGGTAGAATTCCTCTGGAAGCAGAATTCCCTCTTCCATGGGGGAATCTGTCTTTTTCTCTTAAGGCCTTTAACTGATTTGATGAGACTCACCCATATTATGTGGTTCATCTGTTTTACGCAAAGTCTACTGATTTAGAAGATAATCTTATCTAAAAAATATCTTCATAGAGACATTAAGAAGGGTGTTTGAGCAAAAGTCTGGGTACCATGGCCTAGCCAAGTTGACACACAAAATCATGCACCACACCACAGTTACCAAAGAGAGAAAAAGATTTGGACATTAGTTAGTAAAATACAATATGTCTGCCTTAAGTATTTTAATTCCCTAGCATCCCCTATTCATTCAAAAGTTCAATTATACTCTCCTTTGGCCTATTTTTTTCCTGCATGTGAAAATATTCAGTCTCTATTTGAACAAGTTTGTTAGCAGTGCAGTCTTCATTGAGAAAGGGGATTCACATGGTGGAAGGGGCGTTTATAAGTCATGCTAACAGGACTTATGGGTGAACACTGGAGGCTGTACACTGTCCCATTAATTTCAGTGACTTCATTGCTTTCTTCTGAGAGTGACAATTGGATGTATGTTCCAAGTTTTCCTCTTTTATATAAAATACCACGAAAATTATCTTTAAATATGCATTACCAACAATGCACTAAAAACCCATGTTCTACCTAAAAACCTAGAATGAAAGATAAAATATCAATAAAAAAAATAAAAAAATAAAAAAAAATTTCCTCATACACACATTTTCCTTTGGTTTTTCTTTTTTTGTTTTTACTTTTCAAGAAACATGTAACATCAAGCCCACAGAATGTACCTGGCACAGCCTGGCACAAAAGAAACCGTCAGTAATGTTGGGCTATTGTTATAGTTCTCCTTACTTTTTATGATTTTAATCATTATCAAATATAATTTATATAGTCCTTAAAATTATTAATCAGCTGTCTTGAAAACTTACATTTCCAATTTTTCCCTTAATTGCTGACTGTTGCTCATTGTAGTTTTTGTTATTGTTGCTGTTAAGTGTTTTTGTTTGTTTGTTGTTTTTTGTTTTTGTTCATTAGTTCACTTTGGAAAAGTTCCTTTTATCTGTGGGGATTTCTTACACTCTATGTTGTGGGAAATGTCCCTTCAGGGTGCTTTTGCCAGTAGCCCCAGGAGTATCAACCATTTAGGGAAGATATTCTTGCTTGTTTTTCTGAATATGATTTTCTGTTCAAGGCATCAAAATAAATTTAAATCTCAATTTTGCATGATATTCAGGTTCTAAATTCTCAGAGAGGATCACCTCCAACAGTGGTTTTGAAACTTGGCAGCACTTCGGAATTGCCTAGGAGTTTTAAATAAAGATGGGTGCCAAGAGAGATTCTAATTGAATTAGTCTGGGAGACATGGCCTTGGCATCCTTGTGTTTTGTTCCTTTGATTGTATTTGTTTGGTTGTAAGCATCCCAGGTGATGCCAATGTGCAGCAAAGTCTGAGGGTCACTGCTTTAGAGATAGAATGTGGTTGACTGTCTTCTCTAGTAGCTAGTCCAATCTTTCACTAAGGGTGCAGCCTTTTGCTATGGGATCCTGGCTTTTTGGGGGTCTTTCCAATCTCACAGTCTTTTCTAGTATTCTGGGGGAGATTCCAAACCCAAGCTTTAGACTATAAAGAGCAATAATAACTTCCAGGGTCGATACAGTACAATGTCAGTAGAACTAGTTCATATAATTACCAATCTAGTTATCAGTTTCCTTTCTCCTCCTCCTCCTCCTTCTTCTCCTCCTCCTCCTCCTCCTCCTTATAGCATAGTCATTCCATTAAACCTCTCTTATTTTATTTTATTCAAAAATGCTAAGTATTAACTGCTGGAAGTTTTTCCACTAGTTGTGTCCCATTACTTCATTTTTCAAACTCAGTTCAAAGGTCACCTGTTTGGGGGAGCATTTCCTTTTAGTCAGGTGTGAATGACTTTCTCTGGAACTCAGTAGTACCCTATGCTTACCTGTATCAAGCCAAGAATGTCTGTCATAGCATCTTTAATATACATACTTGTCATTTTTTGTAGGCAATGCACTACCTGAGGCCCATGGGCCATGTCCTAAATAACACTATATCAAGTCATTACCACACTCTCTGGCACATAAAGATACTAAACAGGTAGATGATAAAATGGGTAACTAAGACCCTGTATGTTTTTTTTTTTCCTTTAAACTGTAGTTAAGAAGATACTACACAAGCAGTTGCATTATAATTGCATACAATATCAAGATTTTTAAGAAATAGAGACTAGAACCTGTGCTGTCGAACACAGTAGCACTGACCACATGTAGCTGTTTCAATTTAAATTTAACTACTTAACATTAAAAAATTAGCTCCTCATTCACACTAACCACATTTCAAGAGCTTAATAGCTACATATGGCCAGTGACAGGACAGATATAGAATATCTATCCATCATGATAGAAAGCTCTATGGAACAACATTGAGCTAGAATATCTTTCTGAAGCAGTTAGCTCCATTATTCTGTGAAATTATCCACAAAGACCTTGCTTTTAATTCTCAAAAGTAGGTTTTGACAACAAAAGAAGAAAAACAAACGAAACAAAACTCATAGACACAGGCAATAGTTTAGTGGTTACCAGAGGGTAAGGGGGGAAAGGGGGATAGTAGAAGAGAGTAAAGGAATCAAATATATGGTGATGGAAGGAGAACTGACTCTGGGTGGTGAAAACACAATGTGATATATAGATGATGTATACCTAAAATCTATGTACACCTGAAATCTATGTAACTTTGCTAACAATTGTCACCCCAATAAACTAATTTTTTAGATTTTGAACTAAATTGTAATTAAATGATTTGAAACACAAGTGTTAGTTCATTTCATCATAGAACAGTAACACAGAATTTTGCATGTGTTTAGGCTTTAAATAATGTTGAAGTTTCTCACTTTACCTAAGCTTCACAGAGCTTTAGCAGCTTTGTCAAACCCACACAAATAGTCCAAATAAGAACTGCAATGGAGAGACCCAGAGCTAGGCACTCTGCTCCACAGAGGAATTAGGCACAGATGGGTTTACTAAGATGCAATTGCAAAGTGCCTGATACCTGCTGCAACAGGCATGGAGGGGCTGTGTCTGTGTCTCCACAGCCCAAGAATGATATTCAATTACCTGTAGATGCAGAAGCTATAGAAAACAAGGTGGCATCGAAAAGTCTGTCTATGTTTGCAGCTATCGTACAATCCTCAGGAGTCACTGCCTTAGATTAGCTCTGTATTTTCAGAGCTGCCTCACAGACACCCCTAGTATATTATTTAGCATTGCAATAAATCAGTGGCCCCTCTCTGATCCATCAGCCCTTCACGATCTCTAAGGACTGAAGCAGCCCATGATATTTATATTCCATTCCAAATGTACATGCTTTTACGCAGCTCATGGTTATGAGAATGTCTTTGGATATTCATAAGGCTATCCATCAAACATGGGAAGGCCAATTCTGTTTGTAATTATTATCATAGAAATTCAAGTAAATGCCAGAATAGAGTTTTCAAACTACATTCCTTGGGAACACTCTCTTTTCTATTATTATCTGAGTCTTAGGCAAAACCATTTCTTTTGGAACTCACATTTTTTTCATTAACTTAGTCTCTTTGGTGATTTTTTTTGAAAAACGCACCTCAGAGACATTTAATTTAATAGCTATACCCATACACATGCATGCATACATACACACACACTTATACATAGGTATTTCCTCCTTAAGATAGAAAACAGACTAGTAATCTTTACCAATAGAAAAATATTCAGAATTTTTTTAAAACTAATTAGGTAACTTATTTTCCAACTTTATGTTAGAGAGTAGACAGTCATAAATCTGTTGACTAAATCCTTTTTGTGTTTTAATTTTATTTTCCATTTTGATTTGTTTTTTGAGAGTGATAGACCCTGTCTGAGCTAACCTGAAACTTTCTTTGGGTTCTATGATCCCCAGAAGCAGCTTTACAAACACAGTTACACTCAGGTATGCTGCAAGGGTTAGGGCAAACCAATATCAGGGTCTTTCTCCACCATTTTTGGAAGAGAAGATGGGGACTTTGATATAGACTAGACTGAAAATGATTCTGCTGAGCTTCCAACAGTTGGTGCAAAGTGATTGATTGAGGATGACATGCCATCATTCTTAAACAAATCCACCTTCCTTAATAACATTCTCAGCAAACACAGGGAAGAAACAATTATATGAAACCTGTGCTTCAACCATCCCTACATAAGTGAGAAAAGAAAAGGGCCTAGAGTTGTGGTAGAAGCTGAGAGTTGCATGGGGAGGCAAATTAATTCCAAAAAGAGAGAGAAAGAAAAGGGGAAAGGCAGGAAGAGAGTGTGGGAGGGAAAAAGAGAGGGATGAAGAGTCAAAGAGAATAGAAGAAACTAGCGGCAAGTTAATCATATATTGAGACGCAAAAGAAAACAAAAACAAAAACGGGGAAGCTGGATTGCCGCTCACTTCTTTTCAATACATTTACTGACAATTTTAGCTTGAATATGGAGACAGTTGTTCTCTTACAATGATACGTAAAATCAAAAAATGTATTCAACACAAATGTGCTACAAAGTAATCAAGAAGAGTAAAATAGATTACTCTCATTACAGGAAAAGACTGGGGAACTCTGAGTTTGCCAGCAAAGCCAGGGCAGAATGGGGGTTTGAAGAATGAATTTGGGCCTACATTCTTGATTGTACCACCAACATTGGCAGTATTCACTGATGTTTAGCTTCTAGAGTAGCTACTACTCAATCATCTGCATAGTTCAAAAATTAAATGTAAACCTTTAAAAATAGTTTAACCTATGCTCTTCTCTTTCATCATATAAGTTCTAACCTTTCCTTGAAAGTAGATTATCAGTTCCTACTTCATCCATATCACTTTCAATCATTTTGGCTTTTTTACTTTCTGTTTTCTGCCTCTATGACTCTTATTATATGAACAACGTATTTTGTTACTAAGTTATATGCTATCCTGTATATTTTTCTATTTATTTACATGTAAATTATTTCCCCAGTAAGACAAGTATTAAGTTTTATTTTCTTTTAACATTTACCCAGTACCTCTCACAATGCTGTGTATATAAAAGTACTCACCACATACTTCCTGATTTCAAAATTTACAATAAATCTATAATAATCAATACAATATGATAGAGGCATAAGACAGATCTATGGATCTATGGAATAGAATTGAGAGTCCAGAAATAAACCCATACATCTTTGGCCAATTGACTTTAGATAATGGTGCCATTCATTCAATAAAGAAAGAATAGCCTCTTCAACTGCTGGAAAAACTGTATATCCATATGCAAAAGGATACAGTTGTACCCCTATCTCACATCATATACAATAATTAACTAAAAATGGATAAATGACCTACATATAAGAGATGAAATAATAAAATTCCTAGAAGAAAATATACAAGTAGATGATTATGACCTTGAGTTTGGTACTGGATTCTTAGATATAACGCCGAAAGTATGAGCAACAAAAGAAAAACTAAATTGGACTTTATCAAAATGTTTTTGTTTATCAAAGGGTGTTATAAAGAAAGTGAATAGATAACCTATATAATGGCAGAAAGTACTTACAAATCATATATCTGATATGGGTATAGGGTCTAGAATATACAAGAACACTTACAACTTAAGAACAAAAGACAAACAGCCCAATTAAAAAGTGAACAGAGGATTTATAATAGACATTTCTCCAATAAAGAAATACAAATCACCACCAAGCACATGAAAAGACAGTCAGCATTATTAGTCATTAGGAAAAAGCAAATCAAAACACAATGAGGTATACCACCATGATGGGTATAGTCAAAATAGCAGAAAATAAAAAAAGGAAGGATGTAGAAAAATTGAAACCCTCATTAAATTGTGAGTGAGAATGGTTTTGCCCATGTGAAAAACAGTTCTGCACCTTTTCCAAAAGTTAAATACAAAATTACCAAATGACCACGCAATTACATTCCTTAGTATATAACAACAAGAAAAAAAGAAAACAAGTAAATAAATACATGTACGCATGTTTATGGCAACGTGGTACACAATAACGAAAAAGTGTAAACAGCCCAATTTTCCATCAACAGGTAAATTGATAAACAAATTGTGGTATATCCATAAAATGGAATATTATTCAGCTGTAAAAAGGAATGATGTACTGATACATGTGGCAATGCGAACAAATGTCAAAAACATGGTAGCTGAAATAAGGCATAGGTAGAAGGTCACATATTGTATTACTCCATTTATACTGAATATCCAGAATAAAGATAGAATGATGATTGATGGTTCCCTGGGTCTGGAGGGTGGTGGAGAAAAAATGGGGAGCAACTGCTTTATGGCTACAAAGTCTCCTTTGGGGATGATTAATATTTTAGAACTAGATAAAGGTAATGGTTGCGCAATATTGTGAGCATATACTATATGCTACTAAATTGTTTGCTTTTTTTTTTTTTTTTTCTTGAGGGCAGTGTCACTGTCCCTCATATGTGGGACCCGAACGGGGGCCGCTGGCTTCCCAAACCAGCGCTCAACCACCGCGACACTCGGCCGGCCCTAAATTGTTTGCTTTTTAAATGGTTAATTTTGTTATCTGAATATCACCTCAATGAAAAGTCTCAATAAGTATGGACTGTACAAATATATTTATTAATTTTGGATTTATAATTGGAAAGATAATTTATAAGCACATTCAATATTTCAGAAATATCTGTATCAGTTTATTCCTAAACTTATAATTGCAATGTTTCATTTGTTTGGATGTGCTTTTCGATGTCAGTAGAACAATCCAGTCATAAACAAATTAAAAGTACAAGAATGGTGTGCAGAAAGGGAAAGTGATGTAGGAGAGTGTCCAGGGATTACTGACATGGGAAGATAAGGGATCAAAGGGCAGCAGCTGACTATTCCTGCAATTTGCACTGAGTTTAACCTTTCCTGTCAATGGAGGACCAATTCTGAGTACGCAATTTTCCAACCTCAGCAGTATTGTCATTTTGGGCTAGATAATTCTTTGTTAAAGGAGACTGTTTGTGCATTATAGGATATTTAGCAGAATCTCTGGCCTCTACCAACGAGGACCAGATGTCAGTAGCAACCATTCCCCTTCTCACTGGTCAAATTGCACTAGAAGTGTGAGAAGCAAAATTGCCCCTTGTTGAAAACCGCCCATCTAGAGTGAGATTTTGGAAGTTTTAAAATAGGTTTCTAAATAGCCATGGTGTCTAAATTGTCACTAATCTGTGTGTGTGTTTGGGGGGGGCGGTGGAAAAGAACAAAAAAGGAGGAAATGGTTGGAAGAAGTTTTTGCTGTGATCATTGTCACTGATCCTTTTTTAAATTCAAAGGATTGCTCCCTTTTTGATGAAAGGTGTTTAAACCCATTTATTTAATTATAGTAGTTGTATTTGACATTTTAATTAGTTTTTGTTTTTATTTTAATGTTCTTGACATTGACAAGCTTGAGGGCCCGCCGAGTTGCATGTTGGTTAAGCGCTGGCTTGGGAAGCCAGCAACCCCGGTTCGGGTTCCACATGTGAGGGTCAGTGACACTGCTCTCAAAAAAAAAAAAAAAAAAAAAAAAAAAAAATTGTTTTGAAAATTGTTTGCTTGGTGAAAATAAAAAATATATTAAAAATCAGGACTCACTGCTTTAGATCAGAGCAAGTATACCCTTTTTCTCCTTCAGTCAACTTTGAAAGGTATCATTGTGGATCCACACATCCTATTGCTACATAACTAATTCATATTAGGTAGCCACTTGCAAGAGCAAGATAAGACAAAAACAAACAAACGAAACCAAAACACTTTTATTTTCTTAATACACAGGATAACTGGTGGCCTATAATCTCTATGTCATCATAGGGAACAAGAGCATAGCTCTTTTAAAGCTGTGATTTAATTGCCAGTATTTTTAATGTAAGATTTTACATGAACTTGTCTTTTAAATGTAAGATCTTACATTAACTTGTATAGCTAGAGTCTTTCTGATAACACTGACCCCACATGTTGATGCGGCAAAAGCAGCTAGGACTTAGAAACATTTTTTCCATTGAATTAAGTGTGCATTAATCATGGAACCACCCATTTCTCTCCATTTTTTACCCTCTCTGAAAATTTTCCTGCTCAATGCATTTGTGTTATTCTTAGAATAAATTATTAAGAATAACAAATTGTTATTGTGTTATTCCTTCTCTTCATACAAGCCAGAATTAGACAGTTTGGCTAAAAGAAAAATTACTTAATGAAACATATTCCTATGTCATTTTTATTCAAAACTCTTGAAGCTAGTCTTACAAATACATAGATTGTAGAAAATATTCAATTCCAAGAAAAAGAAATTAAGTCAGTTATTTTGAAGTTTTGCTAATATTTTCTTGGTATGTTTTAATATTGAATTCATGACAAAAGAAAATCAGTGTCTACTTTTTTTTTTTTTTTTTTTGAGGGCAGTGTCACTGGCCCTCATATATGGGACCCAAACCGGGGCCACTAGCTTCCCAAGACAGCGCTTAACCACCGCACCACTCAGCCAGCTCAATAAGTGTCTACTTTTAACTGTATAATTCTGCTAGGTTTAAAATATTCCTCCCTCCCCATATATCTAAAAACCTTATCTACTTCCACAGGTAACAGTAGATCATCAGAGAAGTGAGAGTGACTGGTAATGGGAGGGACTGATTGGGAACAGTCTCTCAGGAGGAGAGATACTATATAAATTTAAAAAAATAATAATCTCAGTAGGTGATTCTAAGAAACTATTCTTCCAATACCAAAAATTATTCCCATAGAGAGTTATTTATTTTTAACCTTTCTAAACTTGTTTTTAGAAGCTTGGAAATCCCTCCTGATTTTTAAAAAATACATGAATGGATGCACATAGGGAATGGTTAACAAAAAGCCATATCCCTAAGAGCTCCGATGAATGAAAAATTAAATTAGCCTCAAAATCATAAAGTCACAGTTTAAAAAGAGTTCTCCTTTCTTCTCTTCACATCTTGATGTATTCCATGCTTTTAACTCAGAAGCAAAGAACAAATAAAATAATAAACTAAAAAACTGAACACCTTGGTAGATTAATTCACATAACTCTGAATGAAACATTTTATATCTTGAACCATCACCTCTTTTAGATCTATGCTATTTACAATAGGTGGCATGTCCTTTCTTATTTCTTGATTTCCTTTATGGCTAACAGACTTTTCTCCCATTTTTATTCTCTATATATCACCTTCTCTGTCGCATTACTCTATATATTAGTCATCTTCATGGAAAAAAAAAAAGACCTTGAAAATAAACAGACTAGTAGTCATTAACCACAGTTTCCCTCCAATCCAGCTCAATATTTTGGGTATCACAAAAATTAACTTATTTTTATTCCATTGTTCCTTAACCCACTTTATATTTTTCTCTCATCTATGGCATGAGATTCAAAAGATCTGGTTTTTACTGCCAATTCTGCCATTGTATCTGCTGGATCATAGCTCTGTGCCTCAGTTTCCTCATCTGTAACTTTTAAATTTCATTCCTTTACTGATATTCTGTACTTCTCTAGGATCACACACCTATGGATTCAAATGCTTCCCTTACACTCATAATGCTCTGACTTCATGGACCAGGTAGAAACATTTGGCATAAGCAGAATGAGGGTACATATTGTGTTTTGCCAAGGGTACTATAGGGATGGTATATGGTGCATAATCTCTGCTTTTCCTATCTTTCCCTTTGGGGCATTCAACCTTCCACTTACCAGTTTATCAATTAAGCATCTCTTACCTTTAAGCATCCAACAAGTGAATGACCAAATGACTGCATGTCTTCTAGAAAATCTATTTGATATTGCTGAATGAATTGACCGCCCAGGTGAGAAGAGAACATAAATCAAACTTGTTTACTTTATAGATTAGCTGTTAAATAAATCAGTCCCTTTTTAGTGATTTTTGTATTGAAGATAAGAATTATATAGGTTTTATGGCGAACAATCCCCACTACAATCCCAGGAGAAAAATATTTCCTCATGTTGGATTTGGGATTGGTAAATATTAAGTAACACACAGATGCACAAACAGAATATTCTTGTTTAGTTTAATTGAACTAAAATCATTTCTTGCCCCACTTAGGAGATGCTTAAGGATTAGATTTGCATAACAATATCAGTTTTCCTTCCAC
This sequence comes from Aselliscus stoliczkanus, assembly GCA_033961575.1. NCBI lineage: Eukaryota > Metazoa > Chordata > Mammalia > Chiroptera > Hipposideridae > Aselliscus > Aselliscus stoliczkanus. Next base: position 89,383,282 of record CM066730.1, read on the forward strand.
AATCCTCTGGATACTTGAATTTATTTTTAGCTGACAAATTACTAATCTCAAATCATCTACAGAGAATGAAAACCAAAAAAAAAAAAAAAAAAGGTTGCTGCTATGGGAATAATATCTCTTCGCTTTCCTGGCTTTTGTTTTAAACTGGAACTGTCTTAATGTTGCATTAATGCAAGGGAAAGAGAATGTTTGCTTTTAACAGTACCCAGAATTCTTTTAGCTGTCATTTAGCAAGAGCTAAACATTTTACACAACATGATTCTAGAAAACTTTTAACCTTTTTAGATTTTATTTTATTTTGTGAAGTTTTTGTTCAAAATGTCAGAAACCATCAAGACACTCGTCTTAAGGAAAAGGTCACCCCAAAAAAGAAAGTCAGCCCTGGGTTGAGTGACAGTGTTTCTCTGTTGTCTAATCCAGGGTGTCAAAATACTAATTGTAGAGTGCCTGAGTGATAGCTTACTTTCTGCACAGGTCGTAGATGTACAAAAATGTTTCAGAAACTTCTGCAACTATTTCCAAAGCAAATCTGGTGCTATGTGAAAATCCAAATCCAACTGTCATGGCAAAAGCAAGTCAATATCTTGAAGTACAAGCTCTCAGTGAAAGCCAATTATATACTCGTATACTCCATATAAAGGCAGTATTTATTTGAAAGTGATTCATGACTGGCCTAGGTTACCATTATGGAGTGACCACCAAGAATTAATTGTCATTTAGGAGGATGGATTTTGCTTTAAAAAAAAAAAATGCATCCTTGATTAAATATCAGTCTTACTGCAATTATATAATAGGATAACTATATAAAGTACAGGTTTGTTACAGTGAAATAGAATCCCATTCAAGACTTTTCTTAAAGCAGATTCTAAAAGTAAATGAGGCCAAGCTGAGTAAATAGTATGAAATTATTATAAGTATTAGAAAATGCTATACTTATGATGGATCTTCTCATCTATTATTAAAAAGCAGTTTTGTTTTGAAAAACAGAACATTGACACCAAATGAAGCTGCAGCTAATCACCTCACTCAGGAATTATAGCTCATTACTGATATACTGAGGGATAGAATCATGTCTCAAATCTCTTTTCCCAATCATTCTGTGACAAGGCAGTTTGCGCCAGCTAGAATGTGCAGGTAAACCAAACTTTGAATTTTGTTATTTGTACCAATTGACTAGTTTCAGGAAATGTCACTGTCAAACCAACTTTTTAGTCTAGGAATTGTGGTCTTACAAGAGTATGTAACCAAAGAAATTGATACCATAAGAAAACACAGTTTATGATCCATTTCTTGAGTTTGAGATGTAACTAATCTATGATTTGTAATCTCAAAATACATACTATTGCATATTGTATCCATGTTAGACTTAGAAAGTATCTCAAGGTCTAAGAAGGATGTAATTTTGGGCAATAAAAAATAGTATCAGGCAGGCCGAGTAGCTCAGTTGGTTAAGAGCTCGCTCAAGAGTGTGAGCTGAGCTCTGAGCAACAGCAGTTCGATGCCCAGCCTGAGCTGAGCAGCTGCTGAGCTGCCAACAGGTGGCAGGATGTCTCAGTTAAATAAAAAAAAGAAAAGTATCAATCAGGATTGTAAATCTCAAGAAATTATGCATTTTAGTACTTGACTAGATTTTGAAAGGGTTTATTTAGATAATTTGTTGGAGGTATTTTCAAGGAAAATATTTTGGAGGGGTATACTTTCTGAAATGGTGAGACCCATAACAAAGGACTAACCACCGTGTTCTCCCAGGAATCAAATAATGATTTTAAAGTAGAAAAGTCTGACGCAATTTGGTGTTGATAAGCAACAAAAAACATCAACCATGAGTGTGACTTAGTATTCTCCATCACTTCAGCTTTGACTGGTGCATACTTGTAGATAGATGAACTGGGTATAAAACTTTAGGACATATACTGTTATAGAATCCTAAGAATCTCTCATTGGTACAATATAAACCAGAGCCCTGCAGAAAAAAGGGAGTCTGGGAAATGTGTTTCCCAGGCCTCTGCAGCCTCTGCAATACTAAGATGGTGAAAAGTTAAGTAAAATAATGCTGAGATGCCAAAAGATAATGCAGCATGGTTTTTGTCTTAAAGAAAATGCAACTCAATGCAAATATTAGTATTCTTTATTACCTTTACCACTCTATTTGGAGAATGTCAGTTACAGAAATAGTACTCAATCTTATATTGTCAGAAGTTGATTTGGTTGATTTCTACAAAGGAGATATCCATATTGGTCTCAATACTTTCTCATTTGGGCCCGGGGCATGAGCAGAGACAGGGAATTTGTTACCTAACCTATATACATTGCAAGTAGCCTAGCACAGACTTACTTTTTAGTTAGACTTTGTAACTTGGCTTAGATTAACCTGTAAACCCAATTAGATCAGCCTAAACATTATAAGGGTTTGCATATCCACATGCTGTGATTTGCTAAGAGTTTAACAGAAGGGCTGAAGATTAATGAGTTAAACTCCCTTCAATACCTATGCCATCCCTCACATTGACAATTGCCAGACCTGTGTTTAGAGAAAGAAATCCAGGATGATTTGCAGAACCAGGGAGCTAATCTGGCTCAAACTGCCTGGGACTGGAAGCAGTGGCCTAGAGGACACTAATCTTACCTCTTCTTCAACTATACTTATACCCTCATTGTAATATTAAAATTTCCTCCCAGAGTGGAGATTTTCCATTGTTTTTGAATCAGCGATGTATGTATAGGCATGTTTTCTAACTGCACATGTATAGGAATGCCCCCACCTATACGTGTGATGATGAAGCTCACCTTGATCTTTATGCATGATTTCTCTGAATAAAGGTGAATCAGATCCTTTGTTTAGGGACATGCAGCTTTGGGAAAGTGACATACCTCTCTCAGTGTGTTCTTGACTACCACATGCAATAATGTATGTTTATTCTGTAGATGAAAAGGGGGCCATAGGCTAAACCTGACAAGCTCAGAGGAGGCATGCATGGAGGGCCCTACAAACTCAAAGACCAAAAGTAACCACATAGGATCATCTGAAAATAAAAATTCCTAACTAAAAGCGGTCATGACAGGTAGTTACATCGTTGGCCTGTAGCTTCCTTAACAAAGGTCAATCTGTACCTTAAGTAAGCCTGTTCATTGTCTTTTTTGCATCTAAGATATTGTACCCTTGGAATATCAGAGTAATCCCTTTTCCCAGACCCCTCAGGGCACACCCAGGAGTCAGCAGGAGACCGCAGAACCCCTCTGTTTTTTTGTTTCCCCAAATACCATCTCTATGTGTTGCAAATGTTAATCATTAACTACCATACACTCACCAACGTAAAATAAGTGTGTATCTCTCCATTTTGCTTTTTATCCAATCTCAGAGGGTTCCCTGCTTTGTTTTCTCCCACCACCCTAATCCACCACCAATGGATTTCATTTAATACTCCTTTGATTCTAATGTATAAAATAAACTGCAAAACTGCCATTCTCTGGAGCATGTTCTCAATCCGTTGAGATTTTGCTTCTTGGTCATTGTTATCAATTTGGCTCAAATAAACTCACAAAAATTCTCTACAGGTTTGGACATTTCTTACACAGGCATTTCAATAAAATCTTCTCAGGGTTGCCTGTTGGCTGGCAACTATTGAGTAATTGGACCCCGTTCAGTCTGGTAACAATTGCAATGTGTTATTGGAATCAATTTATTTCTAATTTTGATGACAATGGTCCAGGATTGAATACATTTTACCTTTTAAAGTGTTATAGCTAAGAAATTTGCATGCTGTGGTTTTAGGTTTAAACAAATGGGGTGGTATGTGAAACTGGACAAATAGTTTTCTTAGGAAATGTAACTTTCAGTTTGGACCCTGGAGTGGTATATGCCTATTTTATAGTAACAAAGATTACCTGTAGCAGTTGTCCTTCAAGTGAGATTCCAGGACCAGTATCATCAGCATCGCATGGGAATTCATTAGAAACATAAATTCTCAGGTCCCATCCCACAAATATCGAACTACGTCTCTAGGTTTGGGCCCAAACATCTGCAAATTTTAAAATGGTCAAATAATTCTAAGCTAAGATAAATTTGACAACTACAGGCCTACATTATAAAGAATTGAGATAATTGCTTCAAGATCTGCCTTTGTTTTGGGAAAACAATAGTGAACTTCATGGAGGTGACTACTCACAGGGTGTTACAATGAATCAGTACCTCAGACCAGAAACTATTAACATATCAAAAGAAAGGCTCTACTAATCTCCTTCATTCTTCCTCTTTGCTTCTCTTTTCTTTCCTTTATTCTCCCCTCAATCTACAGATGCTAGCTAGCACTTAAATTGAGGTGATTTTTTTTTCCCCCAAACTTCCCTTAATGTACTTCTTGACCCAAATTTCCAGGGCATAAAGATAGAGATTTAATCTATTTTATTCCCTAACATTTACCATTGATCTATGCTTTGAAAGACTTCCTCCCACCTCAGACATAGTTGGAAATTAAAAAACTTACCTTCACCCCCCCCCCACGCCCTTCTTTAGTGCTTATTTCCATTTCTTTGCTATTGCTAAAGGTCAGCCAGCAGGCCATTCTTATTAATGGATTTATATCTATTTACTGGTAGTGGGTGGAGGAGAGAATTTAGGAGTAATAAAATAAGAAGTGTGAGGGATACTGGGAGAGACGGGACATGGAGGCTCAGAGAGGGAAGCAGCTTTTATTGATGCCAGCACCCACTCAACAGATTCACATCCAGGGGCTGAGCCCGGATCCTAGAGTGACTCAGAACTATATACCCTGAGGTTTCCGGGTTAGCAGCTAGGATTCCTTATTAGGGCATGTGGCATTGTGTTAGTTTCTGACTGGTTCCCTGGTGAGGTAGGAGTTAGGAAATGTTAAATGCAGAAGTCCTGGTAGCCATGTGGTCCAGGAAAGCCTTTGTCTAGGGCTCCCTGCCACAAAGGGGTTATAAAAGCTACTGTCTATTCCTTTCAAGCTTTGTCTCCTGATACCCTTTTAACAATGTTGCTCAAAACCAAAAACAAAACAATTTAATCTTTAATCTTTCTCTTTTCTCTCTTCTCTCTCTCTCTCTCTCTCTCTCTCTCTCTCTCTCTCTCTCTCTTCCTTTGTCTCGCTCCCTCATTCTCTCTCCCTCCCTCCCTCCCTCCCTCCCTTTCCTTTCTTCCTCCCCCTCCCCCACCTCATATGTACCACTCTGAGATTGTGTATTAGCATTCTCTGCCATCACTAGCAATTTGGTAAAAAATTTTGAGCAGCACTACAGTGAGCACTCAAAAACATTAAATACTGCTGAGTGCCACTTGTTTGTTTACTGTGTTAGTCTCGTATTTCCAAATAGATTTATCTGTAAATTTGTTGAGAGCAGTGTTCACATCTCATATATTATTGTTTCCATTGCATACACTCTGGTTCTTACACATTGGTGCTAGCACCTAAGAATAACTCATAAATAAAATATGGTTCTGAACATGTTTCTGCCATAGAAGCTTCTGTTACCAAACTCTGGTTTGTGTGTCTGATGCTTCGAAAAGCCAAAGCTCAAAATGTCAGAATTTGGAGTAAGGAAGTGTTTATTGATCAAGAAGGCACCAACTCACAAGATGAGGTAAAAATACTTCAAACTCCTCTTACTCCCCGAACTAGGTTAGGGGTTTTTAAGCTGGGAAAGAGAAATGGGAGGAGGAGTTAGGGTGCATTCCCATGGTTTTCAGGTTCCTGATAAGATCTTGACTTGTATACTTTGGGATTTAGGATGATCATAGGATGATCACATGCATAGGGGTGGTCTTGTTACAGTGAAATGCTTGTTCTCTCTGATTCCATCTCGTGTTTTCCCCATGACCTTCAGGCTAATAACTCCTGCATTAGAGGAATTCTGCTTGGGGCTTGAGTTTTTACAAAAACAGGCCATCCAATTTTCCCCTTCCCTTGACAAGAAAGAAACCTGAACTCAGTATTCCCTTAAGATGGATCTGAGAAACCACTAGGGCTCCCATCTTCTCTGTTGGTGCCTTCTCAATCAATAAACCTTTCCTTGTTCCAAACTCTAAGGTTTCCAGTTTGGGCTTTTAAAGCATTGGACACACAGATTTTGGGCCCGTAACAGTCTCTAGTTATTTTCTGCAAAGCAGGCTTATGAATCATTGCCTTAAGGTCCTTTTCATTTCCTCTTTCTAATGAGAAAAACAAAGATTTTTACATTAAGATGTTATCTACAGCTTTCTAAAACTGCTGTTTGACCAGGGGGTCATGAGTTATTGGTCTAAGGACATGTTGCAAACTTGCTAAAGGTGATGGTTTTGGGAGCTTTAGCAATAAAAACAAAACTGATAGAGATGGCTAAAGTTTAACTAGCTTTTAGAGAAAAGCAGAGGTTTAGCTTATGGTATAAGCATGGGGCCTAACATGTGGAGTATGATTATGCTTTCATCATCATTTATGATCATCTGAGCTTCAGGTGAGATGAGTTCTCCCACTGTGTAGCTCTGTCCTACTTGAATTACTCTTTTTGAAAAGAGGACCTCATTATTTGTATTTCACCACTGGAGAAAATAAACACATATTTTAATTTTTACATAAATAAAAAAGATAACAATTTTTACATAGATAACAAAGCCAGAAATGATAATGGAAATATATATATCATATCTCATATACACATATTAAGAAAGGGGAAAAAAACTATATTAAAATTGTAATACTCAATATATACCAATAACAAAAGATGATTACAAGTCATGTTTATACATTTTTTTGGACTGAAGGGGGACTGCCCAGGCCTGCATCCCCTCCAGGAACTGCCCAGGCTCATTCCCTAGAAATAAATCAAAATGTCTAAACACTCCTAAAAAGAGGACATAAGACCCAACTGGTATAGCCTGGTTTCTCACACATGTGCAAACTGTTAAAACCTGTCCATTAGTTGAACTCTAGCCTCATGATAATACAATTAAAATAAAATGAACATTAAGGCTTGCCCTCCCCTCCAGTCCCTCTCCCCGCTTTCCATCTCCTGTGGGTTTTTCTGTATGCATTCTGGCTAAGAGCATACACAGAAAGAAACTAGTTCTATAACCAACATATGTCAATCAAATGACCTCAGTCAGCCCATCACATCTCCGGCTGTAAGGAAATTTACCTACCCTTTCCTATTTAAGAAAAAGCTCCTAAAGCTATGTGCAGTTGTATGCCTAGGCAACTTCTATGCCGGCATCTTTCTTCTTGAATAAATTTACTTCCTTGTTCTCCTCATTTCAGGCTGAATCTGTGAATTTTTTTTCACCTTTTGTGAATGACCAGGGATTAATTCCAATGACATAACAGATATCTCCTTGTTTTTTCTGCCTTCTCTATATCTAGCTCAGTGCCTGGCACATAATACGCACTCTAAAATTATTTGCTGAATGACTAAATACATCTTCAGTTAGGGGTCATTTCCATATGGCCACTGAATCAATGTTGTTTTATGTATTTAAGTCATTGAACAAACATTTTTAATGTCCTCTATATTCTATATACTCTGCCAATTACAAGATGATGAGTTTCCAAGGATCTTATCAAATCATTACATACACACTAAATTAAAATATATGAACAAAATAAGTGATTTGGGAATTTCACAAAATTTAAAAAATAATTTTGAGTTCATTAGGTAAACAGTAAAATGTTGGGAAAGACACAATGATGTTAAAGATATTAAACCAAAGTGTATTGCTGGGTCAATGAATAGTAAGATTACTAGACTATCAATTGTTTCAAAATTTACACTACTTGTATAACAGTAAAGTTGTAAATTCCTGTCATCAACTAAAAACTGTGACCATAACTTGAGACATTGATAAAAAGAAATGTACCCTTGGTGCAGCACAAACAAGGGTAAGGAGGACAGGAGACACGTGTGAAGAATTTAGATCTTCAGAGTCACCGAGTTGAGAAGAGGCCACACAGAATTGGAAGAGAAGATGACAGGGCATGAAGAAAAGTATACAAATGTGAAATGGAAGGAAATTTGATTTTCAGAAAGAAGTCAACTTGAAAAGAAAAAGAGTATTGCATATGCAAAGATCTATGTCAGCAGTGTACTTTCAGAAACAATTTGAATATAGAAAATGGGGACAAAGCTAGATTTTAAGGATTCTAGAAATTTCGGTCAAGTAGATACAAGTGGAGGCAGCTCAGTGAGGAATGCCATTATGGGAAGCTCTTTTGGAAACAGGAAACTGTGAATGCATAAGTGTGATGGGAAAAAGCAACCATGAGGGGGAAATTGAAGGTAAGATAGAATAATTAATGTGGCCAGTTATATAAAATGAAATATTCATGTGGTGGATTTTTCAAACAAGAACAGAGATAATTATTCTGAGGCAAAGGAAGTTCATATGAACATTCTGAGAAATGTTGGGATAGAAAGGATGGAAGGTGGTTTGTATAAAGAGGTTAAAAGTGGTTTTAAATAGGATGATATGAAACAGCTCCAGATTTTTTTTGAAGTTCTGAGCTTGGGAGTATGGAAAGAGCTGTGGACTTAGAGCCGAAAAGTCCTGTTGAGATTTCATTGCTATGGGGTCTTACAAACACTTTTCCTAGTCTCTCTGATTCTCATGCTTTTATATTTTAGAAAGAGGTTATAATGAGTGTAGAGATATGCTGCCCAGATTCTCCTTCAAAGACCTTGCTGCCCTGGTTGATGGTGTGATATCTATACGCAGCCTTTAGCTGTTGTCCCCTTCAAAATTGCCGCAGCTGCCACCTCACCCAAAGCCAAGTCCTTCTGGGACAACCCCTATGCAATAATTGATGAAAACAATTATAAAGGTTTGGCCATTTCAAGCCAATATGAGACAATTCTGATGGGACATTTTAGCTTCAAAGCTATGTTTGGGGTGGGCCAACGTTGTTATTTGGGCCTGTTATGTAGCTGGACTTCCCTTTTGTCCACTCGATGTCTTCTCCCCTATTCCAGATGTGTTTGTCCTAAGGTACCTTCTTATAAAACTTGTATTATTATGCTCTGCCTCAAAATCACTTCTGGAGAACCCACTTATCACCAAGATTGCTGTGAGGTAGTGGTGAATGTGAAACTATTTTAAAATAAGTAGGTGTTCATACACACTATAGATCATAGTTTATTTACAGCTGTTTCATAAAGAAACAGAATATGTTGTTCTAAATATCTTAAATAATTCATTTTAACTAACCATTTTCTAAAGTTATTGTGTAGTATCTACTTTACAACATGTGATCTTTTAGTAATTTTTCCAGGAATGTGAATATGTAGTTTGGCAGGCATTCCTCTATAGTCACTCTTTGACCACCGTTGTCATACATAAGAGGCCATTATACTAATCTGTGGCCATATTTTACATTCAAACTGTGGCTGCAATTAGAGGTCAGTCTTTGCTAAAATAAATCATACCGTATTTGCATTTTGGAGCTGTTCGGAGATGTGATAGGGGATCAGTTTATAGTTAGATATGTGAAGAAAGCCTATGTCCAAGGAAAAAGGTGAGGAACACAGGAAACTTGCACCCAAGAATGTCAGGGACTTTATCCTTCCTGGAAGGGGTGTTAACAAGCCCAACCACTCAGCCTCCTCTACTGACTACAATATCATAGTTGGTCTAACCTATGATATTATGACTGGGGGAGTTTTCTTTCTTTCTTTTACTCCAGTTGTTAAAGATTTGTTGTCAATAGAAATACATTCAGGTGCAGTGTCTAGTGCTTCCCAAACTACAGTTTCCCTGAGGTAAATGGAGATTCATAGCTGATAACAAACCATTGTCGAGAATGAGTTCACACCAGCAAAGCTATAACTCCATTCAAAGGACCAGCAGTTCAGTCTGATAGTGTCCTCCTGAGAAGAACAGATTCCCATTTAAGCACAAGGATGTGATGAAAGGGTAGGAAATGGTTCCTTTGTCAATACTTCTCGATGGATTTACTTTGGATAGCTATGACCTACCTCTGCTTTATAAATCATCTTAAAGTTAACTTTTGAGTTTATGTTGAAATATGTCACTGCCGGGAACAATCTGCCACTGATAGAAGAGTTAACACACAGCGTTTTGTCATCTTTAGTCAGGATAATCTTGTTTCTCTTTGACATTTCCCACTATCGCTTGGTCTGATTTCACCAAATGGACAAAGAAATGGAGCAAAGCAACAGCTCAGGTAATGAATGTGTTGGAGAAAGAAATCATCATTTAGTTTTGTGTGACTTACCCATGAAAGCTGTCTGTACAGATTAAATGAATGAGCAACTTTGCTTTATTATCCTTAGAGATGAAAGCTTGAACTATAGGTACATGGTAACAGAATAATTTGTCAAATCAGTACATTTAGTTAATTTGCAGATGGAAAAATCAGCAAAACAAATCTACTTGATCTGTGTAGGAGGTCCAGTGATCCTGTGGAAATTAAACTTGAATGAGCCAAAAATTCTTAGAAATCAGTATAAACACCTAGGTGATCCTGCTTAAAAATCTAAAAACTTATCCATTCATTTAATTTTTTTTTCCAACATAATTTGGCTGACTATATCAAAAAATATTTTCATACTAAATGTTTACTTATGTACATATTTACATGGAAAAAAGTTAATAAATTAGAAAAGAGTATACTCAAAATTTGAAAAATAAATCACCCTCCCACTCCTGGCGTGGGACACATAGTATTCAAAGCAATTCTGTATATGAGGTAGGGAAATTAAATTTGCAAACTTTGTTGCAATGATGTTGCTAAATTGTTTTTGATATCAGAGAGATTATTCACTATGAATTTGTACCAACTGAACAAGCAGTTGACCAAGTTTACTATTTGGAAGTGCTGAAAAGTCTGTAGGAAAAAATGAGATGATCTTAACTTTTTTTCTAAATTTATTATTATTATTTTTTTAGACGACCTTAACTTTTCACAATTCATGGCTTGCATCAGGACAACACACCACCTCACACAGCATTATCTTTGAGGGAGTATTTAGCCAGTAAACAAATAACTCTATTGGAATGCCTTCCCTACTCACCTGATTTGACCCCCAATGACTTCTTTCTTTACCCAAAGATAAAGGAAATATTGAAAGGAAGACACTTTGATGACATTCAGGACATGAAGGGTAATATGAGGACAGCTCTGATGGCTGTTCTAGAAACAGAGTTCCAAAATTGCTTTGAAGAGTGGACTAGGCACTGGCTTTGGTGCATAGCTTCCAAAGGGGAGAGCTTCAAAGGTGACCATAGTGATATTCAGTAAGGAGGTATGTAGCACTTTTTCTAGGATGCGTTCCCAAACTTAATTGTCAGACCGCATGTATACAAATTAACGCATTCACATTTATACATAGACACATACGTTGTTTTTCTTTATACAAATAATAGCACTTTATACTTCCTATTCTCCACCTTGCTTTTTTTTAAAAAATTTAAAATATCTTTAATCACGAAATGAAAAACATTTCTTTTTGCTTTTTTTTTTTTTTTTTTTTTTTTTTACTGAGCCATCCTGCCACCTGTTGGCAGCTTAGCTGCAGCTCAGCTTGGGCTAGGCATCAAACTGCTGTTGCTCAGAGCTCAGCTCTCACTCTCAAGCAAGCTCTTAACCAGCTGAGCCACTTGGCTAGCCCTAAATGAAACAGATTTAAAATGCTGCTATGGAGCCCCTTTTAGATTTCAGCTATATCAACCACCCAAAATAAAGACGTTTGTGATACATACAATCATTTCTTGTATAGAGGAAAGTTTAACTGGAGTTCTACTTACATAGACTTGGTTTGTAGGTTTGGTGAACTACTCTGTTTAAAGAGTTCACTGATAAAAGAGAGCTTTTCAACTTTTTTTCCATTTCAGTCCTTCTTTTCTCCTTGATATCATTCCATACATTTATTCAATAACTGTTGAGTGGGTACCAGCAGTATACCAGGTATATAATTAACTGATGGTTTAGGAGAGGTACTTCAAGCAGCAGAAGAAAGAAGGGGACTAGATTAAAAAGTAACATCCACACACAATTGACAATGACATATAGCATAAAATATGCATAGAATACATTTATCACACAAACGGAAGGGAGTTTATTTCTTCTAAGTATATCGCAGAAATCTTGGCAAAAATAAAACAAAAAAATAAAAGCAACATTTGAGCAGAGTTTTGGAGAAAGATGTTTTCTAACAAAAAAAGGCATGGACTGGCCTTCCAAGTTAATGAAGCCACTTTCAAAGTACACATAATTAGAAAGAGGAAGAGGAGCCCAAGTAGGGAGAAGGAGAATAAGAAAGTAAAAGGAAATATGTTGTTTTTGCCATTTCTAAATATGTTCTATTGAGAAATGGGTCAATTAAATTCAAAGGTGGAAGGAAGCATTGAAGAAACAGATGAACAGATGAAAAAAAAAAGCAGGATTTATTTAGATAATGGAAAGTGTGCACAGGCTATATTTGGTAGTGAAATGTCCCATTAAAATACTTTAAGCTATGGAAAAAGAAATTTCATGTGTGTTTAAGTAAAGTAACTCATACAGTTCAGTGAAAAACAGCCTGAAGTAGGAAGAACAAATATTTAGGGGGTATTTTCTAGTGGTCCATGTTATGAGGATCAAAATAAAAGTGGATGTGGTAGGAACGTAATGACAAAGTTATTCTATTTTGGAGCAATACTTAATAAAAACCACTGGATTTGGTGACTATTATTATTAAGAAGAAGATACTGTTCATGGAAGATAGCTCCTAGGTTTTGGGCATAGGAAAATCAGTGGGTGGTGATAGCCAAAACCTTCCACTTTGAAGAGGAGGCATTCAGTTATATACTCCATAGTTAGATGATGGCTACATCACATTTTGAAATGGGCTTCTTCCATAAAATAAATAACATTATTTATTCAAGTATATGAAAATTATTTTTTATGTGCAAAAGATCATCATTAATAATTTGCTGACTATCTGTCAAGTCAGGACAAAAACAGTATGCTTTATTTTATCCACTTATTTTAGGATGATGGGAAAATAAAACTAAAAGATATTATACATGATTTACAGTACCTATTAAATAAATACATCCTCTGATTTCCAGGCTTAGTTTCCATTCTTTGTATTATGCAAATGCCTCATTATAAACATATGCTAGTTTATTGAAGGGTTGCTGTGATGTTAATCTAGTTCTGCCATTGTTTAATGATGTTACCTTTGGCAAGTCTTCAAGTCAACTAGGTTTCTAGTTCTTCCTCTTTTATACCAAATAATGAAAATAAGCTACATCAGAGCAATGCAACAGAATAATTGTGGTAATACCAGAGTAGGAACAAAATATTTGGAAGAGCATTGCTCATGAATGGGAAGTTATGTTTTCCCACTCTAAGTGTGCTAACTATGGGTCAAACCTGAAATTACATAAGCCATGTGTTCAGATAGCAAATTACTGACTAAGATGCAATTTACCTTCTGTGTCTAAAGGAGCGAAACCAGGAAGTAGTAGCCATGTAATGGAAGCAGCTGCAGAGCAGCAAAGCAAAAAAAAAAAAAAAAAAAAAATTGACATCAGGAAAACAGCAAATTCAAATATTTAAATTGATGAAAGAAATGGCTGTGACTGCCCAGGATTTAGGTAAAATCTAGAGATCGATGAGAATAATTTTTAAGAATTTGACAGTGGGATTAGGGTTACACAGCTGGTTAGGCTACGATTTAGGGTCAGGCACTAAACCCAGAGAATATTTTGAATGTAAGTACTCCAGGCAATAGGTATATTAAACAGATTGGGTATACCTGAAAAGAGTCTGTAAAGAAAATATAGGTCAATGTTCAAGTAACTATCTCTATTAGTCAGCTTTTGCATTCAGCTTCATGTAACAGAAACTATAAACAGCATAGACTTAAACAAGATATGAAGTTCATCTTAATCAGATAACAGACTATTTGGGAAGTAAATAATACAGGATTGGTGTGATGGTGCAAGTGTACAAGAACTAAGATGACTGCAAGTCTCATGGGACTTCTTTTGGTCATTATACTCGAGAGATGTGACAGAAATCAGCAGTGGTGTTCAATATTTACAACCATCAGTATGGCATGGACACAAATCAGAAGACAACTGGTCAATCAAAATGCTTTTTGGGCTAAACAACCAGTACAACTGAACAAGGATATAGCAGCTGACTATCAGCTCTGGCTGCAATTCCAATTTTTTATCAGTGCTTCTGGTAGAAAGGAAGAAGAAGAGAAAACAACAATAGAGTATATATTAACTTAATCAGCATTAGTTCTAAAATTTCCAAAAAAAAAAGCAAAACTGTGACTTCTGCATATATTTATAGATCAAATTGTGTTACAGCACAAAATCAGACTTCAAGAAAGTCTGGGTTTTTGTTGGTTTGCTTTAGGACTGGGTTTTTGTTGGTTTGCTTTAATCCCTTGTATATTTGTTTGCTTATCTGTTTATTTTTAAGTTGGGCACATTGCTGATCCCAACAAAATCAGAATCCTCTTAATAAACAAGAAATAGAGGAATAAATATTTGGAAAACACTTTGCAATCTAGCACTTTCTTCTTATGATGATGACTAAAGCAAGAACAGCCAACTTGACACAATAACAAAAAAATCCAGGACAGTCTTTCAGATTTTAATCCTGTTTCCTTCAAGCCACTGAACCAATCTCAGGAAGCACTTATATGTGGATTTAATTAATATAAAAATGAAACAAATCTCCATTAATCACTACTATTTGACTTATCTTTGATATGAGGCAGAACACAATCCCTGAGTAAGAAATACATTGTCCAAGTGTTTGGTCAAGCCCCAAATGAGGTGTCAGTAAGCAAACTAAGGCCTGACTCCACCGATCAGTGGAAGAAAATTTCTCAGTATAATGCTAGGCTGGGTTCTTAAAGTTTCAGGACAAAGGGCTGAACCTTGTGGAGCAGGCATTTATTTTTGGCTGCTAGGGTAAAGTTGGAATAGGCAGAGGCAGGAAGGAAAGTGTAGAACTTGAAATTAAGGCATTCTTAAAACCAGAGAACTGAAATTGAAAGTGAAAACATGTTATTGCTTTGAGGGAAAGGAATATGTGTTAAAATAATTGAAGTGAAGTAGAAACTTCCCAAGTTATAAATCAATAAATCATCAAAGATACAAATGTATTGCTGTATTTGGAGTATCAGTCTAGCCAAGAAAATTTGGTACTTATCCAGTTAAAAAGAACAGTTAAAACAGAGGAAAACTGATGTTGGAATCTTAGTCACAGGGACGCTGGGAAGAAATCCAGCCATTGAGAGAGTTTAGCTTAGAGAGTAGGAGCTCATATGTGGAAATTCCAAAGTAGAAATTCATGGGTAGAAGCTCAAATGACTGAGTACAAAGCAGAAATTCTCTATATGGGATAGGCCCATAGAACAAACGTACTGAAAACTTGGAAATTATAACAGAATAAACTCAGTGTGGAGTGAGATACTAGGTTATAAGATGTAATACTAAATTCTTAAGCTTATACCACACAAGACCTTAGAATTCTTCTTAACTTCTTGAGCCCAAGAATTTCAGAAAGAACAGAAATAAACCTTCCAATAGAGAGTAAGTGGTTTAGTAATGTGAATGTGAGCAATAGGGCATGCAAAGTCCAAGCAGGCCATTACAACTCAGGCATCATTTTATGACTTTCAAGATATTCAGATACAGAATAACCAAACATTTCATAATACAAGTTCTGTTTTAGGTTAACATAATAAGCAGTTGTATGCAAATTGAAAGATGTAAGAGTTCATATTAGAAACGTAAGGAGAAAGTGTTATACTGTATTGTTATTATCACTGAATTCCAATTTAATTTGATTTTTAATACCATTTTAACAATATTCATTAAGGTAAATAAAGCAGTAGATATTGAATAGAATTGATAATCAGAATTGATAACAGCAACAAGTATAGGTCAAAAGAAGGATATGCCACCGACTGTGTTTCTATTCCCTTATTTTAGAGCAGTAGTAGAAATGATTGTGAATCAGGAAGAGTAAAATGATATAGAATTTCAGCTATGGTTAGAAAGAGCTTGATAGAAACAAATATGAGATAAAATGAATATGAAACAAGTGTGTCACTTCTTACCTTTATAGTTTAAGGCTTTGCTATCTATAAGGATCTTTTTTAAAAAATAAAAATGACCTTGAAAGTTTCACATTTTAAATTATTATCCACTAATAATTTGTGTGGAAAAGTACATCAATTAAGCAAGCATGTATTTAACACTATTAAGTTAACTTGGTATAGAATCCTACATGCCTTTGTGGGGGGCTGACTTCTAAGATATCCACCAGTGATAACCATTTCCTGCCATTTATTTCTGTTCCATTGTGTGTAGGCTGGCCCAAGTGACTCACTTTTTTTTTGAGGGCAGTGTCACTGGCCCTCATATGTGGGACCCGAACCGGGGCCGCTGGTGTCCCAAGCCAGCGCTTAACCACTGCGCCACTTGGCTTGCCCAAACATGTATAATTCATTATTTTTTTTATTTTTTATTTTTTTGAGGGCAGTGTCACTGGCCCTCATAGGTGGGACTCGAACCGGGGCCGCTGGCTTCCTAAGCCAGTGCTTCACCACCATGCCACTCGGCTGGCCCCCAAGTGACTCACTTTTAACCAACAGAATGTAGTAAAGGTGATGGATTGTCACCTCTATGATTAGTTTACAAAAGATAGTGACTTGTTAGCACTTCTCTACTCTTTGATAAGCAAACTGCTGTGTTGGATGGAGAAAGGGTCCCTCATAGAACTGAGGGAAGCTCTAGTCCACAGTTCTTGATTAATTAAATTCTGGTAACAACCCTATACTCTTAGAAACAAATACTTACCTAGTTAAGCTTTAAGACGACTCATCTCCAGCAGACACTTGGATTGTATGTAGCCTTGTGAGAAATTCCGAGCAAAGCGACCAGCTAAGCCATGCTCAGAGCCCTGACCCACAGAAAGTGTAGATTATAAATGCTACAATTAGAATATTTTATTATGCAATATTAGATAACTAAAACAAACATGCAGGAATAGAAGAAAAAAAAGACGACACTGTTATGCAGAAGTTCTCAGTATAGATCAGAACATTCTTGAGAACACTGATACAGAATTCAGGCTATAATAAAAACATATATATGTATATATAATTATATATACATATGTATATATAAAATGTATGTATATACATTATATCATATATAATTTATTTATATATCTATATCATCTATATCTATATTTATATAATCTATATCTATAGATAGATGATAGATGATGATAGATAAATAGATAGATGATAGATAGATAGATAGATAGATAGATAGATAGATAGATAGATAATACTTGGTGACTTTGGAGGCACCAGAAAGTGAGAATAGGAAAAAATTTAAACAAATATATTTTGAGGAGTAGGGTTTTATAAAGCATATTTAAATTTGTTCTAGAGATACTGATTATAAGCATATCAAATGGATGGAACTGTGCATGTTTTGAAGAAAAGGGAAAGCACTTTTGGCTACAGTGGGGACAACCTGGAGGGTGAGATATTTGGATGTAGGCTAGAGAAATGCAATTAGGGAACGATGATAGAAAACCTTAAATGCAAAACTGAATAGTTTGAGCTATGGTTCTGAAGCGAAAATTGCTTTCCTTCTTGCTTGCCATGTGCAATCTGACCAGAAGAAGAGGGATAAACAAATAATAGGCATTATCTACACTTGACAGAATTCACACATATCAGCATTTGAAAATTAACTAAGAAACTGGAAACTGGCATAAAGGGAGGATAGGGGTGCCAAAAGATAAAGCTATCTTAAGGAGAAAGAAATGTGAAATTCATATGGAAATGTTCAATAGAGACAAAATGAAAGAAAAAGGAAACTCTTTCTCATCAAGATTTTCAATTTTTCCACCTGTTTGTGAGAAGCAGTTATCTATAAAGAGGCCTGGAGTCAAGTGCATTTATGGGAAAGAGAATTCAATTGGTGACACATCTCTACCAGCTCTCCTTCCACATAAGGGTGCCAAGCTTTTAGAGCAATACTGAAAACAAGACCATCAAACATGATGAACAAACTGAAAACTTTGCCATAAGAAAATGGGTGAAATAACAGGAGATATAAGGACCAAAAAACCAAAAAATGAGTAATGCGGGGCATGTTAAGTGTCTTCTGTACTCATGTATCAAAGTTGTCATATGGAAAAAGGATTACAATTGTTTACGTGGATCCATTGACATGGATGCAGCAATTTAATTCACAAATGATTTAAAAAAACATTTGTGGCACATCATGTACTCTGATAGATATTGGGAATATACATGTGAATGAGACAAAGTCCTTGGCCTCAAGGAATTTAGAATTTGCCTGGAAAGAAAACTAAATGGCTCATGTATGTGATAAATGGGATCACGTGTTCAGAACTGAGAGGAGAGGACAGGGTGGCGTTAGAAGACAAACCCCCACCTATAGAAGAAGAACCTGTTAGAAGCAGGTTTTCTGCTGTTTGGAATAGATACCTCAGGCAGTAATAGTCATCATTACCTAATCATTGTCTCAAAAAGTGTGCTGAGACTTCCCTGGGGGCAGATTCTGTGAAGTACATGTAAATTGATGGATGTGCAGAAGAAGCACAGAGATCCCTTCCTCCCGGTGAGCATCAGAAGTCCAGAGCAAGATGAGATTACTAAATCTATGGTACCTGGATGAGAGATTGACCACCCGAAAGGACCTCAGCGATGGTAAAATCGCAGTGGGATAAATCACGTCTGTACATTTCTCAAGGAGGCAGATAATACAAGGAATGGCTGGTCTGACTCACCTGATCACCACTCTTTTCTCTCAGAAAATTTGAGTATGGTGTTAGCACCATACAGATTTGGTATGATATAAGAAACCTTACCTAAGCTTCATGCTGAGGCCATGTATCAACTCAGCCTTTTTCCTAAGCTGTTTCCCTAAGGTGAAGATTAGTTACTATTAATACTCCCCATATGGTACATTTTAATTGATATTCCTCTATTATTCCCCAGAGTGAGTCAGATCATTGGTAGCAAAAGATTGAAGCATTCTTAGTATATCATAAAATTAATTTCAAAATCTCACATTGATTCCTGTGATCAAACTATCTTGATTCTATTCCCACTACCAACTTTTGAGCTTTAATACTAAGACATTCTATTTAGATGGGACCAATTCCTGAATCTCCGATATTCCAAGCCCACTCCCAATCTACTCCACCACTCTGCCCTGCGCCATTTCTGATCCCTTTTTATTGCTTCAGTCTTTCCTATCCTGGACCTGTGCCTTTCTCCCACTGTCTGCCAGCCTATCTTCCAGAGGCCTTCATTTCTACTAAGGCACAAAGGACAGACACGCTGAGCTTTACAATCAGACACAGACTGATTTTAATCTTGGCTTTCCAAATTGAATTCGGTGACACTTCAAGCAAATCATATAAATTCTTAATCTCCATTTCCTTCTCCAGAAACGTTAAAAATAAATACATGCAAAGTGTCTAGTATGTAGTAGGCACTTTATAAATGTGAGTTATTTTCCTTTCTCATTTTCCCAATCTTATAAAAGCATTTATGAAGGAACTGCTTAACTGGGAGAAGGAAAAACAAAACAAAACAGCAGTATATGATTTCTGAATGGAACCCACATTCTCCTGAACAATTTATCTGTCAGAATAAAGAACTGTGTTCACCACATTCTTTCATTCTAAGAAGTGGTTGCACTCTAGGAGATGTGGTGATGAAAGGAACATACCTTCTCATTCACTTGCTCAGTACAGCATGCTGCTGTCTGGTGAATGTTTCCATAGAAACAGCAGAATGGCTGCTGAGGCAGGGGTACATCAGAGTCTCTTTATGGAGCCTTTTTCTTCCTTTTAGCAGTCAGCTGCAGTCCTGGGTTTGGTTGAGCCTGTAAGTAGACAAATACTGATTTGAAGCCGCACGAATTCCAAAGGAGCCAAGTTCAAAGCAAACCTTCTACCTGTAGCATTCTAAGCTTAGGCAAAAAGAGGGGAGCTTTCGACATACGTGATGCCGACACTTAATCAAAGAATATGTCAATCATCCATTATTCAGTAAAACTGACTTCAGTCCAGTAAAGCCAGCATAAATGCCATGCATCTATAGTAATATTATGGATTTAAATTCCATAGAGTAAAGAGGTAGTGGAAGACATCTGGGTCTATTATCCTATGAAAGATTCACCTCTACATGATCTAATAGATGGTCACGTGCACTTCACCCTTTCCAGGACTGAGGTGCTCCCTATTGGTAAAAATAGTCCACTCCACTGTTGGACAGTTTTAGCTATATTTCTCTATTTCATTGACTTCCTTCCTTCTATTTTTCAGGCAGAAGAATAACAGTAAAAATAGTATCCTTCACAATGCTGGATTGGGAGTTGGGTGTAAATATGGGATAGAGATCCTGCTAATCTTGGATAGGAGATGTTGCTCATATATTTTTGTGGTTGTTAGTTTCCATCATAAATGTTTTTTTTTGTGTGTGTGTGGTTTTATTTTCATTTTCAGAAATATTTAGGTTCCTCTGTGTCCCATAATTATGCTTCAGTTTAATGTAACCCATTTCTTAAATAGCCTACCGATACATATCTTTGGTTCTATCAAATGTTGACAGTTTCTTTTTTTCTACCACCAATGCTGCCTTTTGAAGAAGCAATATAATGCAGAAAGGTTGAGTGTGTATGTGTGTGTATAGTGATGAACCAAGTGATTTAAAGAGTTTGAAAAACTTATTTGAGTAATCAAAGATAATTTCAGTTTGGAATAAATCTCAATCAAGTTTATCAATACCCCATTGTCTATAACAAACACACCAAATTCTTAAGGTTTGTTTCACTAGGGCTATGTATAGAAAGTGTGTGTGTGTGTGTGTGTGTGTGTGTGTGTATGCAGAGGAAGGAATGGGAAGGGGAAGCTTCTGAAACACGTATCACAGAAGAAACAACTTTAGTTATTCAGGAAAATGATAGACTTCAAAAATCACATTGACTTTTCCTTTATATTGTTATTTTAGTCACTAGAAATGCCTGTTACTTCAAGAGTGGCCTGGTAAAAAATAAACTATGACTACTTTGGTAAGTCATTCTTGACTGGAAGGACTTAGATAAATGTCTAAAAATATTTAATAATTGCTAAAAATATATAGGAAAATTCGGAATATAAACACTTCTTAGAGAAATTTTGCAGACTAGATGGAGAGGCAAAAAAAAAAAAAAGAATAAAACGTAGGAAAAAAAAAAAGAACTATAGAATTTAGAACTTTTGGATTAGCCATTACTCCCTGAAATCTCATCCACATAATAGCCTATACATACCCCAATCTCTTCAGCTGATTTTATCACACGCTTTACTCCCAAATTCTACCCCATGTGTTGGGGACCAAGAGACCCTCAAGGAGCTGTAAAGGAGAGGTGTTTGCAAGGCTCGCCCCTCTGGTTGTTGCTTTTGCAACACTGGCACAGCACTTCAGCATCCGGAGGCGACCTTGGTATCCACGCAGACAAAGCACCCCAGTGCACTGAGGTGGATTAGATACATTGGGTAGAGAAGAGTCTGGGTTTGATACATTGGATCCAGATGTCTTGCAGCTGACTCACGGAGCAGTCCCTGCTCAAGGCCGTTGCCTCTCCTCTCCTCCCCCTGCTTTAGCAAAGCCTATATCAATAAACCATGGTTGCTAGACTGGGTCACTGTCCTACCATCAGGAGACATCTGTCCAACTAGCCCCCGCTTTCAAGTACTTCTTTGTCTGTCTATCTTAATCCTCCATCATCCCCCCTCTGGCCCAATCTACTGGCTGTGCTGGATGTGGCACCCATACTGCTGGCTTCTGAATATGCAAGCTCCCTAGTGTTATCAAATTTTCTTGGAACATTTCCCCAGCCACCTTGGCTTAACTAAAATCTGAGTCTCTTCTGATATATCATCAAACTCCCTTTCCAAATTCCCTCTTCATATCCTTCCACACCCACAGTATCTTATGGTAGGGAGCTGGGAATGTCTTCATCCTCACTCCACAGCACCTCTTTTTTTTTTTTTTTTTTTTTTTTTTTGAGGGCAGTGTCACTGGCCCTCATATGTGGGACCGAACCGAGGCCGCTGGCTTCCAAGGCCAGCGCTTAACCACCGCGCCACTCGGCTGGCCCCACAGCACCTCTTTTAAGTCATAAACTTCCCCTCTAATTTCTAAAATTCTCAGCTCTTTTCAAGTTTATTCCATATACCTATAACCTTTTCTTCTCTATTTGGTTGCTAAAATATATAGACAGTCTTCATTGACATTTTTGTCTGTTTTCAGTTATTGACAACTTCATCTCCAGTCCTTTTCATCTTCTCTATCTCAGCCACACAATCCCAGAGTCAGGAATATATTTTTTTTATTATTATTAACAAATGCTGCAAATTTCCAACATGATGAATTCAAACAGTCTATAGCTCTCTCTATTTCCAGCTCATTTTTAGGTTGACACTGAAACCAACTTTTGGCTTCTGTGGCAGGGAAAGTGTTTGTCAAATATCCCCCAAAACAAACTTCTTTGGAGAAAATTCAGTACATGTGGTTAATTCTGGTTAAAATACAAGGTGTAAAGAAAGGACATACTTCTTTCTATTCCTTGCTTCTTCTGCTTAAATGACCTTGGAATTCATGCACTGCGATCACAAAACAGAAGGAATCTAAACCAACCAGTCACTTGATGAAATAAAGCCCTCACCAATACATTTCAAACTTTTCTTGCCTTAGAAATTACCGTTTTTTGTGCTAGTCAATGAGAATTTGAGGATTTATTATGGCAACTAGTGTTAATTATTCCTACTAATCCAATGTGCTGTCACTTACATTCTATTGACTCCCTTACCTTCATGCAGTATTTAACACACTATTTCTGCTTCTACTTCCCTTTCCATCCAGCTGGTATTTTATGACCCATAATTATATTTAGCATTTTATTAATTCACCCATCTCTTCTTCCTCCTGTCATAATCTCAAGCTGAGATGCTATAAACTACTTGCATTCTCTATTTTTGCATGCAACGCCCTGAATATTATTGTCTCTATAACATCATGGTCACCTCCTTAAAAGGAGCACCTGACACTGCAAGACATTTGATTGATCTAGTGTGTGCACGCTGAAAAATGCCTATTGCATACCTGGATCATGACATTAAAAAAAAAAGAAGTCTCCCCTTCTGCTTTCATTTTCATGTTTTATGTATTATTGAGAAACCAGAAACAAAAAAGCAATTCCCTTATTTTTCCACCACTTCCTTGAAAAAATATATTAAGTATTACTCTCAGTTTCAGTCATTGTTGTCTTGCATCTTCCTTCTACCTCATTACCATGAAGGATGTTTTCCTTTTGTATGAAATGCTAATACCTTCACATATGTTCTAGATGATACCTCTCATTTTCTCAATGAACCTAGTATCCTCCTCAAATTTCTAATAGTCGATCTATCTGAAAATATCCCAATTTATTTCATATACCCTCTCAGATACTGCCCTATTTCTTGTTCTACATCACACTCAAATTTTCTGAAAGAAACACCGGGGGTGCCAAAAAAATGTATACACATGATTTGTATTCATCTTTTGTTATCGGTGTATATTGAGTATTACAATTTTAACACAGTTTTTTTTGTTTTTTTTTCCTTTCTTAAAATGTGTATACATTTTTTTGGCACCCTCTGTATTTCAACATCTGCTGTTTCAACTTCCTCACCTTCCTCACCTACTATTTACTCTTCATTGTAATTCTTGTTCACACTTATACAAAAGCTGCTCTTAAGACATAAAATGACCACTATATACAAGCACCCAACAGACATTTTTCTCTTCTCTTGTTTTTAGAACTCATAGCAGCATATAAGAGTTGAGCACTACTCCCTCTTGAAACACAGTTCCATTGTTCTCAAATTATCAATATCTCTTTATTTTGCCCATTAACTCCTACTATTCTCTCCAAATGCTTGAGTTCTTCTTGGTTCCATCTTTTTGCTTTGCATTCTCTCTTCCTATGATGAACTCATTCATTTTCATGTCTGTGAATCTCATCTACAATATCTTAACTACCAAAATTTTCTTTCTAATTTTGACCTTTCTTCTGAGGATATTTAATTGACTATTTGATATCTTCATTTATATAGCTCAAAGCTTCCAAAACTTAACATGTCCAAAACAAAAATTTAGATGTTTTCCTCCATTTTACTGTATTTCTATCCATTTCTGTAAATATTCTCTTATCAGAATGTGAAAAATCTATGTTGTTATTGGCAATTCACTCTCCATCAATTCAATGTTCTATCTATAATCAAGTTTTTCTATTTTATATTCAAAATGTACTTCATATTCATGTACTTCCATCTAAATCCTCATAGTTACTATCATATCATCTTGTTCTATTACATTTTGTGTTGCCCCTGTTTTAATCCTCACACCTTTGTCTGACCCCACCCACTTCCTATCCATTTTTCTGCACAACTGCTGGAGTTTTATTTTTATTTTAAACCAAAATGGGACCACATCATACACCAGATTTAAATTATCCATTTGCTTCCCATTGTAGGGAGAAGAAATTCCAAAACATCTCTCACAGACTACGAAGGCCTGTGTGATCTGACCACTAATTAGCTTTCCAGGTGTATTAAGTATTACCCTTCTCCGTTACTTACTGTGTTCCAGGTATCGTTCTTTCAGTTTTTAAAATAAATATTAGTTTTTAGAACTGTTTTACATCTACATAAAAATTGAGAAGAGTATGAAAGTTCCAGTAAACACCAGAGCCAGTTTTCCCAATTATTCGCATACCATATTAATATAGTATATTTGTTATAATTAATTAACTAATGTGGACATACTATATTATTAACCAAAGTGCACACCTTAACATTTCCTTAGTTTTTATTAAATGACCTTTTTTTTCCCAGATGCCATCCAAGATATTAGATGTAATCATCACATTTCCTAAGGCTTCTCACAGATGTGACAGTGTCCAGACTTTGTTTATAACGACCTTGATAATTTTGAGGGACACTGGTTAGGTATTTTGGAAAATGGCCTCTGTTGGGGTTTGTCTGATTTTTTTTCATGATTTGACTTGAGATTAGGGTTTTGGGGAGAAAGACGACATAGATAAAATGTTCTCAACACATTATATCGAAAGTACCTATTGTCAGCATAATTCATAACTACTGATGTTGACCTTGATAATCTGGCTAAGTTAGTGTATATCTGTATTCTCCACTGTAAATTTACTTTTTTTTCTCACTTTTATTTGTGGAGTGGGGGGACTTCTTTTGACTGGGAAATTTGTCTCTTCTTCCCCATTTATTAATTTATTTAATCATGGATATTTATTTTATACGTTGGGTTTTAATCCAGTGCTACTGTATTTTGTTTGGTCAAACTCTTCCATCTTTGGCTATGGGTAGCCCTTTTTGCTGGTTCATTTCCCTTTGATATATTTACATTATTGTGGGGTTTTGTTTTTTCTGTACATTTTTTTACTTTTTTATATTACAAAATGTTCCAGGTGCATCTTGTATTTTTACTGCTCCTATCCTGGAATCAGGAAGTTCTCCAGGGAGCCCTGGTGCTTTTTATTAAAGAATGTTACTAAAACCCAAAACCTGGTACACTCGTTGCTACTGGGATGTCATTACTTCCAAGTTCTTTCAGCTGACAGAGAATGGAAATTATATATATAGTAGCCATCAGTATCTATATTAAGCTAAAAATGAGTTTGCACTGATTCTCCAATTCTAAATCATTACCACTTGGATCTTTAAGATTTTCTCTCTTTACTAGTCTTTAACCTCCCACTACAACTGTGAAACACTTGCCTGCCACCACTGCCAACCATTACTTAATTTTTATTTCCAGGATGCATGTATAAAAATATCAGAATTGTTAACGCATATCTCCATGCAATACAACTTTATCAACTGGAGTACAGTGCTTATGTACAGTATCTTTTGCCTTTAGTTTTACAGACTCCACTTTCCAAACTGACTTAGATCAGTAGCTCTTTATCCCATTTAAAGACGTTATTTCATTACATTTATAAGACAGTTAGGTAACTTTTTCTCACACTATGCATTCTATCCTGGGTATTCCACTGAACTCTAAATATTTTTTAAAATTTGTGAGTGTTAAGATTTAGTGTTTTTTCTATAAAGTTTAATGAGTTTTGACAGATATATAATGTAATATATCCACAATTATGTTATCATTCATACAGGATCGTTTAGTACCCTAGGCAATCCCCTGTGCTTTACTGAACCAACCTACCTCTCCTTTCTCCCAAAACCCTGGCAACTAGTGGTATTTTTTATTGTCTCTTAGTTTGTTTGTTTTTTCCCCAGAATGTCATATAATTGGAATTATATCATTTGGAGCCTTTTCATAGTCTTTTTTTTTTATTTTTATTTTTTTAGCTGAGCCATCCTGCCGCCTGTGGTAGCTCAACAGTAACTAACTCAGCTCGGGCTGGCATTGAACCACTGCATATGGAGCCTTTTCAGACTAGCTTCTTTAATTTAGCAATATGCATTCAAGATTGAACCATATCTTTTAGTGGCTTGATAGCTCATTTCTTTTTGTCATTGCATTATATTCCACTGTATAGATGTACTACAATTAGCTTATCCATTTGCCTATTGAAAGAGATCTTAATTGCTTCCATTTATTTCTGATTTTAAAGTTTTTTCTCACTTTAGTTTCCATCAGATCTGCCTCAGATGCTTAACCTCCCCCTCTTTGCCTGGCAGTCTCATGATATTATTCAGGTCTCAGCTTAAGTGTTGTCTCTTTATAGAAGCTTGTCTTTATGCTAACAGTTAAAGATAATCCTGGAAAATTCTTTCTCATAATTTATTTTTTTTGGAATCCTAGCAGTGCAAGTTAGTAGACTGCTCAAAAATGTATAGATGATACAGCTAAGATCTAAATTTAAATATTCTAATTTGAAGGCCAGTGTTCCTTCCTCTACTCTTCCACAAGTTCACATTGAGTGGTTCTGTAAGAAAGAAAGCTATGAAGATGATGGTGGGTGTTATCCAGCTCAGAAGAGAGTTATCTTAGAAAACTACTGCTTTGAGGATATGAAGTTAGAACTAGGACCTCATAGAGATATAAATGATCTAATAAAAATTCTGTAGAACTTAATCAACTCTTCTAAGATTTTTGTGTTGTTTCATTTTGAATGAATTATAGGTGAAGGGAAAATAATTAATTTGAGTGTGAAATTCATTGTCATGGATAAAGCAATTTTTCAGATTATCTATGCTTGGAAGATGGTCAGGTTGTTGCCCCTTGTATGTTTCTACTGGCATCTACAGTAAAGATTCATGAGCCTCCACCTACTGGAGGTTGAGTATAGCGTCCTAATGGTTTTCAAACTTTTCTTTTCTTGCCTAATATCAGATAAAATTGGGTATTTTGTCACTGACGTAGAGACTTGGTCCAGAGACCTATCTATTTTCTTAGCTCTCTCTTTCCTGCTTGGAATAGTTTAAAAGTGTTTGCTACAGTCCTTTAAATTCATTTTAAGCATGGAAAAAACGGACCCATTAAAATGTTCTAAGGTGACAAAAATGTACTACCTCCATCATCAACATAACAATTCCAACCTTTCAACATTCGTCATTATATAGAACCACCCCAAATCCCTGAGAATGAGAAAATGTGCAAAAAGAAAAGATTATACATTAATCAATGAAGTTGCTAAATTAATTTTCTGTCTTTTCCTTTTTTTATGTTCAGAATAATTAAGCCCCCAAGTATTACATGGGCCATTTTTCCTACCAGAATTAAGAAGATGAAGAAAAGCAGTAAAGATCCATTACTTCACAATAATTAGTCCATTTATCTCAACTGCAAAACAATCTTTGGTACTAGGTTCTATTAATATATTTCTTGTGTTTTCTTTCATCCTTATATTTAGCATTTTTTTCCATACATACTTGGAAAAAGATTCTATTATACAATACAGTACACTTTAGTGTTTTTATTTTTTTAACTCATGGCATTATATATCAGGAAACTAACTGTAATAATGAAAAGTCATGCTACTATCATTACCCTCCTCCTGTTTCTGACGTCTCCTTCTTCATCTTCACTACATTCACCCTCATTGGAATAAATGAGAATAATAATATTGCGAGTGAAGAATGAATGAGGTGAAAACATATTTAGTCAGTAGAATAATGCATACCTTTGTATATCATAATTACCTGGTTTTTACTGATTTACACTCTTGAATAAAGTCATCTTTTTATCACAAGAAAATAATAAAAATAAGTTGCTGAAATTTAAATTCATAGTCTATATGAATTTGACTCGAGACCACTTGTACATGATCCAGTTTATATGTCCAAAAATGTTATTTTATTACGAAACTAGTACATGCTCATTTAAGAAAAAACTTACATGAATTAAATGAACATTTTAATTCTGTGTAATCATATAACCACATTGCCTGAATATAATGCTTTATAATATTTGATAGTCAATGTGACTTATTTTAATGACTATGTTATGTTTATGAGCTTATAAATAAATTTAATCCCTTATAAGAAACCCCTTACAAAATGGGACGATAGTAATGCATCCCATATATAAATGACCAAATTTCTGTCTATAATTATATAATTATATAATGAATATGCCACATCATGTTTTACTTAATGTCTACAAATAGCTATTTAAATTTTATCCCATTTTCTACAAATTCAGACACTACAGTGATATGCCTTCTTGTATATGTACTATTATTTTCCATTATATTGTCTTTGGGATAATTTACTATGTGTGAAATTTTGGAATCAACAATTGAGTGTTTTGTTTGTTTGTTTATTTTTCTACATTCAATACTTTTATTAAATAGTCTGGAAATAACTATTTTACTAATTCACAATCCAACCAACAGTGTAAGAAATCCTCTCTCTATTATAATTTTTGAAATCTTAACAAATCTTGAAAGCAAGTCATTAATACATCCCTTATTTTTTAGCTGTATTTCTGGTAAGAGTGAATTTTTTTTTTAAGCTTTTGCTCTTTTTTTTTGCGGGGGTGGAGGAGTGGGGGGCAAAAGTGTGCCTCTCGGGGACCCATCAGCTCCAAGTCAAGTAGTTGTTTCAATCTAGTTGTGGAGGACGCCCCTCAGCGGCCCATGTGGGAATCAAACCGGTAACCTTGGTGTTATGAGCACTGCGCCCTTAGCCAACTGGCCATCCTGAATATTTTTTATATTAATGGAAAATTTTTATTTCTATCTCAGACAAAGTCTATGGATTTAACACATACTGGAAGAAGGACATGACTTATGTATTACCTACAATTTGTGATAAATTATCTCCCCATATTAGGAAGAAAGCTAGTACAAGCACATTACTGAGTATGTAGTGAACTTGTTCCAAGGCATAAAACTAATGACATCTCAGCCTGGTTGGCTTTGTGCATCTGAGCCATTTTGAATTGAGTTACTACCAGATATATTTCCTGCTTTATTTTGCCACTGTGCAGATATTTTCATCATTCCTTATAAATATATTTTAAGTAAGATACTAGATAAGAAAGTTCTCAAAATAATGTTAGCAGGAATATACTCCACATTATTCCCTGTATGGAGATCTTTATTATGCTGTATGGAATATAACGTTAACGGCACTGACCAGAGGGAAGTCCATTTTTATGGTAGATCTTTAATCAAAAATTATACATCTAAAAAGAAAAAAAAACAAAACAGATTTTTAACATTACTGCTCTGACTGATTGGTAATTTTTGAGTTGTGGCCAGAAGCATGTAATTTACTTTTCATCTTTGCTTTTTCCCAGTTACTGCTGAAAAATTAAGTGCTGGTCTAAATACTTATACTGTGTTCCTTCACTTTGTAGATTAACAATCCCCAAATATTTAAAATTAGCAATAAGTCTTTCATATCACAGTGGTATTTCTTAGACATATGCATTCATTGCAATAAAAAGGACTTGCATTCAATAAATATTCTTTTAGCTGTCCCTCAACTAAATGTACCTGGCCACAGTCTCATGAGTTTCAGGGCACTGGCAACTTTGGATTATTTAAGACCCACTAGTCTGTGGGTGACTGGTTAGCTCAGTTGGTTAGAACATCGTGCTGATAAAACCAAGGTTGCCGGTTCGATCTCTTCATGGGCCACTGTGAGCTGCAATCTCCTTAAAAGAGTCAACTATGCCGTTGTAGCATGAAAGCAATATGTAACGAATGACCATGGCTGTTCCCCAATAAAATAAAATAAAAAACCCAAAGAGAGATGTGCTACAATGTTGTAAATACAGGCCTTTTTCCATCTCCTAAAATCCCTCCATTTTAAAGCGTATTTTCTTAATTTGAATTCAGATCATACACACACACACACACACACACACACACACACACACACACACACACACTACAGAAATAAACATCCCCAAATAATCAATGGTGTACGTTTCTACCTACTGCTATTGTGCCCAGCATGGGTTGGTCAGGATCATGGATTGACAAAGGCACTCTTTCAAAGTGTTCTTCTACCATCACTCCAACAAAGGAAAGGCATAAGGCCAATGTTTTCTGGCATCGAAAGCTTCTACTGGAAAGTGATTTTGAGGGTTAATTTTATGTGTCATAGTGGTTAGGTTATGGTGCCCACTAGTTTTTCAATCAGCACTGAGGTTTTTTGAAGAATTAGAAATTCTGACTCCATTTTACAACACAGAAATCCTGCCTGAGTTTCCAGCTTGCTGCCACATGGAATTTGGACGCAAAGCTGAAACATCAAGTGTTGCCTAAATTTCCAGCCTGCCAGCTTGCTATATAAATTTTAGACTTCCCAGCCCCTATAATTGCATAATTTTGTGTTTGACATTTTGAGGAACCATCAAACTGTTTCCCACATTGGCTGCACCATTTCGCGTTTCCAAAGGCAATGAATAAAGATTCCAATTTCTCCACATGCTCACCAATAAACTAGTCATTTTCCTTTTATTTTTTAATTATAGCCATCCTTGTGTGTGGCAGTGGTGAATTAGTAGAAGGTTATTTTTAAATCAAACCAATTTGGTCCTTTTATTATTTACTTCTTGTTTTTCATTTTTATGTTTTCTGTTGGATACATCTGGATTGCATAGTTATTTATAGTCTATGTCTAATAATTTTATTAAATTACTCCCATGTTTCTTTGTTTTGGTCTACATTTTTATATAGTGATTTTACTTCTGTTTGAGCTCATATTTTCTAGGGCTTTAATTGTGGGAATTACGAAAGTTCTGGATGGAGCACTTAGCCCTTCATAAAAGATTTTCTTACCTTCACTGACAGTGATCAGGCTATTTGGAGCACCTTCCAAGATTCCCATTTTGATGTACAATCTGGGGTCAAGCAAATTCTAAAAACATTTTGAGGAGGAGTGACATAAATGAGATGGCTGAGTCAGATATCCCTTGTCAAATCTCCGCCTTGAAAACAAAACCTTGGCATCCATTCACAGACAGAAGTGCCTTTGTAGGGATTCAGCAGCATAAGCCAAAGGACTCAGGCAGAGTCTCACCACCCATGCACTAGTTAACAGTCATAAAGACTGTGGTCCTGAAAGTGGACCCGGAAGTTGATGTAAACTGATTCTAGCCCCTCTCAGCTGTGGTCATGGATCCCCTGGAGAACCCTGACTTAGACAATCACCTAAGGACAAGAGAGCCATTGTGGAAGTCTAGGAGTCCAGCAGAAAAGTTCCAGTTCCTGGATGGAGCAACAAAATACAAGATTGGGTCTACTGGAGAGGGTAGAGGGAACAGTTTAACTTTAGTAGCATCATCCTTCCTCAAGGTGGCACAGAGTAGTACCAAGGGAGACAGTGTCCACACATGACTTCTCCTGTGGGGAAAAGTGAAAGCCTGTGAGTGATCTTCTGGCTTCCCCAGCTGTGCAGGACTCCGCTAAAGAGACCCTATTCTTCCTCTTCCCACTTGGAGTACTGAGTCATGAGCTGCACAAATAGGGCTTTGGGGTGGGGGTGCAGGCATAGGGCCTGGCAGAATAGCAGCCAGAGCTTGGACTATATCCAATGGATAAGGATCCTATTCCTACTAACTGTGTCACAGACCCCATCAAGAGGACCACACATGAGCCATTGGGACTGCTTGCCTGCAGATTCCCTCCAACTGGTCCACTGACAGCTGCAGGACTGTGCATCCCTCCCCCCACACAACCCCATTCGTTGTTGGGCTCCCTGAGCACAGTCTTGTTGGTTGTGAGAGTGAGCTTTGGAAAACACGCAGAAAGCAGCCCAAATCTGCTGGCCAGGGGCAGACTACAAAGTAGAGTATTTAGCACCACACTTAGGAAAACAATAGGGAAGCTATCAGCACCCAGCCTTGTGCATTACTGAAGAGGCAGCATATAAACTTAAGAATTGTGCTACAAGAGGAAGCAAGAAGTTCTGAAACTAATATAATATTATACATCAACTATAATTGAAAAAAAAAATATATATATATTATATATATGTATTGAAAAAAAAAAAAAGAATCCCTAACAGGGCTGATGGAAAGTATCTCTCTCTGAAAGACAATAAAGACTGGAAGAGGTGACTGCTACTTCCGATGCAAAGACAGCAGCAACACCTACATCATCAACAGTTAAAGTTATTCCATGGCTTATGGTTTATTTTGATTATAGGGTATGGTAACCAGCCTGCTAGATGTCTCCAGTGATCCATATCTTGGTTTCAGATTCTTGTGTATCCCCTCCCATATTGTACCATAGTTGGTAGGTGTGCTTATTAACACATGCAAGGATAAAAAAAATTCTTACAATCTTACAGGTAGGGAAAGTTTTCAGAAGTTATAAACAAAACTCAGAAAACAAAATAAAGATCTACTGGTCTAATTATATAAGCATTAACAAATGTTATGAGAAACCAAAGGTAATAAAGATAACCTTTTCTATAAACAAAGTTAAAAAATAACTCCAAAATTTGAGAAACATGTTTAAAAATGTATAAAATGGTGCTAATATTCATAATATACAAAAGAATATTTACAAACCTATAAAGAAAAAAC
Organism: Aselliscus stoliczkanus; assembly: GCA_033961575.1. Classification (NCBI taxonomy): domain Eukaryota; kingdom Metazoa; phylum Chordata; class Mammalia; order Chiroptera; family Hipposideridae; genus Aselliscus; species Aselliscus stoliczkanus. Next base: position 89,416,375 of record CM066730.1, read on the forward strand.
ATCAAAAGGAGAGACTAGAAATGAGCAAGTGATTCATTAAAATAATATGAACAAAATAGGGTTTAAATGTTGATAATCATGATTGTTCAAATTCAGACAGCAGTAATATATCATGTTTGATCCATATGATTAAAAAAATTGAAGTGATAGTAATTATTGTACTCAAGGGAATAAGAAAACAGATTATCCTATAAGTGACAGAATTTTTAAGGACAATTAGCAGAACATAGCAGAATAACAAATGTACCTTCCCTTTATTCCATTAATACTCTTTCTAATAACATAGTATATGGAAAGATTTACAGATAAAAAAAGATACATTTACAATGACATTCATTACAACAGGAATTACAGTAATAAAATGTTAGAAATAATCTAAATGTCGCATAATAAAAGAATGCATAAAATAAATTATCTTACATGAATATTGTTGAATCCAAATAAAAGAGTGAGATGTCCCTATATACAGTTACAAGAAATTATGTCTATAATGTATTATAAAATAAGTTAAAACAGATTATGAATATGACAAGGGCATAGGCAACAACAACAAAAATAAACAGGACTACATCAAAATTAAAAACTCTGGTCCATCAAAGGACACTATCAACAGAGTAAAAAACGCAACTCACAGAATGGCAGAAAAATATTTGCAGATCACATATCTGTCAAGAGATTAATATCCAGAACATATAAAGAACTAAAAACTCAAAGTAACAACACCACCAGAACAACAAAAGACATCTGAATAAAAATGAATTTGAATATCCAAGAGGGGCGAGTAGATAAATGCTGGGCTTGCCTCATCCCGTGAATACATTAAAATTTCAACTAAATTATAGAACAATCAACCTGGAGAATCATCTGAAGTCTAGTTAAACAGAAGTTTTATAACTAAGGATGTAAAGTAGAAGCTATGTTGAGACAAGTAGGAGGGGCAGAGATGGGAAAGGTTCTGGTCCCACACCTATGTGTGGTGGCTGAAAACAGGGAGAGATATCTAGGCCACAGAGGTCCTCCCATGGAAGAATGAGGGAGACCCCAGCCCCCCACATCAGGCTCCCCACCCTGGAATAGTGGTGCTAGGAAGAGGAGCCCCCCACTTCTGGCTGTGAAAAACTGAGGTGATTCTGGGTGGGATGGAAGGCTGCAGGAAACACAGGCATTCTCTTAAAGGGCTCATGCAGGCACTCACCCTGGGCTCTGGTGGAGTGACAGTGACTGTGGGGGCATTGGAGACATATGCGGAGAGACTGAGTGGTGTCACTTTGGGGCGAGGACTGGAGAGACAATCCCCAATTTCCTTGTGTGGAGCTTTCTTCCTATGTAGCTGGCAGGCGGGCACCATCTTTCCTGTGTTGAGCCCACCCTCACAAGCCAAATCTGAATCTGATTGGCATGGTGAGCTCTGCTGATCAATTTTGTGGATTCACAGAGACCCTGCCTCACCCAATTTGTCTACTCTTGGAGGCTTTATCAGCAGCTGAATCTTAAAAAAGCCCTCAGGTGGCAGCAGGCTTCAGGGTGTCTTGACTTTTTGCAGAGCTACTGCTGGCTCGCTACTGGTGGCAGCCATCTTCAGTTTGTAGTGTGGCCTTTCCCACGTGCTTCTAGGTACAGCTCAGGCAGTGCCCAACCATGGATTGCTTGGTAGCTCTTACCACGTAGTGCCCATCCAGTCACAGGTAGTTGCTGATCTGGGCCTGCCTAGCACCCCTCCCAAGAGGTCCCAGGACCAGTACTTGGAAGTTGGCTTCAGACTATAGCAGAGCACCACCCAATTAGCCCCACAAGAGGCACACACAAAGGGTGGTCTCTAAAGGCACCAGAGTCTGCTGGAGGGAATCCTGCTCCTGTGCAGTAGCCAATAACCTGTGGATGTGGCCAAAAACCACAAACAGTCAGTCTGAGGGCCAATACCACCCAGTGGCATTCCCACAACAGTCAAGGATCAACAGGAGGACATAACAGGAGGACATGAACAACCCACACAAGGGACATTTCTAGAGCACTCAGGTGACCAGGGAAATGGGCCACTGGGCCTTACAGAACCCCTTCTAGGTAAGGCCACCAGGCAAAACTGAAAGACATAGCAGCCCTACTGAGTGGAGTATGTCAGACAGAGAGAGACAGATGCAATTTCACTTATATGTGGAATCTGAAGAATAAAATAAATAAAACAGAAACAGACTCACAGATACAGAGAATATTTTTTTTATTTTTTATTTTTTATTTTTTTTAAGATTTTATTGGGGAATTGGTGGAGGGGAACAGCGTTGGGGAATCGGGGAAGGGGACAGACAAGTTGCTGTCTTTTTGTTCTTCAGTCTAGTTGCGGAGGATGTTGCTTCACTGTTGGTATCGTCATTGCGCTCTTCCCGGATGAGGCAGATCGGTCGCTGGCCTCTGGATGTCGCTCACCGCGGCTATTGGCAGCTCATGCTTGACTGCCAGCCGCTCACGCTGGCTGCAGGCCACTCACTGTAGCCTATGGCAGCCCACTGCAGCAGGGACTGCAGCCCACACCACCACCGGGGCTCGCACAGCCCAGCTCCAGGTGGAGCTGTTGTTAGCTGTAGAGGGCAGTGTCACTTGCCCTCATGTGGGATCCGAACCGGGGCCGCTGGCATCCCAAAACCAGCGCTTAACCAATGTGCCACTCGGCCGGCCTACAGAGAATATTTTGATGGTTACCAGATGGGAGAGAAGTTGAAAAAGGGGAGGGACCAAGAAGTACAACTTTGTTGTTACAAAGTAGTTATGGTGATGCAGGGTATAACATAAGGATTATGGTCAATAATATTATAATAACTATATATGGTGTCAGATGGGTACTAGATTTGTGGGGTGATGGATGGAGGGGAATTGGGGAACAGGGTGAAAAAGGTGAGGGGCTTAAGAAGTATAAATTGATAGTTACAAAATACCATGGGGATGTAAAGTAAAACATAGGGAATATAGTCCATGATATGCTAATAACTATGCATAGTGCCAGGTGAGTACTACACTATCCAGTGGGATCACTTCTTAAATTATATAAATGTCTAATTATATGCTGTACCCCTGAAATTAATAAAAAATAATATTGAATATCAACTGTAATTGAAAAATTTTAAAAGGGAGGGAAAACGTAAAAGGTATTAAGAGGTCCAAATTACCAGATATAAAAGATATAAGTCATGGGGATGTAATGTACAGTGTGGGGTATATATCAGTAATATTGTGATGGCATGGTGTCAGATGGTTGCTGTATATTCTATGGAGTTTGATAAATGTATAATAAGATGTATTTGGCATTATATTATCATACAGAATGTTTTCACTGACTTAAAAATCCACGATATTCCACTTATTTATCCTCCCTCCTCTCCTAACTCCTGAAAACAACTTATCTTTATATTGTCTCCACAGTTTTGCCTTTTTCAGAATGTCATGCAGTTGAAATCAGACAATATGCAGTCTGACAATTAAGCTCATGAACTTGTTGCAATGATGTTACTAACCTTTCTTGATATCAGAAGGATTATTCATTATGAATTTGTACCAACTGGACAAACAGTTAACTAAGTTTACTATTTGGAAGTGTCAAAAGGCTGCGTGAAAAAATTAGATGACCTGAACTTTTCGCCAACAATGAATGGCTCTTGCATCACAACAATTCACCAACTCACACGGCACTGTCTGTGAGGGAGTTTTTAGCCAGCAAACAAATAACTGTATTGGAACACCCTCCTTACTCACCTGATCTGGCCCCCAATGACTTCTTTCTTTATCTAAAGATAAAGGAAATATTGAAAGGAAGACATTTTGATGACATTCAGGAGACCGAGGGTAATATGATGGCAGCTCTGATGGTCATTCCAGAAAAAGAGATCCAGTATTTCTTTGAAGGATGGACTAGGTGCTGGCATCAGTGCATAACTTCCCAGGGGGATTATGTCAAAGGTGACTGTAGTGATATTCAGCAATGAGGTATGTAGCATTTTTTCTAGCATGAGTTCTCAAACTTAATTGTTTCACTACATATGTTGCACATTTATAGTTGTCCCAATGCTATTGAATATTGTCTTTAGTCTTTTTTTCATTGCTTTTCAGTTTTCTTGGGTTCTATTGAGATATCCTCAAACTCCACTTTACATATAAGCCCATCAAAGGCATTCTTTATTTCTGTTACACTATTTTTGATCTCTAGCATTTCTTTTTGGTTCATTCTTAGAAGTTTCATCTCTCTGCTTCCATTGCCCATCTTGTTCTTGTAGGCTGTCTCCATTGTCCAATTGAACCATTAGAATATTAGTCCCAGTTGCTTTAAATTCCCAACCTGATAATTCCAACATTTCTTTCAGAGCTGAGTCTGATTCTGATGTTTGTTCTGTCTTCCTGTGTTGTTTGTCTTTTAGTATATTTTATAACTTTTTTCTGATAGTCTGACATTATGTACTGAGTAAAAGATACTGCTGTAAATAGGTCTTCAGTAATGTGGGGGTAAGCTGTGGAGGGAGAGGAAGTGTTCTACAGTACCATGATTAGGCCTAAGTGTTTTATTGGGTTGGCGCCTCAGGACTGTGGATTTCAACACTTTTTTTTTTTTTTTTTTTGAGGGCAGTGTCACTGGCCCCCATATGTGGGACCGAACCGGGGCTGCTGGCTTCCCAGGCCAGCGCTTAATCACCGCGCCACTCGGCCAGCCCTGTGGCTCTGTTTAAATAGTTTCTTGTAAAGGCAGACCTTGTTAAGAAAAACAGAATATTATGGTGAATTTCAAAATGTTATTTTTTTTTCCTTCCATCTACCAAAAGCATGTGAGGATTTTTCTCTCATTTTCATTGTATTAGTTGCATTCCAATAGGCAAAACTCACAAAAGTTTGGGAGCTCCCTGATGACTAGGTCTCCCTGGAGTTTTTATCTCTCAGACTTGTCCACATTGAGCTTCCAGCATCTTATGAATTATAGTTCAGGTTTCTACCCCAATACTGGTTCATACAGAATGTTTTGCTTGTGGATTTCTACTCCGATAAGCTATAATTCTCTGTATTCACCTATTGATCTCTCCAATTTGGGGGGCAGCATTTTTTTCCTGTCACCTCTATTCTGTTACAGATCTAAGAGGTATTTACTTTTTAGTTTATTCAGCTTTTTACTTGTTGTTAGGATGGAGTGAAGACCTTTAAGATTCTTATGTGCCAGACTAGAAACAAGTTGTTATGTGTATTCTATCATAATTAAGTTAAAAAAATAAAAAGCAGGCTATGGAATAATATGGATAGTATATCCCTGCTTTTACAGAAAACACTTACATATCTTCATGCATTAGTAAAAGTGCATTTAATGCAAATAATCTGTGATCAATGTTATTCCAGGAACTGTACTAGGATCAAAAGTAAGTTTTCACTTTTTATATTTCAAAAATTATTTACATTTTTTGAAACTATATTACATTTTTCTTTAAAACCATGGAAAATTGGGGGGTAAAAAGGAGAACACAACAGCGGGTCAGTAGAGCTTCTCATGTAAAATGATAGTCTGATAGACTCACATTTGTAGAGTTCCTCACATTTGTCTCCACCTAAATTTCTTTACTTTGGAAATTTCCAACAGCTGCAAATATCGATGTCACATTTACACTTGAGTTGTAAAATAAAAATCATCTTTGTTGTAGGTGTAGGGTCTGGAGAAGAGAAGTTTGTATCCATTGATGATATTGACGGGCAGCTTAGTCTCCAAACCACTATCCCAGATATCTTTTAGATATCTCTCTTTTTCTATACCTTTCAATTTGATGTTCATTTTACTACAATGCATTATAACATTATTTGATGTGACAAAGAAAGTATGTAAGTCATAGCCCCATCTGTTGCAGTACCTAGTTTAGTCCTAGACCATGGCCCCTGCTATGTAGAAGCTTACTTACAAGATGGAGGAAATGATACCACTTTCTTTCTCATTCGAGCTACTTTCCAGCCCCCAATTTCTCCAGCCTCTTTTTTTGCCAACTTCCAACTATATTTTTTTGCCTCTTATTTTGGATGAGTAAGGTTGTATGGGGTCCCTGAAGAACTGTTAACTGTTAATTTTTATAAAACCTGTCCTAAGAGTTCTTAGAGAGAAAAATATCAAGAGTAATAGTAATACCATTAGTAACTATTGGTTCATTACTATTGGTCTTTGGTGGGTGTGGGAGTGGTGGGATGGATTTGGGATTTATCTATAAAGTAAGTTCTTATTTGTTAAAATGCACATGATTGGGCCGGCCAAGTGGCACATTGGTAAAGAGCTGGTTTTGTGATGCCAGCAACCCCGGTTCGGATCCCACATATGAGGTCCAGTGACACTGCCCTCTACAGCTAACAACAGCTCCACCTGGAGCTGGGCTATGCAAGCCTCGGCGAAGGTATAGGCTGCAGCCCCTGCTGCAGTGGGCTGCCATAGGCTACAGTGAGTGGCCGGCAGCCAGCGTGAGCGGCCGGCAGCCAGCGTGAGCGGCCAATAGCCATGGTGAGCGACCATCCAGAGGCCCGCGACCGATCTGCCTCACGCAGGAAGAGCGCAATGATGATACCAACATGGGCCAGTGAAGCAACGTCCTCCACAACTACACTGAAAAACAAAAAGACAGCAACTTGTCTGTTCCTGTTCCCCGGTTCCCCAACGCTGTTCCCCTCCCCCAATTCTCCAATAAAATCTTTAAAAAAAAAAAAAATATATATATATATATATATATATATATATATATATATATATTCTCATGATTATTCCCCCATCTAATTTCAACCCAGTATCAATAAAGCTTCTGTTTTATGGTGTATATTCCTAAGAGTAATTTGAATGTTTTTGCAACTCAAAGAATAATGTTAAAGAGATAAAATCGAAGAATGGGATTTAAAATTAACTTTGAGGGATGAATATATTGTTCATTTGGATAGAGCCTGCAGAATCCACCAAATCACAATAGTTATGTGGCAGCCAGGTCCATGTATGTGGGTGGTTTACCGCTACAGCAGTAGGATGTAGTATTTCCATCGCACTGATAGACCACTTGCTTTTGGTCTTGCGCTGATTTAGGTGTTGGGCTTTAGTGTTAGAAAGATCTAGGTTCTAACTCTACTGTTTTCTAGCTGTGTCACTTGGGGTAGACTTCTGACTTGACTGATCTGTTTATTTCTAAAATGGAGATATATATGCACTTGCCTAACAGGATTGTTGCATGCATTAAATACATGATACGTTTAAAGTCTTTAGCATAGCATCCTACACAAAGTCACATAGTAAACATTTGCTAATATTTTAATTAACTTCCCACAGACTGGCCTCAGTATTTTTTTGGGGGGGTGGAGATTGTTTTGTTTGGTATTCAAGTTTATAACTCAGAATCAGAAAATCCAGCAAATTTGCTTCACTGTAGTCAAAGGATATGTTAATGATTTACCCTCTTTAAAGCAATTATGTTTAACTTTGATTTTTTTTTCATTCCCCCAGTTCTTTATATAATCTGCACTGGTTTTGGAATCATGGAGCTTGACACCAAGGTGATGAAATTTCCATTTCAAAATGGGAGAAGCTATGTAATTTTTTAAGTAGCTAATAACTAAAGAAATAAATAAACTTCTCAATTTTGTTATACAATAGAATTACTTCTACGTACTACTCACTACTGTGTTTTTGATGAATGCTGTGCTTCTACAGACTTTCATTATATAATTAGCTCATCCTCAAACCCTCTTTCATATTAAAAAGTAAATGCATGTATATGTGTGTGTATATATACATGTATATATTCATTTTTTAATTGATTTTGTAATTTAATTGATGTTTCAGTAACAGCCCATCCACACACAATCAGAGCAGAGCAAGGGAGATTAAATCTAACCTGTGGTCTCTAATATCCCGGCCAGCATGGGCTGTATAAGTAGGCAGTGAGTGGCTATCTTAATTGAGTGAACCACAAGATGCTATTTAGACTAAAAATAACACTTCATGTCTGGCTTTTTAAGGTCAGTATTTGAATGCAAAACTACTTTCTAGAGCAAGGTGTCATGTAAAGAGAAGTGAAAATAATATGAGAGAGAAAATGTTTTCAAAATATCAAGGCCTAAAAATTTTGGCACGTTCAATTTTAATATTTTTGAGGAAGAAACTCTTTTAGGGTCAGGAAGCATTCTTATGGTCTGAATTAAGGACGGGGATGAAAGAAATGGTGGACAATAAAGGAGAGAATGCCCTGGAAAAACACACAGCTTGGTTAATACCCTTGCCCCTTCTTCACTTTAATATGAATGGTGGAGAGGGTACAGAATGATAATTGGGGGTGGGGGGAGTGTGATCTACCTGGAAATACATATTTACAAATAACATTCTCATCTATTTGAATTAAGAAACTAGCTTCTGCGAGGCCTTCGCTACCCTTACCACAATGCTTTGTATGACCAGCCCCTAAGGACTCTGGCAGTTAAGTTAGATCTGGGGCACTTGAGATGTTCGTTTTTATAAATCTGAAGGCTAATTACATGGTGATATGGATGTGGCTGAGTTAGAACTGATGGTGTCTGTTTCAAGTAAGCCTTGTCACCACTCAAGGGAAACAAGGTTGGGGGATAGAAGTGTGTTTCCTCAATCTATCTGTTTGTAAGGGTGCAACTGAGATTCTAAAAGCGGATCTCCACTTCTTATTATTTAAGAAATGCTTACAACTTACTAGGACACAGGTTACACACAGGTAAAATCATGTTCACAATTGGTGCTAAATGCATGTTTGTTCAATAAATGAATGAATTAATAAGTACCATTATTACTAGGTTCAAAGGGATATTGTATATTATATTAGAATTATGGTGTAACGATATTTGTTCTTGTTATGCATTGAAGAATTTTAATGAAGACAAAGATTTCATGAGATGGAGTAGGCAGTTGTCCCATCCCCTAGAATGGGAGGTTTTCAAGTAGTGCATCTGCAAAAATCAAGAGAAAAATAAGGTTCTCAAAATGATTGTCCTTATCAACATTTTACCTTTAGACATTCATATGTTTGAAACTTTAGAGTTCAAGTGTCTTTTTTTTTTCCAATAGTAACTTGAAGTTTCATTCAGTCTCTAATTTCAATAACATAATCACATGTTTAGACAGATATTGAAAAATGATAGTATAAATCATTCGTGAAAATCAGCAGAGAAAATAATAATGCCAAAATTTTAGCTTTGATGTGGAAGAGAAAGGATAAAGGAATATAACGTCCAGATATTTTGTCATATAAGGTCTACAGAAAAACGGGAGCCTTATTTACAGAGTGGTCAGGCTTTATCAGTCAGATATATTTAGATTTAAATGGATTAATAATTGCACATTAACTCTAACTGATCAATAATGAGTGCTGACAGTTTTGTATTTGAAATGATACTGAAGTCATATTTGGGTGTATATTGAATGTCAATTATAACTGATTAATGAATGGAAAATGGCAGCATTGTGCATTTGTTATTCTTATAACCATGCATTCTAAGGGATGAATATGTAGTGTTAACAAAAGGATGACACAACCCCAGAGCAATGCAATTGAAATGACGTAGAAAGGACAACATAGGGAGGCCCAGTCTGATTTTTTGACTTATGTGCATCTCCTGGAGCAAACAACAATGTTGCAGGTGACACCAGCCTGCAGCCGTGAGACGTATTTTCTGTGATGAACTGGCAGCAGAGCAGCAGTGATCACTGCATTTTTCCTTTTACTTTTGGTATTCCATTGCACAAACTGAGGACAAGGGTTCAGCTACTGATCTGGATGTGGATAGGGGTTTGCTATATAAAATATCTTTATTATTCTCAAATAACCTTTTCCTTGAATATAGAAACCGTCATCCTCCACAAAACATAGCAGTCCAAAGATCAATGTTCTGTTTCCTTTCCAGATGTTGTAAAGAAAAGAGTGAGTTCCCAGAATGCTCTGGACTAATTTCACCATAAGATATAAAAGAAATAAATTTTTCCTCACCCCAACCAGCAATCTGTTCAAACTCTGAAGCATAAGGCCAGGTATTTTTGCATAGTCGTATTTGTCAATTGACTATCACGTATGTACCATCCTTACTCAAGGCATGATTAAGATGCATTTAACCAGCCCCAACCTATGTTCTCTATAAAACCTTGAAACTGTTAATACCTGATGGTAAATTTTACACCACTGGCAGGATATTTGCTGATATATATATATATATATATATATATATATATATATATATATATTTAATTGCTACAAATCTGTAATGTATGTGGTAATTATAGTTTGGTGAGGGAATTTATCGTTTCTTCATCCCTGATTAGCCTCACAACATTCTGGGCCTTTTTTTGTGGGCAGTGACATTAAGTCTGTCCAGTCCCAGGGTTAGTGCCAGCAAAAACCTCAGTTGACCTCAGTTGATACATCAAGTTAACAGTTCATGAAATCTGCAGAGGTTATGTTACTCTTAGCCTCATACACAGCAGTTAAATTTAATTGTAGATTAAGAATAATCTGCGGGCCGGCCGAGTGGCGCGGTGGTTAAGCGCTGGCTTGGGAAGCCAGTGGCCCCGGTTCGGTTCCACATATGTGGGCCAGTAACAGTGCCCTCAAAAAAAAAAAAGAATAATCTGCAATTATATTGGATCTATTTACTAGCAAAATGAGTTATGGAAACCAAATCACGAAGTCAAATATTCTTTCTATGCAATGGTTACTGCTGATCTATATTTTACCACCCAGTTTTTCTTTTCAAGTAGGGAAGGAAAAGAAAAAGACAAAACTGTGATTTTTGTGTGTGTATATTTGTGATGAATAAAAACATTATACTTAATATTACCATACATATACAAGATCTCACAATTAAATGTGAGAACTCATCCTAGAGAAAGTGCTACATACTTCATTGCTGAAACTATACACCGATGCCAGCACCTAGCCCATCCTTCAAAGCCATTTTGGAACTCTTTCTGGAATGGCCATGAAAGCTGTCATTGTATTATCCTTGATGTCTTGAATATCATCAAAATGTCTTCCTTTCAATATTTCCTTTATCTTCAGGTCAAAAAAGAAGTCAGGTGAGTAAGAAAGGTGTTTCAATACAGTTATTTGTTTATAGGCTAAAAACTTCCTCACAGACTGTGCCATCCATGTGAGCGGGTGCATTGTCATGATGCAAGAGCCATGAATTGTTGGCGAAAAGTTCATGGCATCTCACTTTTTCATGCAGCCTTTTCAACACTTCCAAACAGTAAACTTGGCTGTTTGTCTAGTTGATACAAATTCATAATGAATAATCCCTCTGATATTCAGATTTTTGGAAACTTGTCCAGATATAATTCCAACTGTCCATGATCAACAGATACATAGAAAAAGTTGTCACTGAGCAAAATAAATGATAATGTTGTAAGATCTTTGCAAGTTATTTGATTAATGAAAGTAAATATGTTCTAGATTTAAATCAAAACAGATACCTGTCATTTTCACAAATTATGATTTTTAGAGTTTTTTCTAAAAACTTTCACCTTTTAGGGTGAAATATTTGGATTTGGTTTAAACTGAATATATTTGGGGGAAACTAACAGGCATTATTGAAGAAAGCTTTAAAAAACTAAAATCACTAAGCATATGGTTTGAGATCAGGAGGGAGAAAATCATTATCAGGGAGTGTAGATAATATGAATCAAATTAAGGTTACCACTTGCTTAGTTTCAAACAGGGTATTTAAAAATAAAAGATTTGTGTCTTTTCTTGAATGACTTTATTTCTGAGTCAATCTTTGTCTTTGAAATTTGAAGGTTTAAATTCTGCTGTCATTCAACTGCTTTCTATGCTCACTACCATGCCTAATTTTTAAAAAAAAATCTTATAATTTTTCTTTAGGATTGTTATAATAGGACAGCCTGCCTAAGTCTTTTCCACTTCTCATCTATTTACTGAATTTGGTACAGAACGATCTTTGTAAATTACTCCTAAGATCATGTTATTCTTTTGTTTAAATGATTTGATGATCCCAAATACTCTTCATAAAAAATTTCTAGGGATGGCAGAGTGGCACGTTGGTTAAGTTCTGGCTTGGGACACCAGCAGCCTTGGTTCAGATCCCGTATAGGAGGGCCAGTGACACTGCCCTCTACAGCTAAGATGGTGAACAACAGCTCCACCTGGAGCTGGGCCACTGTGAGTCTCCAGGGATGGCAAAGCTGCAGCCCCTGCTGCAGTGGACTGCCATAGGCTACAGTGAGTGGCCAGCAGCCAGCACGAGTGGCTGGCAGTTGGTGTGAGACGCCAGGAGCCACTGTGAGTGGCCGTCCAGAGGCTGGACACTGATCTGCCTCACCGGGAAGAGTGCAATGATGATACCAACATGGGCCAGTGAAGTAATGTCCTCCACAACCAGACTGAAGAACAAAAAGGACAGCAACTTGTCTGTTCTCCTTCCCCGATTCCCCAATGCTGTTCCCCTCCCCCAACTCCCCAATAATATCTTTTAAAAAATAGATAAATAAATAAATTTCTAAACCTTTTGAAATGTTAATATAAGGCCTTCATTGATCTTTATGTCCTACCCCTTTCCCACACACGTGCTCTTGTAACGTTAACATTGCAGATCATTTTCAATTCATCATAGCCAACACACAGTTTCTCTTGCTATTTTCTCTGAACCAAATATCACTCTTCTTTTTTTCACAAACCCCTACTAATCCCATGGGCTACATGAGGGCAATGAAAGTGTGGGCTGAGCTCACTTTTGTATTTCCAGCACTTATAATGACTGCTATATAGTGAGTAGTCAATATTTTTTTCTGAATAAATGAGAAATTACCAAATTTAAATTTAACATACTCCTGGAAACTTTATTTAGTCTGCGTGTCCTCAGCTCAGTATTTTAGTAAAAAATAACAAACGTCTGTACTCACTGATTATAACTTTGAATTGATTGCATACAACCAACCCTCTAGATCATGAATTCCTTGAAGATGAGTTACATTTCTTTCTTTTTTTAAAAATTTATTTATTTATTTATTTATTTTTTAATTAGCTTCAGGTGTACAACAAAGTGCAATAGTTATACTTTTTACCCCTCAAAGTGACAACCCCCTCCCCCAATTCTCCCCTCCCACTCCTCCCCCCATATCACACTATCTATTACAATTCCTTTGACTTCCTTCCACCGTATAATCCACATTCCGTGACTATCTATATATTCAATTACAGTTGGCATACAGTATTATACAACATCAATTTCAGGTATACAGTGCAGTGATCAAGCCTCTACTCCATCCATGAAGTAGTCTCCCTAACAAAACATGTGACCATCTGATACCTCACAAAATTTTAACAACATATTCCCCGAACTGTCTTTCATATCCCTGTGACAATACTGTAGTTACCTATTTATGCTGTCTAATCCCTTCCCCTTCTCCCTCATCCCCACCCCCCTCCCAACTAGCAACCCTATTTTTCCTCTATATCTATGAGACTGTTTCTGTTTACTTTGCTCTTTCATACCGTTTTTCAGATTCCACATATAAGTGAGATCATACGGTATTTGTCTTTCTCCGACTGACTTATTTCACTTAACATAATAGTCTCTAGGTCCATCCATATTGTTGCAAATAGTACGATTTCATTCTTCTTTATAGTGGAGTAATACTCCATTGTATAAATGTACCACAGTTTCTTAATCCAGTCATCTACCGATGGGCATTTCAGTTGTTTCCAAGTCTTGGCTATTGTAAATAGCACTGCAATAAACATAGGGGTGCATATATTTTTTCGAATTAGCGTCTTGGATTCTTCTTGGATTCCAAGAGTGGAATTGCTGGGTCATATGGCAGTTCCATTTCCAGTTTTTTGGGATACCTCCATACTGATTTCCATAATGGCTGCACCAATTTGCAGTCCCACCAACAGTGCACCAGGGTTCCCTTTTCTCCACACCCTCACCAGCACTTGTTGTTTGTTGATTGGTTGATGATATACATTCTGACTGGAGTGAGGTGGTATCTCATTGTGTTTTTTATTTGCATTTCTCTGATGATTAGTGAGGTTGAACATTTTTTCATATGCCTGTTGGCCATCTGTATGTCCTCTTTAGAGAAATGCCTCCTCATATCCTCTGCCGATTTTTTAATTGGGTTGTTTGTTTTTTGGTGTTGAGTTGCATGAGTGTTTTATAAATTTTGGATATCAACCCCTTATCAGATATATCGTTGGCAAATATCTTCTCCCATTCAGTAGGCTGCCTTTTTGTTTTATTGATGATTTCCTTTGCTGTGAAAAAACCTTTAAGTTTGATGTAATCCCATATGTTCATTTTTTCTTTTGTTTCCCTTGCCCGAGGGGATATATCAGTAAAAATATTACTCAGGGTAATGTTTGCAAACTTACTCCCTATGTTTTCTTCTAGGAGTTTTATGGTTTCAGGTCTTACATTTAAGTCTTTAATCTATTTTGGGTTTGTTGTCGTATATGGTGTAAGTAGGTGATCTATTTTCATTTTTTTGCACGTGTCAGTCCAATTTTCCCAGCACCATTTACTAGATAGACTATCTTTACTCCAGTGTAAATTCTTGCTTCCATTGCCATAGATTAAATGACCATATATAGATGGGTTTATTCCTGGGCTCTCTATTCTATTCCATTCGTCTAGGGTTACATTTATTTCTGTACCCCAATTTCTAGCAAGTGATTTGTTCTTGGTACCATTCTTGTTTCTTGTTTTACCCTTTCTTTTCTTTTAGTTCTATCATAGTTCAGAAGTAAAAAAAAAATGTTAGAAGAGTTCTTGCCATATTCGCAAAGTAGAATTTGTAGACAAGAATAATCGAATGACTAGTTCAGGAGTGAAGAAGTACTAGAGCAGCCAGGAACATAAATTGAAGCCAGGAAATGAGTTGAAACAAGTATAGTCAGGAACAGAAGGGTAAATGGGTATTCACCTATATAAGCAAATTCACTTAATCTGTAAAACATAGCAGGCACTCTTCAGGTGCAAGAAAAAAACAGTGATAAGCAGATAAGAAAATCTCTGCTCTATCTGAGTTGACATTTATAATTCTCTACTAACCCCTTAGGCCATGAGAATGTGGGGAGTACCGATAATAAAAAATAATAATAATAATATGTGTCTCAAATGGCAACATTTAATCTTTTTTATAGCTAAGTAGTATTCCATTGTGTATATACACCACACCTTCTTTATTCATTCATTCACTGATGGACACTTAGGTTGTTTCCACATCTGGGCTACTGTAAATAATGCTGCAGTAAACATGGGGATGGATCTTGAGGGTACTATGTTAAGTGAAATAAGTCAAACAGAAAAGGACAAAAACTGTGACTTCACTCACATATGAAATATAAAACAAAAACCAAACGAACATAACAACAACAAAAATCTCATAGATACGACAGTTGGTGATTACCAGAGGAGAAGGAAGGTAGAGAAGGGTGAAATGGGAAAAGGGGGTCAAATACCTGGTGATGGATGAAACTAAACTTTTGATACTGAGCACGCTCCAGTGTATATAGATGCTGAATTACAATGTGAACACCTGAAACTCATATAATGCTATTAACCAATGTTATCTGTATTTTTAAAAAGTGAAAATGTAGAGTGCCAGAGAGTTAAAACTGCCATTGGGGGGGGGAAAGAAAAAGAAGAAGGAAGAAGAAGGAGGAAAAGGAGGAGAAGGAGGAAAAGAAGGAGAAGGAGGCGAAAAAGGAGAAGAAGGAGATAGGTGATAAAATAGACCTGGGCCAAAAGGATATTTATTGCCAGAGGAAGGGTTTGATTTTTTTTTTTTTTAATGTAATCAGGTAATTTCTTTCTGAGAAGGTGAAACCTGGTCAAAGATCGAAGGAAAGGTATATTATTCAGAGTAGTGCTAGTCTATGCTTCAGTAAAAAAAATTGACTGAAATTTCAGTGTGATAATGTAACCAAAGTTTATTCCTTGCTTTTTTTGCATGTTCAGTGAGGGTAGGTAAAGTGCTCTGCTCCACACACTGATTAAGGTACCAGAGCTGATGGAAACTCCATCTTGTTTGAGCTGCACAGGAGCCTACAGCCTTCCACATCTCTGTGCTATGAGAAGAGAGATAAGACAGTCAAACATCAGATTTTAAATGTTTGAGCCCCAAGGTCATACATATCTCTTCTGCTCACAGCCTATTAGGTAGAATTAATCACATGGCTCCATCCTACACCAGAGGGGCTATCAAGAAAACTTGAAATTTTTATTTTCTATGACTGTAACAAATTACCACAAACAGTAGAAATGTATTATTCACAGTTCTGGTGGCTGGAAGTCTCAGATCAAGGTGCCAGCATGGTTGGGTGAGGTTGTATTCTGGATCTCAGACTTCTCTTTGTAACTCACGTGGGGGAAGGGCTGAAGTGTAATGCAGGATCTCTTTTCTAAGAGCACTAGTTCTATCCATGAGGTTTTTCACCCTCATAATCTCAATTGCCTCCTTAAGGCCCCATCTACTAATGCCATCATCACCTTTGGGGGTTAAGATTTCAACATGTGAATTTTGGGAGGACACAAAACTTCATACACTGTACCTAGCTTTAGAAAAAAAAAGATGACTGATTTTACAATCTGCACTTCTTTTTACTGTTTCACAGGCAGTGGTTTCATGTCTATTTGCTATCATGCTGCCCATGACAGGAAGACAGTGTGGTCATATTATGAAAGAGTATGGCCCCATATCCGTGACCTGGCCTTCCCTGTTTGTCTCAAAAACTTTTACAACATTTGCAGAACAAGAATGCTCTGACTCAAATACACAACTAACTACTGACCTCAGCAAAAAATATAATTGCTTTTCTAAATTCCATAAATAACAGGAAGGGATTCAGGAAAGGAATGTGTCTATGAATTAACTGTTGCTAGTATCAGAAGTGAGAATAGAAGATGAAACAGTTGAGATGAAAGATTATCACTCTTCAAAAGCAGAAATTAAAAAAAAAAAGTAGTTTAGATCTTGTGCCACTATATAGAAATGGTGACAAGGAACCCAAGGTCCTGTGCAATAAAAAGCAGGTGTTATAATTTTATCTTGAAATATATGAAATTTTTAAATGTACTTTTATAAAAATTTTGAAATACTTTTATGATTTTAAAAGAAATATACTTTTTTCTTCATTAGATTTCCCATTGTTTTAGAACACAACTTAAGCATCTGAATTCTGAAAATAATAAGCCCAGGAGGGTATGATTAATTGAATAAAATCAAGAAAGAGAGATATAGGATAAACTTGATCTCAAAAACCCTAAGATGCCAGAATGATTTTAAATTTTGGTCAAATAAATTCAGCATTTTGTACAGTGAGAAGCAATATTAGGATGCTTGCTATACCCAAGTGGTTGAAGTGTCTAGGAAGAAAAATATCTTCAGAAAAAGACTTAGATAAAATTACGGTTAAAGAAAGTTTCAATGAGCTTCAATTTGAAAGCACTTTCTGTTTCTATTACAATTTACCAAACAGCTTCATAAAATGTATGACTTACTTCACAGTCATAAGTATTTATATCAAAGGTTGTAATGGTCTTTATTAATTGAATAATTTCTCACCAGTTTAGGATTATGATATGAGCATCAAGGACCTTTGATAACTGCAAAATTAATAGTTAATTAGATAATAATAAGCTAGTTAGACTATGATATTTTGTTCTAGCAACCTGAATAAACTAAGACACTAAGAGAAACACTATTTCTTTTGGGTTTAAATTAATGTGTTTTCTCTTACTTAAAGCACAGAAGCCTGAGGTAGTTATTTTTCCTTTCAGCAATCCAACTCAGAGTAGAAGAAGAGAAAAAGCCAAACGGGAAAGAAATCAGAGGTGACAAATGGATATATCCAAATTGCCTCTCTGTGTTTTCCATCTGGGAAACATGGACACTGAAATGAAAAGAAGACCGCTTGGCAAGTTCACAGAGGGATTAGGTGCCCCTATTTTGGAAGTGAGTGATGAAAAGGGGTAAGTTGAGCAATGAAAGTAAAGAAAATCCAGGCACTGAATTAACTGTGCAAAGCCCAAGGTTGAAGATGAATAACTTGCATGATAAAAGGCACAAGAACAGTGATACGCTTAAGCTAAAGCCCTATTTTGCAAAAATATTAGAGAAAATTAACAATAAAAAGGATGAGAAAAATGAGAGTCGCTGGAGTGCTCATAACTTGTAAGAGAAACAATTGTGTGGCAGGGCAAATCCAAAGGCCTTACAAAATGTATGCTATGCATCTCTAATCTGTACAGGAGGTTGAAAGATTTGGTAGATCCTAAAAATGTATATAGTAAATGATCTTTTACAGAGTGTTTGTGGGAGAAGGGGGGTAATTTACTTAATATTAAATTGTGTGTCTGTGTATTAATCAGTGTTCTCCAGAAAAACGGAACTAACAAGATGTATGTATATACGAGTATGTATGTATTATAAGGAATTGGCTCACATGATTACAGAAGCTGACAAGCCTGAAGATCTCGAGCATGAGTCAGTAAATTAGAGATCTAGGAGAACTGACAATGTAGTTTCAATATGAGTCCAAAGGACTAAGGACCAGGAAAGCTCATGTTTTAATTTGACTCCAAAGGTAGGAAAAATATTCCCTTACTTGAGGGAGGGTCAGCCTTTGACTGATTAGATGAGGCCCACCCACATAAGGAGAACAATCTGCTTCACTTAGTCTACTGATTCAAATATTAATCTCATCCAGAGACACTCTCACAAACAAACCCAGAATAACAGTTAGCCAAATATATGGGAACCTGTGCCTCAGTCAAGTTGACACATAAAATTAACCATCACAACTTTTCTTTTAGAAACAGATATATGGATTTAAAAATAATAACTTCATAAGATATTGAGATGACAAACTACACAATTTGCTTTTGCTGTCCATTCACTATTTGTTATCCAATGTATTTTTTTGCTTTATAGTTGCTATATAGAGCAGTGTAAGCCACCTTCAAATTCTACTAAAAATGCCAAAGAGCGTGTTACTTTTAAAAAAAAATATATTATTTCAGATTCTTTTAAGCTTTCTAGTTATAAAATTGTAATTTATTCTTCTATCTAGAAAAAAGTCTGAATTGAACTTGTTAGAGATTTAATACACCCATACTTCCATAAAATTGCAACAGATGACCCAGCTGCTGGCAGGATGACACTGATGGTATGTTTTCTTTCTTTCTTTTTTTTTTTTTTTCAAATTAAACATTACTCCAGCTGGCCACAAGTTGTGCTGAACATAGAGAAAAACTACAAGCACTGAACCCCAAGGGATATAAAAATTAAATATTTATCTGCTTGAAGAAAAGGCTGATATTGTACTCTCTTAGCACTTAGCCATGTGGACAATTTATTTGGCACTTAGTATATAGAAGTATAAACAATGAGTTTATTGTTACATATTTTCACGTACATTAGCTGCCTAGACAAGCAGACTGTAAGGGCTACAAAGCCAGGGACTATATTCCATTCTTTAAATGCCCATATTTCTTAAAGTGGCCTACAGTGAGTAGAAGATAAATAAACACAGATTCTATATATTAGGAGATAAACAGATAATTTCTTTATAAAATACTTACAATAGAAATTATTTAGAATATATATTTAAAATATATATAGTAAAATAATGCCCACAGCTACTTAAAAATATACTTCTTACAAAGTAATTTACTAGCAAATATGGTGAAATGGACATTTCAGAATATCCTGCCACTTAAATACCAAGATATGCTGAAAGAGTTATACAGAAGCAGTTAGAAGAAAATGTATGAGGACCAGACTAGAAGAAGATGGGGTTGGAACAGAAATGAGATTGAGGTGGGATGGGTACTGGGTGAGAGGGAATCTTCTGTGAGTTGATTTCAAGGCTTTATATGCTATCACCCACCACTCAGGGAAGGCGAGCCTTGGAAAGTGGGACATGAGACTTCTTATTAAGCAAGAACCCATGAAAGGTGTACAGCCTCAATAAAAATGGAAAAGACAAGAAAATTAATCTGTATCATAGTGGAGAAAATAAAATAGTTTCTCTAATAAAACTTCATACTTAAAAACTCTAGTTATAGGCTTTGGACTGAAATCTATATTATCTTCGCAGAGAGAAACTTCCCAAGTTGTGTCTTTGGGAACTAAAAAATTTTGCTTTCATTTTTGTAAATATAATAAGAAATATTTTATTATAATCTATATCTATTAATATCAATACCCAAAGACCTTGCATTCTAATTTTGCTTTAAACTTTATAAGACAGCTAAACTTAAAATAAAAGGTATTGGCAAGTTGGAAATATGGAAGAAGGAATACCAACTGTATATTAACCAAAAAAAGTTGGTGTTGATATATTGGTAATAGACTAATAAACTATTTGACAATAAAAATCTACTAAAGATAAAAGTGATCAAAATACACAAAGATAAAGAACCAATTTACCAAGAAAACATAAGCCTCCAATTTTGCTATATACATAATCATATAGTTTCAATATATATATAAAGCAAAAATACATGTGATTGTAGGGGGAAATTCCAAGGGAAAAATCATCGAATCCATCAACACAGTAGAAGAGTTTTCTCAAAAGAAAGATGAGAATAATTGAATTGACAAAAAGATAATAAGAATATATAGAAGTTCTGAAAAAGAGAATAACAAACTTGATGTAATAGTCATTCTAGAACACAGCATCCCTAAATTAGAGTCTGTTTTTTTTAACTTATGCATAGATGTTTTTAAAAATGGGATATGTAATACTCCATAAAAGCTCAATAAATTTCAAGAAACAAGTATAATTCAATTAAATGTTCAGAGACCAAAAGATAATTTAAAAGCTCTTATATTTTAGAATTTTAAAAGTACTTTCTAAATAAGTCTTGGGTTAAATAATAAATCATATTACAGAAAATTTATATATGTAATGTAAAAAGGAAGAAAATTAAATACTATATAACAAATCATGTGGGACGCAGTAAAAGTAGTACTTTGAGGAAATTTTACCTTAGTGTTTGTTGAGGTAATCATTCAAGTAAGAAGTTAGGGAAAGTAAAAAAGTAAAAAATACAAGAAGAAATAGGATGAAATAAAGACAATGGTAAATACTAATAAATTTTTTAAAATCATAGAATAAAGAGGAAAAATTAAATATATATTAAAAATGACAAAATAGAAAAGCTTCTGGCAGTGTGATCAGGAAAAAAGAGAAAGACCCTAACAGTCATGATTATAAAGCTCATCTTCATTTAGAAAAGATAAGAGTTAGAAAAGAGCATGCAATTTAAAAAGAACTCTTTTGAAAACATAGATGAAATGAACATTAAAACAAAATAACACAAAAGCTTGTATAGTGCTCACTAATTAAAGTTGGAGAGTTCTCCAGAATGCCCATTTCCTTCTTATAGACATCTAAAAAAATGTAAATCCATTTGGGAAAAAGAAAAAAGAAAAACAACTCAAGGCCCAAATCACTCTATTGACAATATCACAACATTTCTAAGGAGAGATAATCCCTGTTATTTATTCCACTGAGTGAAAATTCTTTCCAACTCTAATAGCCTTATGAGGCTAGTACAATCCTACACCAAAATCAGACATGGATACTGCATGTATTAGTCAGAGTATTCCATCCAGGGACAAAGAACCAGTAGGATATATGTACATAGAGAAAGAAACATTTATTGTAAGGAATTGGCTCACATGATCATGGATGCTGACAAGAGAGACAGCCAAAATTGGGAAACAATGAAGTACATCTTAAATGAAAGAACAAGAGAAAAATCCAGAAACAGAACTAAATAAAATGGAGGCAAGCAACCTACCAGAGACAGAGTTCCAAACAATGCTTATAA
This sequence comes from Aselliscus stoliczkanus, assembly GCA_033961575.1. Taxonomy (NCBI): domain Eukaryota; kingdom Metazoa; phylum Chordata; class Mammalia; order Chiroptera; family Hipposideridae; genus Aselliscus; species Aselliscus stoliczkanus. The sequence goes on from CM066730.1 coordinate 89,438,227, forward strand.
AGATGCTCAAGGAACTTAATGAGAACCTCAACAAAGAGATTGCAAGCACAACAAAGGACATAGAAACCATAAAAAAATAACAGTCAGAAGTGAAGGATACAATAACTGAAATGGAGAATGCACTAGAAGGAATCACCAGCAGACTAAATGAAGCAGGTGACTGAATCAGCCATTTAGAAGACAATGTAGTAGAAAACACACAACCAAGAACAACAAATAGAAAAATAATTTTTAAAAATGAGATTAGTTTAAGGGAACTCTGGGAAGACAAAAAGCATAACCACATTTGCATCATAGGGGTACCAGAAGTAGAAGAAAGAAAACAAAGGATTGAGGACCTGTTTGAAGAAATAATTAAGGAAAACTTCCTTAACCTGGTGAAGGAAATAGACATACAAGTCCAGAAAGCACAGAGCATCCCAAAGAAGATGAACCCTAAGGTTCATCTATATCAACACACATCATAATTAAAATGCCGACACCAAGACACATCATAATTAAAATGCCAAAGTTTAAAGACAAAAAGAGAATCTTAAAAGCAGCAAGGGAAAAGTAGTTAGTTACCTACAAGGAAGCTCCCATAAGACTGTCAAATAATTTCTAAACAGAAACTTTTCAGGCCAGGAGGGATTGACACAAAGTAGTCAAAGTGTTGAAAAGCAAGGACCTACAACCAAGATTACTCTACCCAGCAAAGCTTTCACTTAAAATTGAAGGAGAGATAAAGTGCTTCCCAGATTTGAAAAAGCTAAATGACTTCATCATCACCAAACCAGTATTACAAAAAATTTTAAAGGGACTTTTTTAAGAACAAAAAGGGGCAGGGGTAAACAACATAAATATGAATAACAAAATGGAAATAAATATGTATCTATCAACAATCACTTAAATGTAAATGGATTAAATGCTCCAATCAAAGCAAATAGGGTAGCTGAATAGATAACAAAACAAGACCTATGCATATGCTGTCTACAGAGGACCCACTTCAGATCAAAAGACACAGACAAAGTAAACAAATAGGAAAAAAATACTTCATGAGAATGGAAAAAAAAAAGCTGGGGTAGCAATGCTTATATCAGATAAAATAAAGGCTATAAGAAGACACAAAGAGGGACATTGCATAATGATAAAGGTGATGTACGATATTTTTCTTTTGCCAGGATCACAGTCTTGTGAAGCCAAAGAATGGAGACATGGACCAGAGAGGTAAAGTTTGTAGCAGAGGATAGTTTATTAGAGTAGAAAGTAACAGCTCTCAAAACGAGAGGGGGTCCCAACTGTGTTGTCCCCTAGTTAGGGCAAAAGCTTTGATTTTTATACCTTTTGTATGTCTGGGGTGGGGGCCTGGCTGGCGCCTTTTGGGCCCACTTTTGTTGCTCAGTCTGGAGGAGGTGTTTCCTCCAAATGCCTAATTTCCTTAGAGCTTAATTAGCTTAATCAATGTCTCTGCTCTGAGAGGAGCAGGTTACTGGAGACTGAGTCTTATATTATGTTACATAACCTCTTGGAGATATGCATCCTACCTGGGAATCCCTGATTGGGAAAGAGGCCTTTCTCCTCCCCTACCTGAGTTTGTCACTGGCAGGTCCTGAGACTTAATCATGTTTGTTAGCTAATAAATTATTTTCCTGCCTTTGTTAGAGTTTCCACCCTGATTCCCTCTACCGTGGCAATTTTCCTGACTGTCTATAATTTTCCTATCTCAAAGGGATCAATCCAACAAAAGGATATAATTCTAGACAACATTTATGCACCCAATATAGGAGCACCTAAATATATAAAGCAAATATTGACCAACACAAAGGGAGATACTGACAGTGATACAGTCATATTAGGGGACTTTAACACTCCGTTGACACCAATGGACAGATCTTCCAGAGAGAAAATCAACAAGGAAAAGTGGTCTTAAATGACACACTAGACCAAGTGGATTTCATTGATATTTTCAGAGCATTTCACCCCAAAGCAGCAGAATATACAGTCTTCTCAAATGCACATGGAACATTATCCAAGCTACACCATATATTAGGACAGAAAACAAGTCTCAATACATTTAAGAAAACTGGAATCATATCAACTGTTTTCTCTGACCACAATAATATGAAACCAGAAATCAATAACAAGAAAAAAAACCTGAAAAACACAAACACATGGAGGCTGACTAATGCTACTAAATACTGAATGAGTCAACAAAATCAAGAAAGAAGTCAAAAGGTAGCTTGAGACAAATGAAAATGAAAACACAATAACCCTAAATCTATGGGACTCAGTGAAAGCAGTCCTAAGAGGGAAATTCATGGCAATACAGGCCTACTTAAAGAAAAACAAACAAACTCTAATAAGCAATCTAACTTTACATTAAGTTAGTAGAAGGAAAGAAATAATAAAGGTCAGGGTAGAAATAAATGAAATAAAGTCAAAAACAAAGCAAAACAAAACAAAACAAAAAAAGCAATCAATGAAACCAAGAACTGGTTTTTTGAAAAGATAAATAAAATTGATAAAATTTTAACCAGACTCATCAAGAAAAAAAGAGAGAGGACCCAAATAGATAAAGTCAGAAATAAAAGAGGTGACAACTGACATCACAGAAATACAAAGGATTATAAGAAAATATAAGAACCAAGTACATGCCAACAAATTGGACAATCTGAAAGGAATGGATAAATTGCTAGAAACATACAATCTTCCAAGACTCAATCAAGAAGAAACAGAAAATCTAAACAGACCAATTACTACTACAAAATCAAATCAGTAATCAAAAAACTCCCAACAATCAAAAGTACTGGACCAGATGGCTTCACAGTTGAATTTTACCGAACATTCAAAGAAAAATTAACACCTACCCATCTCAAACTATTCCAAAATATTCAAAAAGAACAAAATCTTCCAAGTTTATTTTACCAGGCCACCATTATCTTGTTTCCAAAAACAAAGGCATTACAAGAAAAGAAAAGTATAGGCTGATATCTCTGATGAACAGAGACGCAAAAATCCTCAACAAATATTAGCAAAACAAATTCATCAATACATTAAAAAGATTATGCACCATGATCAAGTGGGATGTATTCCTGGGTTTGGTTTAATATCTGCAAATCAAATAATATGTTACGCCACATAAACAAAATGCAAAATAAAAATCATCTGATCATATCAATAGATGCAGAAAAAGTGTTTGACAAAATTCAGCTTCCATTTGTCATAAAAACTCTCTTAGCAAAGTGGGAGAAGAGGGAACATACCTCAACAAAAATGCCTTATACAACAAACCCACAGCTAACATCATATTCAACAGGAAAAAGCCAAAAACATTCTCCTTAAGATCAGAAGCAAGACAAGGATGTCTACTTTCACCACTTTGATTCAACATAGTGTTAGAAGTCCTGGCCACAGCAATCAGACAACCAACTTCATGAGATATTGAGCCAGAATCACTCTCCTAAGCCATTTCCAGACTCCCGAGCTTCATAAAAAATGTATGGATTAAGACATATTTGTTGTTTTAAGCAGCTAAGAATTGGGTTCATTTATTATTTCATAGATATTAATATGGCATAACACTCAAAATAGCTCAAGCTGAAATTATTCTGTTGAACCCTAAACTTGCTTTTCTTCCTGAATTCTCTGTGCTGGTCAATGGTGCTATAATACACAGTGACTCACAACCATTCTAAAATTTTCTTTTGCCCTCATCATATTTAATTAGGCTCTCCAAGTATACTTAGTAATATGAGGCCCCAAGTACACAAAATTTAATCTCCTTATATTTTTTTCCATAAACCTCTTTATCTTCTCTGTCATTGCCTTAAGGCCCAGCACTGAACCATGTGCGATACCACTCGAATTCTCATTACGTTAATAATTCAGAACTCACTGTTCTATGTTAGACACCTGCATGAGATTCTACCTCACAGGCTTTCCCTTTCCTTATTAAAAATAATTACCTTTCTGAATTTAAAATATGCTTTCCATGGTATTTCCATGATTTGCCAAGATAAGAAATTCTGAAAAATAGAAAAACTTAGAGTAACCTTGATATTAATCATAACTTACCCTTGTACAACACTCTATAGCATACAAATATTTTGTGTCTGTGGTGAATATAAAACTCAATAAAATATCAGTGTTTAAGCAGTTTCTTTTAAATACATTTTACAATTCAGGACACTAAGATTCAGAGACTTTATAGACAATGGTTACACAATAACATTTGAATGAACTCATTCTGAAATCCAATAATCACTCTAATTTGTTAAGATGCATGCGTTGTAAGTCCCAAAGAACAGGATATATTCTTTTATATGCTATTGTTGCCTTGGACACACCCTGAAACATAGAAGAAATTAAATATTTGCTTCTGAGTAATTTCTCAATATAATAATTCATGTATAGATGAAAACTTGTTTAGATTATAGATTTAACTCTTTAAATGTCAGACAGTTCTTCTTTCTGAGCAAATAATGTTGAAAACAGGATCAATAAAAAAATTGAATTGATCCTGGAGAAAGACAATTGTCATGCTTTTTCCCCAAGCACTATGGTCCTTTACATAATCCACTGAGCCTCAGACAAGAAGGGACTCCAGGAATCACTTGGCCAGGGCCACTTCATTATACAACTACACACTGACAGAAGCTAGACTAAAACACAAACTGAAACAATAATCCTGAAAAAACTCATTATCAAACATTTGAGCACAAGGCCACAAGTCAAGGGGAAAGATTCCAGATGACCCACAGTCACTTCCCTTTATTTTTTTCCATAAATCAACCACTTAGACTATTCTTTGTTCCTCAGATATGTACTTACCTGTCTGTGCATATATTTATAATTTTTACTTCTTGGAATGTTCTTTACCTCCCATCCTTTCTCTGCTTCCTTTTCTTGTATCTTTGTTAAAATTCTTGTGAGATTTTCTCAGTAAAATGCAGCTCATTTTCCTCAGTGCTTCAATGTCTTTTCTATATTAGAGGATATATTAGATAATTTTATTTATTGATTTATTTATCTTAACTTTCAATATTATTTTATATTAATCTCAGGTATACAGAACAGTGATTAGACATTTATATAATGTAAGAACTGATCCCCTGACTAGTCTAGTACTCACCTGGCACTATGCATAGTTATTACCATATAATTGACTATATTCTCTATGCTTTAATGTACATCCCCATGACTATTTGGTAACTACCAATTTGTAATTCTTAATCCCTTCACCTTTTTCACCCTGCCCCTAATCCCCTATCACACAGATAAATCTAGTACTCATCTGACACCATATATACTTACTAACAATATGATTGACTATACTCCTTATGTTACACCCTATATCCCCATGACTACTGTGTAACAACCAATTTATACTTTTTAATTCCTTCCCCTTTCTCACTCATCCCCAACACCCCTCCCACCTGGTAACCATCAAAATGTTCTCTGTATCTATGAATTTGTTTCTGTTTTACTTGTTTGTTTCTTTTGTTCTTTAGATTCCCCATATCTTTAGATTCCCCATATCTTTAGATTCCCCATATTTAGCTTCCCCATTTAGAGTCATCTGACTTTGTCTGACATGCTCCACTCAGCACAATACCCTCCAGGTCCATTCATGGCACTACAGATGACAAGAACCCATTCTGATCTATGACTGAGCAATATTCCATTGTATATATTTAATTCCTTTTTATTAATTGTTCTATTGACAGACATCCAAGCTGACTCCACATCTTGGTCATTGTAAACAATGCTGCAATAAACATATGGATACACACTTCCCCTCGAAGTAGCATTTTGGGTTTCTTGAAATAAATACCCAGCAGTGGGATTACTAGATTCTTCTCTGTCTCTAGTTATAGCCTTTGTTTCATAGTTAATATTGTCTGGTGTAAGTATCACTATCCCAGGATTTTTGTTTGTTTGTTTGTTTGTTTGTTTTTGTTCCCATTTTCATGAAATATCTCTTTCCGTCCCTTTACTTTCAGTCTGTATATGTTTCCGTCTGAAGTGAATCTGTTGTAGGCAGCATATGTATGTAAGGGTCTTGTTTTCTTATGTATTCAGTCACCCTGTTTTTTGATTGGAACATTTAATTCATTTACACGTAAAGTAATTGTTGATAGATATGTAGTTATTGCCATTTAATGTTCATATCTTTGATCTTCTTCATTTTCTTCTTCTTCTTAAAGAGGTCCCTCTAACATTTCTTGTAATACTGGTTTGGTTAGCTTTTTCTTATCTGGGAAGTTCTTTATCTGTACTTTGATTCTAAATGATAGCCTGGCTGGGTAGAGTAATCTTGGTTGTAGGTCTTTGCTTTTCATCACTTTGAATATTTCCTTCCAATCCCTGCTGGCCTGCAAAGTTTCTGTTGAGAAATCAGCTAGTATACTTAGGGGAGCTCCCTTGTTGGTAACTAACTGTTTTTCTTTTGCTGCTTTTAAGATTCTCTCTTTGTCTTCAACCTTTGGCATTTTAATTATGGGTGTCTTGATGTGGGCCTGTTTGGGTTCATCTTGGGACTCTCTGTACTTCCTGGGCTTGTTTGTCTATTTCCTTCACCAGGTTAGGGAATATCTGGCTGGTTGGTTGTGAGGACTGGCTGTAACTACAGTGGAGAAGCTTCCTTCAGGTTCTGACCCTACAGAGCAGCGTTCACTTTAGCATGTCTCTGGTGCCTGCTCACTCTTCTCTTTGTGTTCGTCATCCTTAGAGGCAGCCAGGGGATGCTACAGCTTGTTCCAAAGCTGGCCACCAGGTGTGCTAGCCTTGAGGCCTCCTGGAAGGGAACCTACTGCAGGCCAAGTTTAGCCACAACCTGTATTCTGCTTGGGGCCACCTCGCATGAGCCACAAAGCAATCAACAGATGACTGTTGATTATCTGGGCTTAGAGATGCCTTGAGAGGCCCATCTGTGAATGCAGGCTGGCTGTTGATAGTGCTGGATTTAGGGCTGCTCAGCCAGAGGTACCGGAAATGCCAAAGTCAGATGCTCCTTGTTGGGGTTTTGTAAACCATTGAGATATTTTGTGGAAGTCCACAGAATGAGCTAAGACAGGTTGTTTTGTACAGAAAAGCCACTGGAAGTGGCTTTGGCTTGAGTGTGCTCGAATGTTGGGTTGGGCAGGGTCTCCAGGAATCACTAGAGCTGGGCAGACGAAAGGTGATAGCAGGTTTGGACTCAGATATGGCGTCTGCTTGCATCTGCACACAGGGAGGAGAGAAAGCTCAACAAGGAAACAATGGCTTCCACCAGCCAGCTCCTCCCCCTGGAAGAAAGATTTCCCTTTAGCTCTTAAGAGCCAGACAATTCAGTTCCTTCCTGTATGTGCCCAGCACCTTTTGCGCTGCTGCCCCAGCACTGGAACTCAGAGTGGGTGAATCCATCAGCAAGTAATTTCATGAGTGGTCACTTTAAGAGTAGCGCCTGGGACTCTAGCTGTCCTTTGTCTCTCAGCCACAATCTCTGCTGGTTTCCACAAACAGAATTTGTGGAGACTTCCCTCCCAACACTGGATCCCTGGGCTGGGGAGCCTAACTTGGAGCTGGGATGCTTTGCCCTGAAGCGGGGACCGCGGCAGCTGAGATATCCTTCCCAATTTTTAATCCCACACCCAAGTGTGACCAGACGCTCCCGTGTCTCTTCCTACCAGTCTTCAGGTGGCTTCTGTATTTCTTTAGTTGGAGGACTTCAGTTCAGCTAGACTTTAGATGATTCTCCATGATGGTTGTTCTCTAGTTTAGTTGTAATTGATGTGGTCCTGCAAGGAGGTGAGCACAGTGTTTACTTATTCCACCATCTCTACTGAAAATCTCCAGATAATGCTTTATATTATAATTGTTTCACTCTTTCCCCTAAAATATAATAATTTGAAGAGCATCGCTATGCTCTTTTTATGACTTTAGTCTTTAAGTGGCTATCATGGTGTTTGACATAATAGAAGTTAAATAATCTCAATAATTGCTGGACTGAATGAAGTTGAATGCTGAGAAACTTCCTTGTTCAGGGAAGTTCTTGTTTTTTTTGTTTGTTTTGTTTTTAAAGAAGCACAATCCCTGCAAACAAAGCCAGCCTCTGTTCCTGAGAAATCCTCATTGGAGCAACTTGGTTTGAAAAGCCTGCTTTAGGACAAGAACACTGGTTGACCTTTAACTTTCATTACATCCATCCTTTTCTGGGAGGATTACACTTTTGCAATGACAGCAAGCAAAAAAAAAAAATGAATGTGTGACTACAATTTATGAGGTATCTTCCTTTCCTTGTGTTAAGTTCTAAGCGTAGCTCAGTATAGACATCTCAAAACAAACAAACAAACAAAAACTTAAACAAAAACTAAGGGGTGGATGGTAGACGTGAAGGGGGAGTCACATTGTGGGGATGTTTAGCACAAACACCTGGTAAAGTTCCAGCAACAACTGAAGCATTGAAGGGAGAAAACTTCTGTATTTGTTTTAATTTCTCAGAAAAAAAGAACTAAGGTAAGGTATGCCTGAATCAGAGGTGTGAGTTGCTGCACCTACATCTCAGATTTATGGTGGTAGAATGGTCTGGGTCACAGAATGAACATCAAGCAAGGAGCCACTCATGCCTTCAAATCTGAATCAGGCATATCAGCCCATGGCTACAACTCTGATTTTCTTTAACAATTGTTGCTCTCAAGTCTAGGCTGGAAGTGGGGCATCATTTTCCCTTTGCTTTGACAAAATTTTCATTTGGTTACATAACCTTATATTTTTATCTTCCTAGATTTTTTCTAGATGTTCAGCTACTTCCTTTGATACAGGATATTAAGATTATGGCATCTTTGTATTCTCAAAAACCTGGCACACAGTCTGTAGGCAGTTGACCAGGAAAAATTGGATTGACATGGGCTTAAACCAGCTGTGCACCAAAATGGCCATCTTCATTCCCACAGGTTCAGCAACAAAGTTCCCTTATAATGCTTTCTCTTTCTGCATTCCATTGCTTCCAGTTTCTCTGTGGAAGACCTTCAAATCCAGGCTCTTCCAAATTTCTTTTTAGACCCTTTGTGCCTTATGCCTGGGTCAGGAGGGATTTGGTGTTTTAGATCATTTCTGTTTACCAAGATGGGCTCCTGTGGAACTGAATCTTGGTTTGTCTGCCATATGCTCTAAATCATCTTTTCTTTTCATACCCACTCAGTCCATGTTTCATTCTGAGGACTCCATAGCAAATGTCAGCTTCTTACATCAAATTCCCTAATTTATAGAAAAGACAGAATGGTAAGCATTGCATTGTGTCACATTCAAACTTGTGCTTCCTTGATGCCTTTGGAATAGGCTTGTGTGCATGGACTCTTTAGAAGGCCTAATTCCTGCTTCATATTTACCTCCCCTGGGAACTTGATATATGGCTAGTTTTCTCCAAAAGTGATGTCCAAACCCAGAGGCCAGGTGTCATCTCCACTATAGTTATTTACTCCTTCTCCTGGGTTTCAGTGTGACACTCCCACAGACACCTGCCAAAGGGTCCAAGTGGTCAATGTACAGCTCAGGTGGTCATTTCTCTGGGACTATGTTTTAATGTATATGTGTAAAATGTGTTACATGTGCTCACATTTTCCATATATAGGAGATTTTATGTATATTATATATATGATTTATATATATGATTATTTTATGTATATGATTATATTTTATGATTATGATTATGATACATTATTTTATATATATGATTATATTTATGATTATTATATGTTATATATGTATATATTATATTACATATATACACGCATATCTATATCTATATCTATCTATATCTAGATAGATAGATAGATAGATAGATAGATAGATATTTCTTAGAATCACATTCCATAATTCATTGCTTAGCACTGTCACTCTCTAGCCTTGTGACCTTTAGGCAAATAAGTTAACTTTATTGTGTCCATTTCTACGTCTTCTAATGTGTGGTGGGAAGGATATAAATTCAGATTTCAATGCAGGTCTATCTAGGTAAATGAAGAGATTGGGAAGGAGATGGACTGTGGGGCAGAGAAGCCCAAGCACAACATGGAAGAAAACCTCTGGTCGAGGAACTCACCTTTCAAAGACTAGGAAATAACAAATAGGGAGGTGGTAAGTGGGTGATAATCTACTTGAACCTTCTGTAAAGCTGCAGGTTTTCTTGACAAGCTTATGTCTTTGGAAAGGAGGGAGTGGAGAACATCCTGAGAGAGTGGTACTAATTTCTCACCTGGATGAGGCTTTTGCAAGACTCTAATTCTACCCAATCCAAAGGACTATCCAGCTTTTCTTAATGATTTCTTGTGGAAGAAGGGCTGGCAGCAACTCTTCTAAGGCAAATCTAGGAAGCTGTAAACTTAAAAACTTTCTTCCAAACTCTCCTTCTACTGTTTGCTTCAGATCTCAGCTGCAGCCATCTCTCCCCATCTCACCTCCAGAATAAATACTAAGTCAAGACAGCCTTCAGCCTTTTCTTTTTTTTAAAGGTTTCTCAAATCCGTGTTTCTCTTTACCTTCTTTGGTTTTGCTGGAGTTCATTGAAGGAGGAGGAGCCAGCAATCTATACTATTTAGTCATCTTGACAAGAAATTACAACATGCTTTCCTGATTTCAAACACATATTGCCCTACTTATGCTATCTGACTCTTGTTTATTTTCTCCCTTTGCTTGGCAAATTGCTGCTCATCTGTACATCTCAGGTTACTTGTGAGCTAGTCCTTGAGAGGTTTCCTCTCTGCAGATAGAATAAGTGTTCCCTTTCAGTGTAACTGTACTACTTAGTACAAGAGTCCATCCTTGTTCTTTTGCATTGTGTTGCTATCCTTTCTTCAGTTGTGTACCATTAGCTCAGGGAACAGTTATTTATCTTTGTATCCTGAACTCCAAGTACAGAGCCTATCTCATTGTATGTATTCAGTAAGTGTTGCTGAAGTGAACTTGAGAGGAGAAAAAACAAACAAACAAACAAACAAAAACAACACTAAAGTGATCTGTGATGGAAAAACTTGGTATAGAACACAGGTCTCCTGATTCTCCTGTCCATCACCCTTCTCAGCATAATTTGAAAAGTCTGCAAAATACAACCTTGAAACAATATTAGTTTCCTAATAGAGGATAAAGTGCCAAGTGCCATAAGAGTACTTGAGTCTGAATCGGCAAGCTGTGCCACATTGTATAATTAGACAGAGCATCATTAATATAAACAAGTATTCTGAAGATGCTTAACAACTCATCTAATTAAACTACAAGTTTAAATAACTGGCAACAGAAAGGATGAAGAAATTAGATAGTAGCCAGAATAAACACAGCGGAGGTAAATGGCTTGAGATCACCAACTCAAAAATAGTGGAGAGGTAGGTGGGACACAGAGTTTTAGAAAGGTCATTACAGAGTACAATGACTTTAGAAAAAAAGGCAGCCACTGTAAGTATGAAAAAAGTGTGTGGGCAGATGGAGAAAAGGTGAGCTCAGAGAAAAAAGACAGGATGAAAAATATCCTTAGGAAGCAAAACCAGTGAACTAAATTCAATGTGGTTTAAATCTCTTTCTATTTTAAGGTCAAGTTTAATATCAAGTATTTGGAAGCTAGTTTAAACAGGAAAATCCTGTGTGCGTTTTTTTGAAGTTCCTTTAACTATATTACAATGTAGACAGAGCCCTGAAAACTCAAGAAAATAGGATGCAGGCAATACTTCTTCCTGACTCTTATTTAGGGTAGTAAGTGGTCTGGCCCTTCTGGGCCTGCATTATTCCCAGATTACTAGTAATCATTCAAAATTTATACTCTATTCAGACTCAGTTTTATTAGTTGCTTATAAATCCACCTATCAAACTGGTGAGAAAAGAGTTAAAGATCAATCCTTACTTTGTAAGTGAAGATGCTGAGGTGTAGAGGATATAAGCTTTTGCATATTCTTGCACTGAGAAATAATTTCTATGTGATTTCATCTGTTGACATTTTGCCTTATGTTCATCTATATAATATAAATCTATCTCTTGGTATATTTTGACAATGATGAAATGGAAATTCAGTGTCCCAAAACCATACCCATGGGCAGGGATCTAGGACTAAAATTCATCTTAGGAGTAGCTATTACTAAAGTCCTTAATTAGAGATGAAGGAACTGAGGCATCAAAAAGTTAAATAAATGTTTATAAACAAATAAAGAAAAGTTATCCCTAGTATCAGGGTTAATTCAAGGTACAGTCAGTACTAAAACACACTTTGCTCACTTCTAGTACTGTTTTTCTCTTGGAAACAATAATAGTACCTGCTATATCCTGATTGAAGAAATTATAATTCATGTTCTAATGAATCCTTGTGACCCTCTAACATGACAAAGCCAAAATTAACAAAGTCAGCCTGGTATGAGATGAGGGGTACAAAAGGATCTTTCCATCACTGAAATGAAATAAATTATAAATTAAAAAATAAATAAAATAAATAATGTCAAATCAAATCAAAATAAAATCACTTGACCTATCATCTGCATGGAATTTTGTTTAATATTTTAAAGCACTCTTCAAAAATAGCTCCTTCAAATGAAAACAATTGCTTTTCTAGAAAAGGAACCCATTAATAACCTAGGACAAATTAATTTTAAAAATCTCAGTCATTAACCCCAGAGAAGACTAAAGAGGTGAGATTTAGCATTTAATAGAAGAGTGCAATTAAGAAATATGAGGCATTATTGAGTTATTATTGAGGAATAAATATTTCATTGGTAGCAAAGACTGTCAGGTTCCCCTTCTTACATGGTAAATAGACCTAATATTCTGTTTTTCTTTCTATTTTTTTGTATTTATCTGAACACCAATATTTTGGTTTTCTAGTAATACTAATACTTCTTGAGTATATTATATTTGAAACATTATCATGGATCTCTTATTTTAGACTGCACAGAGAAAGATCATAACATTGGAAGATGTAGTAGCCAAGTTCTACAATGGACCACAATAATGCCACCTCCTGCTTTTCACAATCTTATATCATCCCCTCTCACCTGTATCTTAACCACCTGGGGCTGGTATGTGTGACCACCAGCATGTGGCCGAAGTGAGGTGTGTCTCTTCTGAGATTAGGTGATAAAAGTCCATAGCTTTCATCTTGGGCTTTCTCTCTTCCTCTTCCCCTCCTTGTCCTTCTTTCTCTCCTCTTCCTCATCCTTATTTTCCTTGTTCTGCTCTCTCCCTCCTGCCCTCTCTCTCCCCACCACACCTTCCTTCTCTTTTACTTTGAGGAAAGTAGCTGCTATATCTTGAGGACACAGGCAGTTCTGTGAGCTCTGTGGAGAGGCTTGTGTGGAGAGGAACTGAGACTTCTATTCAACAGCCTGTGAGGAACACATGAGTCCGTTCAACTGGCATGAGAGTGTGCCACCTGTGTAAAGCATATGTTACCTAAGTAAAGACTTTAGATATATTGAAGGTGTAGCCAAAAGTTTGACTGCAACCTCATGAGAAACCATGAGACAGAACTCCCTGGGATTCCTAATGCTCAGAAACTCTTAATAGGATTTTTTCTTTTTTTTTTTTTATCCATTACATTTGTGGTATTTTTTTAAAAAAATATAGCAATAGATAACTACTATATATGCATAACGAATTTTAGGAAATTCTTAATATAAACAGAATGCTTTACATATATTAACATGTGGTAAAGACTGCTGGTTGGCCAAGGAAATCTGTTCTAACCTTAATCTATAGTGATAGAATTGTACCTGGAAATATAAATGACCAGGAAAAAGCAATATTCCCTTGACCACCTTCCCATTCCCCCACCCCACCCCACCCATATTTATATTAGGGTATTTGACTAAATGTTGGTCAATGGAATGCAGGAAGCCTTAATGTCTGCAACTACTCATGTATCAGCAACTTAAAAGTTGTTAATGTGACCTAATGCATCCTCTCTTTCCTTTTTCAAAAGATGCAATGTCCTTGGGGATAGCAGTTTCAAAATGAATGGAAGCTTGTCCCTGGATAGTGATTAGAAGCCTAGCCTTGGGATTGTAAAAAACGAACTGCTTATAACTCATTTTGTTGTTGAATTTACTTATTTACAACAGTTTAGTCTTACTCTTATTAATGGAAGGTATTGAAAAGCCACCAAATGGAAGTACATACCAGTTTTGATTTTTTTTTTAACTTTTTTTTTTTTTAAGGGCTGTGTCCCTGGCCCTCTTATGTGGGACCTGAACCAAGGCTGCTGGCTTCCCAGGCCAGCGCTTAACCACCACGCCACTCGGCTGGCCCAGTTCATACCAGTTTTTAATGTGCGTTTGGAAATGACTGAGAGCATAGGTAGAAAAGAGATGTGAGAAAACTGGTTAAGATAAGCAACTGAGAAAGAGAAAATGAAAATAAGAGTGTAGTTCAAACTAACTAGGCACCATGGGAACCCTACTGAAGTGTAGGACAAAAATAATTTAAGCACATACTTTAAGTTAGTTATTTATCACTTCCAGACAAGGGCACACCTTACATTAGGAGTTCACCCCTAAAATAAGCATTAACTGTTTCTTGCAATGTAAGACTCAGAAATAGTTTTTTTCTAGATTCACCTCATTTAATTTGAGAAATACCAGTCAATATCTCTTAAAGCTTCTGTACTTTTCCATCATTGTCAACTTATTTTTATCTTACCTTGTACATCTAAAATATTATTTCTTGTTGTGTTCAGCTCTTGCTGTAATCTTTTGGGGCTGGCTAATCTGGTGGTTGAATTTTCTTGGTGAGCCAAGAAAAAAATTATGAGGTGGATTGCTGGCCTCATAAACCAGCAGTTCTATTTTTTTTTTCAATTTCTTTTGTGGCTAAGGTAAGGCTATAGGGATGAGTAAAGATGTTTTGGTCATCTTTACTAAAAAACAAACACAAAACAGAAAATTATTAATGAATAAGAAAAGGTGGAAGGTGCAGAAGAAGAAAGTGACAATAGTAACTTGAGGTGCTATACATAGTTAGACAGTAAAAAGCACATATCTTACATAACAATGTTATTGACACTTTTTCCTCAAGTAATGTCTCAATTTCTAATGACTGTTTATAAGTCAATAACTCCAAGATTCGTTTAATCATTATGTGTTCAGGAACTACTGCAGTCTTCTCGTGTTTGAAACAATGAGAATCAAATCTACAGCTATAACTAAGTATTAAAATGTACTGACATAATTTTAACTTTTTTCTTCACCCAATGGCCCACTATTTCAATAGCTAATTTAGAATTCAAAAGAAACCTATATCTCCTGTTTAGTTATTCTTAATATTTCCTCTTTATCTTACCTTAACAGCAGATGGGACCCAATTTCTTCATAAAGAGTAGCTCAGTTTCACAAGTTCTTGAATAAATATAGAGGCCACATTCATGTCTGCTCCTATTGAGAATCACTCTTCCAGGACCTCCATTCAACTTGAGCATCGTAGGCAAGTATGAGCATCTCAGGCAACTAGTAGAATTCTTTCTGAATTTAAATTTCCCTTAGCTATTCAGTGATTTTTTATTTTTTAATAGTTAGGGACAAGCTATACAAACTTTTTGAAGTCTGTCCTACCTCCTTTTATTTTCTCATTTGCATTTCTCCTGGGCAAATAATTATTTTAATGGTATTAATGGCATAATTAATTAGTTCAGCTGCTTCTTATTTTCCTCTCATCAATTCTATGATCCACAGTGACAGTGTCTTCTCACATTCAACCTTTTTGCATGACAGGCTTTGAAGACAGCTGACTAGGATGAAGAAAACAAGTATGAATTTGGAATAGTTAAACTAATTAGCTCACATTCAGGTGGGAGAGAAGTGTTAATTAGAGTCAATGAATGCAGGTATTTGTCTCATTAGCTCTGATTTCTAGGTAATAAGTCTACTGGTCAAAGGCAAGGTACTTATTAGGTGAGTCCATTTTGTAGTATCTCTCTAAGAAATTCTTAGAAGCTCAAGACAGTTGTTGATATTTTTTTCCTGAGGACTGTGTAGGAAAAGGGAAATTAATTTCTTTAAGATAAAATGAGAAAGTATTCATCTTCTGAGGCCTATAAGCTCAGGACTTTTTGGATGTTCACTGTCTACTCTCTGGCATACCTGCTTGGAACCATGAACTCTTTTTTTTTAGGGCAGTGTCCCTGGCCCTCATATGTGGGACCGAACCTGGGCCGCGGGCTTCCCAGGCAAGCGCTTAGCCACTGCGCCACTTGGCCGGCCCTTGGAACCATGAACTCTTAATAGAGAGGACCTGTGATATAATCTGTCTCTTAGCCTCTTAGTTCAGCTCTACCAAGTTCAGAGATATTAAGATTCACAAGCCTATCCATACACTCTCATCTCATTTCTGTTATGACCAAATAAACATATTTAATCTATTTGAGTAAGGCATGGGGATCAGGTCATGACTGTGTCAAATCAATGAGATCTGTGATCACTGAACCTTGTTGGTCTCATTAGTCAATAACTGAGCTATCCAGCCATAAAAAATTCAGGTTTTCCAATTTTGAGGTTACTTCAAATATTTTCAATATCTTGGGCAAGTTATATGGTACCTAAACAGGTACTCAGAGCATGAGGGAATCATTTTCATTAAGAGCACATTAAAAATAAAAATAAATAAATCATGACAAGATAACGTCCCCAACACCAGCAAACTCCATGAATGATGGCAATAGTGCTCTGCCACCAATCAGTCTTGTCTTTAGCTGCAGCTTATTTTATTTTTCGGAATCATCTCTAGCTAGACTCTTGAAATGAAACCCCACAAACAAACTCTAAATTACATCTGACAAACTAGAAATTTAATTCCAAATAATCTGCATGTTCTAATACACAGCAGAGAGTCCAGAGAAATATGTCCAGCATAGTAAGTGATGTCAGGGGACATGAACAGAATGCAGAATGCAAACTCCATATTCAGCGGTTAGCTTTATATATATATATATATATATATATATATATATATATATATATATATATATTTTATATTTCTAAAATAAAAAATGTATAGATATAAATATATAAATATATAAATGTATGAATATATAAATATATAAATATATAAATGGATAAAATTAATGAATACTGGAAAATTCTGTTTGTGAAGAAGTTGGATTAAAACCATAAATTATTATTGAAACAGTCAGGTACTAGTTTTACATTATAATGAATAGTGAGATATGCTTAAGCATTAAACTGTTTAAGGGACTATCACCAAAACCCCCCCCACACACACACATACAAAAAAGAAAAAAACTTTAATTTGAATTATTTATATTTTAAAGATTCAGATGAATCCAAGTATTTCTTTGGATATACCCTTGTATATTATTTTATATTTTCCTTAGTCCTTTCAAATATTATATTGCTTATATTACTTAGAATAATAGTACTGATACATTACTTATGCCAATATTACTTAGAGTCCCAGCTCCAAGGATTCTTCCTCCTAAGAGTATCGTTGGGCTCTGCCCACAAGCACTCCTGACTTAAGGTATTGGTATTGTAGAGACTTTAAATTTAGTGTTGGTATCTCAAGCAAACAGTAGGTGTTTCAAGCTTGGAGGTAACACGGTTGAGATAGAACTTTCAGAATGTTTCACATCATGTCATGTAAATAAATAGATTATTCACTGGCATCTTATCATTTGGAGGAATGGGATTTGATCGGATCAGGAAAACATTATGTGGATTATGGAATTTTGTGATTCTTTGTATACCTTATAAGGGCAGTACTTGGTGGAATATTGGCTAGGAAACAACTACCAAAATCTTTAAAGTAGCATTTTAAACATCTAATTTCTCTCCTTCTTTTTACAATATTTAGTATGTACTTGCTATGTGCCAGACAATGTTCCCTGAAGTAGGAATAAAGTAGGCAAGCAAGAATGACAGTCTTTGTGTTCATGCAGCTTACATTTTGGAGGGTAAAATTGATAATAAGTAAGTAAATATTGTAATTTTAGGTACTTGTAATGTTATATGAAAAAAATAAAGCAAGTAAAGAAAATGGTGGAAGTAAATGTTGTCTATTTTATAAAAGGTAAACAGAATAACTTGCAGAGGTAATATTTACAAAGAGATCTGACAATTAAAACAAGGACAAATTATATGTAGCCATTTTTTCCATTTCAGTTTCTAAGCATCTTACGCAAATAAAATAATTTAAGCCTCATCACAACTCTCAGAAGTAGGTATAAACACTACTGTCATTTTTCAGGTAGACTGATGGTGTCAGGGACTAGATGACCTTCCCATGGCATGCACCTAGTAGGTTTCAGAGCTAGAGCTTTAACCAATACCTCAGACTTCAAAGTCCCTATCCTTCATCACTGTACTGCCTTGCTGAGAGATGTCTTCAGACAGAGAACATAGCAGTTGTGAAATTGTAAATATGTCAGGGCCATAACAGGTCAGGGTAGTCAATAAACAACATGCATCTCCATGTTCCTGGGGAATAAGAAATAGAGAGAGGAGTGGCATCAGGTGAAATCAGAGAGGGAAGCAAAAGCAATAAAGGTTAGCATGTTTGAAAACTGAGAACAGCTAGAGGGCTACTGCTGCTGTCCAATGGCAATGGTTAGTGTTTGGTCTGGTGTGGCAATGTTAGAAGCTGTGTAACATGATAACATTGGTATATATGGAAGGCTGAGCCATCATGATTACATATGAGGTGTGATCAAACAATATGGTGAATGTTTACATGAGATAAAATTTATTACAGTAAAAGGCACATTGCCATTAATTCCCCTCAAAATACTCCCCCTCACTTCGAACACACTTATCCCATTGTTCTTGCTACTCTCTGAAGCAGTTCTGGAAGTCCTCTTTCATGAGTGTCTTTAGTTGACCCCATAGATCATATGTGGGCGAGAATAAGGTAAAAAGACATCAAAGTGGAGTGTTTTAAACATATTGATGTACCAATTAAACTTTAAGATCATTGGCAAATTTATTCATTACTATACTAAAAAAAGACATATGTACAAGCATTAATATATAAATACTAATATATCGTATTTCATCAACTCTAATATGTGTGCTTTTTCACACTCTAATAAACCTAAAATTTCTATGCTCTTATTCTTGATAGTAAGTTAGGTTTAATAAAATATTATTCTTGAACTCAATTTTCTCATGGGAGAAATTATTAGCATTTCATGATTTGCTAAGTTTAACCTTTCACTGATATCTACACATTAATAGTTCTCTTTTCTATAAGTCTCTGTGAGAATATGGTAATTTTTTAACCATTGCTTTTTAAACATGCATTGTATATATGTCATGTTTTCAACACTAGAACGCAATTTTAGAGTCGGAGTTTTTCTTTGTGGTTTTTGGTATCCTAGAGAGTCCTCAGCCCAGAGTTAGAAATGGAAGAACAAGCTCAATAAGTTACTCTTGAATTGACATACAGTGTCAGCAGTGAGGTGATACACCATCCAAATTTCTTTTCATAAAGCAAAACCCAGCTAAACATCTGTTTTTTCAGCCTCATTTTTTTGTTGGCTAATTGGCTTTGAGAGTAAACAGAAATATCATCTGTATAATAAAAATTCCTACAGAACAGCTAGGGACAAGAGGAAATATTCTTTAAGGAAATGAAGAATAAAGACCTAAAAGGTCACTGGTGAAAGGGCACAGAGAAGAAACACTCTCACTAGAAGCACAGAGCTTTAAAAGACACTGACCGGGGAAGGCTTACCTACATAAGGGTTATTGTTTTTCCTTTCCCACACGCGCTCTTTCCTTTCTTTCTTTCTTTCTTTTCTCTCTCTCTCTCTCTCTCTCTCTCTCTCTCTTGCTTTTTAACATTAATTTATTTCATAACAAGACTAAACAAAAAAATCCTCAAAATACATAAGGAAATTGAAAATGTCCACATAGTATAATTAAGATGAGTTACAATACATTTTGAAATCTATTCAGGGAAATCAAACTTAACAAGATGTTATACTGACAGTGTTCATCTGAATAAATAAGTGTACCAACTATATATATATATATATATATATATATATATATATAATTATATATAATATTGTCCTGACTCTAACATCAGTATAATAAAATCAGGAAGGAAAACTTTTGAAAAGATGAGTACATGTTTTTCCCATAGTATCACGGTAGTCAATTAAGGTGATTTGGTGAAAGAAATTGCAACAGATAGAAATTAATAAATCAAAAAAGAACAGAATGTGGTCACAGTGAAAAAGCAGTAAAAATTTATAGACATGAAACAACAGAGTTCATTAGGCTGCATACTTAGCAAGTTGATTTAAAAATTTAGACTCTCTGACTTTGATGTGTGCTAGAGTATCCTCATGCTGGGCATCCTGGAATTTTCAAGAACATCACAGTAGACAGACCTTGATACATTCCAGGCCTGGATAATAAGACAACTGACATCAAAGTCTCACCTTAAAACAACCAAGTCCACAGTTACCTTCACTCTTTTAATGTGTATAAGAATCAGATGAATTACCTTAAAATAATGGGTACCTCTTTTGTACATAAAATGCAAAAAAAAAAAAAAATGAGATTTTCCTCACACACAATTATTCAGACTTGTTAAAATCAATACATCATTGGTTCGAAGGCCACTGTAAAATTTCAAGAATGTCAAACATAACGTATTCAATACTATTAGGGTGTTACAAAATGTAGTATATTAAATATCTAAGCATATAACCTGGAAGAGCACAATATGGGATAATCAGAGTAAAGCATTATAATGCCTGACATAATTCAAAGCAAAACAAACAAATGGAGTGAATGGTGAGTCACCTTTTTTCTTGTTCAGAATTTATCTTTCAAAAGTCTCAGCAAAGACACAGACTGGTTTAAGTCATACAGTGTCTGGAATTTTTACTGAATTATTATGCATGCCATAGTTTATTCCAGAGAGTACTGCATGGGGTAAAATACAAAAGATATATGGATGCTGCTCTGCAAAGAGCTCTGTAAATTTGGGAAAACTGAATAAAAGAATTCTATGACACCTGTCTGGTCTTCTTTATCAGCAATACCCAACTCAGTCTGCAATGTACAAATTTTATTCCTGAACTCTACCTGAAGAATTTAGAAAAGAAGGATGAAACCAAGGCCAAAAAGAAACCAAAAGACTCAGGAAAGACATGAACCAAGTTCCAGAAGGACTTGCAAACCAGTAGTAACAGGAGGAGTTGACACACAGGTGGATAGGCATAAAATCACATGTTCTCAAGGTCAAGGTGAGACAAGATTCAGAGAAATAAGGAGAATATAGGCCTCAGGAAGAAGCACCTTTGAATTACCCCCTTCCTGAAGTGCGTTGAAATGTGTAAAAAATAAATAAAATCAAACAAACAAATCACTACCTATATTAAAAATGGTCACAGTTTCACTACATGTGCTCTGAAAAATATTACCTGGCAGATACAATAAAATGTAATTGATGAGTTAAAAGCATTTTTAACCTCTTTGCAGGCAGGACCAGGCTGAGTGCAGCTCACTATTGTGAATGGCTTGGCACCTATGGGGCTTTAACCTCTCTTTGTTGAAGGAAGGACAACATGATTTGCCTTGGAACTTCCTTAACTCCAGACAATACGGCGTTTCAGAAGTAAGTGAAATAATTTTGAAGGTTCCTCATAAATGACTTAATCTGGTGTGTCAGAAGCAGGTGTGGCATCAGGCTAACACAAAAAGATGTTACTACGTGGGGTCTCTCTCCACTAAACCTAACGGCAGAGGAAAACGGGGCTACAAGTGAGACCAGGCCATTTTTTCCCACCTACCATTCAAGTCAGTTAGGGAAGCCTGCAGAGAAGGTAGGTACAGAAGAGACCTGAAAAAATCAGCCGCACCTAGTTTTAAGGTTGCTGCTAAAAGTTGATCGATGCACCACGACCCCACAAACAAAATGTCCTTTCATTGTGTTATATAACGTTGAAGGGAAAACAAATCGATTCCCCGCCAGGGCCACTATATAGAATTGGCATAGCTGCGTGGGTTTTCTCAGGGGACTCCGGTTTCCTCCCACTTCCCAAAGATAAGCACGTGAGGTGAACTGGCGTGTCTGAGTGAGACACGATGTACCGTCTGAGTGAGAGTGGGTGTGTGATGTGCCCTGCGATGGAAAGGCGTCCTGTCCAGGGTGGGGTCCTGCCCTCCGCCCTGAGCTGCCGGGAAAGACTCCGGTCACCCACCACCCTGAACTGGATTAAGTGGGTTGGAAAAGAATGATCTTACTTGTTTTTATTAACCTTCCTTAAATGTATATATAGATATAGCTCGCTTTGTTTCAATATTTCATATTAGAAGTTTTTTTGGTCTTTATTTAGAAATTTGGTGATTTGATTTGATTTTTTTTTTTACCAGAATGTAAAAATGTAGGACTGTAACTCTTGTTTATATCCATTAGTCTATGGTAAAATTGGTTTCATTATATGTCTTTTTGCTTTATGTCAGTTTCCAAGAACTGATCAATAACAATAAGTGAGGACTTACTATAGCTTATTAAAATGAGAAACACATCCCAGAAAAGTGCAATTTAGCGGATTCTTGCCAAGAGTGGCATAGTTTCAACTGGATTCTGAAAAATGTGTGGTATTTCAGTGCATGGAGATGAGCAAAATGACTCACAGATTCCAAACATATTGGCAAAATCCTAGGAGGCAGGAAAATCAAATAATCATTTGAGAAATACTAATGTGTGAATAGAGCAGGAGTTAAAACGAGAAACCCGGAAAACGGATTAGAGGAATATTATCAAACCTTCAATTCATGAGTGCATAAACTTTATCCTTTAACAATGAGAGTTAGGTACGTATTTTGAAAATCGCTACTGAGGGGATGAAAGATGTTTTTAAAAATGCTACCTCATTTCTCCAAGTAAAAATAGCAGTGATAAAACAACAGGATAGACAAAAGATCTTGAATTTTCCTTTCCACAAAAGCAGCAAACACATATGTTAGGAAGAATGGGCCCCTTTTCCTCCCTCCACTGCTCTCCACCTAACATTGTAATTTTCTTTGGTAACTCCAACTAAAATATCATTAGACCCTTAATGAACTTGTTGAATAATTGAAGTACATATATGCCCAACGGCTTGCAGCTAGTAAGGAAATGGCCTGAAAACCTGGTTTCCTGACTCCCAGCCCATGACTCTTCCATGGTAGTCCCAGTTATTTTTACACAATTGAGTAGTAAATGCCTATGACCAGTTTTATACACAACAATGAAACAAACATTTATGCTCTTACTGCTTATCATAAGAAATAGACAATTTATTGATATAGGTGCTCCCTTCTGCCTTATCTAGATCATTTTAATTCATTCCTGCTTCCTGAGGAAGGATAGCCTCAGCATTAAAAAAAATATTTTAATGAAGTATTTGAAGTAAGTTTTTTAAAAGTTTATCCTGTATGCCTTCTACAAAAAAAAAACACAGAAAAATTCATGATGTATGATCCCTTTCATATATTGCTACATGTAGTTTACTGATTTTATTTCCATGTATATAAATTTATTTTTCTTGTCCTGTCTATGGTTTTGGTATAAACCTTTTGGTATAAAATGTTTTCAACATTTTACTAGTGACATAATGTGCATAGGGTAGTATTTCTTTTATTTTCATTCCTATTCTCTAGAAGATCTTGTTTAAAAACGGAATTACCTATGAATATTTAGTTATACCTAGCTATAAAGCAACTGGGCTTGATAGTTGTTTTGTAGGCATGTTTTCTTTTTCTGAGTGCATGTTTTTCTTAGTGCATGTTTTTCTTCTTGTGTCAGCAGTAGGTGGTAAATTTTATTTTTCTCAGAATATATTCACTTCATCTAAGTTTTCATATGAATCAGCATAAAATTTTGATGGTTTGTTTAATTCTTCCTTTCAATTGCTAATATTGTTTACGCCTAAATTAATCGAGCCAATAACTATCAATGTTACTTTTTTTTTTAATGTGGAATAAGAAAGATATTTGATTTTATTTTCTCCCAGATAGCCAGTTGTGCCACTAACATTCAATATGTTGACCAAATTTTTAGAGACAATCCAGACCAAAAAATAACAATAATAAAATCACAATACTATAATGTATAAAAATAATTATATACATGTGTTGTTTAACATAAAACCATGAAAATAGGAATTAATTAATTTGAGATTACATGTTATTTTGTATTATTCATTTCTTATTATAAAATGCTATTATTTAAATGAAACTATAGGACTAGTTAACTGTCAAATAGTTGTGACTGATGATAGTACTAATTAAATAATGTATGTGATTAAAATACAATAATATTTTAAGGTTTCTTTCTGATTTCTTATAAAACAGTGTTTTTTCCTCATTTTTTAAACTTTATGCTAGATATTTAAGTTCTGTGTGCTATATTTAAGACATATAAGTGTAAGACATTTTAAAAGAATATAGAAGGCCGGCAGAGTGGTCAGTTGGTTAAGAGCTCACTCAAGAGTGCAAGCCGAGCTCCAAGGAACAGCAGTTCGATGCCCAACCTGAGCTGAGCTGCTGCTGAGCTGCCAACAGGTGGCAGGATGGCTCAGCTGGTGTAACAACAAGATTGCCTGTTCAATGATGGGCTATGCCTACCCACAACTAAGACTGAACCTGGCACCTTGAGCTGAGCTGCCGCCTGAATGGCTCAGTGGATAGAGCGTGCACTCTTAACAGCAAAGCTGCTGGTTTGACTCCCACATGGGATGGTGACTACGCCCCTCCCACCACCCCCACCCTGCAACTAAGATTGAACACAGCACCTTGAGCTTAGAAGCCATGAGCTGCCCATGGGAAGCCAAATGGAGACTGGCACTCTCTACAATGAAGATTAAAGAACAACAACTTGGCTGTTTCCCTTCTCAAATTCCCCAACACTGTTCCCTTCCCCTAATTTCCCAATAAAATATTTAAACAAACAAACAAACAACAAAATGTCGTTGTGATGGTTTAGGTAGAGGTTGGTATAAATTATTAAAAACAAAAAAAAAACAAAAAAAACACAAGTATCTTGTCTGGCAATTTCCAAAAAAAACCTAAGACAGTGTGTAATCCTTTCTAATATTTTGCAAAAAAATTAGTATAAATATTTTTTTCAGCTAAATATTAGTATAAGCATTTAAAATATGAGCTAGAGAATTAGGAAATAAGCACAGTTTATTATGGCAAGATAGGATGATTCAGACAAAACTTGATTGATAATGCATAAAAAAAAACTTCAGACAATCCATTAGAGGTCACCTTTTTTGGTTGAAACATTTTAATTACAATGCATTAAACTAGGGAGAAAAAGGCTAATTTTCAGGAGTTTTTCACTGCTGCTAGTGAGAAGGGATAACATTTTTGGTGATTTTTGTCTTGGGCTTCTTTGATTGTAAGATCAAAGAGCTTTCTTTCTCTTTCATTTTAACATGCCATTAATACATTCTATTTTGTGAATCATGCCTTCATCAGTCTGTGTAGTCTCTGTGCTAACCATCTTTGTGCTTTAGGCTTTCTCTAAACATAGGTCACTTTTCAGGGGTCTCCCCACATCTGAGTGAAAGTAAATTTACCTTCTTTGTGCAAAGCCAAATGCTGCCTCTCCAGACTCAGAGATAATATTTGGGCATTCTGCATCTCAAAATGGAGAAATTGAGACTCAGAAGCAGCATGTCTGTGGGTAGTTTGAAAGAACCCCAAGAGTAGAAATATTAGTACCAGCAGGAATTTAGTGATTCTAAATAACATTTTCCCAGAGTTTGTGGGGGATATTATTTTGTCTAATCTTCTCATGATACAAACATGGAAACTGAGACTGTGAGAGAGAGTAAGTGCAATAGAGACTTAAGTGCCAGTACTGAGAAATCACATTCCATGCTATTTCCTCATTTGGCATTACTACTGGTTTGACACATTTAAATATACTGATTATTGTTGTTTTGTTTTGTTTGGGGGGGAGGGCTTATTTTATATATAGACGGTGACAAAAATATGCACACACATTTTAGGAAAGGAAAAAAACAACTGTATTAAAATTGTGATACTCATTATATACTGATAAAAAAAGATGACTGCAAGTCATGTATATACATTTTTTTGGCACCCCAGGTAGATTTGCTTTCCCACTATATTGTAAACTATTGATAATAAGAGCTACATCCTGTTAAATTCTACACAGCAGCCCAAATCCCTTCTCAAATTGAAGTCTAATCCCAGGCCTGACACTTATTAGGAATTCAATAAATTGCTAAAATATTTATTTCTGGGGGAGCAACTGTAGAAACCTTGCTTTTTGTAAACTGAAAAGCAATGAAAATGGATAGTAATTGTATCAATGCTGGTGACAGAGATAAGAGATTTGCACCACAATTTTATAAAATGATGCAAAATACTACCCACAATACCATTTTGTATGTGGAGATACCTAATAGGACTCACCCTAAAAGGCATATATACCAAAAATTAAGGAAGGAGCATGTTAGACTCATTTTACAAGTTATAAGCAGAATTCTAGCTAAGGACACCTGAGGCTACAGCTAAGTAATTTTCTGGCAAGATGATATTAAATTAAACTCCCATGTGAAAAGATGTTTTATTCTGTTTTTGTTTTTTAAAACAATCTTGGTGTTTATTTTAACTTGTCATGCACCAACTCTTTTAGAACAGTGGAATGAACATATAAGGAAAAATAACTAGATGCACTTAGTTCAAAAGGGTGAGTCATTGATCACCTTTCTTAAAGAAAGCCTTATAGACAGGAGAATAACTCTGGAAGCTGCTAGAGAAAGTGATTATATAAATCATGCTTAGTTTGCCTATGCCATGGAAACAAGCCAACCTTCAAAATTATGGTGGCTCAAAAAACAAAGGCTCATTTTTTCATGCTTAGTCCGCTTTGCATTCAGTCACCTGTCCAGAGAGGCTATCCTGCATAGGAAGGTACAGCAGCACACCTCCACATGGACACACACTTCCTTAATCCCAGCAGCCCTTTCATTACATGCTTAACCCTGGAAGTATTATAACACACTCACATTTCCACTTACATTTTACTGACCGAAGCAAGTCACATAACCACACCCATTTTGAAGCTGGGGGCAAGTATCTTTTTTTACTATGCTCTGAAAAAGAAGAAACAATATAAATGAACAATGTATTATCTGCAACAGAAATGCATATATATCACTGATTTTACTTAAGGCAGAAGATGAAAGCATAAATAACCCTAAAAGGTAACCAAGGCCCTCACATGAATAAAAAGAAATTTATCTCTCACAGTGACCTCAAATTTATTTTGAAGTAAAGAAATCTCTTGGTTCTCAGTTTCAGTTCAAGCATGACTGTAATTTCATGGCATTCCCCATGAAGTTAAAAATTACTCAGAGTCAATGGAATTGTAACAGCTATAAACAATGGCAGAGGGATAATAGACTGGGGGAGGGGGTTATCACTCTGTGAAGGGGTAAATGTGTAACTTTTACATTGTTTTGTACACCTAAAACTAATTTTTTTTAAAAAAAGTTACTTATTGCATATCAAAGAAAAAGACTGTTAGCTCTCCTCTGGTCTGCACTCTCTGAACAACTTAGAAAAGTACAAAAGCAGTTTCTTTGGCAATTAAAAAAAAAAATCAAGTTTCTCGGATTTTCTAAAGAAGGTCACTACAGCTAGAAATAATCAATTGTTAGACATCAAGTGCAGAATTAGTGGTTTTAAAGTAAGTGTGTGTGTGTGTGTGTGTTAGCACAACCCCAAGAATAAAAAATTTAATAAAAGAAGGGGCAGAGAGAAGGAGGGCCTCCTTTTTTCACTTTTAGAAAAAAACTACCTTTTTAAAAAAATAATGCTTGTCTAGCACTAATGCAATCAATATTTATAACCAATTACTGATAAATGGAGCCTTTGATGCTTCTAGAACTTTTACTTTTGTTTCGTTTTCTTTTTCCATTTTTGCCATGTTGTGGGCTTTATTATGCACTAAATAATTTCTATGATCTCAAGTACAAACGTTTCATCCATAACAACAATAGGGTATTCTAGGGTTTCTCTTATTGAGGGTTGTAGTCTCAGCACATAGTACAAATTTATATAAATAATTTGTGAAATAGTAACAAAATAGTATGTGAAGTTTAAGGCTCTGATGGATTATATAACTTGGCAAAAGAGCATAGGAAGTAAGTGGCAGAATTAAGATTCAAACTCAAATCTTTAAAATATGAATCATGTAATAGTATGTGTACTGTATGTTTACTGAATATGTATGTATATGTACTGAATAATCACTTTAGCTTGTTTTTAATTTTGTCTGTTACTTCTCTAAGATGAAAAAGTAATACTTTTTTCAAGTTAAAATGATACATTTAAGAATTTTTAAAAGATATTTTACTTGTCCACTTGGATGATTATTTTTTTGAGTTGCATAATCTCAGATCCTCTTATCTATATAATAAAAGTAATTTTATTTCATTTTGTGCTAAGAATAAATGCCTCCAAAGGATATACAGAAGAAATATGTATCATAGGAATTTCTTCAAATTTGCTACTTGTAGCCATCAGAGATTTTTGAGTTTGCAGAACAAAACATCCTAAATTAGTAAAATTCCCTATCCAGTTCAGTGATTCTCCTGAAGAATTGTAACATCATAATTTATCCCAAATAATATATTATACTTGCTTTAATTAAGTAAAAATGAGACATTGAATTTACTTGCTCTAATCCAATCATTATATATTGAAATATAGTGAAACAATTAAGAGACCTAAGTTACATTTTTAATGTCTCATATGCAGAGAAAATGTTATGACTATTTTTTAATGACAAAAGCAACTTGACAAGGGAAAGGAACATTGCTTCATAAAGTTATTTTGTATGTTCTTCTCTGAGAAAAAGACTTTGCAGGCAGCACTTATTTATGTATTTGAAATTGCATCTTACAAGTATTCCTCACCTCAGGTAGCTCTCCATAGGTGCCAGCTGTAATATATCAATAGCTAAACAGCTAGCTCACTGCCCTAAAGAGTTCTTTGCCCTAAAGTATTCTTGTACGTGCCTGGCTGAGCTATTGAAAAGGCTGCTCAGATTTCAAGCCCTTATAGATCATTGGTTCTGGCAGATGTAACTTTGGTTTCTCCTCAACTCTTACTTTCGTTCATCAAAGTGCCACTGTCAGATAGTTCAATAAAAACAAGTGAATTTGTACATTAATGATCTTTACTGTCTGTATGAGAAAAAAACAAGTCCTGTTATTACAAGGTAGAAAACTTTACCATTTATTTGAATTGAGGGATTGAAAATTCCCAGTAAGTTATAGTGTGTTATTTCTGAAAGAATACACGTTGGTATACTAACCTGAGTGTATTCACTTTCTGACCCATTTCCTATGCTTGGTTGGCTGAGAATAGACTGTAAAATCTCCTAGCATTTTGTGCCATACTTCCTCTGCGTGGGATAGTCATTTGTGCTTGATCCCCATATATCTCCAGGCACTATAGCATTTCACTTCTCTGCTCCCTTTGAAGGTAAGCATGACCATATAATTTGCTTTGGCCGATACAAGTGGTGTATCTCACTCTTGAACGGAGGCTTTAAAAACCGGTATGCAAGTCTTTACATTCTTTCCTCTTGCTTGAATAACCTTGGAAATAACAGATGGATCTTCTGTTATCCTAGATTCTAGGGTAACTATGATAAGCAAAATCCCCAGTTGGGTGTGAATGTGTGTAAGAAGCACATTTTTGTTGTATTCAAGCACTAAGATGTTTTTCCCCCCTTACCTCAGCTTAACCTCCTATCTAGACATAAACACTGTGTTCTCCCAGTGTTTGCACAATAACAAATGAGTTAAAGAGTCATGAAAGTACACTGGAACTCTGCTGAAATGTAGCCCTATGCATGCCTCAGGTTTTATTTATGAAGAATTAAATTCAGAGAAATTGTTTGTTGCCACTAGCAACTTGGTTCCTTATTAACCACCGAAATGATGTTAAGAACCAAAAGCAATCTTACTAGACAGAGAGCCAGAGAGTCTATTAAATATGCATGCTGTTGGGCTGGCCGAGTGGCGCGGTGGTTGGGCGCTGGCTTGGGAGGCCAGCGGCCCCGGTTCGGGTCCCACATGTGAGGGCCAGTAACACTGCCCTCAAAAAAAAAAAAATGCACGCTGCTTCTGTCTCCAGGTCCGCCCATACTCCCGACTCCACTTTCTCACAGAAACCTTTGTAGACCTGGAACTTGCTTGTGTGACCTTACCAAACAGCACTGACATTTTTCTGATGGTGCCCAGTGAATTCTGACCCCACTCTTTGAAATGTCAGCTCAGTATGATTTTGGCTAAGTATAATCTCAAGCAGGATACATCTCTTTTTGGGGGTAACATTCTCTTGATTTCTTATTTACACATTTCCTTTATCCCAGAAAAGAACTTAAATGCAATTTTGAAAAATCCAACTTTGGAGCTACATTGGCTGGGCTCAAATCTTGGCTCTACCATTTCCTAACTTTAGGGTACTGGACAATTTAACTAAACATTTCTGTTTTTCATCTTTAGATGATAATAAGAGAACAGTACTTCAACATATAAGACTATATTGAAGATTTGATGAGATAATCAACATTAACAGCTTTGCCCATTAGGTTCTATACTTACCACCCATGTCAATTCATGGCCCACCACTACATTCTGGGAGTACCCCATCATATAATTTACAATATTGAAAATACAGTAACATCTCGGTTTACAAGCATAATTTGTTCTGAAACAAACTACTAATATTGCAAGACATCACTTGATTACCAAGTTAAAATGTATAGTTAGGTTGGTGCAAAAGTAATTGCGGTTTTTGTCATTACCAGTAATAGCCAAAACCACTATTACTTTTGCACCAACTTAATAGAAATGTTTGCTCCTTTTGCAGAACACTCACAAAACAAGTTACTCACAATCCATAGTTTTACGGTGTGTGCTATTTTGTCTATTTCATAAAATTTGAGTAAGAGCTCTTTAATTATAGTAAAGAGAGCTTTTTCAATTCTACCTCACAAGCTTGTAACATGGCCCTTTTTCCACAGCTTGCTGACTAATAACAGAACTGGTAAAGCCCAGAAGGCTTTTGACATCGGTACCTCTGGTGAGATCATACGTCTTAGGTTGCATTTATTCAGAAAATTCAGACCTAATTGTATAAACTTGCCTGGTTTGACCAAGCTATAAAGAATTATGTGAAAATGAATGAATTATTTTTATCATTTTGTTAAGGTCTCTGACAATGGCAAAATAATATCTCTAAATCTTTGGTTACCTAACCACAACTGTGCACTTCAGTGGAGTAAGCATAGCCCATGTCACTGCAGTATTATTTAAAATAGCCAAGATATGGAGGCAACCTGGGTGTCCATCAATGGATGCATGTATAAGGAGGAGGTGGTACATATATATAAAATGGAATATTACTCAGCCATTAATGAAGAATGAAATTTTGCCATCTGCAACAACATGGATGGACCTAACGGGTATAGTGCTGAGTGGAGTAAGTCAGACAGAGAAAGACAAATGCCATAAGATTTCATTTACATGTGGGATCGAAAGAACAAAATAAATAAACAAACAAAACAGAACAAGTTCTTAGACACAGAGAACATTTTGATGGTTGCCAGATTGGAGGGGGTTGGGGGTGTGGGTGAAAAAGAGAAGGGACTAAGAAGTACAAATTAGTTGTTACAAAGTAGTCATGGGATATAGGTTATAGCATAAGGAATACAGTCAATAATATTGTAATAATTATATATGGTGTTAGATGGGTACTAGATTTGTTGGGGTGATAGAAGGCAGGAGGTTGGGGGGCAGGCTGAAAAAGGTGAAGGAATTCAGAAATACAAATTGGTAGTTACAAAATAGTCATGGAGATGTAAAGTAAAGCATAGGGAATGTAGTCAATAATATGGTAATAGCTATGTATAGTGCCAGGTAGATACGAGACTAGTCAGGGAGGTCACTTCTTAAATTAAATAAATGTCTTACCACTATGCTGTACCCCTGAGATTAATGTAAAATAACGTTGAATGTCAACTGTAGT
Source organism: Aselliscus stoliczkanus (assembly GCA_033961575.1). Taxonomy (NCBI): domain Eukaryota; kingdom Metazoa; phylum Chordata; class Mammalia; order Chiroptera; family Hipposideridae; genus Aselliscus; species Aselliscus stoliczkanus. The sequence goes on from CM066730.1 coordinate 89,470,248, forward strand.
TTAAAAATTAAAAGGGGGGGGAAGTGAAGGGCAATAAATGGTTCAAATTTATATAAATTTGGACAAAACAAATCAGTCATGGAGATGTATAAAACAAATCAGTCATGTGGATGTAACTAATGTAATATAACAAGGGGAATATAGCTAATAATATTGTGACAGCATAGTATGATGTCAGGTGGTTGCTGGACTTATCATGTTGATCACTTCTTTAGGTATATAAATGTTGAACAACTGAAATCTGAAACTCATATAATATTGTATGTTATCTATATTTTTTAAAAATCTTAAAAAAGTATTTGAATAAAATGTCAAATACATATATTCACCTAAATAAGCTGCATAGAAGTATATAATATGATCAATAGTCATGTATAAATACTGTAAGAAAATGTAACATTATAACCACACTGACATCCTGTGATAGATGTGATTAGACACAGAGGATTTTTTAAATGTCTGTTTGGAAACATTCATGATATTATCATCTCTGTCAGCTAAATATACAAGTTGGAAACTGATCATGTAATGCGTTGCTTCTCACCCATTTCATCACCTCAGATTAGGCAGCATTAACTTGGCAGTACATTACAACAAAGACCTCCTAAAATAGTCTGTGTGTATCCAACCCTTTCCACCTTCTTTTATCTGGATACTCTTCAAATTGCAGACCTTGAGATCTTCCTAAAATGAAAATATAACTTTATTATTCTCCAAGAGTTTCAGTGTACATTATTGTTTTTCATTCTCCATCCATCCTCTCCCATTTGTTAATATTATCTTTTAGTTGCCCTTTCTTTCTGCATGAATAGCATGAGGCTCAGGGAAACTGGTTATATTTTTCTCCACTACTCTACTTGCAGACCAAGGAGTTGACTTGATTGGTTCATGTTAATCCTATTCCCCTTATCATAATCGTTACTTCCCTAAACCTGAAGTTTGGCTCATCAAATAGCATTTCCCTGGTAATAGGATAAGTGCAAGAGATAAAACCACAGTCAGGCCAGTGGAATGTGAGGGATATATTTCTTAAAACATATATATTTTAAGAAGCTTTGTTGACACTATGAGAAATTCACTAGACGAGGCAGTCTTATTCTGCATATCATGAAATGCTAGAGACAGTTTTGTTTTTTGTTTTTTCACCATAAGGAAGTCCAGAATCATGAAGAAACCAATCTAGAGAAGAGGGTAACCAAAGGGAGTTCCAGGGAAATAGCACCATGGACACAGGGTTCAGTAATCCCTAAAGTCCTTTTGACCTCTGGATTTACATTTATACCAGCCTGTACATTTCCATATATTAGTTTGGTTGTTTGATGGAGTTCCCAGCTTCTTGTATGTCATAACATCTAAACTAAATTATAACCTTCCTATGATTTTGACTTCCTTTTGATTTTAAGCAAAACTTAAACAGATGATACTTCATTATCTACTTTTCTTGTAGTTTCCCAAATTTCCCAGATTGTGTCTCAAGTCATGGCTTTTGCAAATTCCACTCTGGCCTGGGACTTTCTTCTCAATTGGTCTATTATTGACTAAGTCTCACTTAACCTGATGGTTTGATCTAAGATGTGTCTTGCTACTGCCCCAACTAACTCTCACTTTTTCTGAAGACTCCCAATGTATGCTAACCTTTTCCTTGTCAAAACGTCTAACCAACAAGATTATGTATTATAGATCTGCATTTTTTCTCTGTAATTTCCTGCAGTGGGCTTACACCAAGCAAAGTCATCATCCACTTAGTGTCCCTTGTTCCAAGCACTGGGGCTAGAATATTACAGCATCTGAATAAATAATATTGAGAGAAAATATATGCAAGTGAATGAATGGATTATATGCACATTAGAAATTAAATGTTTTGAGTTGTGAAAGCTTAAATGTATATATTTGTTATTATTAATAAATAAAATTCAGAAGGAAAATTTGCTTCTTTTGCACCATAATATGCACTCTGCTCTCTCAGTCCTTGCCAGATGATGATTCTGACAGCAAGAAAACCAATGCGAAACTCCATTCTCAGCCTTTTGTTAATCTGTCTCCAATGGTGACATAAGTGGTGCAAAATTCTTAGGATAGTCACCAAGATTGTGAACTGATAGATGTTCAGGAAAATGTCACCACTAATATCTCCCAAATCTTCAGCAGTGACTGGCAACTGCTCAAAACACAAAATAAGTTGTGTGTGTGTGTATAATTTATAAATATGCATATGATTTATCTTAGATATCTTTAAATGGCAACTTCATTTGGCAGTAAGTACTTTCATTGAGTGAAGTCCTACATTATAGGTTGATTTCTAAATGGTTATTAGGGAAACAGTAAACTGGGGAGAACATAGGAATTAGAGCTAGAACACAGGAATTAGAACAAAGGAATTAGAGCTAGGCATTTCTCAATAGGAACTGCTCTCTGCACACTGTGTAGCCTTAGGCATATGAATTCATTTCTTCTTGTAAAATATGAGCTTGTGAATACTATGGAATTTTTCTAAGTATTAGAAATAATATATGGAAAATATTTAGGACATAATAAGCTTTTGACAAAAAGTGGGTTTTGTGGTTGTTTTTATTGCTGCTGCTCTTATTATTAAGGATTACCATTCAGTATAAAAGGCTGCCAGGCTTATAATATTTAATGTAATCTTTCCATGCATTCATAAGGAAAATCTTAGCAGAACCAAACATCTCAGCTGTCAAAATGAAACCAAAATTTATCTTTGTTTTATTCAGCTCCTTGGAAAATGTGTGACATTAGCAGTTAGGAGGAGTGAGAAGCTGACAAAAAAAGTATGAAGATAGGAGGAGGTATGGTTGGGGGGGAAGGGGAGGAGTGAAGAGGAACAAGAGAAGAAACTAAACCAGCATCTAAGTTGCTTTACAAACCCCTAAAGCTGTGGTTCTCCTACCCTGACATTTGTTTTCAAATGAAATATTAGGAATAAGTATTCATTAATTTTTAATGGCAAAAGAATACAGATGTATCAGAAATGTTAATAACTTTTGTAAGTTAAAATGGGAAAGAAATGCTAGTGCCCATCTTGGCTAACTTCCTATCTAATGTAAAATTAATATAATTTAATAAAAATGAACTAATTTTATTAATATCAAGTATTTTAATGAATGTGTCTCTTACATAAAGGCAAGAAAACTCATGAAATAATTATTAACTCATCATAATGCAAAATAATAAAACAGCCATACGCTATAATTACAACAATGTAAGTATGCTAATTCTAAAAGGTAAGTCAGAAAGGAAATGCATAAAAATTAAGGAATTGGTGGACTAGGATAAAAGAATTATGATATTTCTTTTAAAATTTAAGTACTGTTAAAGTATTTCTTTCAAGATACAAAATAATGTTGCAAACAAAGATATTCTACATTCTAGAATTTAAAAGAAAAAAAAGGAAAAGCAGAAGGCAACTTATCAGACAAATTTTCAGGGAAAAATGCCTAGCTCTCACAGGGCAGTGTGTTTGCAAATGTCATGAAGAATGACACCTGATAGTCTTAATTTTTGTATTTTTTTTGACTCATTAAAAAACATATAATGAAAAATAAATATGATCAGCACAGTTTTCATCCTTACCTCACAGAATGTTGGAACTTGCAGCTATTTCCAAATTATTCATTCATTTACTTATTTATGCATTTCATAATTGATTCTTCTCTGCACTCAGCACCATACTAGGCTCTGTTAGGAACAAAAAAACAAATACAAAGTTGGACTCAATTCCAGGTATCTATGAGCCCATTAGAGCTAATATCTAAAGGGCTTAAGGACATAAACACATGTGTTTCCTGGATAATTCGATGAGGTAGAATATTACAAGTGCTGAAAGGGTTAGTGCATCTACTAAGTTTCAGAATAAGCCAGGAAATCAAGGTGTTATTTTGGGCTAGTGTTTTCAAGAAAGTCATCAAAAAAGTGAGGTCACTTGAACTGAACCTTGAAAAATAAGCTAGATTTACATCACTTCCTTAACCATAGCACTAGGAGTAGTAGTAGCAGTAGTAGTAATAACTTCATTATCTTTATTCCACAAAATTATAAACTTAGTAAAGACCTTTCTTCACCTTTAGTCCAAACTGAATTATTCAGTGTATCATACCATTAAGCCACTTAGTCATTACTTTATTTAACAAATATTTATTGACACTAGTTTTGTTTAGGTTGTTAGGCTAGGAGATAAGGACACAGTGGTGGGCTTGACAAACTAGTTCCTGTCCTAGTGAAGATGACAGTCTATCAGGAAATACACAATTTAAATAGATTACTAACCCAAAGCACAATTTAAAATTGTGATAAGGATTAGGAAAGAGGGATATGAGTTAATAAAATGACATACAAGTATTGTATGGAAATTCCAGCTCCTCAGCATAGATCACACAGACTGTGCACTCCACAACTTCAGGGGTGTCCTTCAAAAAAAAATACAGTACTCTGTGAAGATACTTGAACTTGATTTCAATTGAATGGGAAGTTACTATTGGGAGTGACAATCATTTATAGAAGATGTTCTGGCTAATGCATGAAGAATGGGTGTGAGGCTGAGAATGAGAGTTGGTATGCAATGAAAAATGGCTTCTTTCAGTGGTTCATGGAAGAAATGGTAATGGTGATAGGAATGGAGTCAAAAGAAAAAAGGATAAATATATTTAAAAGACAATTATTAGGACTGCTATGGGTTGTATATGGAGGCTGAAAAGAAGGATGCAAAGTTCTTCAGGTGTTATTTACTAACAATGGCCACAGTGTTAAAGATCAAATTTAGAGGGAATATTTAAAAAAAATTTTTTTTTCTTTATAGTTATTTGGTTAGATTTGCTGTGAAGCCCTTAAATGGGAATATTGATTAAACGCATGGAAATATTGATTAAATATATGGATATATGTATGAAAACACATAAAATTGGTTAGAAATTTTCATTTGGGGTTCTTTGATGAGACTATATGAGGTGCCCTAAAGGGAAGTGATATTGACAACAGAAACTAATATTAATTCATGCTAAAACACTCGTTTTCTAAAATCATAGTAGTTAAATAAACTTCATCAGTCTTAAGGCACTAGTTGGAATCCTCATGTCACATTCACTACCCTGTGGCCGGTAAGACCTTTCCCCATCCTCAGGCCTTCAGCTTGGCTCCTGGTAGAGCACAATGGGAAGCTTCCAGCACAATCACAGCAGTCACAAATCATCATCAGCTTCCTCAATTTGCGTTCAGGAAGCCGTTGTCATAATCTTATGTATTTTTATATTCTTCTATGTATGCTTGTCCAGGAAAACTCCCAGTCAGCTGCTGCTCTCTGGCTCCTAGATTTTTATTTCATTTATCTGCAATGATAAATTAAGAGCCACCATGGAATGGTGAAAAGAACAGGTGTTCAATAAACAGGCAGGCCTGATTTAAGTCGTGGCTCTACTTGTTTTAGATGAGTTACTCCATTGGTCTTACTCATCTATCTTGTTAATGTTAAATGGGGAAATGTATGTAAGTATCCCAGCATATATTAGGTGCATAACAACTGTGATTCTCCATTTCCTAATAATGATCAATCCTTGTTCTGTTTTGAATACCTTCTTGTCTAAAATTCTTTTCAAGATCTTTCGTTCCTCCCAATCCTAGGATGTCTATTGCTCCAGCTTGGTACATTCCCTGCATTTAATTCCAGCTGATTTTCGATTGAGGGAAATCCGCTGTGGGATCAGTGTATGCACATAGATTACTGTTCGTTTACCTCATAAAGAGATACAATTACAGTGTACAAAGAATTGGGAAGGGCATAGTAATCAAAACTCAATTTAAGAAAATTGAGTAGAATAATGACAATCTGTGATTGCTCAGGAATAAAGGGGTTCTGGAAAGCCCTGCACTAATAATATTGCATATTAGTATGGAAACTTTTGCTTATCAGAATTATGTCCATGATTTTGTTTATTACTTACAATAACTTTATGAGGTAAGAAGGGATGATATGACTCTCATTTTAAAGATAAGGAAACAACAGTTCAGAGAATTTAATAGGCTTTGAGGTAACAAATGGTGATTCCAAGACATCTGAATTTCAGGGCAGACTCTTATTAAACCAGCTATTTCTACTTATACTCTCCAAGGTGCTCAGTCTTCTCATTGGGAGGAGATAAACAGGACTTCTTTAAGATTTATTCCATGCTTAAAAGTATGAGACATGAAAATGTACCCCAAATAAAGAGATAATTGGCAGAACTGAGATAAGAATTCTGCTGTTTAATTCAAAGCATATCCAATGCATCACTTTGCTCAAAGCACATATTTGAGCCCTGAATGCTTAGGAATGGTGATTTGGTCCAAATAAAACATCTTGACAGCTACAAGGTGAAAATGGAAGAGAGCAGACAAAGGAGCTAAGTCTTAAAATATTCTTATGGGTCCTACAAGTATAGGATCAGGTGATCAAGACATGAGTGTTGTGTCAGTACAACGAAAGTTCCAAGTGAAAGACCTTGGCGCATGTTTAAATTATATTGGATAAAATGTATGGGTGGCCCAAATCAGAGTTTTCTGATAGTTGAGACTGGTGTCTGGAAGTTGAGTATATGCATATTTTAATAATCAGATGAATTAGAAAGAGTAGTGGGATGACTAGGAAGGAGTACATAGAGATGTGGTGGCAGGATCGTATAAGGATTTGACTGGATGTAGAGGTTTTAGAGCCTGAGCCTCAGTTTCCTGGATTGGCCAATAGGCAAACAGTAGTGCCATTTTCCAGGTGTTCTCAGAAGGCACTGCCTTAGTAACTTCTCCTTGGGTAGCTGTTGAAAATAAACAAGCACCTCTGTTGCTCTCAAATTTGGACTACTAGGGTCAGGTTAGTAGTATAACTTAGCAGCTAGGAAGCTGGTGAGCATGTCAAATCATCTAGATAATAACATTTGTCCACTTTTGCTTTTGAGTGGATGGTATATATCAGGAAAAGGTATTCTACTTCAGATAATAAATATATGCAGAGTTCTTTGGGTAACATGAATGGATGGATTACCAATAGAAATAAAACGGTGAAAATATTTTCTCGATCCCCTGAAAAACTGTCACAATAACAGAGGATATATATGACTTTATCATATATATCTTTAGGTTAATAAGTCAACTAAAACAGGCAACTTTGAGGAAAGTATTAATGCAGATAATAATTTGAAGAAAATAACTATATTTGATATCTAATTCATTTAGCAAATGTTTAGGAAGTGCTTATTATGCCCCATATATCTATATCTGTTATCTATATCTATATCATCTATATCTATATCATTTATCTATATATGACTGAAGGTATTAGAGTCTAGTGAAGAGACAGATACGTACAGCTTAAGAGAAAATAGTTCTGTGAGAAATTTTCAGATGCAATTTTATCCCTAAAATGAATGCATAGAAAGTTTTAGCTTTGCCTATTAGGGAAGTCAAGGAAGACGTCATAAAGTGTAGGCTTCATAAAGAGTACTTGAAGAATGAGCAGTTTTCAGAACTCCAAATGTGTAAGCTCACACATTATAGGGAAAAAAAGATCATGTGTCAGAAATTGTTCAAGAAACTAAAAGGAGTTCAAAATTTCTGGAGATTGGAACAAGAATTAGATTAGTATAATAAAAGTATTAACCAACAAACAGGTCAGACCAAGACATGAAAGGTCATAATTATAACATGTGCAAATAAATTTGAATTGTATATTGGAAGCCATAGGGAGATGCTGATGAAATTTAAGAAAAGGAATAACATTGAAAGTATCTCAAAAAGTGCTTTTTTATAGTGGTAGAAATAGATTAGTTGTCGGATGAGGTGAGCATATTCAAGGCAGGGATGAGGTTAAGGAGTCTTTTATTCTAACCCAGGTAAATGGAGTAACCCTGGTAAATTCAGGTAAGCGCCTGAATTGAGGACCTATCTATGAAGCTACAAAGGGGAAATATATGCAGGTGGGCACAATCTGAGGAGGCCGACTTCCTTCATTTTGTTTTGGGAAATAAAGACATATGGTCCCTGAAGCAGGCATGGTACAGAAATGAGGCATATATATTTGCAGCTTGTGGATATAAGCTGGACCTCCTTTCTTGGTTTTCTGGACCCTAAATGAAAAGTTAAATTTCAGAGTGAGGAGGTCACTGAAGGAGAAAATCAGATTCATTATTTACTACTGATAATTGCTCATTTTAGTTTAAGGGCAATCAATTCATCAACTTAAATGTAATTTAAATTGCTTTGCTAAATTATTAGGGTGTCATTGTTACTGCAAAAGCTCTATTGCATGATGTTGGTAATCACATTATCTTATCTAAAAAAAAAAAAGACTACATTTTTTCCAGAATTATAATACAAATTTTTTCATTTCAGGGGGATTATTATATATTATTATTTTTAACTACATTTGGGATGCTGTTTAAGATATAGGTGAGCCACACAACTGTTACCATCAGGGAAAAAAATAAACAACATTCTTGTCTTAAAGCTCTTCATACAGATCAAATGTCATAATGTTTTGGAAGTGTCATAAGCAATAACCAGAGGATGTTTATGAATTGGCATAAAGCTAAAGAAGGTTAAGGATCAACATGCCTCGTTTGCCTGAGGCCCCTTACAATAAGTTTTAGTAATGTGGTCATTTGGTCATCATTTGTCCTAAAATTTGACCAAATGTAGCATTTTAACCACAATCAGTTAAGAATGGGCTCTCTCCATACAGATAACACTTGTTCTTCTGTCTTTTGGTGTGGAAGCTACTATCATTAAGTGGTGAACTTAAAGAGTTGATATGAAATACTAAGAGTAAAGAAGAAAGTGTAAGGTGTATAATATGCCACTACAATAAGGAATCAACAATAAATTTGCTGACAAGTGACATCAATCCAAAGAGTATTTATTCACTGAAAGAAAACTTGAAATGCCCAAAACTCTCAAAGCTCATCTGTGAATGAAGCTTGATAGATATTTTTTCTAAATTTGACAAGAATCCTAAAAATGTTTATGACACCACCAATAGTGAATTGTAAAGTGGAAAGAGAAAACTATAATTAATGAATGAATTAAAAAAATGATAAATGAATGATATTTTTTTCAGTATGGACTAGTAAAAAATAGTTGTCAAAAAAAGGTGATTTTGTACTAAACAATTGTAGGGGAGAAGAAAGTAACATAAAGCACTGTCAGGTTGCTAATGAATAAATCTATATTTATTAGTCAATGAATTTTTTATTATTGGTGGCATTTGTCAGCTTTTATAATTTGTCATAATTACAAATTATAAGTAAATATTGTTTCATAACTAAGCCTGTAGTTATCATTTTGTATAACAAAGGGCCTCCAAAAATATGTTTCAAGGCCACAGAAAATACTGCAATGTTCCTCATAAAATCCCTAACACCAAACAGAAAGCTGTACAAAAAATTGCTCAGTAAGTGCTGATGATTGAGTGAACAAGAATGAGCACTTAGTGACTAAACGTTAGGCTAAGTGAGGAAAGATAGGGAACATAGTGTCTTCAACCTGTTGTAAGAGGAAGACAATGTAAATTCAGGGAAAGGGAAATCTCAAAAAAAAAATTTTAGTTTCATGCTCTTTTAGTGAGTTTTTGACTTGTTTATGTTTGGCATGTTTTAAGTAGGAGCAAAGCCAGACAAATATTGCTTGGTGATTGCTATCATGACTTCTTTTAAGTCGATGTGGGGTGATCAAGTGACAAACAACTCATAAATTTAAGTGGCTTCAAACATTAATGTTTACTTTTCACTGAATTTAGAGTCTAATGGGTCCATGTGTATTGAGAGAGGTTGAAAAGGGATTCAGCAAAATGCAGTCTTTGAGAGTCTCAGGGCCCATCAATCTGGAGGTTTAACTGTCTTGTATAATCAGATGGTAAATCAAAAATGAGAGGGCATATCTGCTTTCAACTGCCTTGGCCTGAAGGCACCCAACATCACTTCAGCTCACATTCTGTTGCTGAGAATTATTCACGTAGGCTCCCCTACCTGCAAGGGGCTGAAATAGCTATTTATACACCTGGAGATGATGGGAATCCAATATCGGTAAGTATTCGAATTGTGACATATGGACTTATTTAGACTCAAGCAAATTAAACAACAGCAATCATAGACTCAGGGCCAGCTACATAATTTGAGTGGCCCAGAACAAAATGAAAATGAAAGGCTTCTTTTTCTAAAAGTAGGGAAATGGTGATAATCACACCTTTTTCATGAGGTATTTCTGTTTATACTGAAAACATAAAACCTACTAAAATATAAAATGTTTTCTTGTCTTACTCAGACTCTCTCTTGACATAGTTTGGTGGTTTTTGTTTGTTATTTAATGTCATCCTCCCTGCAGCCTGAAGATGCTTGTAGAGCATCTGCAGAGCTCCACATGCACCCAGACTTCTGTGCCAGGAGCCAGTGGACATACATGGCCCAGCAGCTTCTGGGCTTCCCCTGCTGCCAGCTGTTACATTGACCTGTCTCCCTGGCCATAAGTGGGGAGACCAATCTCCCCTTCCCTCTACTTCACACTCTAAACCATGGTAGACAGGTAATCCCTGCTCCAAGCGATTGCAACCAAGGACATGCTCATTACCTGGATCTGGGGTGGGCCAGAGTTTCATTTCCACAGATTCACTCACCCAATGGCCATGGAGCTGCCAGCCTGGAGCAGGGATGGTTTGTGCATGCCCTGAAGCACCCTGGTGTGTGTATGCCCAACGCTGAGTCTGAGTCTTGTCATCGCTACACCTAGGTTCCTACTAGCTGCAGAGGGTGATGGTGGAGGCAGATCTCCCCCTGAAAAAAGGACCTGGTTTCCTCTCCAGGTGAACTGGGGTGAAGGAGAAAAGGGAGAAGCTAGCATTCCCAGACTCTAAGGGACTGGGAGACAGTGGTTGAGAACCCCATGCTGGGGGAGTGTGGAGGGGATGGGAGACCACACCATCTGTGAGCCGTGGCTTCAAGCCACCAGTGCTTGTTCTACTGTTCCTTTGGACTTCACTTACAAACAGCAAACTCAAAGATAAAATGATTAATAGTTTCAAGACAACTACAGAGTATTAAGCTTCCTTCTAAGTGTGAGTCCCTGGGTAATTCCCACTGGTCACATGCCCATGGAACTAGCCCTCTGTAAGTCACATTGGTTTAACCATTGCAGACTCCTTCACAGATGCCTTTGATGGAGAAGTGGCCCTTAGGTATCCTTTCCCTTTTCACATTCATCACACTAAAGTGTCATGTAGAAGGTAAGCGTACAAGGGCTTTTAACATGGCTGTCTTTCCAAAATTATGAATCATGATCTTTGTGCTCCATGCCTTTGAGAGAAATGACTTTTTCTTTTTTTGAAATGAAGTTTCTTTCTTTCAAAGGTTTTTGTTTGTTTTTAATAATTTAAGGAATTATTTCTATACTACCTCTTCCTGAAGGCTTTCCATGTTCACCCCAGAGGGAAAAGACCCCTCCTTTCTTTCTTTAATTGGGTGATTTACCAAAGGTAGTAGCATACACATCAGAATCTCCCTGAGGCATTTTTTAAATGATCTGTGCTTACCACATCATCCACACTGAAGATTTAGGCATAAGAGACACAGACAGATTGAAAAATTTCTCAATATTTTCTCAATATAACAAAGTTCCTAACTTCCACTGAGGTCTATAATTCACATCCTAGACCTGATGCAGACAACTTTCTTCTATTAAGTATTACTTATGTTTTCCATGACATTTGGGCTCATGCAAATATCCCTAGATTGAACAGACATTTGCACAAAAGGAAGTCTCATGTATCTGTATTTTCCCAGGTCACATAAACGAGTATACTTATCTGTTACATAGTGGGTACTCAATAAACATTTATAATTTGAATCAGCGAATTTAGATTAATATATATTTTGGCATATGAAGTTTCAAAACAGAGTATGTAAATAATGACAGCACATTCTGACATGTCAAATGCACGATGTTGTTTTTGGAAAACCATAGTTCCCATAGTTCTTTCTGTTTGGGAAAGAAAGCCAGCCTGGACATCAATGTCTGGGGGAGTTTGGCGCACTTTACAATCTGTCTCCTTTAAAGAGGTGTAAACCTGGATCCTGTAGGTCTTTCCTGTGTGCGTTTTATTTGCTGTTTTCTTTCTCAACCTGCTGCCAATGAAAGGGCTCTTGGTGTTTGTCACAGAAAAGAATTGAAGGACACATTGAGTAAGCCAAGCAAGCAATAGATTTGTTAGAAAAGGATAGCAAACTCACAATGGTGAGATCGGGGAAGAGCAGCTGCCTCGAAAACAAGTGAGGTTTAGGAATTTACTACTCTTAAAATGAAAGGGTGGAATATTCAGGACATATGGGTGTCATTGTAGGCATTCTTAGGTGGATCCTTGCTGACTACTCCTTCCCTTTAGAAGGGGCCATTTTTATCTTTATTTGGCACTCGAACTGTCATGGCAGTTCTCCATATAGGGGGTGGAGATTTTTCTTGGCTGCCATGCTAACAGAATTATAATCTATTATAATCAGCTCAATTTCACCTAAAGTGGTGAGATGGTGTCCTGGATCCTCTCTCAGCCACAGAAATACAATTCTGGCCTTATCTGATTGTTGTGAGCTTTTTTCTTAACTGCTAACCCCTCCTCCTTCTACTCTTATCCTCTTCCCCCTCCTCCCTCCTCCCCCCACCCCCCTTTGCCCCATAGCCCTATTCTTCCTGTCTACGGTAATAAGCCCACTTTCTATTTCCTTTCACAGGCTTGGAAAGGTGACATATCCATTTGGTTAGAACGGTGATCTTAATGTAGTGGAGGTCCCCAAAGCCAGACTGCACAAATGTTTGCACATTTTCCTAACTGAGTATTGAGCCAATTGACTATAGCATCTGTCTTAGATATGTATGGTAAGTTCCCTCTGGCTAGCACCAGATTCTGCAATTCTTGCAAAAGTCAAGGTGTTTTTTTCACCTCCCATTGCACTATGTCCACAAAGCATCCATCACTGGCAGTGTTAGACTGATACTACATTGCCTTTTAATTAATCAACTAACTAATATGCGTGTATGAGACAGAAACTTAATGACATGCGATGGCTCTTAAAAGGAATTACTCAACAATGATAAATTACAGTGTTACAATACATTGTCATAAAGTTGCAACTTTTTATAAGAATAACAAGGTGATTTAGCCAAGTTAGTTAGTTATGACGTTCTCACTTATTGTCAAATGTCAATTTTCTTAACATAAGTAATTACTATTTTAGTTTTCTACGTATTGAAAGTCCTTTAAAACTCACTAACATAATTCTTTAATTAACTCCATATGACCTTGACCACTTCTCTGCATCCCTTCACTAATTATTTAAGCTGCTTTTTAAAATGTTTTGCATTCATTTTTAATATAAAATAATGCAATACCACATGATTTGACATAAAACATTTGCTTTTTTTTTAGGGCAGTGTCACTAGTCCTCATATGTGGGACCGAACCGGGGCCGCTGGCTTCCCAAGCCAGCGCTTAACCACCGTGTCACTCCGCCGGCCCCTTGACATAAAACATTTGCAATTTGACTTTCACTTACTATGTACCTGGCACTATTAAGTCTTTTATATAAATTATACCATTTCATCACCATAACAAATTGATGGTTTTGTTATTATTATTTTATATGAAGATCACTGAGACTTAGCAAGTTGACTATTTTTGGCATTATCATCAAGGCAGTTTGACAACCATGGATATGCCAAGAAAACAAAAAAGGAGTGCTAGACCATAAAATCTCAAAATAAGTCTTGGGAATCTGAACTTTTTCTAACCTAGTAGGTGGTTCATAGTTATTCTAAAAATTGAGAAACACTAAAAAGCATTCTTTAAGTATGTATTTGGTTTCCTCAACTAGACTGGAAGTTTCTAAAGGAAAAAGAACATCTACTTATGTGGGGATCGAACTGGCAACCTTGAGCTCTGAGCAACAGCAGTTAGATGCCCATCCTGAGCTGAGTTGCTGCTGAGCTGCCAACAGGTGGCAGGATGGCTCAGCTTAAACAAACAAAAAAAGGCATTGCTATAAATGCTTTGCATATACTAACTTGTTTTATCTTGGCATTGATTTTATGAAAAGAATAGCAATGTTTTTCTTCATTTTATATATGAGGAAAATATGTAAACAGAGAGATTAAGTACCTCATTCAATGTTACAGAACTAGGAAATGGGAAAAGTAGTATTTTAACATAAGTAGTTGAATCTGTGTTTTTTACAAATCAGTATAATTGCACTCAATTCTAATGTTATGTTTGTTTGAAAGTGTAGATAGTATCTATAATGTGTCAAGCATATTATATAGTTAAGTCAAATTGAATTCAAAGCATCTGAATTTCTTTAGGTTTAATTAAAAGGCAACTAGGCATTTAAAATATGTTTGTAGTAGCATTGTCATATATGTTTAAAATTTTTTATTTTAAATATATATTTAAAATGTCACACTACATGCCTTTATACTGGTGTATTCACTGTCAACGTATCTTTCTAGCTATTAATCAATCTAGTTATAAGAAAGAGTATCTGGTCAAAAGAGAATTTGGAGAAAGAGACAAATAGTATTTCTCTGTGCCTCATAGATACATAGCTACCAAGGCTTTGTCCATCTAAGGATCAGTCCCTAGGGGAAGAGGCCAGGATTTCGAAGAATAAAACCTAGAACCTAATTTCAAAGAAAGGACACTTGATCAGACTCTGGAGTATTAGTTTTCAGAGGCAGCCATTTTCAGCTCCAGGATATCTGACAAGGCAATTGAGCTGCAGTAATCAACAAACAAAATAAAATCCATTTGGGTTGAACTAATTTGTTATACTAATATGCAATTAACTAAATTTACTAGGAAAATAGGCATTCATTTTATTCAATTCTAGTGCTTGGAACAGTGACACATTGCTTAAACAGAAGTCAATCATAAGCATGTCTGGAACAATGAAAATCCTGGAAAAAAAAGAAAAAGAAACATAATCTTTTAAGCAGCTGAAATGATATCTAGGTACCAAAATAGTAAGACCTTTGATCAGGTTCAACTGAATTTTACCAACAATAAGGAAATGAATTTTCTGCCTGTCACTGTATTGCATGAGATCAGCACAGTGATTTTTTACCAAAAATCAAAGATTATGTTTAAAATGGTGTATTAAAATAGGTTATATGCTAAGCAGAATAATGTCCCCCCGAGATGTCCACACTCTCGTCCCTAGAAACTGTGAATATATTATTTCACAAGGCAAAGTGTAATTAAGGTAAAAGATGGCATTAAGTTTGCTAATTAGCTAATCATGAATTATCCAGGTGTACCCAGTGTAATCACTAGAGTCCTTGATTGGGTGGGTCCTTCAGGTCTTTACAAGGGAGACAAGAGAGGAGACTCAGGGAGTCAGAGAATAAGAACATTTTCTGGCTTTGAAAATGGAAGTAAGATGCATATGAACCATGAATGTGGACGGTTTCTAGAAGGTAGGAAAGGAAAGAGATTCTCCCCTAGAGCCCCCAGAAAGAAATGCATATCTGCTAACACTTTGATTTTTAGCCCAGTGAGACATATTTCAGACCTTTGACCTCCAGAACTGGGGGTTAAGAAATTACTTGAGGTAATTCATAGATGTGATAGAAAATTAATACAGGTTATTTAGTTCATGAAACATTCAGTTTGGGGAACTTGATGGGAGGCCCACCAAGAGAGATCAGCAGTTGAAGCTTGAGCATTGTACCATTAATTATCCTGTTTGTGCTCTATCCACTCCTCACCCTCTCTCTGCCTCCATTCAGTGGGGCAAGATGGGAATCCTGCACGTTTAATTCTCCAGGTTCTTGTGTGAGCTGATTCCCTATAGGGTTCAGCCAAAGGGCAATAGTGAGCATTTACTAGTGAGAGCAGGAAGAAAGGAGAAGCCAGAGCATCTCTTCCCACTTCTCTCTGCCTTGGTTGGTATTTTTGCAGGTGATTCAGCTCTTATTTTTGCTTCAGGTAAAGCTGTATGGGATGCTTGATTCACCTTTTCTGTGGCCTTAACCTGCACTGAATGTCCCTGGCCTTGGTTTAGCCCTTGCTAGATGGCCTCCGTTTCTTAGCTCCAGAAATAATTCTTTGGTCCTTTCAGCTTGTCACTGAGAAACCTTATTCTCACCTGATAAGCTTCACAGCTTTAGTATCTACCATTTGTGTAACCGAATCCTTTGATTTAACTCCCTTTGTTTGAAATACCTAGAGAGCTTTTGTGGTGGATAATAGGTTTATGTGTAGTACAGGTTTCTTAGGTAACTTTAGATACATAATAGTCTTGGTTCTTGTTGAGGGTACTTTTCGGATGACTATCAGAAATAGGACTCCTGAACAGAAAAAAAAAAAAAATTTAGGGAACAGTATCCAGTATAACATGATAAAAATGCAGTTGATGATAATACTGCTACAGCTGTTGTCACCCATTATGGCGATGACAACAATATCAACAATGATGAAAGAAGTCTAGAAGTAGCACATTACTATTGACTGGAGGTTTTGTGCTCAGCCTTTGTTATCAAAACCAGGACTACCTGAGTAGGTGATCTGCCATTTAGTAGCTGTGACACTTAAATAAGCCACTTTGCTGCTCTGTCTTGGTCGCTGTAGCTATAATGTGAAGATGACAACGTGTACCTTGTGGATTTGAGAGGGGGAGGATATTAACTAAGACCTGAACAAAACCTGATAATTTGGGCATATAGGAAGCACTTAATACATGGTACAATAAGGCTGATCTTTTATGTTAGTAAAGATTCTGTTTTTCCTACACTCATCTTTTAAATGGATGCTCACCTTTTAAAAGTTGAAGTCCTCTAACATTTGTCTAGGAGTCACCTTTTTACCGTTCTTTTTACTTCTGACCCTAATTCACTGCTTGCCTACCATCAGGAACTTCAGACACTGTCCATTCCTAGCTCTTGTGTTGCTCTGCTATATTTGCCTGATGGATTTCACTTTGCAAATTCAGACTCTAGACTCCTCATGTCACCTGTCACCACAGTCTCAGTATCAAGCTCTGTCTACCTGGTTGAAATCTTTCCAGTTATTTGCTGATGGGCTGCTCCTATGCCCTTTTGTCTCAGTTAACCCTTCGGTGCCAAGCTATAGAAGACTCCACAGGTTCCTGTGCATCTCATTGTGAGCATGCTGATATGCTTGAGGACAATGTGATATTCTGCTTCTAGCATAAAAAGAAAGACACTTCTCGCGGACACTGGAGACAATGGAACAAATTATTGTCCCCCTTTTTCTATGAAACAATGACTACAGTCATTTTCTGAAAATGAGTATTGCTAATCATTGGATCATTAGCCATTCCAATGTCAATGTGTTCTCCATATCAAATTCAGTTAAATGATTGCCAGAGGTAACAGTTAAGGGAACATTTCACATAGATGGACATATTAATGCTTTATTCAGTTCTAAATGCACTGTGAAGGATTTAGGTGAGAGCTAAAGTATGGTAAGAAAGCAGTATGCCTGAAAGAACAATTTCATGACAAGAAAGTGGGTATTTGACAGATAAAATATAGCCTGCCTTTTTTTTTTTTTTTTGAGGGCAGTGTTACTGGCCCTCATATGTGGGACCCGAACCGGGGCCACTGGCTTCCCAAGCCAGTGCTTAACCACCGCGCCACTTGGCTGGCCCTAGCCTGCTTTTTAATCCTTCACTTTATATATATATATATATATATATATATATATATATATATATATATATAGAGAGAGAGAGAGAGAGAGAGAGAGAGAGAGAGAGAAAGAGAGAGAGAGAGATTTTATTGGGGAATTGGGGGAAGGGAACAGCGTTGGGGAATCAAGGAAGGAACAGACAAGTTGCTGTCCTTTTGTTCTTCAGTCTAGTTGTGGAGGACATTGCTTCACTGGCCCATGTTGGTATTATCATTGCGCTCTTCCTGGGTGAAGCATTTGCTCTCCAGCCATTGGACGGCCACTCATGGCAGCTCATGGCAGCTCATGCTGGCTGCCAGCCACTCAAGGCAGCTTATGGTGGCCCACTGCAGCAGGGGCTGCAGCCTATACAATCGCCGGCGACTCATGGCAGCCCAGCTCCAGCTTGAGCCATTGTTCACATCTTAGCTGTAGAGGGTGCAGCATCAATGGCCCTCATGTGGGATCTTAACCGGGGCCCTGTTGCTCAGAGCTGGCATCCCAAGCCCACTCTTAACCAACATGCCACTCGACCTGCCCAAATCCTTCATATTTATGTTTTCCCTGCTTTTCACTATATCTCATGTTTTACTTTCTTGCTTCCTTTCAATAGAGAACCCACACTAACCAGCTTGTACACAAGTGGAGAAAGGATCACAGGCTGTGTGTGTATATGTGTGTGTGCATGTGCACGTGCATGTGTGCACATGCATGTGTGTGTGTGTGTGTGTATGTGTAAACACATACCCTGAAGTCCATTCCTGTGATGAGTATCTCTGCCATACTGGGTAGAAGTGATTTATTTGTTTCTTCCTACCCTCTACTTGCAGACAGGCACCACTTGTTTCCTGGCACAGAAGCATATTTTACACCCTTCTTATCCTTGTTCCAATGCTCCACTAATTCAGATCACATTGAAATTAATGAGTTATAAGGTAATATATAATACTACCATTTCTTGGATTCACTGCTTACATTCACATTTTCATTCAAAGAATGTAAATAACTTTTCTAAATTTTAACGTATCTTACCCAAAGTGTCCTGGTTGAAAATCAATTAATAATAAATGTGTATTAAGTAGTTGGTACTTAGCTTTTTATTAGTGTATGAGCAACATATTAGAAGTCAGTCAGATATATATGATATGCCAACTCAGAACATTGAGAAACACACCATGAGAAGCAAACCAGCCACATTCCCAGAAGGCAACTGGTGAAAAATTTGATAATGTTGAGTTAAAACATACTATACAGTATGATTTCTCAAATCTAGAGTGGAGGGTAACATTTCTCTTTGTTAGAGATGTTCACATGGATTTAACAAGATTATGAGTTTTTCTCTCTCTTCATGAGCTTTTCTCTCAAGAAAGAAAGATGGGAGAACAAAGAACAAAGTCATCTTTCACAAGGAATAACTTGAATCAGATCTAATTATATATGGCATATCATTTGCATGCTTCTGTGTTTTAACTAACACAAGTAACAAATTATGATGGCGTGCCTCCAAATTGTTCTTTGACACTGTGTGTCTAATGTTTTCACTGAGCATCTCTGCTCCAGGGCCTAACAGACACACAGATCTTGCTTGAGGACTAGGGTCACAGAGTGAAGCTTCTGGGATTTGATATTTCAGGATTCAATCATCAAATCTTCTCATTATATGAACACTATCAATCAGCTCTAATTTCTCCTGCCACATGCACATCATTGATGTTAGGCTGCTCCTATATGATGCCAGCTCAACCAGTCAGCTTCATCAAGCAGATGAAAATGTCTGTCAAACTAATCACTCCCAGCTGTGTACATATGACAACTTGCTGATTCAATTAATATTTCACTCTTCAGAGTGCTCTGCTGGTATCATGAGGACAAAGTCATTGATTATGTCTTGGTTTGAATACCTCTCAAATGCAAGACTAGGCCCAGACATGTTGGTGCATGGACAATTCGTCTTCAGCTTGTATCACTTCAAATTGTATACCCTATTGGCCTCCTACAGGGATAACTGAGGCCCCTCTGCTAGTTTTTCTTTAAAATCTGGTTTCAAAATTTACCCTTATTACAAAAAAGTCAAAATTATACTGGTCAAGATGCATTCTAATAATATATGCAACTGAAAATCATTAGTATGAATTCTGCCCTATATATTTCAATAAATGCCTTAATTTTTAATATTATGCCTCAGATACCAGAATGGGAGAGATATTATGTTTCAGAGGATTGCAGAGTCTGCCTGATAACCCTGGAATCAAGCAGCTGATCTCACCTCCCTTAAAACCCTTCATGCCAGTAGGTTTGTGATCTTGTATCAGTCAGAGCATTTCCTCATTTGAGCCTCTGCAGAGCTCTAAACAGGAGTGGCAGTAGACCTGTGGAAAAGGAAAGCAAAGAAAAGCTTGGAAAAATTATGGTTTGTCAAGTCTACATATCTAGCTGATGACTAAGTCAAGAAATTCAGACACTGCAGCCTCTAACCCAGACTTCTTTTAATTATTTCGAACTGTTTATATCATTTGGGAATAAATTGGAATATAAACTTGCTTATATACCCATGCCCCTTAAGTAAGGTGATTATGTCTCAGTTTACCTGGGGCAATTGAATGTACATCATTGCCCAGTATAATTATTATTATTATTATTATTAATATTATTTATTTTATTTTTTTTAGGGCATTGTCACTGACCCTCAATGTGGGATCCAAACTAGGGCCGCTGGCATCCCAAGCCAGCGCTTAACCACTGTGCCACTGGACTGTCCCAAGTGTAATTATTAATGGCACCTCTTTTCACTCTCAATAGTATCGGTGTTTGGCTGTTAAAGTATGGAATTGGCTGTTAAAGTGTAGAATTGTCTTAACTTTAGGATAGGATTTTAAGAAATTTCTCTTTTAGAACAAGGTCTTAGTACTATAAAGAATTCATACCATAATAGTTTCATCAAAATTTTCCCTAGCTTTTATTTATTTCTACAGTCTTCAACCTCAGGTTTCCTTACAAATCCTGGTTATACCTACTCTTTTGGATTTGGACTATATAGCTATGATAAGCTGATATTTGTGCCTGGATATGACCCTGCTTTTGTTTTGGTGTTTAAGTTTTGGTGTCTTCCCTAACTGTCTCTCCTGTCTTTGAACCTCTTTTCCTTTCCAGGGTTTAGGTTTAACTCTTGTGTCTCAGCAACAATAGCTGGAAATATCTTTCTCCTATTAGGAAACCAGTTAGCATGGTGTTCTATTTTTACAAACTTCATGACTGTTAGGAAAACTACCAGGCCCTCCAAAATTCTATAACATTTTCTATAGGTATGCCCTCAATCCTGAAGCCTCATTATTCAGATTGATGATAGTAACAGTCCATGAGACTGACCTTCCCAGTGAGTAATACATTCAGTAGGTGAGGGTTTGGCGTGCCTAAATATTTGAGATCAAATGCTGCCAGAGATTTCTAGTTGGACACCATCAGTCCCTTTAGAAACTAGGAGAGAAAACAATTAATAACCCCACCCTCAACCCCAGAACTGTGACCTTATCATTACATACCTTATACGTTTACACCATCTTCTGATCTGAAGGCCATCATCCTGATCAATTTCAGAAGAGACTAGAAGCTAGCAAGGTAATTAAATATGTGGTATCTGAAGCTCTATTGCTTGAGCCCAAGCTATATTGCCACTATTAACTAACTAGTTAGTCTTTTAGTACATTATTGAATCTTGCAATGCCTCGATTTCTTCATCTGTAAAGTGGAGATTGTTATAATAATCTAAATCATAGGGTTGTCTAAGGATTTAATGAGTTACAATATGTGAAGCACCCTGTGCATGCAACCAAAGAGAATGTGAAGTATGTAGGTACATCAACTTGGTAGGTCTTTTAGTCACCAAAGTCAATGGCCTCTTTCCCTTTTTTTTTTTTTTTTTTTTGAGGGCAGTGTCACTGGCCCTCATAAGTGGGACCCGAACCGGGGCCGCTGTCTTCCCAAGCCAGCGCTTAACCGCGGCGCCACTCGGCCGGCCCGCCTCTTTCCCTTTTTATTCCTCTGAAATTATTTTAAAAGTTAATAATTTGAGTCCCCTTTTCTCCCTTGTCCTCCACTTAAAATTCGTTATTCTATTGCCTTCCTAATGTGTGAATTGTGACTGGTTATGGATTAATTTCAAAAACTGTGACCATTTTAAAACATTTCTAACAATGTCTTTTCAAATTTCTCCTTGACTTTCTGGACAATTATATTCCTTCTGTGTACTTTATTGCTGATGTATATTAAGGTATACCTTACCTTATCTTCAGATACTTTCCTGGCTCTATCCCAGGAGCAATCACCTCTTCAGCTTCAATTGCTACCTCTTTCTGGTTGACGCTTTCATCTCTATTCCAACCCCTAACACTCACCTGAAATCCAAGCCAACTGCCCACTTATGCACAGTAAAATCCCATTGAACATATTCTGAATGTTTATTAGGCAATTAAAACTTACTAATTCAAAATCTGCAAAATATTACTTCCAACTGTTTAGTTATATTTCCTATTGAATGAGATAGACACTGGGATCCTGAGTTTTTGAACCTAAAACAGTTTTCTGAAAGATGCTGCAGATTTTCTTAATGAGTGGTAGAATGTAAGAGTTAAACACATGCATTCTAGAGCCAAATCTTCATGCTTGTGTTGTCAACTCTTCCACTTGTTGAATTCTCTCAAGAAAAATACAACTTTTCAGTTCCTAAATTTTTCCCTCAGTAAAATATGTATAATTATAGCAACTACTTTACAGTTATTATGAGAATTGATGAAGGTGCAAGATATGATTGGCTAAAGTTCCTTTTTATAGCATATGAATTATTTATATGGGATTGGTAAATAGGGACATTACTTTGAGTCATACGAGATTTTCCCAGTCTTTTTATATTTTATATTAGTATGTAACAGCAGCTTAATAACAAGTGCATAGCACAGCTAAGCACAGCGGACCATATTAGAACTCAAGATTAAACAAATTCACTCAAGTTTTCCTGCTGGATCCATTGACCATGGCCATGAGCTTTGTCATGAAGTTTTTGATTTTCACCGATCCCTTCACATTATTTCCTTGTCTTCATAATTCAGTAGACACAACCTTTTCTGTTACTCTGTTTCATCAAACTACATTCAGCTTTATTTAAATATAAATTTCTGTATTTTAAATTAGTGATTTAAACTACATTTCAAAGAAAGAATTTGAGAGCCTTCCCTCCTTCTGGATTTTTTTGGAATAGTTTGAGAAGAATTGGTGATAGTTCTTTTTTGAATGTTTGATAAAATTCATTTGTGAAGCCATATGGTCCAGGGCTTTTGTTTGTTGGGAGCTTGTTGATTACTGATTCAATTTCCTTGGTAGTAATCAGACTACTTAGATTTTCTGTTTCTTCTCGAGTTAGCTTTGGAAGGTTGTGTGCTTCTAGAAAATTATCCATTTCTTCCAGATTGTCAAATTTGTTGGCATATAGTTGCTCATAGTAATTTCTTAAATTCTTTTGTATTTATGTGATGTATGTAGTCATTTCACCTCTTTCATTCCTGATTTTATTAATTTGAGTCCTCTCTCTCTTTTTTTTAATGAGCCTGGCTAGAGGTTTGTCAATTTTGTTTATCTGCTAAAAAAACCACACTGATTCCAAAACCAGATAAAGACAGCACAAAAAAGGAAAACTATAAGCCAATATCACTGATGAACATAGATGCAACAATTCTCAATAAAATATTAGCAAACAGAATTCAGCAATATATTAAGAAGATCATACATCATGATCAAGTGGGTTTCATCCCTAGTATGCAAGGCTGGTTCAACATCCGTAAATGAATTAATGTGATACATCACATCAACAAAATGAAGAACAAAAATCATCATATGGTCATATCAATAGATGCAGAAAAAGCATTCGACAAAATCCAACAGCCATTTATGTTAAAAACCCTTAGCAAAGTGAGTATATAGGGATCATATCTCAATATAATAAAGGCCATATATGATAAACCTACAGCTAACATCATACTCAATGGGGAAAAGCTAAAACCATTCCCCTTAAGATTAGGAACAAGACAAGGCTGTCCACTTTCTCCTTTTTTATTCAACATAGTTCTGGAAGTTCTAGCCACAGCAGTCAGATAAGAAAAAGAAATAAACGGTATCCAAATTGGCAAGAAAGAAGTAAAATTGTCATTATATGCAGATGACATGATACTGTATATAGAGAACCCCAAAGACTCCATCAAAAAACTATTGGAGCTGATAGATAAATTCAGTAAAGTTGCAGGATATAAAATCAATGTTCAGAAATCAGTGGCATTTGCATATACCAATAATAAACTAACAAAAGGAGAAATTAAGAAAACTGTCCATTTGCAATTGCTTCAAGAACTATAAAATACCTAGAAATAAATTTAACCAAAGAAGTAAAAGATCTGTACTAAGAAAATTATAAGACACTGAAGAAAGAAATAAAAGAAGATACAAATAAATGGAAACACCTACCATGCTCATGGATAGGAAGAATTAACATAGTGAAAATGTCCATACTGCCTAAAGCAATACATAGATTCAGTGCAATTCCTATCAAACTACCAAGGGCATTTTCCGCAGAAATAGAAAATATAATCCTAAAATTTATATGGAACCACAAAAGACCCCGAATAGCCTCGGCAATCCTGAGAAATAAGAACAAAGTCGGGGGTATCATCCTACCAGACATCAAAACATACTATAAGGCTACAGTAATCAAAACAGTATGGTACTGACATAAAAACAGGCACATAGACCAGTGGAACAGAACAGAGACCCCAGAAATAAATTCATGTATATACGGACAGTTAATCTATGGCAATGGAAGCAAGAATTTACACTGGGGTAAAGATAGCATATTTAATAAATGGTGCTGGGAAAATTGGACTGACACATGCAAAAAAATGAAACTGGACCACCTCCTTATGCCATATGCAAGAACAAATTCAAAATGGATAAAACACTTAAATGTAAGACCTGAAACTATAAACTCCTAGAAGACAATATAGGGAGTAAATTTGCAGACATTACTCTGAGCAATATTTTTACTGATACATCCCCATGGGCAAGGGAAGTAAAAGAAAAAATGAACATATGGGATTATATCAAACTTAAAAGTTTTTTCACAACAAAGGAAACCATCAGTACAACCAAAAGAAAGCCTACTGATTGGAAGAATATATTTGTCAACGATATATCTGATAAGGGGTTAATATCCAAAATTTATAAAACACTCATGAAACTCAACACCAAAAAAACAAACAACCCAATTAAAAAATGGGCAGAGGAAATTAAGAGACATTTCTCTCAAGAGGAGATACAGATAGCCAACAGGCTTATGAAAAAATGTTCAACCTCACTGATCATTAGGGAAATGCAAATAAAAACCACAATGAGATACTACCTCACTCTGGTCAGAATGGCTATCATCAATAAATCAACAAACAACAAGTGCTGGCAGGGCTGTGGGGAAAAGGGAAGCCTGCTGCACTGTTGTTGGGATTGTAGATTGGTGCAGCCACTATGGAAGTCAGTATGGAGGTATCCCAAAAAACTGGAAATGGAACTACCTTTTGACCCAGAAATTCCACTCCTAGGCATTTATCCTGAAAAACCCAAGACACTAATTCGAAAAAATATATGCACCCCTATGTTCATTGCAGCACTATTTACAATAGCCAAGACTTGGAAACAATCGAAATGCCCATCGGTAGACGACTGGATTAAGAAACTGTGGTACATTTACACAATGGAGTATTACGCAGCTATAAAGAAGAAAGAAATCGTACCATTTGCAATGATATGGATGTACCTAGAGAACATTATGTTAAGTGAAATAAGTTAGTTGGAGAAAGACAAATGTCATATGATCTCACTTATATGTGGAATCTAAAGAACTGAATAGGGCTGGCCGAGTGGCGCGGTGGTTAAGCGCTGGCTTGGGAAGCCAGCGGCCCAGGTTCGGTCCCACATATGAGGGCCAGTGACACTACCCTCAAAAAAAAAAAAAATAGAGACTCTCAGATTAGGTAAAATAAAATTCAACTATGTGTTAAAGAAAAAAAAAGAACTGAATAAACGAACAATGTAAACAGAAATAGTCTTAGAGACACAAAGAAAAATCTGATGAGGGCTAGACAGGATGAGGATGGGCATGAAGAGCAGGGGAAGGGATGAGGCAACATAAACTGATAACTACAATAGTACTGCAGAGACAAAGAGACAGTTTAGGGAATATAATCAATAAGGTTGTAAATATTTTTTTTAGGGGAACAGAAGGATGCATGTCTTTTTAGGGAGACCACTTCATGGATAGTGTAGTGGCGTTACCACTGGACTGTACATCTGAAGCTGCCGCTGAACAATATTATATGTCAACTATAATTTAACACATATATAGTCATGGGATGTGGAATATAGCGTGGGATGGAGTCAATGGAATCGTAATAGATATGTATGATATCGGCAGTTGGGGGGCCGGGGAGGGGGAAGAGGGAGTCACTTTGTAAGAGGTGAAAAAAAATAACTTGCATTGTTTTGTACATCTGTAACTAATAATAATAATAATGTTAAAAAAATAAAATAAAATACATTTCAAATTATTCTTAGGTATTTATCTGTATCGTTATAATTTTTGTTAGTATACTGTTTACAAAGTTCAACAGTTTTAAGTGACCTACTCTATATGAATTTTTTTCTATGACTTGTTAATTTTGTGCACAGGTTTGAAGAATATGATGATTTTCAGAAATGCAAACACCTGTACATCTAAAGTGTTTAGAACAGGACTTGATCTACAGAGTACATTTTAGGAAATTTCTACTTTGTTCATTTCAGGATTTGAGCACTAAAATACAAATACAATTGGGGCCATATTTTCCCTAAACAACCTCTTTTTGGCTCACCTATCTCAATAGAAAAATGTCCTTCTTGGCCTCTTTCCTCTAAGCTTTTTCAACAGGGCATTTAAAATCTAATTTTAGGACCGGGCGAGTAGTTGATTGGTTAAGAGCTGGCTTGGGATGCCAGCAGCCCTGGTTCAGATCTCACATGTGAGGACCAGTGACACTGCTCTCTACAGCTAAGATGGTGAACAGCAGCTCCACCTGGTTGCCTCTACAGCTAAGATGACCGGTGATGGTGTGGGCTGCAGCCCCTGCTGCAGTAGGCTGTCATAGGCTACAGTGAGTGGCCAGCAGCCAGCATGAGTGGCTGGCAGCCATGTGAGCTGCAAAGAGCCACTGTGAGTGGCAGTCCAGAGGCAGGCGACCGATCTGCCTCACCCGAGAGGAGCACAATGATGATACCAACATGGGCCAGTGAAGCAATATCCTCCACAACTAGACCGAAGAACAAAAGGACAGCAGCTTGTCTGTTCCCCTTTCCCCGATTCCCCAATGCTGTTCCCCTCCACAATTCCCCAATAAAAATCTTAAAAAAAAAAATTAATTATAAAAGAGAACCTTAAAAAAAATACTCAACAAACATAGAAAGTGCTTTCCATAAGGTTTAGAAAACAGTACACCTGACTTACCCATTCCATGCTTCTTTTATCTAAAGACTCCAGTTTACCCCACTCCATCTCCCAGATTTATATTTATTTTGTCATTTTAGGAATAGACAAAAATACCATTTGTTTCTCAAAGGGATTTTTTTAAAAGGGTCATATGTTTAATGGGAAAATATATCTTGTGTGTTTTGTTAAACTTTCTTATGCCAGGTACAAGGATCTCAGAGTTTTCCTTTGTAAGCACCTATCTTTTTATTTTGTATTTTCTGGATTGTATGTCCCTTTGACAGTGTTAGCAGGGGAGGAGCAACTAAACTGAATGAGGGAGCTTTGTTCAGGTCATTTTTCTGTTATCTAATCAAGTCCCTAGATTTTGCTATTTTAAGAGGTCATAGATTTATCACATTTTAATAGTTTTCAGAACTGGGTGTATTATAATTCTTTGAGAGGTTGCATAAACTAAATTTGCTAAGCTCCATACTGACATATTTTTTTCACACTTATACATTGTTATTTAACAGGATCTTAGGATTCCATAATTTAACATGTTTCTATGATCTGCTGCATTCTCTGGACATTTGAGAACCATTGATGTGGTCAGATTCCTTCCCTTCCAAATGAGGAGGCCCCTGAATGATATTATAGTATATTTGAACTCAGTTCTCCTGATTGCTGGTTTAAGAATGAGTTAACATTATTTCTTCTAATTATCAATGACACATTAAATTAACCTGACTAGTAAAGAGACAAATTTATTGAACTTCAATTTGGCAAAAGCCGTAGGTCCTGAGATCCAAATATTCCACAGGAACCACCTGTGTTTCCATTTTCCTGGTAGACCATTAGCATGATAAAAATGTGGTTTCTGTAGAGGGGACAGAGTGATCAATTTAGAATAAAGCCAGAAGAATTAACCTCATAGACACAGTGTTACATTCTGCTTAATTAGGTGATAAGCCAGGATTCATAACATCTCATCTTTGTGCAAGTACTCAAAAAACCACAGGAAGAAAGAAACGGCTTGGCAATCTGGAAGAGCTGATAGAGCGCCCCCAACCAAAAAAAAAAAAAAATTCAGCTGACGCCCAGGCCAACATCGGGTGTAATTTGCTAGTGGACTGACACATTGAACATCTTGGAATAAATACATGAACCAAATCCCCTTGCATTCAAAGGTGCAAAGAATAAGTGGAGTTAATAGGTTTTATGGAAGCATTTGCTGGTAGTTTGCTCTGACTGAATGTAAAGGCTAATGCTGTAAGTGCAGAATAATGAAGCACAGTCCAAGGCAGCAATGGTGAGGTCCATGAATGGCAAATCCTGCTAAGAGAGGATTTCCTGCTTAATCCAAACAAGGTGATTCAGCTAAAGGTGCACGTAACTTCTGATTATGGTAGTCTGTTATCAGTGAAGAAAGTAAGCGAGGAAGAAAGGAGGAAAATGGGGAGATGCACAGTAAGATTCCAAGTTAAACGGTATAGCTGAGACCATAGAAATGGTGGCCAAGGACGTAATGTGTCCTATTCATTTAATATATCATAAGATTCTTAGACTCCTTTGACTGTTTTTCTTCCACAGTCTAACAGTTTGAAAAAGATGGCATAGAAGAGTGCCCTGAAATTTCAAAATTGTTTTCAATATTTTTTCACGTTACTTTTGTTTTATTGGCAACAATAAAATACAAATTTATGCCCTTTATATAAGGTGTCTGGTCTCCTCCGAGGCTCAGGGTTATAGAACAATAGAGTAGAAAGAGACCAGAGTCATCAGAAAGTCTCTGAATCAGTGAAGGAAACTGAGAACTACAGAAGCCTAGATCCCATTAATAAAAACTCAGTCAGTAGGACTGAGATGGGGGTTCAGGAATCTGTGAAAATCTTGTCAGATGATTAAGATGTACAACCATTTTTACACACTTCTAGTAGACAACAGGAAGTCTTTGCCGTATCTTGAAAAAAATTTTCTGCCTCCTCACTTTGTTTCTGGAAAAACCTATGAAAGGAATTAATAAGTCACAATTTAATAAGTTATTTGTAGTGAGTCAATAGTTTCCATTAATAATTCAACAAATTGGCCTGGAATAAATTCATCTGCACATTCCTTCCCCAACCCTCATTTTCACCATTTCCAATTTACTGATTACAGTAAAAGACATATGGCCATTTGCCAAGGAAGCTGCCTTAGTGCACTCAAGGGTCAGATACAGTCCAGTTGTGGCATATACATAGCGCCATGTCACATAAACTATTATGGTGCACCAAAATATACATCTCTTTTTAACAGTATTTCTGGCTGGAATTAACAATATTTCTGTCTAGAATAGAGAGCTCACATATTTAGACTGAAAAAGATATCATTAACCCTTCCCTTGTTTCATGACTAAACAATGAAACCATAGGGAAATATCCCAAATAATCTAAAATAATTACCACATTTAATTTTTTAAAATCAAGTAAAACTGCATTTTAAAAGTTGTCTGTGTATAGATGTGAGTGCATGTCCAGGTCATATGAAATAGAAAAAAGGGTTGCTGAGAGTCAGGATAGATATTTCCATGAGTCTTCTTAGTCAAGCTAAAATATGGGATAACTCTAGGTGAAAACATTGCAACACTGTGACATTCAATCTACCAGATTTTAAAACAGTGTTCATTTGGGGATTTTGAAAGAGAAGAAAAAAGTATAAACATGAAAAGATACATGTTCATTTGGGATTTGGTAATTTGTTCATCTATACACTAAAAATCACCCAGGTAACAATTTTTCCTTGGATACTGGATATATTTTGGTTGAATTCATATTCAACCAAATTTGGTTGAAATTTAGGAAAAGTTTCTGCACTAAACAATTGTGGGCAAATATTGACCTTCAGCCTTCACAGGAAAGTCTATGTACCGGTTTTGAAAGGGACAGTGACAATAATAATAGTGATAATAATAACAAGAATAATAATAATAATAAAATAGGTATTGTTAATGTCTAGATGAAATACACCTGTGCTTCTATTTCTCTACACAGGGCTCCAGACAAGATAAGTCTCTACAAAACTATGAAAAGTTTTGATATCTTCCTTTCACTGTGTGTATTCCTTGTAAATACTGCCCATTTCTTTACTTGTTTCAATTCCTTTTTCTTTTATTTTTTGAGAACCTATCAGTCCCATTCAAGTATAATTGATTAAAAAGCCTCAAATACTATCTCTCTTACAAAGCTATGTGCATTTTAAGAGGAATTAAGAAATTTCTCTTCTGGGTATATATCCAAAAAATTTGAAAGCATTTATTTGCACAGACATATGCACTACTATATTCATTGCAGTGTTACACACAATAACCAAGACATGGAAACAACATAAGTGTCCTTCAATAGTTGACTGGATAAGGAAAATATAATATGTCTATATAATGGAAGACTACTCAACCATACAAAGATGAAATACTGCCATTTGTAAGAACATAGATGGATCTTGAGAGACATTATTTTCGATTCGTTGTTTTTTGTATTTCAGGCAGTAATAAAAATTAAATGCCTTTAAGTTTCATATTGATAACTTAAGTGAGTGAAGTGTTGGCAAACTCATTGAGGGCCTCAGCCATCCTACCATGAGAAGGTGACTGATAAAACTGGAGTCATCTTCCTTTCCATTACCTTCTACAGCATGTAAAACTGGAATTTAATGATCAGAACCTATGGTTGTGTCTTTATTTGTTCTGGAATGAAAAAGAAAAGCCACATTTTTCTGTTTTGAAATCAAGGGTAAACTAAAATTAAATGGGTGTAAGTATTTATCTCAGCAATCCATGCTGGTAAACTAGTGTACTAGAAAAGCAATTTTCAAGTTTTCTAGTTTTTAGAGTAATGTAGTTATGCATGCACAGAGTTTTGAGATGCATAGCTGGTTAGATTAATTCAGTTCTCCAAACAAGAGGAGGGAGCACACTCACATTACCAGAAACAGCAGTCAAGTCTTTATTCTGAGTAAATCAGAAGTGCGTACTTTACAGTCCTTAGATAAGAGTAGGCCCTCAATAATATTGCAGTATGTTAGGGCTCTGATTCCAACCAACTAAGCTAGGGATATTTAAATATGTTAAAGTAATTAATATATGTAGGATTTTTGTTTTTTGGGTTTTTTTTTTAAGATTTTATTAGGGCATTGGGGGAGGGGAACAGCGTTGGGGAACCTGGGAAGGGGAACAGACAAGTTGCTGTCCTTTTATTCTTCAGTCTAGTTGTGAAGGACATCGCTTCACTGGCCCATGTTGGTATCATCATTGCGCTCTTCTCGGGTGAGGCAGATGGGTCACCGGCCTCTGGATGGCCACTTACCCCAGCTCTTGGCAGCTCACACTGGCTGCAGGTCGGTCACGCTGGCTGCCGGCCACTCACTGTAGCCTATGGCAGCCCACTGCAGCAGGGGCTGCAGCCTATACCTTCGCCGAGGCTTGCATAGCCCAGCTCCAGGTGGAGCTGTTGTTAGCTGTAGAGGGCAGTGTCACTGGCCCTCATATGTGGAATCCAAACTGGGGCCGCTGGCAACCCAAGCCAGCTCTTAACCAATGAGCCACTTGGCTGGCCTATATATGTAGTTATTTATTCATGATCACTGATGCTTTCAACAAAGCTAGAGACACATGATCCATACTACAGAGCAGTGTATTTGCCTATCCATGAATTATTTGCTGGTTTCAACCCCAAATGTGATGTCAGTATTATCAGTGGTTTCCCTATTTTTTATTTTTATACAAGTTATACTTTTTACATAAATGAAACTTCAACTACTACTAAGATGTGTGCTACAACATACAATAGTTTTTGCTTCAACTTCCCCTAGACAATTTTCCTGATCTTCAGAAGACACCATATTCAGTTTTTACCTATGCCCTCCAATGCTTTGTCTTCATATTTCTAAATAATTTGCTTATAATTAATTTTCTGATTAAAATAGTAGGTCATATTACTGATCTTTATGGTTATTGAAACTGAGCTTTCCAGTACCTCCACACATCTTTCAATCTTCCATCTTTATGCTAAGTATGCCTATTTTTTTAATGTAAATAGTATATGACTGTATGTCAACAAATATTTTTCACTGATCATCTCTGGTAGTATATTTTTCTGTCATGCAATCTTCACAAACAAATCTTCCACAGATATATTAGTAGTGTTTCCCAATGGTCAAACATAGTACCAAATACTCATCATTTTTATTATGTTTCTGGAGACCTCTCCCTCTGTCCCTGTGTCTTCCTAGTCTGTTTAGTCTTGGGAATCTTAGGTTATATGATTGTATGATCGGCAAAGATTTATTCTCTAAAGGCCTAAAACTATATTTATTTTATCTTTATTATTGACATATCATTGCCAGGGAATTAAATTCTTTGTTTAAATACTTTTCTCAGATTTTGAAGTCATTGTTCCATTTAATTCCCAAATCTTGGGTGGTTGTTAAGGAGAATAAAATGCTTTTTATTCTCACTTTTTTGTGTATGATTTTGCTCTTGCCCCTCTGGATGCTTTTGTGTTTTTCTCTTTATTCTTGATATTCTGAGATTTCATACAAATTTGAGTTGCTGTGGCCTTTTTATCATTCAATGTACTTACTACCCACTTATTCATATATTATTTAGAAAATGCGTTTTAACCAGTTTAGGAGAATTTATTTTTATTATATATTTTATCATATATTATTATTATTATCTTATTTATTTGAAATTTCTCTATATACATTATCCTCTCTTTCTCTGATATTCTTATCATCTGTGGTGTTGGGCCTCCTTATACTGAGCCTCTTGTTTATTTCTCTGTTTTTATTGTTCTACTTTCTAGACAATTTATTTGAATTTATATTTAAAACTCATTACTATTGTTCTGTTGGTTTAATTTTTATTTTTAAATGATATCTTTAGCCTGGATAATTTTAAATGATCTTTTCATCCAGGATATTTTATCCTTTTGTGTACTGTGTTATCCTTTTGTGTACTGTGATATCTTTATGCATCTCAAGCTAGTGTGTGTGTGTGTAGGTGTATAATTTTCATCTGCCTCCTATACTGTTTGTTTTATTCAACTTCCTTTATTAATGTTCCTCACATTCATGTAAGCTTTCTCAAAAAGCATCTGGTAATCATTCTGATAATTATTGATTCTCTATTAGTAATTAAAAATAAGGCACTGGAAAGCTGACTTTGAACACAAATTAACAAATGGGACATGTTAACTAGACAACTTTTTAATGTAAGGTGATTAGATGGACAGATAGATTTTTTTTTTAGAAAGTATCCCACATTTCAGATTTTTTTAAACATAGTTTTTCCATTACATTGAGTGGCTTCAGAACCTATCTCCCAGGCTC
This sequence comes from Aselliscus stoliczkanus, assembly GCA_033961575.1. Classification (NCBI taxonomy): domain Eukaryota; kingdom Metazoa; phylum Chordata; class Mammalia; order Chiroptera; family Hipposideridae; genus Aselliscus; species Aselliscus stoliczkanus. The sequence goes on from CM066730.1 coordinate 89,503,847, forward strand.
CTGCTTGGGGAGGATATAGAATGATTGCAGAGTGATGGAATAAAAGCTCCTATTTTATTGCTGTGTTTTTATTTTGTCACCTTGGCTTTCCATGTCCCACATGTCTACCACTGTATCTAGAACTCCAGTGGCTCTCAAGTAAAATATTTTCAGAAAACAACACCTTTTGACAAAGGGAGTGGGATTAATTACATGAGATAAGGTTTAAGGTGAGGCAAATGGATGGGGGATGCCCATGGTTATCAAAACTCTGATGATAGGTTTTCAACTAATCTCTCATTTTAGCTTAAAGCCTCTTCCCCACCTTCCTGGGCCCAGGTTTTTGAAATCTCTTTCTGGTAATCCATGCTTCTCCTTGTTCTTCCTGTAGGCACTCACTCTGGTCTGTATAATTAGATAAGCCCCCTTTTATCTGATAAATCTATCAATAATCCTCTACTATCCATTTCTACTTTCTAGGACTCTTGGTATATTGGCCCCATTGCTGGCTAAACTCTCATTTTCTCAGCTCTCATTGGTTTGTTATCTTTTCCCTTAACTGTTACCACAGTGAAATCTGCAGGAAAATAGGAAATGCATTTCTGTCTTCAATTCCTTATGTTTAACTCTTAGTCCAGATTTAGTATTTTTTCCCTGCATTTTAAAAAAAGATTAAAGCACCATTGAACTGAGTATTAATTAAGATGACCTATAGAAAAAATTTTTAAATTACTATTTTCTTTCTGAAAGCAATGTTGAGGTGACTGACAGAAATCTCTTTCCATGCTGTTTAGTACAATCTCACTTTCCTGAATTGTGTAGCAGTCCCTGGGTTGTTAGAATGTCCAAAATAACAGGGGAAGGTATTCAAAGGAAGACTTATCATGTAAAAAAAAAAGGGCCCTAATATTTCTGCCTCACATAATGGCTTTTTATTTTCCCTCCCACTTACTAAGGGGGAAAAAACAAACAAACAACATTTTAAGAACTGACAGAACTGTATCAACAGTTTTCATTAAAACCACACTCATGCCAACATTAAGTAAGTTCACATCAATTATAATGGGAATTTTATGTATGTGCCAAGTAAGAAAATTACAAAAAAAAAAAAAAAGATGCATAGGGCATATTGCAATTCATTTAGAAGTTCATCATTTCCATAACAAAATCATAAAGCATTCAGATGCATGATTTATCACCAGATTATTGGGAAAAGATTTCTCCAGCCTTTTTCATTCCATCTTTCCAGTGCTTTGGTACACGGAATGCTTTTTTTTTTTTTTTACCATCAGATGTTTAGAGATGGAGCTTTTAGCTCATGGAAAAATAGCATAAGCAAGAATGGACGCTACTCATGTGAAATGATTTTCCATGAGAATACATAAATCAATATGTTTTAGTAACCTACTCATAAACATTCCACCTTCCAACATACATCCTCAGAGCATTATTCCTAAAAGTATTGAGATAGATTATGACCTATGGCTTATGCCATGCCAGAAATAAAAAATATAGAAATGAAAGCAGACTACTTCACCCTAACTCTGTAAGATCCCTTCTATCCCTTCTGCCAGATCCCTGCTCTTGATCCCATTTACACACAACCCAATAGATGCCTAGTCACCTGACTCATATAGTGCATTCTTTTCTTTTCTTTTCTTTTTTAAAAAAGATTTTATTGGGGAATTGGGGGAGGGGAGCAGCGTTGGGGAATCGACAAGTTGCCATCTTTTTGTTCTTTGGTCTAGTTGTGGAGGACGTTGCTTCACTGGCCCGTGTTGGTATCGTCATTGTGCTCTTCCTGGATGAGGCAGATGGGTCTCTGGCCTCTGGATGGTCGCTCACCGCAGCTATTGGCAGCTCACGCTGGCTGCCAGTCGCTCACGCTGGCTGCCGGCCACTCACTGTAGCCTATGGCAGCCCACTGCAGCAGGGGCTGCAGCCTACACCATCTCCAGCGCTTGCACAGCCCAGCTCCAGGTGGAGCTGTTGTTAGCTGTAGAGGGCAGTGCCACTGGCCCTGATATGTGGGATCCGAACCGGGGCCGCTGGCATCCCAAAACCAGCTCTTAACCAATGCGCCACTCGGCTGGCCCAGTGCATTCTTTTCTTAACTTTAGTTGAGTACACTTTCCTGGTCTATAGGATATTCCTACCTTGGCCTCATCCCTGAAAATTAATTCCAGGAGAAGACAAACCTTTCCCTGAGATAGAGAAGTCCATGAACATTGTAACTAAGTCTCTATTTCATTTCTTCCTTCTAAATCCTGCCCAAAGGAAATGGATAAGGGCTTGAAAACATAACAGATGATAAAAATATTAAAAGCAGTATTGATACATATGAGCAAAGTACATCATGATTTACATTGCTGTTTTATACACATTATCTTATTTGATCCTCATACCATCCATATGGAATAGGCAGGAGAGAGACTGAGCTTATTTCCACTTCACATAATTTTATTTTATTTTTTTGTAAATAAAGAACAAGGAAACAAAAACTGTCTATATTAAATTTAATAAGGGTGAACTTTAATTTGATAAGGTATCTCTAGTTATTAAAAGTAGAGGATGGGGATAAATTCTGATCTAAATCAATACACAGATTTAAGCTATTTTCTTTAGAATTATATTTGAACATGAGCATATTTGACATGAACCTTTTCAATTCAAAATAGGGTAGCTGAGTTAAAATCATACAGAGGTGGGATTAAATTGTTGGATTTGCACACCAAGATGAAATCTCTTTCTAATTCAGTGCAGGAGTCAGCTTTTTACTTTTGTAGCAGCATGGAGTTAAACTGCAGCATCTTGTCTCTATTCTATGTTTTCTTTCCTTTTTTTATTCCTGAACTAGTAAGGAATAGAAGACATTCAAAAGGAAAAGTGAAATTGTCTCTGTTTGCAGGTGATACGAACTTATGTATATAAAAAAACCTAAAGTCTTCACCAAAAAACTGTTAGATCTAATAAATAAATTCTGTAAAGTTGCAGGTTACAAAACAAGCATACAAAAATTATTTTTAGTTTTATACACTAACAGCAAGCTATCTGAAAGTTATCAAGAAAAAAAATCCCATTTAAAATAATATAAAAATAAAATATTTAGGAATTAATTTAACCAAGGAGGTGAAAGATCTGTACAATTAAAACTAAAAAGCATTGTTGAAAGAAACTGAAGACATAAATAAATGGAAAGATACCCCATGTTCATGGATTGGAAGAACTAAAGTTAAAATGGCCATACTTCCCAAAGTGACCTACTGATCCATGCAATCCTATCAAAATTCCATTGGCATTTTTGCAGAAATAGAAAAAAATAACTCCAAAATTCATATGGATCCAGAAGAGATCTTGAATAATCCAAGCAATCTTGAACAGAAAGAACAAAGCTAGAGGCATCACACTTCCTGGTTTCAAACTATATAGGAAAATCATAATAATCAAAATAGTATGATACTGGCATAAAAGCACACGTACATAAATGGAACAGAAAAGCGATCCTAGAAAAAAACTCACACATACAACGTCAACTAATTTTTGACAAAGACACAGAATATACCATGGGGAAAGGGTAGTCTCTTCAATAAATAGTGTTGGGTAAACTGGATACCTACTTGAAAAGAATCTCAATTTTAAAAATGGGCAAAAGACCTTACTAGGCATTGTTTCCAAAAAAAGACATGCAAAAATGGCCAACAGGTGTATAAAAAGATGCTCAGCATCACTAATAGTAAAGGAAATGCAAATATAAACCACAGTACCAAATCACACTTGTTCAGATGATTTATTAAAAAACCAAATGATAACAGATGTTGAGAATGTAGAGAAAAGGGAACCCTTGTACACCGTTGGTGGACTGTAAATTGGTAAAGCCATTGTGCAAAACAGTATGTCTTTTCCTCAAAAAATTAATAAAGAACTACACTATGATCCACTATGATTTCACTCAGAGGTATATATCCTAAAGAAATAAAGACAACATCTGAAATAGCTATCTACATTACTAAGTTCAAGTCAGCATTATTCATAATAACCAAGGTATGAAAACTACCTTAAGTGTCTGATGATGGATGAATGGATAAAAATAACATGATATATACACACACGTAAATGTATGTTTTAGAAAAACATATCTGAGAAAAGTTTGCATTTTGTATATTTGTGAATAAACTTTTGCCCCACAGATGCTTTTAGATGAGAAAAGGAAGAATGCATGTAGAAGTTATTCAGACTGAAACACAGAGAATAAAAGAAAATTATATATACTTGAGAATGTCAAAATTTTATTGTATGTATATTTATAGCTCTAGTTAGATAACAGAAGAAGAATGAGGCAGGAAAAATGTTGAATATTTAATAGGATAAACATTTCCAAAATTAATTAAGGTCATCAAGCAGAGAATCAAGACCCACTAGAGACCTCAAGCAGGTACAGAAACACATACGTACAATTGCAGATGGGTTCTCTTAGAAGCTGAATCTGAGGTGCATATTCACATACAGGAAGTTTGTTGGGGGCCGACAACACCCCAGTGTCTGAAAAGGCCACATTGAAATAAAGACCCATGCTCAGCACTGGATGTCTAGGGTGTTGCCTTATGGTTGGTCATGTAATATCTCCTGCCTCTATGAACCCATGTGCCTTTCCTCCACATCAGATCCTAAAGGAGACAGTACTTTCACTGCATTTATGGCAAGTTCCTGGGGTACCCCAATAGGAGCTGGCTATGCAAGCCAAAGATGGGTATGATCTCCTAAGAGAGGAGACAACCCAAGGCAGGCTACAGCCCCCTTTTGGGACCCCAGGACTGAGAAATAGGGGACTCAAGCCCCTTGGAAACTGAGGTTCAAGCCTCTGGCCACATAGGCCAAAAAGCCTGTCTGTGAGAAACTGACAGCCTGTCTGTGAGAAACAGGCAGCCTATCTGTGAGAAACCTACAGTGAGAAACTGGTGATATCATTCCTCCTTGAGCTTATTTGCCTATGCAGCTGTGAAAGGTTTCCTTGGAGACCTGGAGACCAAGGTCTCTCGGCCATGAAAGTTCTGGTAAGAGACAACTTACTGACCATGAGGTATGTTAATTAACAGTCTTGTTTTTAACTCTTTGCCTTATACATTGCTGTAGCAACAAATACTGAAGCTTTGACTGAGAAACAGATGTCCCCCTCTATCACAACAATATGTAATCCTCCGTAGGATAAGAAAAGTTTGAGACTCCTTTTGCTACTAAGTATTATAATCACATAGAAATAGACTTTAGATGGGTTTTTGCCCTGAACTCATCCACTGCTAGTCTTTTGGCAATAGCTCAAGTATGCACCCTGTAAGGTAGTCATGGTAACCACTCTTTAGATGATAAGTAAAATCCTTGAGCATAGAATAGGCCACAGTGTACCCTGGAAAGATACAATTACAAAAAACTAAAGACTGTAAAAGTCCTGAGTAAGAGACAACATCATGATCAGGTGAAAACATAACTTGTGATTGAGATAATGGTCAGAAGCCCCTATGAAAGGGGACAGGCTGTAACAATAAAGCCTGACACTCGTAGACTCCCCAGTGTCTCCACTCCCTTCTTTTGCCTCACCGACTCCGTCCACACCTGAGGGAAACCCTGGTCCTCCGGGCGCTGGCTCCCCGCAGAAGTTTACTAGGGAATGCCCTTGGGATTGACCCGTGGGAGGGTGGACTAAGTAGTACAGGCCAGAGGGTGCGCCTGAATTGCAATGGAATTGTAAAGGCTTCAACTAATCCCGTGATGGTCTCTGGAATCAGAGTAGCCCTTCAGAGTTGTTCTGAATTGGAAGATAGGAGGAAGGTCTTTATGTGTGTGCATCAACAAGATATTGAATGTGATTTGCCCCCAGAAAGGGACTGTAAGGTGAATTTTTTCTAAAAAGTGACTTAACAACAGACTCAAGTGAGTGTAATTAATTGACAACACTCATAGAAGCTGGGAGAATGAGTTCTTCAGTCCTGGAGGGAAACTCTGTGTGGCACAAATACCATCTACTATACACATAGAAACACCTACACACATTATAAAGAAATGCAGAAAAAAAATATTTTTAATTACGTTAAAAAAAATCCTGGACTAACATTGAAGAGAATATTTTCAATGCTCTCTGAGTAAAAAGGTTATTACCTTTAAAAAAAAAAAAAACAGACTTAAAACTGACTTCTCACATACATAATTTAGTATGTCTCTCTGAGCCATTTCATAGTAAGAAAACATATAAATACATAACATTTTTAAAAATGCAACTTGTTTTCATTATTGTATTGATAAGGACATATAAACCTGAATATATTTAGCATTTGAATGTATTTAGCCCCTTTCATCTAATAATAATATCACCCCACAAATGTTTGATTACAGCTTGGTTTCTCACAAAGATCTGCCTATACTATTTTGGTCTTTAAAATCCCCCCTACTTTAAAGAAATAAAAGAAGCCAAAATCTTCACTGATTTTCTTGTCACCTGAAGCTGAATGGCTTACTGTTATGAGCTCTGAAATAATTCTTGGGATGTCTGGCTTCACTTTGGTTTTGCTACTGACAAACTGCTTGACATGAAGCAATTCTCTTCACTTCTCTAAGCTTTAATTCCATCTTCTTGTTTGGAAAAAAATGAGAGTATATTGGAGTAAATGATCTTAAAGTTTCCTTTCAGCTTGGATACTCAAGCACTTCTATCAAGTGCTGAAGTTTTTTCCAGGTTATAAGATAAGCTAGCAATAGAATTGGAAATAAAGCCCCAGGATATATCTTTAGCTATAATCAGATGTCCTAGAGAAAAGGGAGAAATTTCATAAAAAAAGAGAGAGTAGAAGAATAAATGAATCAAAGGTGAGTGGAAAGTAAGGTAAGGGTGAACAAGAGACAGAAAATTGTTTGGAAAACAGGCAAAGATGAATAAAAAACATGCCATGATTGTATAATTTTCCTCTTTTGGTCTACATTTTCACAAAACCTAGATTATTCATCTAATCATTCTTTAAATTATGTTAGGCAAATATCTGTGAAATCCTAATTCCCTGTGACATTTAGGAACTCTCTCTTTTCCTTTTATTCCTGTGTTCCCTTCCCAGCATCCTCCTGAATCAGAGGTTTGCCTTTTATTGGTGGCCTTACACATGGCATTGTGAGTGATACTGATTTTCTACAACATGGTCCTCCTCTTCCACCCATTTCCTAAACCCTGGCTGGTGTCTCCGAACCAAGAGAACCAATCTACAATGTAACCACATAATGATTTGATTTTAAGGGAAACACTTTTCATTATTGGACTATGGCTCACCAGGGTTTTTAGGAGGACTGTGGAGTGAATGCATCTTTCAGCAGCACCATCTGGATGTAGCTAAATGAAGTGTCATGAGAAGGTGGTGCAAGAACTATAGGGGATATGGTTACATTACTGACATAAGTGGCCAATAACCCTGAAGTTCACTTTTTAAGAGTTTATTTCAGGTATAGACAGGTATGATGCCTGGAAAAAAACATACTGCAGTTGAAGGTACAATCTATGGGTTTTTCAGTCTTTATACTTGACTTAAATTGTTTCAACAATTCATGATCATTACTAACAAAGTGGTCAGTTACATGAGCAAATACATGCATATTCCAAGAACACAAGAGTACAAAATGCGATATTTGGATTCTGAAGGGAAATATATAGAGTAAAACACTTTTGCTGGCATAGTATGGTATTATCTTGCAAAGCTCTTTTCTCCTGGCCCCACTTTTGTCTAACCTCAGACCAAATAATCGATTCCATTTATTGAGAGCCTATAAAATATCTGGCAATTTTTATGTGTTTTATATAGTTTGTTGTTGTTTTTTAAAGATTTTATTGGGGGAACTGGGGCAAGGGAACAGCGTTGCGGAATTGGGGAAGGGGAACAGACAAGTTGCTGTCTTTTTGTTCTTCAGTCTAGTTGTGGAGGACATTGCTTCACTGGCCCATGTTGGTATCGTCATTGCGCTCTTCCCGGATGAGGAAGATCGGTAGCCAGCATTGTCCGGCCATATATACAGTTTTAAACAAATGTTCATAACCACTCTTCATTTGAGGTATTTTTATCTCCATTCCACAGAGATATGCAACTTCTCCTAAGGTCCATGTCATTGTTATGGGGATGAGTTTGACTGACTTTTACCTAAATCCATAACCTTAATGTAACAGAGTGACCTGCTTGACCTCTCTGTCTCCATCTTGTTCAAGCCTGCATGGTTCCCATGGCCTCCAGGCTAATAGCTTCCGCTTAGTCTTGCACATAGACATACAAATCATTAAAGGGATTCTTCTGGCAGCTTGAATGATACAAAAACCAAATCATTAAAGGGATTCTGCTGGCAGCTTGAGTGATACAAAAACAGCCCCTTACCAGAAGATGCATTTCCCAAAGAGATAAGAGAAGAATGTACAAAAATAATGATTGCTTCTCAAAGATTTGCAGGAACCTCTTGACCAGACTCACATCAATTAGGACAATCTTCTTTGGACCCCTTCTGGCACCCAGATGTCTCAGATGTTCAGTCACCTGTGGCCTCACCCATTTCCCTTTCTTGTGACATAAAAAAGCCTGAACTCTGTACTTTGAGAATGTGAATTTGAGGATTATGTCTCTCATCTTCTCTGTTGGAAACTTCTCAATCAATAAATCTTCCCTTCTCCATACTCTGACCTTTCTGTTTTGGCCTTTTGAAGCATCAGGCACATGGACTTTGGACTACTAACACTAACTCCATTTAGCACTACCCTCCCAAAAACTTTGTTTGCTCTCTCCTTCAGAAACCAGCAGCCTTGGTTTCCTGAAGCTCAGGACTTTTCGCAACATTATGTACTTGTAAATGCAAACTTTGGTTCAAATCCCAGCACTGCTACTCACTATCCATAAAATGAGGAGTGATAATATCTATCTTTAAGATCATTGCCCATAAGAGGAAATATATGTAAAAGGCTTTTTATTAAGTGCCTAGCGCATTGTAGCTCTTCAATAATGTTGATTGTTGTTACTTTTGTTTCACATCAAGTAATTTGGTTACCTTATCGTGGATTGCCTTATGTCATCCTACTGTCTCACCAGGAAAGCCCAAAGGCTTATTGGAGACTCTAGAGTTGAGTCTTTTTTTTTTTTTTAATTGAAGTTTATTGGGGTGACAATTGTTAGTAAAGTTACATAGGTTTCAGGTGTACAAGTCTGAGTCTATGTTTTTTCAGACCCATTGACTATTGAAAAGTCTGTCTTCCAGTGACCTCCTGTGAGGACATGGTATGTAACCTAGGGGCCCAAACATTTAGAATGCACAGAATATAAAATTGTCACATATATTTCTATTTGGGTGGGATGATGTTGGAAATATAATAATTTAAATATTTAAAGCATACAGTTACTTATTAGCACATTTATATAGATGCTATATTCTCAAATAGAGTTGATAGAAGGATCTTATCTCACTTCATGCAAAAACAAACAAACAAACAAACATACAAAACAAACAAACAAAAAAGTCAACATTTACTTGACTCATTTATTTTAGGGTAGAAAAATAAATACCTTGAGGCTGTGACTGAAATTATTGAACTAGTTCTCCAGTATGTTTAAATTTGAACATTTTATTTCCCCTTGTGTTTTATTGTTCAGTTGAAGCTACACTGATGTCTGTGAAAAATCATCTTTCATTTAGTCACTTCAAAAGAATACCATGGATAAGTGTCATGTATAACCATTAGGACAGAATTTTTCCCAAATAGGACAGAATTTTTCCCTTTTAATCAAACTGATAATTAAAGTCTTAAGTGGAATTACTGCTAAGTTACTTTTTTCTTACAGAATGCAACACTCCTATCAAGAAAGATGTATATGCATGCAGTAAAATATACATAGACTATTTAGGAAGAAACAAATTATTTTAAAACATACATATGCCTATACCTGGCAAAGAATATGGGTCAAATATAATACACCATTTGATTTTTTTAATTCCCTACAAGTTTAAGAATCGTTTTTATATTTATGAATAGTTGAACAAAGATAAAAATAATATTACATTTTAAAATCATATGGGATTCAAATTTCGGTGTCCAAAGAATAAAGTTTTATTGGAACATGGCCTGCTCGTTTATTTATGAATGGTTCTTGACTGCTTTCATACTGTAATAACAAAGCTGAGTATGATCCACAAATCCTAAAATACTTATTATCTGACCCATCATACAGCAGGCTTGCCAATCCCTGATGTAAAATGAACACTAACTCTGCCTATACATGGCCCCTTGGCTGTGCTTTAGTTCTTACAGCCAGCTGCTCAGGTTCCTGCCTCTTTCACTTCACATAATCACACTGGCTCTCCTGTGCGTTAGCTCTACTCCTCTGCTATCTCCACCCACAAACTCCTTTCAGTCTTGCTCCACTACATTTCTTATCCCCTACCAATTCTTCCAACCATGATGATTTTTACTCCTATTTTTGCATATAAGCCTTCTTCTCTACTTCTATTTTCCCTCAGCATCCCTTCCTTAGGAAAGCACCTCTTCTTGATAAAAGCATTTATTTACTCATTTTTCTAATTAAGGGGAGTTAAGGGGAAGCAGAATTTGTCACCCCAAAGCATGCCTTTTGCGATATTGATTATTTTAAGAGGTTATTTTTAGGAAACAAAAGACTCAGGAAGAGTCTTTTTGTTCCCCCCCCCCCCCCTGCCCTGCCAATCCCTTACCTACCTAAAGCAATTCAGATAGAAAAACCTGCTTGAGGGAAGGGAGCTATTACCTTAGCACAATATAAACTAAATATGGCCAACAGGGAAGAACCTATCAAAATCTGTTAGATTCTCCTGTGTCCCATTATTTCTAGGTGCCCCAGAAAGAATTTGTAAGCCAAATGTTTACTTTTTCTCATCTACTTGTGAATTGCCAACTTTCCCAGTTTTCCTTTTGAAGTCCGAAACTCTTGCCTCCCTCTTGTACATCTTAATCTCTTTCAACTTTATCACCCATACCCCCAAACCACCCAACTGTACCACCAATTTGTTCTCTGTACCTTATGAGTTTTAGATTTTTTTAGATATTCCATATATAAGTGAAATAATATGGTACTTATCATTAAATACTTTAAAGTGATAAAGAATGAGAATCATGTCAAAAAAATAAAAGTATATGATAGTGATATCTGATACAAAACAACTGAATCCAGAAGAGAGCTTATTCTTTTGGTTATTTCAAGAGAAAAAGTACTTAATACCAACACAGTCTCAGAAATTTTCCACATCCCCCCCAATTGCATATATCTCCATTTAATATCTCTTCATAATTTTTAATTTTTCTGAGAGAACTAAAATTACTTTCTATCACAAGTTAACCTAAGAATCATATGTCCTCTCTCCTTTCCCTACCAAGTACTATTTATTTTTCCCACATTACAAGGTGGATCTTATACCCTCCACTTCTTATCATTATTTTTAATTACCTCTTCACTGAGAACATATTATCATTATATACTGCTAAATATTCCTGCCACAATCTCTGCACTTAGTGCAACCTTCTGAATGTTGATAGACCGATATTCCTAAAACTACATTTTAGGAAAGGTCATAGAAAAGATGACTTAAAATTTAACTATTTGGATAGAGAGAATGAAATGACTTCTACATGTGTGTTTCTCACATCCTCTCATCACAAAAAGATTATAAGTTCTTTTAAGGAGAGATTCATACATTGTTCACTTTGGAAAGTCTCCTGCAGTCTGAGATTTGGCATGGTTCAAAATAAAAGTTCAAAATGTTTATTTCCTCAATAAAAATTAAACAGGGCCCTTGTTCCGTGTCATTACTCGTCTCCATTACTATTTGTGACAGAATATTTTCTCCTATTCTTATGTATTTTAGCTAAGTGTTATTGCACTATTTAGCAAAACACATGGCTGGGGGAGGAATGCAAGAGAGGAGGGGGAAAAAGAGTCTTAGAGATGGGAGAAGATGCTTTGGTATTCTCTTCTCTCCCACATCTCAGAACTGGTGACAACCACGTTTAGCAATTCATTTTGTGCTTAATGGTATTCAGGACTCGAAAGTTGCATTTATGGAAAATAGTAAAATTTATGAGAGTAATAGGATAAAAATGGACAGGGTTCTGGCAGGATTCACTGGTTAAAATCTAAATAAGAAGAAAACTCAAAAAGAGGCCATTGACTTTGTACTATATCCAATGGCCAACATAAAGTTAGATAGTGAGTCTAATTTTATTTTTTCCAGGCACATAAATTTTATTATCACTATTGTAAGACAGGAAAGTAAAAGGACAGTTTTGAGAGTTCTCTCAATATGCAACTGTTGTGTTTTCTTTATTGTGCAGGCATATAAATGAACCTTTTAAACTTTTTATTTTAATTTATTTTTTATTTTTTATTATTTTCTTCACTCCAACTATTTTAGTTCAGGCTGCTTTCATCCTAAATCATTGTATCAGGTTAGTATCTTAAATGCCTCCCGACCAACTTAATACAGTCCACTACAGAATCTACGTTGGAGTCCCGTGTGGTCCCTTTGACTGAAATCTGTCACAGACATACATTTTCCTACTAGAAAAAAAAGACCAACATTTTATTTAAAATATATAGCTAACAGACAACATTATATCAGTTTCAGGGGTACTCCATAATTGTTCAACATTTATATACCTAACGAAGTGATCATCATGATAAGTCCAGTAACCATCTGACACTGTACCACACTATCACAATATTACTGACTGTATTCCCCATGCTGTACATTACATCCCCATGACTTGTTTTATACATGAAAATTTGGACCTCTTATTCCTCTTCCCCTTTTTTTCCTTTTTAAATTTTTCAATTACAGTTAATATTCAATATTATTTGATATTAATTTCAGGTGTACAGCACAGTGGTTAGACATTTGTATAATTTAAGAAGTTATCCCCCTGAATAGTTTAGTGTTCACCTGGCACTATACATAGTTATTACCATGTTATTGACTGTATTCCTTCTGCTTTAAATAACATCCCCATGTGTATTTTGAAATTACCAATTTGCACGCATTAATCTCTACACGATTTTTACTCTGTCCCCAACACCCCTCCCATCTTTCACCCCAATAAATCTAGTGCCCATCTGACACCATGTGTAGTTATTATAATATTATTAACAATATTCCTTATGCTATATTCTATATCCCATGACTACTTTGTAACAACCAATTTGTACTTCTCAATCCTGCCCCCTTTTTTTACTCACACCCCCAGCCCATCTGGCAACCATCAAAATGTTCTCTGTATCTATGAGTTTGTTTTTGTTTTGTTTGTTTGTTTATTTTATTCTTTAGATTCCATATATAAGTGAAATCACACTGCATCTGTCTTTCTCTGTCTGACATACTCCACTGAGCACAGTACTTTCCATGTCCATCCATGCAGCCATATATGGCAAGAGCCCATTCCCTTCCCTAGCCAAGCAATATTCCATTGTGTATATGTACCACCTCCTCTTTATCCTTCTTCCTTTGACAAACATCCAGGCTCCCTCCACATCTTAGCCATTGTAAATAATGCTGCAATGAAGATATGGATCCCCTCAAAGTAGCGTTTTGGCTTTCTTCAGATAAATATCCAGAAGTGGGATTACTGGGTCTTTCTTTGTCTCTTGTTATAGCCTTTGTTTTAAAGTTAATTTTGTCTGATATAAGTATTGCTTACTCCAGCCTTTTTTTTTTTTTCCATTTTCATGAAATAACTTTTTCTATCCCTTTACTTTCACTCTGTGCGTGTCTTCCAGTCTGAAGTGAGTTTCTCCTAGGCAGCATAGAAGGTGTGATCAACAAATATGGTGAATGTTTAAATTTTTTAAAAAATATCACATTGCCATTACCCCCTCAAAATACTCCCCCTCGCTTCAAACACACTTATCCCATCGTTTTTCCCACTTTCTGAAGCAGTTCTGGAAGTCCTCCTTCATGAGTGCCTTTAGTTGTGCTGTCATGGCTGCCTCGATGTCCTGAATTATTTTGACTTTGTGGAAGAGCCAGAAGTCTCATGGTGCCAGAATCACTGAATAACTTGGATGAGGACACACTGTAATGTTTTTATTTGACAGAAATTGCTGTTACAGAAGCTTCTTATGACACGGAACCTTTACGTTGTGATGAAAAGATACAGTGAATGCTGCTGTGGAGTGCCATCCAACGGAAAGGCAGGGATCTTCAATATGGGAAGCAGGGTGTTGAACCTTAGTAACAGTGTGTGACAAGTTTCAACTTGTTCGGTGCCGTCAGTCAGGTGTGAGCTACAGTTAAGAGAAGGTGTGTTTTAAAGTGTGCTATAAATCATCCTCCATCATGACAATGCTCCATGTTACACATCACTTCTGGTATACGGCAATTTCTGTCAAATAAAAACATTACAGTGTGTCCTCATCCACCTTATTCATGGATCTAGCACCCTGCAACTTCTGACTCTTCCCCAAAGTAAAAATGATTTTATGTCCTTTTTTTATGCTTACTATCTCTTTGTTGACATTCTCACTAAGTTCCTTGAGCATCCTTATAACCATTGTTTTGAACTCTGTATGTTGTAGGTTGCTGGTCTCCATTTCATTTCATTCTTTTTCTGGAGTTTTCTTCTGTGCCTTCCTTTGGGACATGTTTGTTTGTTTTCTCATTTTGGCTGCCTGTGTGTGTTTGTGTGTGTGTGTGTGTGTGTGTGTGTGTGTTTTATGTATTAGGTAAGGCTGTTATGTCTCCCAGTCTTGCCAAGTAGTCTTATATAGTAGGGGTCCTGTGGGGCCCAGTGGCACAGTCTCCCTGATCACCTGAGCTGGGTGCTTCAAGGTGTGTCCCTTGTATGGGCTTTGTGTGGCTTTCTATTATAGTTGAGCCTTGATTGGGCATGTCACTGGGTATATTTGACGCTCAAGATGACTGGCTGTGGGGTTTGGCCACATCCACAGCTTATGGGCTACTATACAGGGGACTTATCTCACTGGATCTAGTGCCTGTTGAGGCTACCCTTTGTATTTGTCACTTATGGGGTTAATTGGGTGGTATTCTACTGTGGTCTGAAGCCAACCTCCAAGTATGTTGGTTCTGGGGCCTCTTGGAAGAGGTCCTGGTGCAGGCCCAGGTAAGACACTGCCAGTGACCAGCCAGGGAACACCTGTTAGGAGCTACAAAGTAATCCATAGTTTTTTGCTACCTCTGCTAAACCTGGAGGCATGAGGGAGAGGCCAAGCTGCAAACAGAGAACAGCTCTACCAGTACCAGGCCTGGGGTATATCTGCAAAAAGCCAGGACACTTCTAGGCCTGCTGCTACCTGCTGGCTCCCATAAGGTGCAGCCACTGATAAAGCCTCCTGTGGTATCTAAGTTGGGTGAGGCAAGTTTTCAGTGTGTCAGCAGGTTGGAGCAATGGAGCTCACCAGGCCAATCAGATTCAAATTTGGCCTGTGGGGGTGGGCTCAACTCAGGAAAGATGGTGCCCGCCTGACCGTTGCACAGGAAAAGGGCCCCACACAGGGAACATGGAGACTGTCCCCTCAATCCTCTCCCCAAAGTTATATAACTCAGTCTCTCTCAATATGTCTCTGATACCCCAGAGTCATTGTCTCTTCACTGGAATCCAGGGTGAGTGCCTGTGTGGACCCTTTAAGAGGATTTCTGTGTTCCCAGCTGCCTTCTCTCCCACCCAGATGGTTGGAATCCCACTTTTTTTCACAGTCAGAAGCTGTGGGGACTCCTCTTCCCAGCACCAGTACTCTGAGCTGGGGAGCCTGGTGGGTGGTCTGGGGTCTCTCACTCCTTCATGGAGAACCTCTGTGACCAAGATATTTCTCTCTATTTTCAACCACCACACATAGGTGTGGGACCAGACTGTTTTGCATCTCTACCACTTCTACCAGGCTCAAAGTGGCTTCTTCTTTATATCCTTAGTTATAAAACTTCTGTTCGGGTAGACTTCAGAAGGTTTTACAGGTTGATCTATAATTTAGCTGTAATTTTTTTATGTGAGGGAAGCACAACATTTATCTACTTCGCCATCTTGGATTATCCCTACCAGTAACTTCTAGTAGACATTCATTTGCTCAAAATGATTCCAAAGTACCTGGCTAATTTTCAAATACTTTTAGAAAAAAAGTCTTTTTTTAAAACAAAGTCAGTTATAAAGTATATCTCATAGGAATAAAATCCCTGGAGATTTTAGGACAGCAGAAGATACATCAGGGTGGTCAAAACAAGGAGACAAGACATCATTTGTTGTCATTGTTGTTTATTTGTTTCTCATACAACCTCTCTGTTTAGAGGGTCCTTAAGACTACCACCTCATTTGAATATTCACTAGAAGGACACACAAAATTCAGCATAAAGTTATCTCATGGCTAGAACTTATTACAGTGATGTTTTAAGGATATACAGCCAAATAATAAGGGGGAAAATATAGATGGAGTCTGGAGAAAGTCATGTACAGGCTTCCTTATGCTCTGTTCCTCTCAGGAGGAGTGTAACAAAGTATAATCTTCCACAGAAACTCAATGCTACAGCATAGGTAGAAAGCTCATTAGAGATTCAGTGCCCAAAATATGAGGTCTGACAACTAAGTTTTCAGACTTGTTGCAATGATGTTGCTAACTATTTTTGGTATCAGAGGGATTATTCATTATGAATTTGTACCAATTGGACAAATAGTTAACCGAGTTTACTATTTGGAAGTGCTGAAAAGGCTGCATGAAAAAGGTAGATGACCTGAATTCAGCTCACATGACACTGTCTGTGAGGAAGTTTTTAGCCAGAAAACAAATAACTATATTGGAACACCCTTCCTACTCACCTGGTCTGGCCCCCAATGACTTCTTTCTTTACCTGAAGATAAAGGAAATATTGAAAAGGAGACATTTTGATGACATTCAGGACATCAAGTGTAATACAGTGACAGCTCTGATGGCCATTCCAGAAACAGAGTCCCACAATTGCTTTGAAGCGTTGACTAGGTGCAGGCATTGGTGCATAGCTTCCAAAAGGGAGTACTTTGAAGGTGACTGTAGTGATATTCAGCAATGAGGTATGTATGTAGCACATTTTCTAGTATAAGTTCTCGAACTTAATTGTCAGGGCCATATATATTGAGTGTTGATTGCATAGCCACCTTCTTCCTACGGTTTATCAAAATCTCAGCCTCCCAGAAGGAAAGCAAGTGTTCAGCATAATCATACCATGTGCACAAAGAATTTAGGAACAGTTAACCATTTTTACAGTTAGCCTTGCAAGCCAGTTTTTCTAAGGATAACAGTACCAGTCTTGCTATATTACCTGTTTTCCTGCACACCCTCAGAGTCAGATATCTAGACAGAATATACAGGAAAATGTAAGCCTGAATGCCTCAGAAGTAGTTACCTAAAAGAGAGATGGCAGATGGAATGAATCAGATAGATGAATATAAGCTAGTGCATCTGGTTCCCCATGAATTCAGGTGCACAGAAATTCTGCACAACTCGTGAGAAAATGTGACAATTCTGACAGAAGAAACAGACCATCATACATCTATGCATAGGACAAAGGTGCCACCATGTGCAGAAGTATTTAAGACCATAGTGAGAACCATAGATTCCAAGGGTTGTTACCAATTCTCATTCTAAATATCCAGAAATCTCAGTCACTTCTCTATGTGTGTCTGGAACCAAATGTCATCAGCCATTTAACTAGAGAACATGATGCCTCTAATGCCCCAATGACAGAGTGTACCCCTTGTGTACTTAGACTCCATCTTGAGAGGTGGCGGAGCATGGGAATGACTATTTACTAAATAAACTAGGTGACCCCAAACTCTATTTACCTGAGGTCTGATATGAATGGACAGAATACCAAATCTGTTAAGAAAACATCTTAATTCAAAGGAGTTATTAATTGACCAGTCTAATTTGCAATCATATCCAGTAGAGAAAAGTCTGAGAGTTCATAAAAAATATTGCATGACTTTTATGAAATAAAAATTCTATAGTATCTTTGCATATGTTTTGCATTATGATTTCATTTTCAAAGTCTCAATGCACATAATTGAATGTGATACTTTTGATAATATTTTTTTCTATAAAGACATAAAAATAAGGTGATATGATAACAACTTGAGTGGGAAATATCCCTGCAGATTAATTGATTAGGAAGGGCCTCACTCTTGAATGACAGTTTTGAAGGTCAAAGAGGACCTCGTAATTCCAACTTCTCTTTCAAACTGCTCTAAACCTAGTAAATGACTAGTGCAAACATCCTAAGTATGGAGCAAGTTTGCTAAACTTGCTAAGGGAAATAAAAGAAATTCATTTTGCAATCATCTATGTGAGATGTAATGGTCACAGCAGAGGGATCAATTTAGCATATGGAGTGGGTGGAATTCAGGAACAGGGAGGGAAAAAGAGGGATCCAGTGTCCTTTTCAGATCTTAACTCCCCTTAAAGTTCATCTAAGATGAGCTCCAAATATTTTACCCTATCTCTTTAGCTAGTACATAAGAAATGCAACAATAACAAAAAAAAATGCTAGTGATAGTACTTTTAATAAAAGAGATTTGCAAAATAATGCTTTAATTCTGATCTCTTATATCTTGTGGTTTTTATTACTATAAAAATGCTTTTAAGCTTTCAGATGAAGACTGGAACTAGTTTTTTTAATACTCTCTTATGTATTCAAGTTTGTCATGGCTAAGGCAGATAGAGCAACTGCTTAGCGATGATAAGCATAAGTGTGTAAATTCTACAAAGATCTGAATCACTGACCACTTTTTAATGTTTATAATAGTGGAGGTGTAATGAACAGACACCTGGATGAAATGTACTTTCTACTGGATATCTTTCAATGAGAACACCCTCTTAATTGAGATGTGATATATGGTGAACATTGGTATGCAAAAAAATCAAAAGTAGAAAAATAGACTTTATCTTATTAAAATTACAATTCACTGTTTTCATTTATTAGCCTTCAACCTTGAAATGGCTAGTTTTATTTCCTCTCAATCTATTTTCACTCACTTTGTGTATGACTCAGGTTATTTTCCCACTGTTTTAAATAAGATAATTGAAAACACCCAAACATGACTCCTTAATTCTACTGTGAACAACATCATGAATATTTGCTCTTTATCAGCAAAAGCCAGAACGTAAAAACCTGGATTTTCAAGACTGCTGAATTATGACTGAAATCTTTTCAATAAAGAACAAACACACACACACACACACACACACACACACACACACCCCTCATTCTCTTTTCCAAAACAATTAATCATAGACTTTTTAAAAAGTCTAAATAGCTAGTACCTATTAATGAGAATTCAATTCACATTTATTCAGCCAATAGTTTGTGAGAGATTCTATACTAAGTATTGCAAATGTTAAAAAGAAAAAGAGAGTTTCTTCTACAAGGGAACTTGTGAACTATAGGAAGAATCTCAAGATTATATAGATTAATCCTTTAATACACAGCTAGTCCTCACATGGGAAATTCTAGCCATTAACTTCCATATTTGAAGGAGTTTGGAGGGATGGTTCGATACAGATTGCAATCCCTTGAGGGAAATTCAGGTAGAACTCTCTCTGAAAGATGGCCTCCTCATGCTAAAATTTTCCACCACTGTAATGTAGGATGAAAATGCTCCAGTTGGAGACAGAAGGCACGTGTGGACTTGGAATTGAGATGCAATTCTCACATCTGAAAATGTTGGGCAAGTAGGAACCTGAGACCTAATCATATGTCTAAAGGTGAGTAAGAGAACTACTCATGCACACAGAGCACTCAAATGAAAACATTAGATGTTACAATTTTCATTTTTACTTTGTCTGTATAATGCTATGTCTATCTTATTTTGCTACACAATATTTAACAATATTACACACATTTATTGACTATGTGCCAATGGCTTTGCTAAATACATTATTGGTCACCCAATATTCATTCTTCCCTTCTTACTGCAAATCCCCAAATACCTAGATTTTGGGGGGGCGAGGCAGGGGGAGGACTCAGCAACCAAAAACAAAGCAAAAATCTAGTCTCTTCTTCAGCTAAAGGTAAGCAGAATAAAGGGAGCAGCAGTGAATGTGAGAAAACTCCAGGAAAGTTCTTCAAAATAGTTCAATCGGCTGGCAGGCTTTCTATACTCTACCAAATTTCTCACATGAAGACTAATACTACAGAGGCTGTCACTTTCAAACTATGTCTCTTTAGAGCCTTGGCTTGAAGTAGAAACCATATCAAACTTTTCCAACATTTTCCCCATTAACTTGACAGCCACTGTGTGACTGAGGATCTTTTCAAATACTGAAGAGAATATTACACAGCTGTCCCTACTTCCAATTTTAAATCTTCCCAAATTCTTTTCAACCCTCAGCTCCTCTCTCAGCATCCTTTGTTCCCAAAATTCAGAATGGAATTGTACAATCCAGAGACTGGCCACAGTCCAAGAGCTGGTAGAAACACATGCACCAGGGGTTATGGGAGTGAAAAAGGAAAGTGAAATGATTGGTTCTCTCTGTGCTTCAGCACCAGCAGTTTTAAGGCTTATTATTAATTTGTCTTAGACTGTATCAAATGAGCACAAAGTGATCATATAGCCTGCATGAGTCAAATTGAAGAGAACCCAAACCAACCATTTACAACTATGCGTGAAGACCAGTTATACTAGTAGGGCAATAGGAAATATGCACATGATGTTTAAAAATGGGTCTTTTAGAATCATAATTTTCAAAAATTTAGCCACGTAAAAACTATTTGATGTGCATAGAGAATTTTACAAAATTATATTTGTCATAGGGATAAAATTGGAAATACCCATTATAAGGACAATATTTATATAATTTAAATAATTTGTACATTAAAATAATACATTTTATTTTTTATTTTTTTTATTATTTATTTATTTATTTATTTTTAATTAGTTTCAGGGGTACAACACAGTGCAATAGTTATACATTTTACCCCTCAAAGTGACAACTCCCACCCCCAATTCGCCACCCCACTCCTCCCTCCCCATATCATATATATCTATTACTCTTCCTCTGACTCTCTAAAATAATAAATTTTAAAAGTTACGTTTATATATAAAGATATTAAGAGCTTGAGGGAATGATGATTATAGGGTGCTAAGATAAAACATGATATCATAAAACTGATAAACAGTATGACTTTAATTAAATAGACTGGTACAGGCAGGAGTTTATGAATAAAAGTCATATATAAAAAAATACCCATCTCTAACTGGTAATATTTTTTTCTTTAGTTCTCATTACTTTAATATTTAGGGAAAATATGAAGGTCATTTTCTAAAAAGAATTCTTGACACGTCCCTTTTTGGGTTCTAATGAAATTAGATATCCTTTTCTTCTTATGGACTATTTGATAAAATAACTTTTAAAGCAGGACATAAATAGAAAACTTAGCCACATTTCAATGCAAGTCTTTAAAAAGTCTCACTGCAGTATGTCTTTTTTTCCAACTCAATATTTCCTGTAGCCTAGTTGACAGCCTCTTGTCTGGACCTAACCCATTGTTTTCCTGGCACAATATGCTGGTAGTCCCCTCCCTCTGGCTATGCATCCCTTTTGTATAATGGATCCTTCCAGGATGCCTCATATTTCTAACCAGTCTGAAATTATCTTGTATGATTTCTTACTAAGTAATACTTCTGCTTCCTTTCACTGTAATTCCTTTCTCTGTCCCTCTGTTGTACTCTAGTAGAGATAACAAGCTAGGACACGTTGCAAATAGCTACTTAATTCATTGGAACCTTGTTTACTCTGTTTCCTTCATCAATGATTTATGGTGCCTCAAAGAGGATAAAACTTCTTAGGCTGCAATGGGTCTGACTGATCCTTTCTTTGAAGATATTCTCATGTAAAATAGTTATTTCCCTGAAATGATTTTTTTTCAAGTTTAATCACGCTGAGATGCTCTTATCAGGAAACTAAATTCCCTTATTTTACTAACCTGGACTCTCAGTAGGACATACAACTAGTAAAATAACTTGAATTTAAGCTGAAACCTAGCAGTTTTTCTCAACTCCCTCATTTCTAAATAAAGAGGAAATCTCTTTAGTTTTCTTCTCTTATTATAGAACCCAAATGCACAGTCTACAAGGAGGAAACTCAAATTAAACTGCTTAAAAATGCAAACTATAATTTAAAATGTTGAATTACATTTGTAAGACTCACTGAATGCATGATCTTAATCAACTTACATTATATGGCCTTTCATTTGCTCCTATGAAATTAGGAATCTCTACTCCATAGCATTCCTGTAAAATTAAATAAATTGCTTCAGGAAATATGACTGAAAATAATAAGCCCTACATAAATATTAGCTATATCCCTAATATGTATTAGATACTATCACATATGCTATCCCTTGAAAGAAAAAGATTATGTGGCATAATAATTCTTTAATAACTTGGTAAACCTGTAGGAAGATGCAGGAGAAATAATGGAGAATAATGGGATTGAGAGAAGTGAATTTCATGTAAGATCACTTCTAATTTATAACAATAATGGTGCCTTTCATTCACTGTTTTAAGGCTCTGTGTGTGCGTGTGTTTATGTTGTAGCTACTATGTGCCCTATCTGTTATTATAATTAAATGATAAATAAGACATACCTGGCACTGCCTTAATGAATCCTGCACCCTAGACAGAGTGGGGGCAAGTAGAAAACATAAGTAGACAAAAAACAAGTAACAAATAAATGTTTTATCTTAGATGTAATGAAGAAAACAAGATATGGAATATAACTATGTAGAAGGAAAGAGAAACGTGGGAAAGCAACTAGTCAAAATCAATTCTATTAAATGTGTTAAATCATTAACCATGTGACCATGTTCTTAGCCCCACTCCATATGCAATAATGAAATGACCTGGTTTGTCTGCATCTTTAATCAAATCCTTAAGGGGGTGTTGGGATTATTGCAAGTTTCAGACATCCTGTTTTATTGGTGATATAGTGAGAGTTATTGAATCTCAGAGATAAAATCAGAGGACTTAGAAGACGTGTGGGACAACATTCCCACTGTGCAGATACTCCTTCTATGGGACAACCACTACATTCATTTATATATTCTGTTCATTTATTCAATAGATCTTTATTAAGCATACTTTTTTTATATATGATGTAAGTTTTATAAGGCAGTTTTAAAAATGAACATGAAATAATTCTTATACATAAGAACTCATGAGTTATTCAAAACAGTTTTGTATGATGTAAATGTAATAAAATAAAGATAAATCCATCATAAAATGGGAGCTTGCTTGAAGAGCAGTAGGTAGCAGTAAGGGGCTTAACCCTGAAAATTCTATTGTAGGGGCGAAAAAACTTTTCCTCTACCCTCTTAGAGTTTTGATTAGGGGCCTGCAAATTCAGCTGACAAAAGAGATTATCCTGAGTATAACAGGTTTAATTATGCACATATGCACTAGAGTGCAAAAAGAAATGTGAAACAACCAGGCAGTTAAACTTGGAGGTTTAAAATTTTTCTTAATAGGTAACAGGGAGGGACATAGGCACTCTTCTGGGTGAACAAATGGCTTCTTAGAAGGAAGGGCACTTACAGAAAAAACAAATGACTTTGTTGAAAGATAAATGGGCCTTTAGAATAGATGGGAGATATGATAGTATTGTAACAATGTCTGTGGTGCAGACTTCTTTTCTCTGAGAGGATTAGATAGAGTTGCTCCTTGGGAGGAGATTAATGCAATTGAGTTATCTTGGGAGGCTCTACGCTAGGCAATAAGGGATTTCAGGAACTCAGATGTCTTTATATATACATATATATTCTGGACTTCTTCACTATCTTTAAGAATACAGATTTACAAGTTGAAATCAGAAGTGGAGGGGAAGATTATCAATAGATAACGCATGATATTAAGGTTAGTTTAGTTTGATTGACCAGGGGAAAAAGAAAGAGTGTCATAACTGTTAAAGAAAACCAGAGCTGGACAGTAGTTGAAGTGGTAAAAACAAATTTTACTCAGGAACTATTGCAATAGGAGAAAAGACACTCCAGTATAGAACTAGGCTCAATTTCAAATACAGCAAAGACAAATGGGTATTTATCCAAGGAGCAGAGTGGAGCCATTAGATTAAAAAAAGAAAAAAAAATCATTAACACAAACTATGATGGGAGGGGCAATAATTCTGGATAAACTGGCCTTGATAGGATTCTTTCTGAAGACAGGTCAATGTGATGAGGAATTTCACCAGAAATGGGCAGAGATTAGATATCAAGGTGTTGTGGGAAACTTGGACAGAGAGACAGCACACCAAGGCTTGGGAAGCAACGTTTATTGATGGCGACACCAGCTCCAGTGGATTTACATCCAGAGGCTGAGCCCCGACCCAAGCGGGACTCGGGGCTATATACCCTGAGGTTTGCTAAGATTTTTTATTAGAACATGTGGTCTTGTGCCAGTTCCTGACTGGCTCCCGGGTGAGGTAGGAATTCGGAAGTGTTAAACGTGGACATTTTAATGGCCATGCGGCCTAGGAATGTCTTTGTCTAAAGTTCCCTGCTACAGTGCAAAATTCTTGGTGACCACGTGGTCCCAGAAAGCCTTTGTCTAGGGTCCTCTGCCACAAAGGATGGAAGATTCTCACTAAACTGACTTAGTAGGATTCTTTATAAAACTAAGTGATGCAGAAACATGATGGTCTAACTGATAGGGGGCGCAGAGGAGCCTGACTAAAGTTTGGTCAAGGAAAGAACCTTTGTCAGTATGAAAGTAGGGAGTGCAGAGAAATGATGGCAGGGACTGGGGCAAATGGCAAGTAGGATGACCTCCCAGAATTCTTCTTGCATAGATGTGAGCAAAAAGGGGCTATGTGGTAAATCTTAAAAACTCAATGACCAAGTTACCTCACAGGATGATCTAATCGTAAAACCCTAACTGGGAAGGTCATTGTGGGTAGTCATGCCCCAGGCCTATGACTTCCTTAGTAAAAGGTTCATCTTTACCTTAAGCCAACCCTGTCCATTATTCTTATGCATCCAGAGTAATTCTCTTTTCCAGACCCCTCTGAGGTATAACTATCCTCAAGGGAGTACGTAAACTTTTTGCCTATATACCGTCTCTATGTACTATAAATGTTAAATATTAACTATCCTGTACCCAGCAATGTAAAAGAATTATGCATCTCTCTATTTGACTTTATCCAATTATAGGGATTTCCCCCACCTTGCTTTCTCCAGCCTCCTTAATTTTTTTTTTTTTTTTTTTGAGGGCACTGTCACTGGCCCTCATATGTGGACCGAACCGGGGCCGCTGGCTTCTCAAGCCGGTGCTTAACTACTGCGCCACTCAGCTGGCCCTCCAGCCTCCTTCATTTATCACCAATGTTTTTTATGTAATCTTCCTTCTGTTCCCTCCTTTAATTCCAAACACATAAAAAGAACTGCAAAACTGCCATTCTCCAGAGCATTTTCTCAGTCTGTTAAGATGTTGCTTTTGGGCATGTCCTCAGTTTGGGTCTAATAAATTCTTATATAACTTCCTATAGGTTTCAACATTCTTACGTCAACATAAAGAACACACTGCCCTGACTTCTTTTTTTCTCTTTTCTTTTCCTTTCTTTTCTTTTGTATTTACTTTGTTTAATTTTCTTTATTTCATTTTTAAAAATTTCTTTGTTAAGCTTTGGTCTCACCCACTGCCCTAAATTTGCTCTATAGGTAATGAAGTTTACTGGCAGAGGTATTAAGCCTTCAGGCAGCAAATAATTTTAAATTGTTTGGGAGAAAGTTACCAAGCCCACAGGACTAACTACTCAGATGGGTTCAGAGCTTCGGTGGAGAATAATATCGATCATTAAGGGGAGGCTTTACTGTAGCTGCTCTTGAATGGATTGAGTTGCTCTGTGAGAATATTTTTCTACCTCAAGAAAGTTGACAGAGTTGCTCGAATTTCTCTTTCTTAATTAGGCCTTTGAATTTGAGGTATAATTTCAGAAACAAAGAAGGTGGTAATGAAATTCTGTAGCCAGGGAAGGGTTATGAATGAAATAAAAGGATAATTTAAAACTTAATGAAAACAGAAAATAACAGCAATTTGAAGAGCTCATCAACATCATTTTCTGTTGTTTCTAATTGGTAGGCATTTAACATGTCATTGTCCTATCTTGGTTTTCAAAATTATTATTATATTTTTTCCTTTGCTCATTGGTCTTATTTCTTTTCTCTTTAATCCTATATCCCTTAGACAGTGTGTATATTTTCTAGAACACTGTTGCCAAACACAGAGCCCATGTGTTTAAAGGTATAACTGCTTTTTGCCTTTTTAGTGGAAAACACAACTTGACTTTTACTTTTTGGTGGAGTAATTGTTGCCAAAATGTTTGATTTTTAAGGACGATCAAAAAGTTTATATGTGGGCAGGCCGACTGGCTCAGTTGGTTAAGAGTGCAAGTTCTGAGCAACAGGGTTGCTGTTTCAATTCCCACATGGGCCAGTGAGCTGCACCTGAGCTGAGCTGCCGCTGAGTTGCCAACAGGTGTCAGCATGGCTCAGCTGGTGAAAGTGCATGCTCCTAACAACAAGGTTCCTGATCCGACTCCCACATGGGATGGTGGGCTACGCCCATCCACAACTAAGATTGAACATGGCACCTTGAGCTGAGTGGCCATAAGCTGCTGATGGTCGGCTGGATGGCAGCTGGACTTGGAGCTGAGCTAGCTAGCTGCGCCCTCCACAACTAAGATTGAAGGACAGCAATTTGTCTGTTCCCCTTCCCCAGTTCCCCCAAAAAAACATAAAAAAAGAAAAATTATCTGCACCAAAATACCTTTCCAACTGATGCTTGAAATTCCTTAAATAAAGATTAATTTATGGGCATTTAATGAAAACACTTCACAAATGCAAATGTCTCTTTGTGGATATTAAATAAAATCTGAAATTAGATTTACTAATTAGATTTACTATTTGTTTTGTTAAAGAAAAAATTATCTAAGACACAAGAAAAGAATAGTAAGACATATCTTATTCAAACAGTACTATTGAGATAGATATACAAAAGTGCTGCTACAATGGGATTTTTGTAGTAGGGGAGAGAGATGGGGCCCCATTCTAAATACAAGAAGGAAAAGTAGGGATTTATACTAAGGAATCATAGGATGGTGAAGGCGTTCAGAACAGGACTCCCCAAGATGTGCCACTTTGCCATGAGGATTATTTGAGCTAAAGGCAGTTGAGACCCAAATGGACTAAGAGATATTTTATCTCCCTCTTAAAGAATTGTAATTAGGGGTCTTGCCCATTATAAGAGCAATGAACAGAAATAACCTTTTTATGACCTATCTGTATAGCAGGGAAAACTTCTAATTATTGAACATCTGCTCTTCTTCTTGTCTTATGAATTACCCTCCTCCTCTCTGAAACTCCAAACCTCTATCCCATTCTTTGGCACAAGATGGTATTTTACCTCATTTTACCTTTCCATATTCAAACCCCTCATGTATGTGGGGTTTCCGTACATATAAAATTTATTTTTTTTCTCCTGTTAATCTGTCTCATATCAATTTGACTATTAGACTAGTCAAGAGAATCTTTACAAGGTAGAGGAAAATTCTCCCTTCCCAATGATGGCAAATTTCCATGGGAAAACATCAGGGATTAGGGGAGATTCTGGCTAAACCAACCTGTCAGGCTTCTTGCTAAAATTGAACAATACAGAGACAAACAGGGAAGTCCAAATGTTGAGGCCTACTTAAAAAGGAGCTCAGAAGATCCTGAGTAGAATTTGGTCAAGGAGAGACTCTTTGTTATTTTTCACATAAATATATGTTTAAGAACTTCCTCTCCTACTATAATTCAAGTTTTCTGAATACCAAAAGCAAAACAAAAAACAAAAACAGCACTCAAACCAAAGGTGAGACATATAGATGTTGTCCAATTAGTGCATCCAGCATCAAGGCCTGAATCGGGATGTGTTCTATGTGACCCTGATATTTTTGGATCAATGACCACTGCAATCACTATAAAACTTTCAGTAGGTAATAATAGAGGGAAAAGAAGATAATCTAAATATGATTAAGTCTTCTCTACAGCCATGTTCAGTCACATGGTACAGATCCTCTGCTCTCTTTTCTTTGATTTGGAGTGTTGTTGCCATTGGCAAGCTTGCATTTTCTCTGTCAATACAACCTTGAAAATACTGTCAACTGCTTTGTGTACCGATTCTAAGGGTCTTCCAGTGGTTAATAAACAGAAATTGTATTGAGTGATGGTCCTTTGACATATATCCTACTTTCGCAATGTCAGGTGGCTTAGATCTCAATTAAATGTCTTTGTGCTTGTACTTTGTGTCTGAACAAAATGAAATGCAGTCATCACCTTCATCATGGGACATACATCCTGAGACACCTGTGGATGCCTGAAACCATGAATAATATCAAAACCTATATATGCTTTTTCATATATATATATATATATATATATATATATATATATATATATATATATACCTTTTTACTTAAATAAAGCACTTAATGGCTTCTTTTTGGCATGTCCAAATTTCCAGCAGCATTACTTTTTTGCTTTGGGGCCATTATTAAGTAAAATAAGGGTCACTTGAACATAAGCACTGTGATACCAGGGCGGTCAACCTGATAACTGAGATGGCTAGTAAGTGATTAATGGGCAGGTAGCATGCCTAGGGTGGATACACTAGAGAAAGGTGGTGGTTAATGTCCATCACAGGATAGAATGGGACAGTGTGAGATTTCATTGTGCTACTCAGAATGGCATGCAATTGAAAACTTATGAATTCTTTATTTCTAAAATTTTACATTTAATATTTTTGGACCTCAGTTGACTACAGGTAATTGAAACTGCAAAAAATGAAACCACGTATGTAGGGCAGCTACTGCATTTGGCTGGAACAATAAGGCACTGGCAAATTGATTCTATGCAACTTGGCTGCCCCCAACAAGATGTACTTTACAGAGGAATCACTACCGTTTCAGGTTGTTTGGTGATCTGCAGGAGGAATTCTGGGAAATCAGTCTTTTCTTTTTCCTTTGCCCCTCAAGTGTCCATGTCAAAACTCTATGCTGCTCTTTTTTGTTACCAATCGTGTTAGCTTAGAAGTCTCTTTCTCTTTTAATGTAGGGTCCTTAAAAATGACACACAATCCAAATTTCTGACTTTTCTTCTATCAAACTTCCAAAACTCATGTATAAGAATACCTTTGAAGGCTCTGAGGCTTGTAGTTTAAATGTGACTTAATAACAAGCATTATTATCATCATCATAATTTTCTGATCATGTATAAAAGCATCTTGATTACTTACCATCCATCTCAACTAAGCCAATCCTGTGTATCAGAATTTTTCACTTGGAACAGTCACCACTGGTAGCATTGTCAGTATTATTCAGGGTTCCCGTTTTAAAAGATAGAGATCCATTTCAAACAAGCTTAAGAAAAAATAATGAAAATTTACTAGCTCACTTATCTGAGGAGTCCAGAGATTGATTTGGCCTCTAAAACTTCAGAAATGCAAAATATATGATTTCTCATTTTCTGTCCTTCTCTTTCCAAGATTCTCTAAGCATGTTGTCCTTACTGTCTTCTGCTTCTAGACAGGGAGACTTGGCTGCAGAGAAATAAAGGCTTACATTATCTGAGTTTTATAAACCAAGAGGAAAGAGAAGAACTCTTAGTAGAGTCCATGGATAATGGGTTCATCCTTTGACCAATCACTATAACAAAAATTGTGATAGTTTAATAGTTATTGAAAGAAAGAGCAGGGGGCTGGTGTATAATGATTAGCCATTATTGGATCACATTCTTATTTCTATAGTCAGGATACTCTAAATACAACCCAGAAAATGGGGATGGCAAATTCCACAAAGGAATATGTTTTATTTTGAAAAGAGACAAGGTACAATGAGGAAAAAAATGCAATAAAATAAAACAGATGTCCATACCACATAGTTTTTATTCATTTCCCTTGAGATATACATTTAGATTCAGATTCTTGAAGCAAAACAGTCACTTTCAGAAATAGTTACTTTCCCTTTTGTTAACTGTAAAATAAACATATCTCTGGGAGTGCAGGTGTCTTATTTTGACAGTTTTGCCAAAGAAAAAATAGTTTTAAAGGAACAGTTGGTTGGAACCATTCCTGATCCAAAATATTTTTCCTGCCATCCTGAGATTCCATCATCTGTAACTTCATTGTATAAGCCATGAAAAGCCCTTACAAAAAGCCCCATAAAATTGGGACTTTATGATTGGAAGGGATGTACAAGGCTATTTACTCTACCTCCCAAGCCATTCCAGGAATACTCTCTTTTTTAATGGGCAAGCACTTTTATACCTGACCTCCAGTCATGGCAAGTCCACTATGTCCTAAATCAGCCCAGTCTGGTGTACATTTCTGATTACTAAAGAGCATTCTGAATAAATTATGGAAAGAAACAAAGAGTAAATATGTTCTAAATGCTAAAGAGTATTTTTTTTTCCATAATATTGAAATGAAGGCTATTATCCTGTAATCTCTTCTCATTGACATTGGGGTCAAGTAAAACAAGTATAATCCATTTCTTAAAGAGCCCTTCATATCTGCCTAGAGAAAGCTGCATGTTCCCTATACATCACTTCTCCTTCAAGATAAGCGTTGTTACTTTCTTAATTTAAATATTTAAATAAACCTAATTCATACGTGTTTAAAAAGAATTTCAAATTTTTTGAAAACTTCCTAAGACCTAAGGAAAAAACAAAACAAAAACTCTCTCTGTTTCTATCTCTATCTCTCTATCTATCTGTATCTGTATCTCTATCTCTAATCTCTGTCTGTCTCTCCAGGGACTATACAACTGTGGCAGAAATTTGAAATTATTTTAAATTTTTTGAAAGAGAGAGAAAAAATGATAGAAACTAGGGAAGATATAAATAGAGGTAGAAGAAGAAAAGTTGCTGTCTAATTGCTTGCTTACTGCTTTTTTCTTCTTCTTCATGGCAAGAATTCTGGTACAAAGAATTTCTTCTATTCATCACGAGTCATGAAGATGATACTAATAGCTATAACTCTTATTACTTAGGATCAAAACAAGATTTAATTTGCTTAACCATCACAAGGACCCTAAATTTAGGTATGATTTTGTACAATTTGCTAAAGAAGAAAATGAGGCTTCTCTAGGGTAAGGACATTTTCCAGGGACCCAAATTGAAATGCAAATATTCCTGATTATGAAGCTTCTACTCTTCCCACATGGCCATTGGGGATATAAGAATGACAGCCTGTCACAGGAATGGTTGGATGCTGATCATAACAGCTGGGGAGACACCCATTTTTTCTGCATTCCCATTGATTCTGATGCAAGCTACAAAATTGATAAACATCAATATTATGTTAAGTGAAAGGGTTCAGATATGAATGACTGTATATTGTATAATTCTACTTATGGGAATTAAACAGAAAAAAAATATCTGTAATAATAGGTTCTTGGGGCATGGGAATGGGAATAAACTGCAAATACATACAAGGGATCTTTTGAGGGGTCATGGAAATGTTTTTAAAATGGATTGTTGTTATATTTGCATAATAGTTAAAGTTTACTACAAATTATTAAATTGTACATTTGAAAGGAGAAAAGTGTATGTTATATAAAGCATGCCTCAATGAAGTTATTAATCAAAAGATCTACAAATAAAAAATGTGAAGGGACTGAAGGAAGGAAGTTGTAGAGATTGCACCATGATAGCAACTGTTCTTTGTGTACCTTAGGTGCTATAGATTATGGCACACCATCATTTTATGTATACTAAAAAAAAATCTGCAATTAAACTGTTTGTCATATATATGTATAGTTGTATATATGTATATATAGAGAGAGAGAGAAAGAGAGAGAGAGAGAGAGAGAGAGAGAGAGAGAGACTTATTTATTTATTTTTTTAGCTGAACCATCCTGCCACCTGTTGGCAGCTTAGCGGCAGCCCAGCTCGGGCTGGGCATTGAACTGCTGTTGCTCAGAGCTCAGCTCTCACTCTTGAGTGAGCTCTTAACCAACTGAGCCACTCGGCCAGCCCTGAGAGACTTATTTTAAAAGTACTTTTAGGGGCCGGCCGAGTGGCGTGGTGGTTAAGCGCTGGCTTGGGAAGCCAGCAGCCTCGGTTCGGGTCCCACATATGAGGGCCAGTAACACTGCCCTCAAAAAAAAAAAAATTCCTAAAACAAAAATAAAAGTACTTTTAGTTTAGACTTAAATTTATATCATACTATGTCAGACAATTAAGTTAGCAAACTCATCCTAGAAAAAGTGCTACATACCTCATTGCTGTATATCACTATAATTACCTTTGACGCACTCCCCTTGGGAAGCTATGCACCAATGCCAGCACTTTGGTCCACCCTACAAAGCAATTTTGGAAATCTTTTTGTGTTTCATCACCAAAATGGTCTTCAGAGCTGTTGTTACATTATCCTTGATTTCCTGAATGTCATCAAAATGCCTTCCTTTCAATATTTCCTTTATCTTTGGGTAGAGAAAGAAGTCATTGGGGCCAGAGCAGGTGATTTGGGAGGCTGTTCCTATACAGTTCTTTGTTTACTGGCTAAAAACTTCCTCACAGACAGTGCCTTGTGAGGTGGTGCATTGTTGTGGTGCAAGAGCCATGAATTGTTGGCAAAAAAGTCAGGTTGTCTTTTTCATGCAGCCTTTTCAGCACTTCCAAATAGTAAAATTGGTTAAACTGTCTGTCCAGGTGGTACAAATTCATAATGAATAATCCCTCTGATATCAAAAAATGATAAGCAACATGATTGCAACAAGTTCACTAACTTAATTGTCAAATCTTAATTGTGCATGTATTACATACAGTATGCACAACTATCAGGAAGTTCACAGTTGCACTGATAATGACAACTAAAATATCACTGCTATTTGGCTGACTTTAAGATTCCACAGATTATAAGATGTATGATGACTTCAAAAATAATAAAACATTAAAAATGTATGCATCTTATACTCTATGTTAAACAGTAGAATGAGAAGAAAATCAATGGCCCAGAGTTGCTAATATCTAGAACATTAGTAAGAATCACTTGGGTTAGGACAAAGAAGGATGATGCTTTATAAGGGAGAAATTTGGTAGAAAAAAAATGGTCCTAGATGGAACCAGCTAGAGAGGAACAGATTAACCACTGACAGACCATAGAAGTATATCACTATTATTAATACAAAATGAGTTCATTGAGGCTGATGCAATACCTCACTCAGATCACCTGTCTGTAAGCATTATCATATGTCATCTCTACAAAGAAGCCATTTCCACTGGGTAGACCTCTCCATTAATATATTTCTACATGTATACACCCCACACTTGTAGGTTAATTTATAGAAGTGTGATCTACTTATGCTTCAATAGTTGTGAGCTACATTTAATTGGTGTGATGCCTCTCCTGACAATGGTTTAGAATACACATAAGCCCACTCATCCCTGAAACAGAATGTGGAGTCTGTTACTCAGAGAGAAGGTCATGGCGCAGAAGAAGAGCCCCAGTACCTGTGCTCAGGTAGAACCATCTGGATAGCAATACTTATCTCACTTCCACTCATCACTTCATGCTTTAAAGAAAAAAAAGATAACTAAGTTTAATTGTGAATTCTGTCAGTAATAGTTTCTTGACTGTACTGTAATGAAAGGAATATAACTTTTTTCTAATTTTTTAATTTTTTTAAATTAGCTTCAGGTGTATAACACAGTACAATAGTTATACTTTTTACCCCTCAAAGTGACAACTCCCTCCCCCAATTCTCCACCCCACTCCCCACCCCATATCATACTATCTATTACAATTCCTTTGACTCCCTTCCCCCATATAATCCACATCCTGTAACTGTCTATATATTCAATTACAGTTGGTATACAATATTATACAACATCAGTTTGAGGTGTACAGTGCAGTGATCAAGCCTCTACTCCATCCATGAAGTGGTCTCCCTAACAAGACATGTGACCATCTGACACCCCACAAAATATTTACAACATTATTATATTCCCTGAACTGTCTTTCATATCCCTGTGGAAATATTGTAGTTACCTATTTATGCTGTCTAATCCCTTCCCCTTCTCCCTCATCTCCACCCCCCCAACCCTATTTTTCCTCTATATCTATGAGACTGTTTCTGTTTACTTTGCTCAAGGAATATAACTTTTGAAAGTAAACAGATCAAAATGTGTATCTTACCTTAGACACTTATTAGCTACTTAACCTTGTAGAAATTATCTCAATTGCCAGAGTTTCAGTGTCCTCTTTCTTAACTAGGGACAATAATAACCATCTTGCTAGCATTTTTGCAAGAATTAAACGAGACTGTTTATAATGCATAATATAGTACCCTCTGAATACAGTAAAAGATCAATAAAAGTCTAACATTCTTATGAACACCATCATCATCATCACTACAATCATTATTGTAAGCATATTATCATCATGATTATGAGCAATTTATTACTGAGGCTAAACGTGGGAAGTGTGTTTCCTTGTAGACTTGCTTCTGTCACTGCAGGATCATGTAAAAGGGAGGCATTTTGATTTGTGGATCATCCTTACTTGGGCAAGTGACAGTTATCAGCTCAAATGCAATTACTGAATATGTAAAAAAGCCCAGCTTTAGGCCTAGTGCTTTTATTTAATGAACAGTATAGGTGCAACATTCTATCTTCAAGAATCTGAAATGTTTAGCTCTTTACATCAGGTTTCTTTATGTAAGGATACTTAATGTAAACTATCACTCTATAATTTTAAACTACAGACATAAGGCACATGACAGCTGAAATCGAGTTTAAGTTTCATTTCTGATTGTATCTTAGCCTGCTATAGGTTCAGCTAATTATGTTATTGTTTGTTATTTCATGTGAACCATCAGTTTTGGTCACTTGTTGCAAAAGTTCTTGTTTTCAGGATTGTAGCACCATCTCTCAGTCCTTGGCTTTTCTTGACGCCTGGTTCTAAAAATATGGACTCAAAAAAGAGCTCTATGAATTCTCCCTTGTAAACTTTCAATGAGGCTAATATTTGTTTTTGTGTGTTTTTTTTAAATCATACCACAATAGTTCAGTGAAGCAAAACTGTTAAAACAAAACAAAATAAAACAAAAACCTTAAACTACAATATGTGAAAAGTGTTATTGTATGTCTGTTTGTATATGGGTATGTCTCTCTCTAAACATATATCCAAGCAACACAGAAACTGTATTGAAATATGGGTTGGAATTTGAGTTGAGATTTCTCTCTCTTTGAGATTCAGGTTGAGTTAGAAATTGCCAGAAATTATTGAATTGTAGCATGGGGTAAAAAAACCTGGGGAGATTTGGTACAGATATATTCTAGATAGAATAAAGCAGCTCCCAAAGTCAATAGGTTTTAAATACAACTTACTCTATATTTCCATTGTAGAATATAAAGTGATTTATCTGTCTTGTTTTTTCAGGAATCATACTAAACATATCTGCATATAACTATTTCAAAGTAATTATTTTAGTCACATTAACTTAAGTTTTTTTTTCCCTAACGACATACTTACTGGCATAAGTTAATATTTTCACTTTTAACAAATGAGTTAGGAATACAAATAGCAAGAAGTCATATTAAAAATTGAGTGCACCATAATGACATAACTTAAATTGAATATGTTTCAATTCTACATTAATCCAAATATCTGAGCCAATTCATAAATAAATGACAAATAAAGTATGTAAAAATTGTTATAATTCTTAGAAACAATAATACTCGATTTTGGGGGCCAGCCAAGTGGCTCAGTTGGTTAAGAGATGCCTTAAGAGCATGGGCTCTGAACAACAGGGCCCCAGGTTTGATTCCCACATGGGCCAGTGATGCTGTGCCCAAGCTCACAGGTGGCAGGATGGCACAGCTGGTGTAACAATAAGATTGCCTGTTCAGTGGTGGGCTACGCCCAACTGCAATTAAGAATGAACTTGGCACCTTGAGCTGCCACACTGATGGCTCAGTGGATAGAGCGTGCGCTCTTAACAACAAGGCTGCCGGGTTCCACTCCTGCATGGGATGGTAGCTATGCACCTGCAACTAAGACTGAACTCAGCACCTTGAGCTTAGCTGCCGCCTGGATCACTCAGTAGATAGAGTGTGCACCCTTAACAACAAGTTTGCGGTTCAACTCCCACATGGGATGGTGGCTAAGCCCACCCACAACTAAACACAACACCTTGAGCTTAGAGACCACAAGCTGCAGACGGAAAGCCAGATGGTGACTGGCGCCCTCACAACTAAGATTGAAGAACACCAACTTGGCTGGTCTCCTCCCCCAATTCCCCAACACTGCTCCCCTCCCCCCATTCCCCCAATAAAATGCTTAAAAATAATAATAATACTTTATTTTTTATTTTTTTTTTTATTTTTTTTTTTGCTGTTAGTCATTTTCTTCTCAGTCTTTTTCTTGTAAGAAATAAATGGAAAAGTTAGATTTGAAAATGAAGGACAAGGGAGAGAAGGAATCCTGAATTAGGCAAGATTATTGTATAAATTCTTCATCAGAGTATCATAAACACATATACTTAAAATTAAATCATCTTCATTACTGGGAACATATTCTTAGTCTTTTATACTTGGAAAGGAAATTTTTAGAAAGAAATGCTTTTCAACCCAGATCAGGGAGTTTCTTTCTCTCATACTGTGTGTGCATGAGAGAGAGAAAGAGAGAGAGAGAGAATGTTAGATATGTTTTTGTTTATTCATGGTGGTTTGGAGTTTTATATCTACCCCCTAGCTCTAATTATATTCTGCTTTGCTTCCATTAAAGATAGTTGAGATATCTGACATAAAGAACGCGAGATATGGATCATCACCAGTATGTGATAAGAGAAAGTTTATAAAGCATTCAGCTACAATTCAGTCCAACCTGGGAATTTTCCAAATCCCCTAAAAACAGTTCACATTTGGAGTCTTTTTAGAGAGAGCAACACAGGTAGAGAGATGACCATGAACACAAAGATCTAGTAAATGTATTTTATATATCTTCATCTCATCTCTTACACAGATTTTAATTTTGTGCAATAATATTTGATGAGGGGTAATATAAAGTCTGGAATCAAAAGAAAGATAAAAACTTTAAACCTAGTAAAAATTTTCAAAAATTTCAAAGATGTTTGATATAAACTATTTCCTTGCTAAGGTGCTTCTCTCTCAATAGAACATGGCTCTGTTAATTATGAGACAAGTCACTTACTTACGTTTCTAAACCTCAAATTTTGCATATGGAAAATGTGATAATAATACCTACCTGTCAGGACTATAAGTGTTAAATAAAATAATGAATAAGGAAGCTTAGCTCCATATCACATACATAGGAACTAAAAAGGAGATGAAAGACTCAATAGCTAAATGTACCAAATATCAACTAAATAAAGATGTCTGACTTTTATTCATGTTTCTGAACACTTTTATTTTGAAGAAAATACAACACATGCCAAAGTCGAAAGAGGAATACAATGAATATTCACACACTATTCAGTTGATTCATCATTTGGTTATATTAGCTTCATTTATTGATAAATGGATGGATGGATGGATGGATGGATGGATGGATGGATGGATGGATGGATGGATGGATGGATAAGTAGATAGATACATGCATATATACATAGTCTGTTTTCGCAAAACTTTTTTTTTTTTTTTTTAAACAGGACCTGAACCTGGGCCGCTGGCCTCCCAAGCCAGCACCCAACCACCGCGCCACTCGGCCGGCCCTGTTTTCGCAAAACTTTTAAAAATGAGTTGCAGAGTCTCACTGGAGTGATGCCAGCAAGATGGCATAATAAGTAGTTGCTGACTTGGGTCCCTCTCATAGAAAAAAAAAAATAAGAATTATACATAGAAAGAAGCCTTTGTGAAGATCTCAGAAACTGAATATGAGGCTAAAGTACCTCCCTGGAGCACAGAAACTGGAAAAAAAAAAATGCAATAGAAAAGTGAAAGGAGCAGTTTCATTTTGATCGAATCACCGCTCCCCCAGGCCAGCACGGCACCTCACTGAGGGTGTCCCCTGAGCCTATGGTTTCTCCAGTGGAAATAGGAGAGCCCAATATGGACATACCATTCTGCAGCATTCCAGGACATCTGTCCTGAGGCCCAATTAGATATTGACTCATGGGGGATTACTGAGGGAATCAGCCAGAGACAGGCAAGGGATGTGGGGCTCACAACACATTCCTGCTGGTGGCTACACCAAAGCAGAAATCCCATCCAGCAGCTTTACCCATCTGCAGAGCTGAGCTAGTCGTCCCAGATGGCCAATAAGTTCAGCCGGCAGTTCTGCCTAGTTTGGGTCCTGAACAAGTGTGTTCTCCTAGCCATGGAGCCTATTCTATGGTTCTGCCCAGACAGGGAAGCAAGTCAGTGGCCCCACCCAACTGATAAGCAAGCCCTCTAGCCCCACCTGACCAAAAAGCCTGACCAGAGCCACTGTGAAGCCTATTTTGTAGCCTTGCTCTAACAGGAGCCTAGCCAAAACCCTGCACAACCATGGAGCCCATTGGGCAGCCATGGAGTCCATTCTATAGTCCACTCAGGCAGAAGCCAGGCCAGCTGCTTTTACCAGTTGCTGAGTCATAAACTCCAGCTCTGACTGGCGAGGGAGCCTGAACAGTAACTCATGGAAGCCTCAAAGCACAGCCTACTGCCCTGCTCCATGGTGATCAGTCTGGGCTTCACACAGGAAAAAAAGACAAGGCAGCAACTCCAACAAATTAATCACAGAGCATATTCACTGGCGAAAGGTTGAAAGTTTTTCCTCTAATCTCAGGAACAAGATAAGAGTGTCCACTCCCATCACTACTTTTAAACATTGTACTGGAAGTCCTAGCCACAGCAATTTGGCAAGATAAAGAAATAGGCATCCAGATGGAAGAGGAAGAAGTAAATTGTCTCTGTAGATGACATGATCTTCTAAATGGAAAACCCTAAGGACTTCGCCAAAATACTGTTGGAATTAATAAATGAATTCAGTAAAGTTGCAGGATACAAAACCAATGTGCAAAACTAAGTTGTGTTTCTATACACTAATGATGACTTACCTGAAATATATATATAAAGAAAACAATCACATTTACAACAGTATTAACACAGTACTTAGAAATAAATTTAACAAAGAAAGAGAAAGTTTTGTGCATTCAAAACTATATGACATTAATGAAAGAAATTGAAGAGCACACAACTAAATGTAAAGATATTCCATGTTCATGGATTGGGAAAAGTAACATTGTTAAACTGTCCATACCATTCAAAGCAATCTGTAGATTCATTGATTAAAGACTTAAATGTAAAACCTGGAACCATAAAACTACTAAAAGAAAACATAGAGTGAAATCTCCATTGCCACTGAAAAAGCTTTAAGACATTATTGGACTTGACAATGATTTTTTTTTTTTTGGATGCAACACTATAAGCACAACAAAAGCAAAACTAAACAAGTGAGACTACAGAAAACTAAAATGTCTGCACAGCAGAAGAAACAACCAACAAAATGAAAAGGCAATCTTGGAATGGAAGAAAATATTTGCAATTCATATATTTGATAAGGGTTTAATAACCAAACATATAAAGAACACATACAATTGAATAGCACAAAATAAAAATAAATAAATAATTAAATTTAAAAATGGGCAAAGGATATGAATAGAATTGTGGTTTTTTTCAAATAAGATATTCAAATGACCAGTAGGTATATGAAAATATGCTCAACATTTTTAAGCATCTAGGAAATGCAAATCAAAACCCTAATGAGATATCACTTCACACCTCCTATGATGGCTATTATAACAAAAATGAGATAAAAAGTGCTGGCAAGAATATAGAAAAATGGGAACCCATGTGTTCTGGTGGTGGCAATGTAACTGGTACAGCCATTATAGGAAATACTTGGAGGTTCCTGAAAAAAATTGTACATAGAACTACCATATGATTCAGGAATTCTATTGTTGGGTATATATCCAAAAGACATAAAATCAGGAAATTGAAGAGATATCTTCACCTCCAACTTCATTGCATTGTATTCCCAATAGCTAATACATGGATACAATCTAATTGTTTGTCAACACATCTGTTGACAAATGAACAAAATGACACACACACACACACACACACACACACACACACACTCTCAAAATGATATATTATTCAACCTTTAAAAACAAGGAACTATTGCACTGCATTGTACACCTGAAATTAATTTTTTAAAAAAATGTTATTTCACGATAAAAGAATATAAAAAAGGGTATCTTGTCATTTGTGTTAACCACACCAAAAAAAATAAAATAAAATAATTCATGTTCTCACTTACATGTGGAATCAACAAAAGTTGAACTCATAGAAACCGAGAGCAGATTTGTGATTACCAGTAGGTAGGGTGTGGGAGAAATGGGGAGATGTTGGTTAAAGGGTACAAACTTACAGTTATAAAATTAATCAGTTCTGGGGATCTAACACACAGCATAGTTAAGATAGTTAATCATACTCTATTACATACTTGAAATTAACAGAGTGGATCTTACATGTTCTTATTATTATATTCTTCATTTCTGACTGGTTCATTTTTATGATTTCTATGTCCTTTTTCATGCTTAGTATCTCTTTATTGAAGTTCTCACTAAGTTCCTTGAACATCCTTATAACCAGGGGTTGGCAAACTTTTGAGATGGAAGAGCCAATCCTGTCCTTCACAATAATTTATAAATTATTTGAAAACCATAAAACAAATGAAATCACTATTATGTGAAAAATATCCTTTGAAACTTTTATAAATGAAACTGATAGTTTTATTTTCAATTTCAATTTTACCTCAGAGCTACATGTACGTATCCAAAGAGCCACATGTGGCTTGCAAGCTGCAGTTTGCCGATTCCTGCTTATAACCATTGTTTTGAAATGTGTATGTTGAAGGTTGCTTGCTTCCATTTTGTCAGCCACTGCCTGTGACTGGCTGGGGGTTACCTGGTAGGAGTTACAAAGTGATCTGCAGTTGTTCACTGCTTGTGTTAAACCTGGAGACATATAGGAGAGGCCACACTGTGAACCAAGGACAGCTGCCACCAATACCAGACTTGGGGTAGCTCTGCAAAAAGCCATGACACTGGAGGCCTTCTGCCACCTGCCAGGTCCCTTAAGGTTCAGCCACTGATAAAGCCTCATGCGGTGTATAAGTTAAATGAGAGAGGGCCTCAGGGAGTCACTAGAGTGGGAAGAGTTGTGGTCACAAGGTGAATGAGGAATCTGGTTCATTGCCAGTGCTAGGCATGGAGCAACTTAGCAAAAGTCTCAGAGCACACAGGGATCAGTCACTGCTGCCTATGACCCATGGACTTGGATAGTTTCCCAAGAAAGAATGCAATGAGGGAGGGGCTGTCTGCTCCCAGAGAAAGTGCCTGCAGTAGTTCAAAAGTTGGGTGGGGCAGGGTCCCAGCTGAGTCAGCAAGATGGAGCAGTGGAGCTCACCAGGCCAATCAGATTCAGATTTGGCTATAGTAGGGGCGGGCCCCATTTAGTAAAGATGGCATCCTCCTGCCAGCTACATGGGAGCAGGACCTCTCACTGGGAAAATGCTGACTGTCCTTCAGTCCTCCTCCTGAAACCGTATTTCTGTCTGCCCCCCTTATGTTTCCAAGGACTCCCAAGTCACTGTCCCTCTGCTGGAGTCCAAGGTGAGTTCCTGGGAGTGAATGAGTCTGTGTGCTGGCTGGGTAAGAGGATGTCTGTGCTTCCTGCAGCCCTCCCCCAACCCGAACAGTTGGAATCCCCACTGTTTTTCACAGCCAGATGTTGTACTGGTTCCTCTTCCTGGCACCAGTACTCCAGGCTGGGGAGCCTGGTGTGGGGGGCTGGGGTCTCTTGTCCCTCCTGAGGAGAAGCTCCCGGCCAAGTTATCCCTCCTGATTCTCAACTATCACAGGAAGTTTTGAAGCCCGTTTTGCACCTTTACCCCACCTAGCTGTCTGGACGTGGCTTCTTTATATTTTTAGTTATAGGACTTTTGTTCGGCTAGACTTCAAATGGTTCTCCAGGTTGATTATTCTATAATTCAGTTGTCATTTTAATGTGTTCATAGAAGGATGCAGGCACAATATTTATCTACTCTGCCATCTTGGATTTCCTACTTTTATTAATTTAATATCTCTATAAAGTAGGAACTACTTTCCTCAGTTTATAGCTGATGATCCTAAAACTCAGAAGAAACAAATTCTTCACCCAAAGTCACAGAAGAAGTGGTAGAACCAGAAAGGAAAGCTTACTTTCTGACTCTTAAAACTACTTTTTGGAAGCTCTCTTCTCCCTTTCTGTTTTTCCATCCCCTTCCTAACACCATGTGTTCTCTTATTGCTTGTGAGACATTTAACTTCCCCTGGTAATGGCTCAATGCTGTTATTACCACAGTTGTACTCTCCACCAAATAATTGCAATTGTATGAAATCTCCAATTTGGTGAAATATCTATAATAATGGAAACATTATCTTTTAGAGCATCAAGTATCCCACTGTTTACTTGATGAAACAGTGGGATATAGTTGACAGAAAATATTTTGGTTGGCCCTCAAATGACACATGGCTGATCGGAATTATATTATACAGGGCTAATTTGGTTAATGTATGGGATTTTACAGAAAAAAAAAATGGTAACCCCAGCATGCATGTTTGTTTTCTATTCCTATTAAGAAGTTTATGTCCATGACCAGACAAAGCAAAATCTGTTAGTGCTTCATCTATGTTTTAATTCTGTGTCTGTTTCCTCCTATATGTCCATCCTCACCTTTTCCCTCTTCACAGTTCTAATGAGCCCCAGGCTCTCCTCCTACAAAATTTGAGCTCATATATGATCTAATTTAACAGTCATTTATTCCTTCTTGTGAATGTAACCAAATCAACTTTAGTAGTATTACTATATATATAATGTGTGTATGTATATATATATATATATATATATATATATATAATTTCATATAATATATAATATTATATATATATAATTTCAACTAACATGAGTCATTAATTTCCTACTTATGCTTTTATAACATTAACTCAAATTCTGGAATAAAAAAAGGATTATCCCCATTATAAAAATTTCTGGCATCATGAAGTAAATCTGTGTATATAAGTGCTTCTTAGAGATTCTATAGTAGTATCTCACAAAGTGGCCACCTATTGTGCTTACATATAAATCAACACTGATTGCTGTTTAATCAGTGGTTGGAAAATAACTGGAATATGTGTAACCAAAATAATTTATATTCAGTTAATTTGAACCAGTTCCTCTTCTCTTAGAAAATATAATAAAATACTAGACATTCATTCCTTAGTGACATTGGGGAGGAATGAATCATCTCCCTTAATCCCTGAATCATTCATCTGTCAAATCAAGCCTTCTGGAATAGCTCAGGGTGAAGGGAACCCTTCTTTTTCTCTAACTGTACATTGATTCCCTTCCTCAACATACATTAATGATTTTATATTAGTTTTTAGAATGGTTAAGATTATAAACAAACACAAGAAATAGAAACTTGAGGCAAATACATGTCTAAAAGCAGAAATTATAACTACATTTTAAGCTTAACCATTTAACTTTCTAGCAGAATATGATTAGTGTTCTAGAATTACTTTAAAAGTTGATCAAATTTTTATCTCATCTTGCCCACATAGACACAGTCTAAGTCTTCACCTTACGCTGAGCAGTAAGGCTTACTCTGAAACAAATACAATACAGCTAAAATCCTAATTCAACCACATAAATGCAAAAGATAATAAGAATTTAGTATTTACATAGGTGCTTTATTAATATCACCTTATGTTTTTAAATTAATTTTGCTCAGTATTTCCATAAATTTTGTCTCAACTAAAAAAGGCAAAAAAATATCACTCACTTGCAACAACGTGGCATGCAGATAACAGATGGCTGTAGGGTTTTTTTAGAGTAAAAAAGCATTGAGAATGAGGCATGTCATCTATTATTTTGCCTTGTCCTCTTTATCACTTTCAATCTAAACAGAAAAGTGATGTATTACAGGAAAATGGCCCCCTTTGTGACATTTCTGAGATGACCATACAATTTCAACATCAGAGTGGTTCATTTTCTGAAATGAATGAGACGTACTTTAACATTTCACAGTCCATGTTTTGAAAATGAATCCTACAGAAATTCATTAAGCTACTGCATAAATTCTAAATATCCGAAATTGTATGATTTCCATAATAAAAATGTCCCAAGAAGTACGCTAAAATATACATGTGTGGATGACAATGATAACAGCAGGAAGAATTCT
The DNA here is from genome assembly GCA_033961575.1 of Aselliscus stoliczkanus. Taxonomy (NCBI): domain Eukaryota; kingdom Metazoa; phylum Chordata; class Mammalia; order Chiroptera; family Hipposideridae; genus Aselliscus; species Aselliscus stoliczkanus. Next base: position 89,548,146 of record CM066730.1, read on the forward strand.
TAATGAATGATTCCATGTTCTGCTAATTTTAAAGAAGAACCTGGTTTTCAATTACGTATAGTTGATATGGGTCTTCATGGTAGAATTTCAAAGTGGTTATGAAGACCCTTGTCCAAAATTGTCTTCCCCAAGCTGCTTCAGTGGACTTGTTTCTTATTTGCAGCAAATTTCAATTGCTAGGACTTATTTTGTGCATTCCTCCAGGAAATGCAAATAGTAACAAAGCGACTAGATTATAAAATTTTAATAGTAACTCCTGGAATTTACTCAAAACTATTTTTCACCTCCAATGATTAGGCCTTATTTTATGCATAAACCAGATAAAAACACAGCTGCTCTAGATGAAGTGGGATTGGAGAAAACTAACTGTAAGCAATCTCCCAATATTGATCCCTACAGTAGCACTGAAGGTACATGAGACACAGGTTGTACACCACTAGCCTATAGCACTGATGGATGGCATTTTAAAAAATATGGTGTATCTCTATATGCAATTAAATGGTCTTCACCTAACTTAAGTACATGATCTTTATAACTGTCTTACGATATGAAGCTTTAGATATATTATACAAAGGCACAATATATACCTGATTATTTGATTTCAATGTATGATTTGTATGGTTCTGAAATGGCTACCTGCTTAAAACCCCAATACATATAGAAAACTAAAACTAAAAATTTTTAAAACAAACAAAAAAAATCAGCTAGATTTTTATGAATAAGAATATGTTTAAATGTAAATATTTCATTCGTATATATTCATGTTTTGTATGTTCATATATATATATATATAAAACATTGTAAACTATTTTTTTTTTTTACTTTTTCCTAATTACTTATACAGATACACTTATATGAAGGCCATCTTAAAATGAGATTCTGCTATTTCCGAAGTAGCATGTTATAAGCAATTCGCATTTCACAGTTGAACTAAAAACCAGAAATGAATAACTATGGCCCATGGCCAGGCACCCACAGGAGAGATGAATAGTCCTGCCATCTGTCATCCCAATGGGGCCTTCATAAATAGCATCAGACTGTCAGATTTAAACTGCGTTTAAAAAGGGGCAGCATGGCAAAGATACGAGAACATACTGAGGGCATGGACATGAGGGAAAAAAAGGCAGACAAAATAACTTTTCCCTAACATTCTCAAGAGAGAAGTAAGCACATATGTAATCCAGACCCTGAGAACAGGGCTTAGGCTACCACAGGAAGAAAACAACTCCTGATCTAAGTAAGATTTTCGAATTTGGCTCTGCTGCTAATCATCCAGGGAAAATGAGAAACACATCAATTCTCTAATCCTCTATGTACTGTTAAACATAAGTGCATGTGTGTGCGCGTGTGTGTGAGTGCATGTGTGTGTGTGTGTGTGTGTGTGTGTGTGTGTGTGCATTTGTGTGTTCAGGCTACTCTGGGATCTCTTCCAGGTATATTGTTCTGTGATGATAAATAAAATCTGCTACTTCTGACAGATATTTCACTAATATTCCTGCCTACCCAAATTGTATTTTCTTTCTGTTGTTAGTTATATATCATTGTGTCTACCTTGTTGTGCTTGTTTTATTAAAAGGTGCTGCTGCTTAATGGGATAGAAAAACTGCATTTATAAATTACTCTAATCTAGAAAAGATGAGCATTCAGCATCTCTCCGTGTATAATTATTCAATTGAATGTGATATTGCAAAATCATTAGTCGAATAAAACAATCAGGTGAACAAGCAATTTCACTGTGTGTCTAGAGAGATGTAAATTTGGTTTAGCACTAGTAGCAATAATGCTCACTTGGAAGGACCTTCTAGGTATGTTATATGTTCTATGCATGATAAGTTCTCAGGTAAATGGCATAATTTAATGCTTGAGAACTACTGTACATCATAGAGTCATTTATTATATAAGTCTTTGATGCTGGATATAAAGAGGAAACAATGTATTCATGTGGAGAAGGAAACATTCAGATATAGCCCATCGTTTTCAATTCCTCAAATCAGCCCAGCTGTGGTTATTAGCATTCTACCTGGCACATCTCTAGAAGGACTGAGAGAACATTCTCTGCCAAACGGTTTTTAAAATGACATAAATATGTCGAGTTTTGAAAGAGTTATCAGATTACAGGAGTTTAGGTTGGTTTGTTGTTTCTTGAAAGCCAATGAACTGGTAAGATCATCATTTCTGAATATGTTCAAGCAAGTATTGAATATAATTGTGTTCTAGGATAGTATAGCTTTCTTTATCAATAAGCTTCAAGAAACCTTCAAAAAGTTCTACAGTCCTATGAAGTTTTCATACTATGGAGTAAGGTATTTTCAGCATATTCATAGTCTTACAGATGTTTTCCTTTGGGTTTTGGTTTTGGTTATCTATGCACACAACAAATGCATAGGAGAAAATAATAATTAATATTAATCAGGATACAGAAAGAATACACTTGAGTCTTTATGTTATTAATCATTTTTGTTAGTAAAATTAACTAGAAACAAACACACATATATATTAAGAAAGTATAACTGTGGCAATAGCAAATGTAAAGGGGTTTTGAATGCATATTTATTATAAGACTTTAGACTTGAAATTATCTTGGAAATCCATTTTGTACCTTCCTCTAGAGGGAGACTTGTACTGTAGCAAGTTCAGCAAATACATATTATTTTCATTATGAAAACTTATTTCCCTTACTCCTTTATGCTATCGTTAGTGTTTTTTAATAGTTTAAAACATATGCATAAGTAAACAACATTTTTATTATTTTCATGAGAAAAAAGAAGTTTTACCATATATTTGAAGCAAAATGAGAATGTTGGGTCTTGGTTGATTGAGAACAGTGATCTAACCCAAACGTTTCAAACTTATAGAGAGGAAAGTAAAGTTCCCCAAAACAAATGACTTGCCCATTATCACAGGCAAAGGTAAGGAACACAGCCACAACTGGAAGACCGGCATCTAACTCGTGGCTTAACACTTCTGCCACAAAACTAAGCTCTTTTGCCTAATCCTTGGTGAAAAGGAGGCATAAAGTTCAAGAGGTTTCCTCAAAGTTCTAATGAGGAAGAATGATAAATTTGAAAACAGTAATACATATTTTCCACTATTACTGGGAAAATCAAATTGACTGACTGACTTCAGTTCAAATCTTCAAAGGACCCACTTTTTCTGCCTATTTTTACCAACTCTTTATTTTAAACTCAACCTCAAAAACTTGCTCTGTGAATAGATCAAAAGGGAACTGAATATGATACAATAATTGAATCTACATAAAGATATATAGTCATGAGATATGGAGTATAGTGTGGGAATGGAGTCAATAGAATTGTAATAGATATGTATGATATCGGGGGTGGGGGAACATTGAGTGGGGGGAGGGGGATAGTCACTTATAAGGGATGAAAAGGATAACTATTGCATTGTTTTGTACCCCTGAAACTAATAAAAATAAATAAATAAATAAAAATAAACAGTGGAAAAATTTTGTGTACTAATTACATGACTAAAAAAAAAAAAAAAGAAAAGATAGCCACATCTTTTATTTTTTTTATTTGTTTACCATGTTCACCTGCATATATAATACATTAACAGGGTACTTTTGGTAACTGCTCAAAAGAAAATAACTCTTTGGGAATGTTTTAAATTGTGGCACACAACTGGGATAAGGTTTTAACACCATTCAGGGTGCCTCAAAACATTTGATTTGGCTTTGTTTGCTCATTTATTCTTTTCTTTAAATTCCACCTATAAGTGAGATCATATGGTATTTGTCTTTCTCAGTCTGACTTATTTCACTTAACATAATATTCTCAAGGTCCATCCATGTCGTTGCAAATGATAAGATTTCATTCTTTTTTATGGCCAAATAATACTCCATTGTATAAATGCACCACAGTTTCTTTATCAAATCGTCTATCAATGGGCATTTTTGTTGTTTCCATATCTTGGCTATTTTGAATAGCACTGCAATAAACATTGGGGTGTATATATTTTTTCAAATTAGGGTTTTGGATTTCTTTGGATAACTACCCAGGAGTGGAATTGCTGGGTCGTATGGTAGTTCCATTTTCAATTTTTTTGAGTACCTCCATACTGATTTCCATAGGGGCTGCACCAATCTGCAATCCCACCAACAGTGCACCAGGGTTCCCTTTTTTCCACATCCTGTCAACACTTATTGTTTGTTGATTTATTAATGATTGCCATTCTGACAGGAGTGGGGTTGTATCTCATTATGGTTTTTATTTGCATTTCACTAATGATTAGTGACCTTGAACATTTTTTCATCTGTCTGTTGGCCATGGAAGATAGTCAATGGTATTGTAACAATTATATAAGATGTCAGAGGGGTAGAAGCTTGGGGGAGGGGGACTATCACTTTGTGAGGGGTGTAATGTCTAACTATTACCTTAGTTTGTACACCTGAAACTAACAAAAAAAAATATTTGATTAGGGAAAATACCATTTTTTTTTCTTTCTTTATAAACCCTTTCACTACTCAAATAATAAAATAGATTATTGTACATTTTCCTCAAATGTTTTTAACTTTCCTTTTTACATTTATGTGTCACTCCTACTGAAAATGGTGTGTTTGCATGTTTATATTTTGAGATCTGTATCTGATTTACTATTTTTTTTCCAATATGTATAACTAAATAAGGGTAATGAAATGATGAGGCCATTTTTTCCTATTTTTCTTTGAACTACCTGTGTCATGTAACACATTTCCATAGTTCCTGGGATTATTATTTCATGGGATTATCAGTTTCTTCCTTTACCAATGCAATATTTCTTTACTTACTATATTTAAAATTTAATGCATATTAGACAACTGTTATTTGCCTGTGATCTTCCATATGAATTTTAAAATCACATTGTCAAATTTTTTGAATTCTGATTGATATTGTGATTTGATTACTCTGATTTGTCTCTTTTAGAAACATTTGACATCTTAGTGGTATTGATTTTTTCTTCGTATTAGACATCCATGGAGAAATTGTATGTAGTTTCTCAGCTATGGGCTCTGATAATATTTTAAAATGTGCTCCATAAAGTTCTTACTTAAAAGAATACTAATATTCCATTTTTGTATATTTTATGGATATTTTGAATGTGATATTTTCATCTTATATTCTTTAATTGTTTTCATGTGAAAATAAGCCTTTATTTCTCTAAGGTAAATGCTTAAGAGTCTAATTACTGAGTTGTATGGTAGTTTCATGTTTATTTTTTTTTTTTAAAGAAAGTACCAAACTATTTTCCATAGTGGCTGCATCATTTTACATTCTCAATAGTAATGCATGTGTGATCCAGTTGTACCACATCCTTGCCAGGGTTTGGTGCTGTCATATTAAAAAAAAAAAAAAAAAGGCATTCTAATATGTATGTTGTTATTTCATTGTCATTTTAATTTGCATTTCTCTAATGATATTGGAAATCTTTTCATATGCTTATTTGTCATTTGTAAATGATTTGCACTGAAATGTCTCCTCATATTTGACCCATCAATGAATTATTTTATTCCTTTACTGAATTTTGAGTATTGTCTTAGCTCATGCTGCTATAACAAAATACCATAGACTGAGTGCTTTAAACAGCATTCATTTCTCATAGTTCTGGAGCCTAGGAAGTTCAAGATTAAGGTGCTGACCAATTCTGTTCCTGATGAGGAATCTCTCCCCTGTTTGCATATGGCCACTTTCTCATTGTGTCCTCAAATTGGGGAGACAGAAAGACAGACCGAGAGAGAAGGAATGCTCTGGTCTCTCTTCCTGTAAAAACATAAGATACTAATCTATCATGAGGGTCCCACCTCATGATCTCATCGAAACCTCATTATCTCAGGGTCGGCTGAGTGGAGCAGTGGTTAAGTGCTGGCTTGGGAAGCCAGCAAGCCAGCGGCCCCGGTTCGGTCCCACATATGAGGGTCAGTGACACTGCTCTCAACAACAACAAAAAAAACAAACAAAAAAATCTCATTATCTCTCCAAGGCCCTACTTCAAAATGCTATCACACAGGGGCTTAAGTGTTTTGCCATATAAATCCTAGAAAGAAAAACATTCAGTCCCCAACAAATGTTCTTTATATATACTACATAGTAGTTCTTTCCAGGTATGCAGTTTGAAAATATTTTCTTCCAGTGTGTAGCTTGTCTTTTTATCCTGTTAACAGAGCAAACATTTTTAATTTTTATAAAGTCCAATTTATTAAGATTTCTTTTTATGAATAATACTTTTGCTGTCAAGTCTAAGGATCTTTGCCTAAGATTAAATCCTGAAGATTTTCACATATTTTCTATATGTTTTATAGTTTTACATTTTATATAATGTCCATTATCTATTTTGAGTAAATTTTTATATAATCTGTGGACTCAGATGGAAGTTTAGTTTAGTTTTTGGCCTATTAACTTCCAATTGCCCAGAACTGTCGCCATAAAGGCTATCTTTTTTCCATTAAATTGCTTTTAGATTTTTATCAAAAATCAGTTGGGTGTATTTGTGTGTATTTATTTCTGTATTTTCTATTGTGTCTCACTGATTTATATGTTTATTGTTAATACCAAGCAGTTTTGATTACTGTAGCCCTAATAAATCCTGAAATAAAGTGATTCTTCTTACTCTAATCTTCTTTTAGAAAATTTATCTATTCTAATTCCTTTGCACCTGCATATAATTTTAAAGATAATCTGTCCATACCTACAAAAATATATCTCTGGATTTGTGTAGAGCTGCCATCTTTACTATGTTGAATTTTATAATTTATGAACACCCTATGCCTCTTCATTTATTTAAATCTTCTTTGATTTACTTATTATTTTGTATTTTTTAGCATTTAAGCCATGTATTTATTTTGTCGAACTTATACCTAAGTATTTCATCCTGTTTTAGCAATTGTAAATTATTTTCTATTTTTTTTATCTCATTGCTAGTATAAAGAAATACAACTTATTTTTGTATGCTTAGCTTATATTTTGTAACCTTATTGAGTTCACTTATGAGTTCTAGGAGGGTTTTTTTTTTTTTTTCCATACACATACACACACACACACACACACACACACACACACACACACACACACACATTCAGGTCACCTGCAAATATCAATGGTTTTATTTCTTCCCTTGTGATATGAATGACATTTATTTTCTTTTCTTGGTTTTATTGCACTGGCTAGAATTTCCAGCAATATGTTGAATGAGGGAGATTCCAGTGGACCTTATTGCCTTGTTCCTGATTTTAGGGGAAAGCATTTATTGCCTCACCATTATGTATAAAGTTAGCTGTAGATTTTCATAGATGTTCTTTATCAAGTTAAGGATGTTTCCTACAATCTCTATTATTCTGAGAGCTCTTATCCTGGACAGGTATTGCAGTTTGTCATATGTTCTCTTCGAAGCAATTTATATGATCATGTGAGTCTTCTGTTTTAGCCAGTCAGTATGGTAAATTACATTGGCATATTATGAATATTGAACTAGCCATGCACCCCTAGAATATTGCTTCCTTGAGTATGTTATATACTTGTGTTTACATACTGATGATTTCCATTTGGTAATGTTTTGATACAGATTTATGTATTGAAATTTATGAAGAATATTGGTGTGTAGTTTTCTTCTTCTTTTCTTCTTCTTCTTCTTCTTCTTCTTCTTCTTCTTCTTCTTCTTCTTCTTCTTCTTCTTCTTCTTCTTCTTCTTCTTCTTCTTTGTCTTCTTCCTCTCCTCTTCCTCCTCCTCCTCCTTCTTTCTCCTTCTCCTTCTCCTCCTCCTCCTCCTCCTCCTCCTCTTCCTCCTCCTCCTTCTCCTCCTCCTCCTTCTCCTTCTCTTTCTTCTCCTTCTCCTTCTTCTCCTTCTTCAATTTTCATTGTCTGGTTTTGGTATCAAGGTAATACTAGCTTCATAAAATAACTAGGACAGTCATCTCTCTTCTATTTTCTGGAATTGTATAGAATTGGTGTAATTCTTCTTTAATTGGCTTGTAGAATTCATTAATAATGGTACTTGTGCCTGGATATTTTTTTGAGAGTTTTTTAAATTATGAATTCTATTTTATTAATAGTTATAGATGTATTCAAATTATCAATTTCTTACTAGGTAAGGTACTTTGTGTTTTTCAGAGAATCGATCCATTTCATCTAAGTTGTCAATTTTATGGGTATTGAGTTGCTTGTAGCATTGTTTAGTTGCCTTATTGTCGTTTTGATGTCTGCGAAGTATCTAGTAATATCCCCCATTTTATTCCAAGTATTGCTAACTTGTGTCTTCTCTCATCTTTGTTGGTCTTGCTAGTCTTGCTCATCTTCTTAATATTTTCGGAGAACTAGGACTTTGTTTTATTGATTTTCTCTATCATTTTTCTGTTGTCAACTCATTAATTTCTGTACTTATCTTTATTATATCCTTTCTTCCACTTGCTTTGGGTTTATTTTACTCTTCTTTTTTCTAGGTTCTTGAGGTGGAATCTTGGATTACAGATATCTTTCTTCTTTTCTAATGTATTCATTTCCTGTTATAGGTGTACTTCTCAGTACTGTTTTAGCTGTGTTCCATAAATTTTAATATGTTGTATTTGCATTTCATTTAGTTCAATGTGTATATTTTCCTATTTCCCTTGAGATTTCCTCTTTTGCTCATGGATGAATTCCTAGTATGTTATTTGATTTCTAAGTGTTAGATCTTTTCCTATTATCTTTCTGTTATTAATTTCTAATTTGATTTCATTATGGTCAAACAAGATTTGTTTTATGGCCCAGGATGTATGTCTGTCTTGATATATGTTCAGTGGATACTTGAAAAGAATGTGTATTCTTCATTTCTGGTAGTAGTAATCACGAGCTTTAAAAATATTTAACTTCTTGATATAGTCATCCCACTTTTATGAATACACCTTAAATAAATTATCAGAGGTACTCATAGAAATTTATATTCTACAACATTAAGCATCCTGATACTTATAAGGGTATTCCAAAAAATTAAAGCCTTTATTTATATACCAATGTTCTAACAAAACACCAAACTGAATGTATCTTTCTTCACCATGAGATGTGAAAGGAGTAAAACATCTTTTTGAAAAGAAAAATAAAGGTGGTTATACAAAGGACTGTAGTAGTGTATGGTTGGATTTAAAAAAAAAAAATATGAAAAAGAGCATTCCAGGTTTTTAATATCCTGAGATTTTTTTCTCTTTTAAGAGGACATAACAAAATTCTGAATTATGATATCCTTGGTTTGCTGATACCATTCTTCTTACTAAAAATATCTCCCTGCAAATTAAATTTGAAGCTTGCTTGACCCCTTTGTCCATGTATGCCAATTCTATTTCCTAGATTGTTTGCCTTTAACTTGTATCTGTTTTAATGTAATCAGGTGGCCACTTGCTTCTCCCTTTCTTCTGATTTTGAATGATTTCTTTCTTTCTAATCCCAACTTCTGGTTCATTATATGAGTGTGGCTATTGGTGCCAATTCAACACCAAAAAGGTATCCCTAATTTTGGGTGCTGTGAAAAAAGAAATTTTATTCAGTGTAAACAGCTCAATCATGATACAGTGTGTCTGTGGAGTAGTGCAGCTATGGAGCATCTCAGTGATGGTACAGCTCTACTGTGAAACAACACAGCTGTGGAATACCATGGCTACAAGGTGGCCCTTGGGTAAGGAGGCCTTGGGGAGGCCCCTCTTTGGCTAGACAACTCTGCTCTGGCCTGCTCCATTCTGATTTACTCTGCTCTTCTCTGGCAAGATGTCTTTGGTGTTTTAGCTCCAGCCAGGGAAACAGTTCTTCAGTCTTTGGTGGAAAGAGAACGGGAAAGTGTGCTCTCTGACTTATATATAAAGAAGACCTGCCCCAGTCACTGACTGGTCCAAATGAAGACTCCAAATCCTTACAATTTGATTCATCCAAAAAGCTTTGTCCTGATTGGTCAGAATGGAGCCACTTTGATTAGTTGATGAAGATGCTAATAGAGATATAGTTGTACAGCTCTGATTGGACAGGGACAGTCTCAGTCTTATTGGTTAAAATAAACTTCCAAGAACTACTTTATAAGGCCTGGTTCAGGTGGCAGGAACACAGTGCAAGCAGGCAGTTTAGTGCTGGAGGCAGGCAGCTTAATGCAGGTTTCTCCCTGAAGCCCAGTTTGTGTTTGAGGCCCCTGTTTAGAAATGGATGTTAGACTCTGTTTTTAAATTTGAGCCCAGTTAGCCACCAAAAGCCCTTCTTGGAGGGTATCTTCTTTCTCAGGGTCTACACCACCAAATCTTCTATGCCTGGTGCAATATATCTGCTACCTGTGGCTGGATGTACATCCCAAAATTGTTACTCTGGTACATCCTGATTATGCAAGCTACCATGTAGTTTGAAGTTCATGTTCTAATGACTTAAACTGGCTAGTTACCTTCCTATCACATATAGCTAGTTCTATCTTCTTTCATTCCACATCCATCCCTCCTTTGCCCAATAATACCCTTCAGTGTCAAGATTTCAAAAGAATTTGTCCATCACAAGTGAATATTAATATCTATCAGTATAAATGATTAGAAAATGGTAAGAGAAAAGTGCTTTCATTATGCACAACTGATTAGTGGTTCATCTGATATGTAAATATAGACATTTACATGCATGTGTTTTTAAAAATATTTTTACCCTAGTTTTATATTTCTTATTTGTTTGTATAGTAAAATGTACAAATATTTTGTGAAAATCATCCTGAAGTAAAAAAGTACTAAATATTATTAACTTTTAGATTTATTGCAAGAAAGTAACATTATTCAGGTTTTCATGTACATGTAAAAGGAATAAGATCATATCAAAATAAATAAGAGTAGGATATAATAATGAAGACAAAAAAGGAAGTATTTTATTAAAATAAATAACATCACCAAGAGATAGTTTTGTTTCTTTGTTCTCTTTTTGTCTTAACTAATGTTAGAACATATACTGTGAAAAATGAGATGAGAAAGAGAAACAAAACCTCAAAAATTGGTTTCATGGTATACTAAGAAAGTGGACCAAAGGAGGACCGACCCAGTGAGTGCCATGGTCACTTCACTTTCCCCTCTGACAATTTTATCAAGATATTAAGAAGAGGTTCAGTTTACTTTGTGTTCACATAATAGAAAACTAAAATAGATATTGGACAGAGAGTTGGTAAAATCAAGAAAGACTGGAGTATATACTTTATTTTTTGTAAGTTTACTTGTCAGGGAATAGTTTTGTATTAAATATTTACTATATGTGTACAATAGTGTGCTATATTTTGAAAACATTGTATTACGTGGACCCTGATCTTTTTTTTTCAAGGAATTTACAATCTAGATTAATAGATGGCATAGTCCTTTCAAGTGTTATAATAAAAAAAATTAACTACGAAATAATACTAGAAACAGCACATAGTAAAGTATGTAAGAAAGACATTTGTGAAAACAGAACAAGTGCTCAATAAATATTACCTATTCAAAAAGATGCATGATGACAAATGTTTGAAGAAGGGAGAACTCACTTCAAATGGCTGGAATGATTAAGTATGACTTTTAGGAGATGTAAGGTGTGTACTGAGCATGGGAAGGATGGTTATAATTTGGATAGGTTAGGAGTATAAAGGGGAGAATGTATAAATATTGTTATACAATGTGAAGTACTAAAATAGCAGTGTGAGAGAAGAGATAGAGATGAATTTGGTTTATTTATAAGAATTATATGGAGTATTAAAATAGAAGAACAAGAGGTAGATAGTTGCTTCCAGAGTTGAGAGGGACTTAGGGACCATCATGATAAATAAATAGTTCTCCTAGATCTTTATTTCACTGGTCCACAGTCTCTTCATATGTGTAACAAGGAAGTTAAATCATATAATGTATAAAATATTTTGTTGCCTCCTCATTGTATAAAGCTGTGATTAAGTTCTGGGAGAATTCCAACACAAGAGTAGTCATGAGTTTGATGCTGTGCCTGAGACTTTTTCGGATGGTGAGTGGTAAATCATTTGAGGTTTAAAAGAATAGGATAGGAAGTCTCTCTGTGTCTTGAAGACACAAACTTAAAAATTATTTTTATTTACAAGCTGAGAACACATACTACAACACATACTTTCCCCCCTTAATCTTGCCTCGGGAGCGGGGGGAGCCCTAATAATGTTTCTAGTTAACAAATCAAATAAAATATAATGACTAACTCATAATGGCTTTTTAAACGATTACTCACAACTGTAATGTGTAGTTATCTCACTTGCTGCGATGGCATTCATGAAATTAATTATAGATTTTGAAAGAAAAAAATATATGACATTACTGTGAAGAAAAAAGAAAGGTAAGAATGTTAGGCTAATGATGGGGAATTGTATGCATTTTGTATAAATACACTTTAATGAGCTTACTAGCATTAGTCTTTTACATTTATGGACTTTACTTTTTTTAAAGCATGATTCTCTACACATTTTATTGAATTTAGTTGAATGTGGTCACCATAAAAACTGCAGTCCAACTGATCTGTAATAGGTTACAAAAACAGTCCTCATTAAGCTGAAGAGATTTACATGAAAACAAGCAGTTAATCAATCAGCGGTAAAAGAAGACCACCCACATAGTCTCATTCTAAATTTTAGAAATTTTATTTTTGATATTTAGCATAATAGAAGTTGCATGTTGGCAACATGCAGAACAAAATTTAAATTATAAATGTATACATGGCATATTTCACTGTCTAGTTTAGTAAACATTTGTTGCTCATCAATATCATGCTACAGATGATAAAGTATTAAAATGACTACTTGGTAAACAGTAATGAATATACACAGCCATAATTAATTATTATTATTATTATTTTTAGCAGTATCATGTCCCATCAACACAGCTAAATTCTAGCTCACGATCTCAGAGAATGACTTTCTGAAGCAACCAGGTGGATCATGAATGTTGGGCAGCCTGTACCCGCCTCTAGCTATACGCCCAGACCTACAACATTGTTGGAATTCAGATCATTACACTCCAGATGTTCTTAAACCTTCTCAAATGGAAATTATTCTATTAATTACCAAATTTATCTCTTCATATCTTGTCACTTGCAGCACTAACAAGAAAAGTTGGCAAAACTAGCTCTTTATCATCTGGAATCATTAATATACCTTAGAAGAGTGAACGCTTTCTCAATGTGTAGTCTGTGTTGGTTCCAGGTCTAATTCCTTAGCTAAAGTCCCTCCTTAATGGTATTATGAAGAACTTGAGTTTCAAACAAGTTTCCACTATTTTCCCATGGGTAAACAGGATAAATAAATTCTGTTTCTCTACTTCCTTCAAAACATATCAAAGAGAAAAGAAACATCTTGAGAATTGAAAATGCTTCTTCCAAAATGATTATCATTTTTCTTCTACTGCTTTCTCTGACACGTAATTCTTCTTTAAGGCAAATATCCAAGAATCACAAATGAAAGGTAAGGAGAAATGTTGCTTTGTTTTTATTTTTGCTCTTTTTTTCTCTTCAAAAGAAAAAAAAATCTGTAAAGATTACTGGAATAATACAAGTCAATATTACACTCAGTTATTAGATTTTGTTCCCAAGACAAATGCAACTTTGTTAGATATTTACAAAAAATATTCTGTTTATTTAGATACTAATTTATTTTGAACCACAGGTCTTCACAAGATTTTCTTGGAATTAATAATTATAAAATATAATTGTGACAAATACAGACATTCAAATGATAATTGGGATAAGTACTCATGGTGTCCCTCTGGCATAAGCTGAACATATCTATATCCAGATATACCAGAGATTTTTCCACAGAAGGAAAATTTAATAAGACCTAGATGTAAAATAATGTAAAATGATTCAACTATAAAGACTTAGATTTGAAAAAGGGTCAATCTTATAGGGAAGGATTCCCACTGGATGTGCCATTGAAAAATGTTTCTATGTGTAGGACTAGGCATTACTCATGTACCCAAACATAATGACCAGAGTCATGAATATTAGAGAATTCTATACGAAACAGTTACTAAAGGAACTCTTATAAATCATTAAAAGAGGATGTGGTGTGCTGTGTCAAACAAGTTATTTGATCACAGACCTCTTTTTGTTAGTCATAGGACTCATATTATCTAAGCCACATGTTGTATATTCTTCTAAAGAAGAGATAATAGAAAACAAGTCTTCTAAAGTATTTTTTTCCAATGTTAAATTTACCTCTTTCTAACTTTATGAGCAAGACTATTTACCCTTTCTTCAGGGTGCCTCTAGGAATTTTACATACTCATGTAAACAAAGCAATTGTTGAATGCCTATTATGTTGCAGCAACTGTGATAGAATTAGGAGGTATGGAAAAATGAAGAAAACTGTTTTTCTTCTGTAGAATTTTATAGTACAGATGTGGGGAAGAGTTATAAGAGTTATTACGAATGGATTATAATACAGTGAGATGATTGCTCTGTGTAATTTGTAATAATAAATTATATTTAGTGAGGTCTTCCTATTACCCTGAATTACATGCTTTATCTCATTTAATTCTCACAAACAACCATCATATATATATATATATATATATATATATATATATATATATATATATATATATGCTTTACGGGTAATGAGATACTTGTAATGTGTAGAATCAGGAATTAATGCAGCCAACTCTCAGAGTCAGTAAGTGGAATATAATCGAATGCAGTCTGTCCAAATATAAATTCAGGTTTCTTAACCATGTCCACTTACCCTAAGTAGAAACTGGTTCAACTTAAAGAAATCAAGGTTTTACAAAGAAAGTAACATCAGATCTGAAACATTTTAAAGATAGTTGAGGAATAGGGGAGGGCATTACAGACTAAAGAAATGAGAATTAGAAAGACCACAAATACAAGTAAAGCATAACATAATCAGGTAAAATACTAGTTGAGCATGTTTAGGATAGAATTCTTAACAAGAAGAGATGAGGTATAAATTCCAAAGAAAGGTAGTGAAGGATCTCACAGACTTTGCTGAGAGTTATGACTGTATTCAAGAGGCCATGAAGCTGCAATAAATAAAAGAAAAATAAATAATAATAAATAACTTGGTAAGTAACACCATCAAATGAGAGTTTTTGTAAGATAATTTTGGTACACAGGTTAGAGTGGGAGAACTATTAAGGAGGTTACTTTAGTAAGAGTAATTAGAAGTCATGAAATGAATACTTTCAAGGTGGTATTATTGGCGATGGAACCCAGGAACAAAAAAAATATCTGTCCCAGTTCATAACATATCTTTTCGGCAAAGGTTCAGGAGAAATGTTATACTCCAATCAATGAGACTATTGGGCCAGGATTCTACTGCCTCCTGATTAGGCATCTGAAATTGTTTTTTAACTTGCCACTTTCTTTTTAATTTTCCTTCATACCTTATTAATCCATCCTGCTTATTTTGCCCACATATTTAAAAAAATCTACTTAACAAAGTAGAGCGATTGCCTATTAAATCAAGTAAAAATTCCACATGTTTACTCTGTGTATCTGGTCCATGCTTAAATCCCATTTTCTCCCAGAAAGCTATCTTGCAGCATTTAGTCAATATTTTTCTTCCCACACTCTGCCTATGTCCATGCTGATTGCAAACCTGATATTACCTTTTCCCTCCCATTCATACAGCTAATATTTACTTAATCAGTCTGGAGCTGCACTCCCATCAATTCCATGAACCACATCTTATTACCCAAAATGTATGAGTCTCTGCTGCTAAAGTTCAATTATACCTACAGATTATCACATTAACACTGAAATTTTCCATATGCACCTGTTATAATGCAGACCAACTAAAATGGAACCTCAAATATCCTTCCAGCTCCAGGATTAATTATATTTGTTTATAACATTCTCAGTAGGTGGGGAAATAGCTTAGTATTAGAATACACAATTTAAAAGATCTTTAAAACTCCGATCCTTACACTTTTGCTATATAGCAGCTTTTGGTTCATGTATTTTGGCTTTTCTAAACATTTTGGAATTCACAGAACATTCCATATTTTCTCCAGCTATTTCCTTTGAACAGGAAATAACTCTCACTTCACAGGGGTAGAGGTCACAGGGAGACACCTTTGGTTGGAGATATCAATAATCAGCTTTGACTTCTATACATTCTCTGGAAAATGCGGGCAATTGGGAAGTCCCAAAGGGTTAGGAGGAGTGAAAGGCTCTGAGAATCCACAAATTAATAGAAATATTGTCTCAGAGTCAGTTAATATCTTCACAGCTATCCTGTGCTAAATATGGGCAGCTTGTATCAGTAGTATCTCTATTTGTGGATGGAGGAAATGGTGGTAGTGGTTTCTTACCAATGTTGGCCTCTTCCAGGGAGTGGCTCAAGGCGAAAATTGCAAAAGTTGTGTGTAGTATGTTAAGGTGAAAATTTTTAATAGAAACACATTAGAGGAGACAAGATGTGGTGGAAAGGAAAGCTTAAAACAACAGAATATATACCTAATGAATATATACAAACAAATGTTAGTATTCTGACTAGATATAGGTCTAAGGACATCAGGAATGATGTGGGGCCACCCACTGCCAGGAAAGCAGGATCTTGTGTCACATGCAGGACTCACATGATGCCTTCTGACTGAATTACCTTCCACCCATCTCTAAATTGATACTGAAGTAACCTGTGGTCTTGAGAGAGCTGTTTATTATATCTGACTTTCATTTCCAGCATCCTTCTTATGTAATTCTCTATTTACGTTTGCCTGTTTTTCTTTAGAGAACTCAGCCATCAGATTAAGCTGACTTTTGCCCTTGGTTTCACACATTCCTTGCCAGGTTTTTGGGTTTTTTTTTTGCTAGTCCAAACTAAAATTCATCTCTGCCCTAGTCATTCATCCAGGGTATGATGAAAAAGAGGCCAAAACCTAAAATGCTAAACATGTAAATAATGTTAAGAATAATATAGTTGTTGATGTAGAGTTGATTTTCATATTTTGTTGTAGTTACATTCTATAAAGTCCCCATGAACACTGAATTATTATACTGAACCATTACCCCTCGGGGAAATACAGGGTTAGTCCTGAGCCTCTAGTCACAACATTTTCATTGACCAATCAGTACACAATCTTGACTTATGTGTATTTCTGTTTAAAGACACTTTGTTTAATATATATTTTTGATCTACCAACATTGAACTCACAACCAACAGCACTGTAACTCACACTTAAATGAAGCCTACCCAGGACATATATTTTCTCTGTAAGGCACATCACAACCTTCTTGTGTTTGAGAACACCAGACAGCACTTCAGCATTATACTTGAGGTTGTTTTAAATAGCAAAATCACCAAAAAAAAAAAAAAAGTGAACTACGTGACACTACACAGACCATGAAAAGAACACTTATTTACATTATGAGAGCCAAAACAAGGCAGAGAATAGCTATTTTTCACCTCAGCTGGAAACACGTATACTGGGTGACTCAAAAAATTTCCCCACTCTGGACATACCTATAAATGATTGCAAAAATGCTATGGGTATTGATTTTAGGGTTGCAAATAAATTGTAGTGAGTAGATGAAATTACAAATATGGAATCCACAGATAATAAGAACAGACTGCATATGGAAGCTTCTGAAAGGGGAGTGAATCTGGAAGAGAAGTCAATGGTTTCATCTTAACAAATTAGAGTTACAGAAGTTATTCTGGGCAGTTTATAATTATGAGGCAAATTCCCTAGTAAGAGAGTAAAAGAGAAAAATGTTGGGATCAGTTGTCATAGCAGATATAACTGATGATGCACCAAATTATATATGAAAGCCATTTAGAGGAAAAAATTGAAATTTGGGAAAGGAGAACAAGTTGTGCAAAGAAATGAGAACACCAATCAAGCATCTTTATTACTTTCTTAAAGAGAAAGTACAAGATACAGACTGCGAGGCTTGCCTGTGTTAATAGATAGTGATCAGAACTAGCAAGAAAAATAAGCTATCTAAATGTATTAGGCTTATATAATTATTGGTTTGTGGTCTGCCATCTTTACATTTCCTCTATCACTGTCAGTAGATCCATTGATATTTCTCATTTTCACTATGCTTTGCACACCTCTTCTGAATATGGCTGAAAACTTGAAAGCATTTTAGCCACTCTTATTTAGTTCAACTATGGGTATGATGGGGTTTGTCATTAAATTTGCCCATCTTAATTATCCTTAATGAAATCAATGTTTCCATCAAGCTTGGTCATTTTATCATACAGCTATGACATTATGTATATCAGAATTCCAAGTCCCAAACCTCAAGACTTGGATTTGTGGTTGTTCCCTGGATTCTGGGACCTGCTCTGAACTCTTTAGTGCCTCTATTCTCCCCCTAAGCATAGTGTCGGTGGCTGGTGTCATGTTACCCAATGCCAGAACTTGTGGCAAGCACTACCTTCTTGTCATTACATCCAGTATTGCTAGCCCCCTATATTCTTCACAGTGATATTATGCTCACCTTTAGGGATTCTCTGTTACCTAACTGAGGACCCTTAGTTCTTAATAGTACACACTGTGATTGAAGACTGCTATAACCTTCAAACACTGAAATTCGGCTGCCAAGCTACACCTGTATTTTTACTCCAAACAGCCCTTGCGAATCTCTCAGTGCCTGTCTCCTGAATTGGGTACATTGATACCAGACCTTTTCTTCAATATGAAAATCCTAAGATAGAAAATAAACAATTCCACAGAACATGTGTAGTACTTTTGAATTTTTATACTGTGGTTCCAAATAGTAAAAAATCTACCATTCATGTTGATTTTTTGCACTGATGAGAATAATGGCTGAATAGCATGTGAGATTTATGAAAACCTCTAGATTTTAACCTTCTCATTCCCAGACCCCCTATAACCACCTCTTTAAGGCAGTACTCTTCATACTGTCTATGTCACTCACCTTTCATTTTTGTTTTTATTTTTTAACACTATGTGATTTAAGGTACTCATTAGTCTCTGGCTTTCTGATCATTTTGTGCCTTTCGCAGAATGCTTGCTGGTCAAGTCATGTTTCATAATCCCCCCTGATGAGCTAAATATATCCATGCAGCTTTGCCTTCCTTTATCTCTTCAACTATTTTTTGCCTCTTTCACAGTAATTGTCTGTAACTACACGGTATCCATTTCCAACAACACTGCCCTAAATGTGTGCATTTAAGTGGTCATCAGAGTTTGGCTAGCAGCATCCTATCCTATTGATTCTTGAGATCCAATATATGAAAATGATGCATTCCTAATGAAGAGTTTGCTTATGGTAATTAGCACTCTTTTGTGTTGGATCTAATTGTGTGTTGGATCCAACAGGGCATCAGTTCCTCCATGCCTTAATTGCTCCACTTTATTTAACACTTTATCCTTAGTCTTCACCTCCTGCCCAAATCCTGCCACTTTGCACTTCTCGATAATCATACAAAAAGTGAATGCACCGTCTAATGCATTCCATCGACAGTTGACACTTTGGGCTGTTGTAAAATTAACTTTCTAGATCATTTGGTAAAAAATACTTTCAGTGTAACTTCATGCTGTCTTGAACCTCAGACTCTGTCTAATACTGATTCTTCTTTTCCCAGGTTCTTAACGATTTAAAAAGGCAGCATGATGATGGAGAACAAAATATACTGCTTAAGGGCTAATCCTATTTTTCTCAATCATCCTTTCTTGGTACTAACAAAATTAGAAGAATTTTATTAGCTCAATCTAAGATGGGTGGTCCATGATGCTATAGCATTCCTTTCAGAAGTGTTACTAAGGTTATCCAGAGAATAACCAAAGTCAAATGCATACATAATTAAATATACATTGAGGTCTTATCATGTATCTGACACTGAACCGAAACTTGCCAGGTGTTTTAACAATTTTACAAAACTGCTATGTATTAGGTAGGTATTACCATCTGTTTTTACAGATTATAAAACTTACACTAAAATAAGTTAAATAATATAATGTTCATATAGATAAACACTTGGCCTGCCTGAATCCAAACCTCATGTTTTTTCAGATCCTCCATATTTCTATTCCTGTATTCAGTCCCTGATTGGCAAAACTCTGAAGAATTATACACTGTTGATGATCAGTCTTAAGTTATTCAAAAAAATCACTCAACACAATTGTATATATATAGATAGATAGATAGATAGATAGATAGATAGATAGATAGATACTACAAATATGCTCTTAAAATTACAGGTGTCTAATTTAGCAAAGCTGCCATGATACAATTAAAATAACTTATTAGCCTTATTATATATAACATAATAATATAACATATTAAGTTATATTAAGTTAATAATACAATTTATTAATCTTCTATTAATTTGCCATTAATCAACACTGCCCCCCCATTTTTTTTGAATATTGGCTTCTCTATCTTTTTAATCAGTTCAAATATTCCAATATTGCAGGTCATTCCTCCAGACATCGTGACGGATAGCTAATATAGAGGCATACTAATAGACTGTAGCTGGTAAGATTCCTCATCTACACTTTATCTGAACCTTATCGATACCCAATACTTGGAGTCAGGTTTCATATGCGTACTGGACAACAAGCATCTCTGTTCATTCTCAATTGCACACCAAACATTTCTTGGGTATCTGTATGTATCAGATACAGTGAGGAGTGCTGAAATATTCACAGACACATTTGAACTCACTACCTTCAAGCCTTATCTGCCAAGGTCATTTAATTTTGCCAATTCTCTCTCAGTAATATCTAGCAAGTAATGTCTTAGCAAAAATGAAAACCATCAGAGCTATTACAGATACTCTCTCTGGGTCCATACAGCATCTCTCTTGACTTTTCTGCTACTGAAATTATTAATTTGTTTATTTCCCCAAGAACACTATGAGCTCCTTTAGGCTAGAAATATTTTCTTTGTATTTAGTACTGTAAATGGCAACAATGGATGCTCAATAAAATTATAGAACTAAAAGGAAAATTCTTCATTTTCAAAAACCAATGAAATAATCCATATACTGATAATCTATTGTAGAAACTATTGCAATTACCTTTATTCACTTCTTCTTCATTCTTTTTATAAGTTTTCCAAACTCACCTTTAAAAATTCAGATCTGAGGGGCCGGCCACATGGCTCAGTTGGTTAAGAGCTCGCTCAAGAGTGTGAGCTGAGCTCTGAGCAACAGCAGTTCAGTGCCTGGCCTGAGCTGAGCTGCCACTGAGCTGCCAACAAGCGGCAGGATAGTTCAGCTCAAAAAAACAAAACAAAACAAAAAAAATTCAGATCTGATTGGAACAAAGACCTCTAGATTCCAATTGACTACCCTTCCCCTGCTTTTCCTTACTAATAAAACTCATATATTATTATTGGCAACAATTCCTCAGCCAAAAACAACTAATACTAATGCATTTGCCACCCTCCCATATGGTTGTGAGTGGTCATGACTAGCTAGACAATGAGATGTTAGTAGAGTTATTCTAGGTAAGTTCCTTACACATGTTTTCCATTTTTAAAATCACATTTAGAGCTCTGGAAGAAATGATGAATCAATCAAGAGACAACTTAAAGAATGCGAGGCACTATTAAGTTCAAAGGAGCCTGAGTCCAAGATGATCATCCAGCTGCCATTTTAGATTTGGGCTGCATGAGAGAAATATAAATACTGCCGTGTCTCTGCGCGGCTGGGTCTAGCTTCCTTGAGAGGACCTGCGGGGACTCAGAAAAAGAAATAAAGAGCAAGAGACAGGGGTAGTTTAAAAAGCAATGTGAGCCAGGGGACTCTGTCTGATGGACAGGAGCCCTGAATCTGGTCAGCTTGCAGCTTTTATTGAGTACAAACAGGGAAGGGGCTTTGCTCTTTCCGGGGTCTGTAAATCACATGTGTCACCCAAGATTTTAGCCAAATCTCCTTATGCCTCACAGACCACCTCAGCGGAAAGACCCTTGATCAATGCAGCCCTGCCCACTACGGGGACAGATAATGGTTCACTATGACACCTTGAGGCAAGAATGCAAGGAAGACTGCTGTTATCTTCTTAGGAAGGTTTCTCTTTTCCTTTGCAGGTTGTTAGCTCTGCAGATAAGGATTAACAGGCCCTTAGGCCACATATGCGTCACCTTGATTCTTCCCAGGGACCCTATTCAATGCCGCCTGGCTTAGGCCACCCTAATGCACATATTTTATATAGGATCTCACACCTATATTAGAATCCTGTGCATATCTAGGGTCTTGCCCATCATTGGCTGACCCGCCCTCTCTCTTAGGGTCCCATGGGGTTTTGCCATAAACATAGTGAATATCCTGTCCCCCTGAGGCCCTGCTGTTATGGGCAAATGCAGGGAGGCAGACAGCGAGGCTGCTGTGAGGCCACAAAACACTAGTTTTATTTCAACAATTCATATTATAGATAAAAATTTTCCTCAAATGCTGATATCTAATCCTTCGTAGACCCAATGAATCAAAATTAAACAATGGTTTTGCAATAGCAATTGTTAATAATAAATGTAAGATAATATTCTAAGAGTAATAAGGAATGAGCATGATAATGACTGTTTTATAAATAAATACACAGTGGGTGATTGTTTAATGTGTATAGACAGAATAAGGTGAGAGGACTATTAAAATAAGCACACAGTTACAATTTTTATTTACTTGTACACGTAATTGCTTGAAGACTGTCTAATAGTCTAATATGATTTATAAAGTAATAATAAACCAAAACTAACATGGGTTTTCAAAATGCTAGCTACCAAAAACAATCTTTAAATCATCAAATTAATAAGTAACTGTAGGTCTCATAAGATTATCTTACTTTGTAGACTTTCTGAACATCATCAGTACAATAAATGATCTTGGAAAGATTCATGGAAGAAACATATTCTGAACTTGTTAGATATCAACAACATTAAATATGTATTACTCAGGAAGATATGAATGCCACTGTACACTTAGAAGAAAGGATATTGTTACAACCAAAATTAAAGGGAAAGAATTGATAACACCAACTGCTGTTAAATATGCAGAATGATGAGACCTCTAGTTATGTTGTTGGTGGGTATGCAAAATGGTACAGCCACTTTGGAAAAGAGTTGGAAGTTTCTTAAAACATTAACTCTACACTTTATGTATAACAGCGAAATTCTAAACTTAGGTGTTTACCAAAGAGAAATTAAAACTTACATTTACAACAAAACAAAACAACAACAACAAAAGACTTTTATCATAAATTTGTATAGGGACATTATCCATACACACTAAAAATTGGAAAAATACTCAAATGTTCTTCAACATTTGGAAGATAACTAAAATGGGATACCACTAAGCAAAAACAAGTTACAAAAACATAGATGAATCTCAGATATATTATGCTAAGGGAAGGAAACTAGACTCAAAAGATTTTCCATGATATGATAAAATGGTAAAATTCTAGAAACAGAAAATACATTAGTGGTTTCCAGAGGTTAGAAATGAAGCAGGTCTGAAATACTAATGGGGATGGAGAAAACTTGGGGATTGATGGAATTGTTTTATATGCTGATTGTGGATGGCTACATGACTTTATCAAAACTCATAGAATTAAACATTTGAAGTGAATATTACTGTATAGAAATTCAAACTTAATAAATGAGTGTGACTCAATAAAAAAATATATTGGGGAAGTATAGGGAATCAACCAATATTCTTAGATTAAAGGGGCTCTCTCTGGAAAAATCTGGAGCAACTTGATCACCAAAATAAATAACAATAGTAGTGGATTATGATGCTTTGAAAAAACTGAAATGATTAATTCATACCAGTAGATAGGTAGATATCCAAAATTTTACCTTTTAATAACGTGCTAAATAATAAATCAAGAAAAAATAATGGAATTAGAAATTCACAGTTTATAGACTAGCATAGTACAAAATTAATTCACTCCCCCCAAAAATCAATGAATATAAAAATTAAGGGCCGGCTGAGTGGCGCGGTGGTTAAGCGCTGGCCTTGAAAGCCAGCGGCCCCAGTTCGGTCCCACATATGAGGGCCAGTGACACTGCCCTCAAAAAAAAAAAAAAAAAAAAAAGAATTACAAAAATTAGTGGGTGAAAATTTCATGAAGAGCAGGGATTTGCATTACTTCAAAGCACTCCTAACAAAATGCACTTTAATCAAAAAGGGGAAAGAAGAGTAATTTTGTAATTGAAAAACCTGGCAAATATCCCTTCAATCAGGTCATCAAAGTTAATATCACCAAATAATGGACAAATAAAAATTGTGTACCACACAATAGGATACAATGAGAAGAGTGGAGCAACACTTCTGGAATGTTCTTTCCAAACATTAATTATCTGAATCTGATCATGGAAAAATATAAAGCAAACCCAAACTGGGGGACATCCTGCAAAATAATTCGGGCTGCCATCTTCCAAAGTGTCAATGCCCAAGTCAAATAAAGATTGTAGAACTGTTTGTTCCAAATTGGGGGAGACTAAAACACAACATCAAAATGTAACTTTCAATCGTGGATTAGACCTTTTAATTCTTTTCTTTTTTTTTTTTCTTTTTTAATTTTATTGGGGAACACTGTGTTTTTCCAGGACCCATCAGCTCCAAGTCAAGTAGTTGTTTCAGTCCAGTCATGGAGGGTGCTACTCTGTGGCTCACATGGGGATTGAACTGGCAATGCTGGTGTTATGAGAACTGTATTTGAACCACCTGAACCAACCGGCTGCCCCAGTGGATTGGGCCTTTTTGCTGTGAAGAATCCTGGGACAATTGGTGAAATTTGTATATAGTCTGAGGATTAAATGTTGGTGATACATCAGTATTAGTTTCCTCATTTGGATGACTGTATTATGGTTATGTAAAATAATGTTCTTGATTATGGGAACATTTAAAATCCTTGAAGATGATGGGACATCATGTGAGCTTCGATAGTTCAGGGCAAAAGAGATCTTTGCACTACTCTCCCAACTTTTCTGGGAGTTTGAAAACATTTTAAATAAAAAAAAGACTTAGGAAATCACAAATATATGTAGTAATATGTACCTGTCAAATTGACAATAATTAAAAAGTATAATCATACTAAATATTGATGACAGCAATAGGACATCTCATATAGTGCTGGTAGATATGTACATTGTTTAAATTGAAAGAATTATTACATATGCTGATTTTGAAGATATGTAAACTCTATTATCCAGGTGTAATAGGCAGAATGATTCAGAGACCTCACAAACTTTTTTCCCTGGTGTTATGTTAAATTGCATGGCAAAAGCGATTTAAGGTTACTAATTAGTTGATCTTAAGACGGGGAGATTATCTAAATGAGATATATGAAATCACACGACCTCTTTTAAAGCACAGCATTATATCCAACTGGTAGCAGAATATAAAGTTAGAGATTCAGAGCAAAACAGGGATTTGTCACAGAGGATGAATTTTGTTGTTGAAATGGAGAAACTCCATGGCAAAGAACTGTGTGAGTAGCCCCAAGGACCTAGAGGCTCCTGGCTGACAGCCCACAAGGAACCTAAGGCACCTTAGTCCTACTGCCAAAAGCAATTGAATTTGGCCAAAAACCTAAAAAAAAAAAATTGGAAGTAGATCCTTCCTCAGAGTTTCCAGATAAGATTCTATCCCAGGGAACACCTTGATTATGGTTTTGTGAGACCTTGAGTAAGAAACCTTAGATACACCCAGGCTTTTGATTGACAGAACTATGGGATACTAAATTTGTATTGATTTAAGTGGTCAAGTTTGTGATAATTAGTTGTACAACAATAGAAAAGTAATACACTAGCATTCCACCTCTAAGTATGCACCAAAAAGAAAATAAATGTGCATGGGTTTATATGAATAAAATAGAAGCATTCCTCTAATAGTTACAAAATAGAATTGACTCATATTCATCAACAGTAAAATAGTGACATATTCAATGAATGTAATATGTTTGCGATGAAAGTAAATGAACTACAGCTACAAAAAAAAATGTGGATAATCTTACAATGTTGAGTAAAAATAAAGACATAAAATAATATATACAAATTAAATCTAGTTGCATAAATTTAAAAAAAACAATGCAAAACCAAGCTGCGTTTTTTTTGGATGCTTATATAGTTGTTTACCACTATAAATTAAAGCAAGGTTATGATAAACACACAGATCTGCAGGGATATTTTAGGTCACAATAGTGATTATTTTTATGTTTGCAGAGAATATAAACAAATAAAAGGAAAATTATAACTAAAACAAAAATATTTCAAAGGAATGAAGAATTCTAGCATTGAACAGTACGACTAGAGCTACATATTTTTTTTCTTTAAGAAATTTTTTACTTGGGATATCAGTGAGTTCATGGGTTTCAAAATATTGTCCTTGTCCCCAGCTATTAAACACCAGCAGAAAAAATTTCTAGTTTTTGTGTTTTTTCTTTAGAATTCATCTCTGTGATCTTCAAAACCAGAAGTATGTCTAAAAATCAAATAGTAAACAAATTCTTCTCGATCAGGGGTAACTTAAAAGAAACACTTCCTTTTTAGCATGATTAGTTAAGCCTTAAATACTAAATATGTACTTATTGGATATTAGATACTGAAATGAGACAGAGTAAATTAGGGGAAAAAAATGTAGTTTTTACCAAAGTGAAGAAAGGAAATTAACTTAAAAGGGGCTTTGAGTTCATTAGGGAAGCACTTTGCTTACAACATATCCTAATTTTGGATCCCCTCTTTTATCCCAATACACACATAGCTTTTATACTAGCGTGAGAAATACTGGATGGAAGAAATACTCAAAAATGTATTTATATGTAGTTACATATAAATATGGGCCTCCATAATGAAGTTACACTTTAAAAGGAAATCTCTAACTAGAAAACATAGAATACAGACTTTAAAATGTCTTCCATAAGGAAATATCATTTGCAATATAGAAATACAAAGAAGAAAGAAGAGAGAAAAGGTTGTATAGAATCTCTATCCCTTAAAACTTTGAGCAGAAAATTTGCCTTCAGTGGTTTATAATATCAAGATTTTATATATCTATCAGGTCTAGAATTCTTCGTACACAATCCATCTAGGTTTATGTTGACAAAGACAAGCAGATGGTTAGGAAAATATATGAATAACAGTCTAAAAGAGCCATCAGGATTAAAGGACAATTATCCTACTCATCATCAGATGTACACCCTACTGTCAAAAAGTGTACTATGAGAATTTGCTTAAAAAATAAACATATAATCAGAATTTCATTTCTGGAGGGCCTTTTAGATTAGATATTGAAAACCCCTCAGAGGTTATTATAACAAAGGAGGGGATGAATATGTACAAGATGAAGACCCCCATGGACAAGATGCAGCCCCCTTGCCCTTCTAGTTATTAAATAATCAGAGCAGTTCCTTCTTTAACTACAATGTATATTGAGATTACGTAGAGAAAGAGTCTGGTGAAATGGTTAAAACTCAAGATATGCTTTTAAAATGCTGTAAAAATGAATTAAATGTTCTTCTCTAGCTAAAAGTAATTTTCTAGCTAAAAGTTATCACTCAAACTAAAGTAAGATAGGTTTCATGGGCAAATCCTTCCCATGTGAAGTATAGAGGCTTCTTCTCAACTTTACCGGTCCAGAAACATGACGCCATTCTTTCACTCACAAGTGATGAGTGTTAAGTAACATTCCTTGAAATTCTGAAAATTGGTTTTCCAGCTAACTGATTCTCTTGTCAACTGGAAAATCTACTAACAAAACGAAATTGAAATCCAGGGGGCATCTTGCAAGTGGGGTGGGGGGAGGGGGTTATTGGTGTTAATGATCTCATTAGTCCAGTAAGATCAGAGGACAGGAGCACCTAGATTTTTTAGCTTTCCAAAGCCATATTGAGTTTTTTTGTGGCCAGAACCTGCTTTCCTGTCACAAGGCCCATTACAGGAGGGCAGGGAGAACCCAGAGAGAGACTCTTGGAAGACCAACAGCATAGATGAAAGGCCTATCAGTTTCTTAAGGCTCTGGGCTCAGTGGCCTATGATCTTAACCTGGAAAAGTCTTTTGTAATCCTGAGATAACCCCACTCTACTAATTTTCTCTTTTTTAAGTTATTACCTTTCTGTCCTCTGTCACACTCTTCCATTTGTTGTGAAAGACTTTTAAAAATGGAAGTTTGGATAGTAACCTGTTACTTCTACTTTCATCCCTTCCCTGACACTGTTAAGCATAGTCCGTACATGAATGTGGGAAAAAGAAAAAAATATTGATGGAATATGCAGGAAAATAAAACAAGGAACATAAGATGATATGTAGCCATATGTTGAGTGGATTGGTCTTACTGCCTAGAATTTGTGCTGGATGCCCAGAACCAAATGTAAATTATTCCTCATTCTAGAGTCCACTCTAAATGTAGCCTCTTTTCTCCCCCGTCCTATGAGAGCTCTACCACAGAGGAGCTTCAAAGGCAGTGATTACAAAATAATAATAAAACTAACCCATGGTCAGATCGCAGTTATTTGAGACTGCTCAATAAACCAATAAATGATCTCTCCCATTAACGATGAAGCGCACGTTCAATTTCTTGATTCCTATAGCTTCTTCTTGTTTATGAGTTCATTTCACTTTGAAAATGCCAAATCCCACACATTTTCTCTTTTCCCAAATCTTCAGCTAATTACATAAGATCATGGAAAGAACTGTAAAATGGTTATACTGATTTAAAGGGCAAAACTGTGCTGCTAATTACATGAGAGACCAGCATTCTGCCAGGTTTGCTAAGCAGATGATAGGTTTGTCATTTCCTAACTTCACTGAATCCCAAAAGGGGAAGGGAGTATTTAGCAGGTAAATGAAGTTGGGTTGTCAGAATTAACAAATAAAAATGAAGAATGCCTAGTTAAATTTGAATTTAAGATAAACAACTTTTTTTTTTTTGTATAAGAATGTCTCAAATACTGCTACTGCATGGGGCATACTTATAGCAAATATTAGAATTGTTTTACCTGGAATTAAGAATAAATTGAGCGTCTTATATTTTATCTATCAACCCTACATGTAAGTTATCCCAAACTATAGGTTTGCATTTAGATTTTTGTCATCAGAGTTTTCTTTGCCTTAAAGTTCTGTGTATGTACAAATAGGACCAGCCTCACCAGTAAAAAATGGTGGTGAGCACACAATGCAATATATAGGCAATGTATTATAGAATTTTACACAAGAATATATATATATATATATATATATATATATATATATATATATATATATATATATATATATATCTCCAATTAAATATTATTCAGTCAACAAGTGCTGGCGGGGCTGTGGGGAAAAGGGGACCCTGCTGCACTGTTGGTGGGACTGCAGATTGGTGCAGCCACTATGGAAGTCAGTATGGAGGTATCTCAAAGAACTGGAAATAGAGCTACCTTTTGACCCAGCAATTCCACTCCTAGGTATTTATCCTGAAAAAACCAAGACACTTATTCAAAAAAAGTTATGCACCCCGATGTTCATAGCAGCACAATTTACAATAGCTAAGACTTGGAAACAACCAAAATGCCCGTCAGTAGATGACTGGATTAAGAAACTGTGGTATATTTATACAATGGAGTATTACTCTGCTATAAAGAAGAATGAAATCGTGCCATTTGCAATGATATGGATGGACCTAGAGACTATAATGTTGAGTGAAATAAGTCAGTCAGAGAAGGACAAATACCATATGATCTCACTTATATGTGGAATATGAAAAACTCTATGAATGAGCAAAGTAAACAGAAACTGTCTCATAGATATAGAGGAAAAATCAGGGTTGCTAAGTTGGAGAGGAATGGGGATGAGTGAGAAGGGGAAGGGATTAGACAGCAAAAATAGGCAACTACAATATTGCTACTGGGATAGGAAAAACAGTTTGGGGAATATAATTAATAATGTTGTAAATATTCTGTGGAATGTCAGATGATCATAGGTCTTGTTAGGGAGACCATTTCATGGATGGAGTAGAGGTTTGATCACTGCACTGTATTACTAAAGTGGAGGTGGTATACCTACTGTAATTGAATATATATAGATAGTCACGGGATGTGTATTATACTGTGGAAGAGAGTCAGAGGAAGAGTAATAGATATATATGATATGGGGGGGGAGTGGGGTGGTGTATTGGGGGTGGGGGGTTGTCACTTTGAGGGGTAAAATGTATAACTATTGCACTGTGTTGTACACCTGAAACTAATTAAAAATAAAATAAAATATAAAAAAAAAAAAAAAAAAAAGAAAGGAAATTATACAATTTGTAACAACATGGATGGACCTTAATGGCATAATGCTTAGTGAAATAAGTCAGACAAACACTATGTATTCTCACTTATATGTGTATGGGGTGGAATCTAAAAAACAAACATAAACTTACAGAAAAAGCAATCATGTTTGTGATCACCAGAGGCAAGGGGTCTGGGCACTGGGAATGGGAGGAGGTGGTGACCAGATATAAACTTCCATTTATGAGGTAAATAATTACTAGGGATGTATTGTATATGCTGTATGAATGATATATAGGATAGTTGAGAGTAGATGCTAAGTGTTCTTACAAGGAGATTTTTTTTTTTTTTGTATTTATGTGAGATGATGGATGTTAACTAAATCTATTACAATCATTTCACAATATTTTTAAATTAAACCATTATGCCATACACTTTAAACTTACACAATGATGATGCATTTCAATTATTTCTCAATAAAACTAGAAAAAGGAAGCTTCAAATTCTACCATTAATAGTCCATTTCTTTATTGACTTTTATTGGAATTCTTTTTAAAATATTAACTGCCTGGGCCAGCTGAGTGGCACGGTGGTTAACAGCTGCCTTGGGATGCCAGCGGTCCCAGTTCAGATCCCACATATGAGGGCCAATGACACTGCCCTAAAAAAAAAAAAAAAATTAACTGCCAAAGTGTGTAATAGTCATTGAGTTTCTAATGCATCTGGTTGTTTAAAATGGAATTCTCTGTTGTGTCAGTTTCAGATGCCAAATGCCAAAAAGGAGTCACTAAGGTCATCTTTGTAGGCCTGGCAAAGCAGTTAGCATAAAATCATTTTAGTAACAACTAGCCAAATTCTCATCTAGAGAGGACAGTCCTTAGGGTGTAGTAAGACTGCTCCTCCCATGAAAAAGGTGGGGCTTTGCTTTCCCCTCATATCAGCCTTGGTGACAATAGCTTCAAGAAGGTTGTTTTAGGGCCGGCCAAGTGGCACATTGGTTAAGAGCTGGCTTGGGACACCAGCAGCCCTGGTTCGGATCCCACATATGAGGGCCAGTGACACTACCCTCTATAGCTAACAACAGCTCCACCTGGAGCTGGGCTTGTGCGAGCCCCAGCGACGGTGTAAGCTGCAGCCCCTGCTGCAGTGGGCTGCCATAGGCTACAGTGAGTGGCCGGCAGCCAGCATGAGCAGCTGGCAGCCAGTGTGAGCTGCCAATAGCATCGATGAGCGACCATCCAGAGGCCGGCAACTGATCTGCCTCATCCGGGAAGAGCGCAATGACGATACCAACATGGGCCAGTGAAGCAATGTCCTCCACAACTAGACTGAAGAACAAAAAGACAGCTACTTGTCTGTTCCCCTTCCCCAATTCCCCAACGCTGTTCCCCTCCCCCAATTTCCCAATAAAATCTTTAAAAAAAAAGAAGGTTGTTTTAGAGAACATGATCTGTTTTCCTGGAGTAGAAAACTGCTATCTGATTAGAGCATTAAAAAAATAAAAGGAAAAGAAAAAAAATAAGCTATAATTGCAAAGTTCTGCTGAAATGTAGAAGAAGGTTGTAAGATTATTTCGAAAAAATAACTGCACTCTTACTGCAAGCAGATCATGTTTTCTCTAGGAATGTCAGCCAGAGGTAAGTTTTTTTTTTTTCTTTTTTCTTTTTCCTCTTTAAAAAAAATTAGTTTCAGTGTACAATGCAATGTAATAGTTAGACATTTACACCCCTCGCAAACTGATAACCCCTCCCTCATCTACTACCCCTCTGCCTTCGTATATAGCTGTTACAATACATTTGACTATATTCCCTATGTTGTACTCCACATCCCATGACTATATATATATATATATAAAGACACAGTAAAACCTTGGATTGCGACTAACTTGGTTTGTGAGTGTTCTGCAAGACAAGCAAACATTTCTAATACATTTTAACTTGGTAAACGATTGATGTCCTGCAATAGGAGTAGTTTGTTTCTCAAATGAGTTATGCTCACAAACCAATTACATTTTAACGTGGTAAATGAGCGATGTCTTGCAATACGAGTAGTTCCTTTCCGGAATGAATTACGCTTGCAAACCAAGATATAGATATATAGATATAGATATAGATATATAAAAAGTATAGTTGACACTCAATATTATTCAACTTTAGCTTTAGGTGTATAGTGCAGTGAGGCATCTACACAATCTATGAAGTTGATCTCCCTAATAAGTCCAGTCCCCATCTGATACCTTATATAATCTTTTATAACATAATTGATTGTATTCCCCAAACTGTATTCCATATCCCTGTGACTATATTGTGACAACAAATTTGTATTTTCTAATCCCTTCACCTTCTCCCCCATCCAAGATAATAGACTTTAGCCATTTCTAAGTAGCTTTAGTAGGGGTTGTTCATCAGCAGCACTAGGAGAGACAGATTGAGATTAAGCAATGACCAAAGGCAGAAGATACAAAATTGGTTCAAAAAATGCCATTCTCCCAAGGAATTCTTTGCATTGACCTCTCTTAAACTTGTGGAAGCCATACCACATAGTGAATAGAACAGGACAGAAATAGAACATGATAGACAAGGAGATAGAGAAAGATGCAATCACAGGCCCTCACCAACTATATGCAGGCCAAAGCTGAGGGAAAAGCTGGAGAAACTTAAACTTTAAATGAAGTTCTCAGTTTCTGATTATTTTACAGAAAGAAAGATTGGAAACACTGAATGAGGCAATTATTAGGTTAACAGTAGCCAGGGGACTTTTTATTATCTGAATAACCAGAGAAATTCTGCAACCTACCCAGTGTAAATCATGGTGTGAATGGATGACATACTGCATTCGCAAAGTAAACAGAGGCTTTTGTCTGACCAAGAGCAGGAGTTAAGTAGGCTTTGGAAGCCAAGGAGAAAAATGGAGGCTATCATGTAGGTATTTATAACAACAGTTAAAGCAATTTTTTTTTTAAATTAGTTTCAGGTGTGTAAAACAATGTAATAGGTAAACATTTACACCCCTCATAAAGTGATAACCCCCATCCCCCAATTGATTCCCCCTCTGACATCAAATATAGCTGTTACAATTCTCTTGATTCTCTTCCCTATGCTGTACTCCACATACTCCAATATATAAAATTATAGTTGACATTCAGTATTATTCAGCTTCAGCTTCAAGTGTACAGCACAGTGGTCAGGCATCTACACCATCCATGAAGTGACAGATGGCCAACAGACATATGAAAAAATGTTCAACCTCGCTAATCTTTAGAGAAATGCAAATATAAACCACAACGAGATATCACCTCATCCTGTCAGAATGGCTCTCATCAATAAATCAACAAAAAACAAGTGCTGGTGAGGATGTGGAGAAAAGCACAAAATTTTTATTAATGCATTCAAAATGTAATAATAAAAATTTAGGAAAATTTTTCTTCGTGATGTAGGACTACAAATGAGGATGGGATTTTTTTTTGGTGCGGGGAATCACATTTTACTTAAATAGGCTTAAAAATCAGTGTTCCCTATTATCAAATTGATTACATATATTAGTTTGTGAAATCAATTCTTAGCTCCTGAAGCATACAAAAACAGGAAATAGGCCAGATTTGACCCCTGAGCTGTTGTTCATCTACAGGTGCCATAGAGTTACAATGTTTTCATCAAAATACGTACAATTGTACATAGGTAATTCACCTAAGTTTTCACCTAAATGAAGCTCTGAAGACAAAAGAAGCCACCAGGGTGAAAGGTGAGGGGAGACAATTGTGTTCCAGGAAGGAGAGAAGTGAGAGCATATGAGACATGTTTCCTCTGTTTCTGGTGATTCCCCTGGTGGTAAACACTCTGTGATTTCTACATCAGCACAAGCAGAAACTACCAATTGATACCAAACTCCATCAAACAAAATGAATTTTTCAAAAGGGAAAAGAAGAAAGATCATACAGATAATCCTCTCACACAAGAAAGCAACTAAATCACTAGTCCATAGATTTCTGCAGATTTCTCCTTACTGCCCCCCTTCCCCTTAAAATAGTCAAATTGGTGTCATTTGTAAGGACATTATCATAAGTAAATAACAAACTTTGCAATAGATTTTATCAATATCTGAAATTACGTTTTTTTTTGTTGTTTTTTTTTTCTGAAATGTAGATGAGATTTCTTCAGCAGAAAACACATTACTCCAAATAATATTGCATTTAAATCTGTGGCACTTCAGCATTTTGAATATTTTTCTCTGGAGTAAGGTACCCAAAATTAAAAACCCCAAAATATAGTGAAACAATTTGATTCAGTTCTATAACCAGCAAGGCAGTAGTTATTGCTTTACAGAGAATTTCGTTATTGTTTCCTGAGGTAGAAAATGAGCAAAATAAAATATAGCATAAATAAAATATGAGCTCAAGGAAATACTGACACATTATTATAAATCATTATGTGAAACAGAAAGCAAAGAACAACCATGAAATCTCCCTTACATTCTTTCATTTTGGTTGAGAAGCTATTTGGTTTGCTTTGATACATCCCTAATGTAGTGTGGAAATGGGTTTACTAGATATATAATGCATCATCCGGTTACCTGTAAAAGAGGAGAAAACTCTCCGGGAATCACTTCAATGTCATTAGGGAAAACCCTTATGATGCTCAGTACCAGTTAATTAAACAGGTAAAAGAGACAAGCCATGGCTTTTGGCAGTTCTTTGTGTTCAGGGTTTCTCAGACTTTGTTGACCCTTTCAAACAGAAGGTGCCAATTATTCCATTAGATATTAACAAGGATGCAAATTGTGCAGATTGCTGATCATGGAGTGAGAGACATTAGCTGCCATATCTTCTGTATGGCCTGGTTGAAGGCAGCTAAAGGTTATTTGTAAACCTAATAGCAACTTCTAGGTCTGCGGACACTTGTAACCTTTGGTTTTAAGCATCTTATCCACACATGACCCACTATTTAAAGAAAAACAGAAAGCCAAAAAAAAAAAAAAGAACGAAAGGTGGCTAGCTTTTGAACAGAGTATAATAACGTTCAGTGAGGCAAGAAGCAGCTATAATATGTGGTAGTAGAGAAGAACTGATGTAAAAATTAATCAGCAATGTGCTAACAATCCCTTAAAATTGAAACATAATAAATTTTGTCAAATATTGCTACAGATTCATTTGCTTAACAAAACAAAATCTTTCATTGGACTTTGTTTTACATTTTGTAAATGTTTTTGAATATCTACTGTTTTCAGATAAAAGATTAAAAAACAGTTCAATCATAGATGGCTACAGCCAAGAAGGGACCTTAGAAATCAACTGGGCCAGAATTTCTCTGGCCTCTGGGAAGCAAATGTCGGTGGCATCATCTAGTCATGTGTCAAACAAAAACTTTCACCCATTTTGCCTCCTCATTTTATAGATTGGGAAACTAAACACAAAGGAATTGGATAATAGTAGAAATATCATAGCATAGTTTTTAAAAGCTCAATACTTAGAGTGACGCAAATCCTGATACCACTTGATAAATACATATCACACAAAGTAGACTTTAAGTTAACAATGGTCAAAAAAGAAAAACAAGGTCATTATATAATAATAGAAAGGTGGACCCATCAAGAAGATATAAAAGTTATAAATATTTATGTACCACCACTGAAGTACCTAAGTGTTGAGAGCTGACAGCACCCCGGTGTCTGACAAGGTCACATTGAAGTAAATATCCATGCTCAGCGCTGGATGTCTAGAGTGCTGCCCTATGATTGGCCATGTAGTGTCTCCTGCCTCTAAGAACCCATGGGCCTTTTCTCCACATCAGATCCTATAGGAGACAGTACTTTCACTGCAAGTTCCTATGGTACCCCATGAGAGATGGCTATACAGCCAAAGATGGGTATGATTTCCTAAGAGAAGGAGACAACCCAAGCCAGGCAGTAGCCCCATGGGGACCCCAGAACTGAGTAAGAGGGGACTTGAGCCTCTTGGAAACAGAGGCTTTGACCTCTGGTCACATAGGCCAACAGCCTGTCTGTGAGAAACTGATGATATCATCAGTCCTTGAGCTCACTTGCCTAGGGTCATTGCTGTGAGAGTCTCCTTGAAGACTAAAGTCTCCAGGCCATGAGAGTTCCGATAAGAGGCAACTCACTGACCATGGGGTATGTTAATCGACAGCCTTATTTGGATTCTTTGCCTTGTACATTGTTGCAGCAACAGATACTGAAGCTTTGACAGAGAAACAGATGCTACGCTCTATTGTAATAACAATAGCCCTCCATAGAATAAGAGAGGTTTGAGACCCCCTTTGGCTACTAAGTATTGTAATCTTATAGAAATAGACTTTAGATAATTTTACCCTAAACACAGCCACTCCTAGTCTCTTAGTAATAGCTCAAGCATGCGCCCTGTGAGTCTTACGATTGTGTTTAGCTGCTAGAATTTGGGATAATTACTAGATAGTCAAGGTAGTCATGGTAACCATTCTTTAGGTGATATGTAGAAACTAGTCTGGGTCACAAAGAGATTATCTAATCCTTAAAATAGGTCACAGTGTGCCCTGGGGAGAGCAATTAAAAGGAAGTAAAGACTGTAAAAGTCCAAAGAAAGAAAAATACATCAAAACTATGTGGAACTTAACTTGTGATTGAGATAATGGTGAAGAGTCCCTATAAAAGGGGACATGCTGTAACAATAAAGTGTGACACTTCTCTGAAACTCCCTCCCCCCCCCCATGTCTCCACTCCCTTCTTTCCCCTC
Source organism: Aselliscus stoliczkanus (assembly GCA_033961575.1). Taxonomy (NCBI): domain Eukaryota; kingdom Metazoa; phylum Chordata; class Mammalia; order Chiroptera; family Hipposideridae; genus Aselliscus; species Aselliscus stoliczkanus. The sequence continues at coordinate 89,585,004 of CM066730.1, forward strand.
GCCGACTCCATCTCCACATGAGGGAACCCCTGGACTCGCGGGAGCTGGACTCCCGCACCTAAATATGTAAAGTAAATACTAAGAGAACTATAAAGAGAAATAGACAACAATATCATAAAACTGGGGGCTTTAATTGCCTACTCTCAATAATGGATAGATTATCCACATGAAGAATAAATTTAAAAATTTGAATCACACTTTTAGCGTTCTTTTTATTTGTTTTTTTTTTTTTTTTGAGGGCGGTGTCACTGGCCCTCATATGTGGGACCCGAACCGGGGCTGCTGGCTTCCCAAGCCAGCGCTTAACCACTGTGCCACTCGGCCGGCCCACTTTTAGCTTTCTAAAAGCAGATTCCTGCACCCATCTGTATGAGAAATACCTGTTATACTTGTTAAAAGGCAAGGTGCTTGTCCTTACAGTTTTTATGAAGCATAATCTCCAGGGTTCTTTCTCTTTTAAAACACTGGATACCATCCTGGGCTGTACATTAGTCTACAGAGATTTAAAAATAGTGGTGTCTGGGTCCTGGACCAAGAGAGGCTGATGTAATTGGTCAGGAGTGTGACCTGGTCATTGGTTCTTTTTAAACACTCCACAGATAATAATAATCCATGACAAAGGTTAAGAACCACCTTTTAAAATAGCTTCCCAGGTGGTTCTCATACATATAAAATTTGAGAACACTGCTTTTAACTAATTTCTAAGCTGCCTTTCCTGAACCAGGCAACCTTGACAAATCCACTCCACCAGGGCTGTGATTTACAAAAGCTAGGTGGCTTCCTAGATTTAAATAGCAACTCTGGAATCCAGGCTACCTGATGTAGTCAAATGTGTTTCCCCATGTTACCAGTCTGATTTAAGTATATTGTTTCATTTAACCAGATTCTAGCTAATAATTGTTGATATATCTCACTACAAGCCTTTTGCAGCTCTCTATCTGTCTTTCGCTTTCCTGGTCTAGCCTTTACTCCGATCATCTACTGGTTTCTGACCCTGGAATTGTAGCCCACAGCCTGGATTTCAGTTAGCTCTAGCTCTTTCACTCTGGGGAACCACTATACACTTTTGTTTTTATATGTTGAGTGTTCTCTCTCTCTCCCCAGAGAGGTGCCACATCCCTATGTCCTGTAGCTCCTTACCCTTTGGAGATCTGCTTTCAGAAAACAGATTTGAATATGTGTCATTTACAACTTAGAAGGGATATAGGTCACAGTCCATTCACCCTTCCAGAAAAACTGACATTTTAAGCATCATCTCACACTGTGGAATCAAAGAGTTTATAAGTTAGCAAGTATCAAGCAACAGTGAGCATGTGGGAAAAGGCTATTTTGATATTAAGGAAACTACTCAAGTTTGAGACATCATGGCTTACCTTTTTTATATTTTCAGATGTCATATCAACAGTAAAATGTTTCAAATTTGTATCTCCAGCACCTTTCTACATCTGTGCCTCTTTAGAATCAGAACTAAAGGTATTGGAGAGCCTAGATTAAACTGCCAGGTGCCAACAAAAACAGTGAATTGGATCACTGCAGTCAAATTATTGCTCATAGCTATACTCAGTATCAAAGTGATTACATGACTGGGTAATATCATGAACTGAGTTCTCACCATACAACATCTATTATTCTATTAAGAGCTGAAAGTCAAGCATAAAAAAGATTAAAATCTATGGAACAACTTATAGTGACTAACAAGTAGTTGAACCTAAGTTTAAATCAAGATAATCATTCTAGCACCACGGTATATGGGACGGAAAATTTGAATTTCTTCATTTTTTTTTTCACTAGAGAAAACAGTGTTTCCAGTTATTAAAATCAGTTATCATGCATGAGCATAACCTGAGTTTCTTTTGGCACTAAATGGAAACAAATTCCTTTGGGGCCCTAATATACATTGAATCCAGAACATAGGCATTCTTTTAGAACTTTGCATTATTTGTTTCAATCCCGAACAACACAGTAAAGGAAATACTATTACGATTTCTATTTTATAAAGAAGGCAACTTAGGTGCAGAGACTCAGACAACCTTTCACAGCACAGGGGAGCTAGAACAGGAGCCCTTGTATCCTGCCCCTGAAGGTTCTCTTTTTTCTCCTTAGGAAACCCATTATAGAGTTAGGCGTCTTCCTACTCTATACCTTGTCTCACAATTTTCTGAGTACGTAATATTTCTCTAAATGCTGTTAATACTCTGAGGTCCACACCCACCTCTGTTTCACCTCTTATTAGGCCATAATATCCAACAGACAGAGCTTTTCAAAGAGTAAGTTTTAAAAGGAAGGGACAGATGAAAAAAATAGATAAATAAAAGAATGAGTGAATATGAGAAGCATTTATTTCATATTTATATGGAAGTTTTATGTAAAAAAATAAACTTGGAATCTGAAAAAAATTATATAGTTGCTGGTTGGCCAGTGGAGTCTCTGGCCACTTGTCCTACCTTCTTATGCTTCGTGAAGCACATTGCAGCTGCCTGGTGCATCTGTGATGACATCACGGAATTTTTGGGCTTCCTTTACTGAATTAATTCTACATCTAGTAATGGGATTGCTATGGGGTGATCGTTTACCATATTTGGGAGCTTTCATACAAGGAATAGCTTAATTGCAAAATAAAAAAAATAAACAAACAAAACACGTTTGTTTGGAATGCCTGCTAAGATGAACCTTATTAAACATACATTCTAAGAACATGGTGTGTACATCCTTTGCCTTTCTAACAAATTTGGCCATCTATGCATCCAAAAACTAAAAATAAAATAGGAGAGTAAATGGCGATAGTATTTAAGCCAGTACATGACAATATTCATTATGTAGTCATTGTGTCAAATCATTAGTTTCTTATTTTCTGTTGTTTATTCATTTATTTATTCATGGACCATTTTAAGCATGGAAGTGGAGCACAGCAGTTATAGGGCCAGATGTAGCTTATGAAAGTATAAGAGAAAAATGAATGGCACAGGTAACTATTATTTAGACTTTATTCAGCAGGTAATGGGTTGCAATTTAAAGGTTTTTAAGCAGAGAAGTGGGACATTGAAATCTACATTTTCGCTCTCAGCTTCCTAGGACAGACTTTTTAGAAAGAGAGTGTGAAAGCGAAAGAGAAAATTACTGATGCAAATATGATGTACACGCATTATAAAGTTTTTTAAAGGTTTCTTTCTTCCCTGAAATGAGGTGCCTAATTTTCCAACAATTGTCAATAATTGTAGGCTCAGCAGTACCCTCCAGGGTAGAATGCAGCAGAGAACGTTGCAGCCTTGTTGAGGCCAAAAGACAGCAATTTTTCATTTATAGATCCAAGAGGTAAATCGAGGTTATAATCCATCTGTATCTTTCAACACAATCCAGGACATTAGAATTTATCACCAAAGGGAACATGCTGTAGGATGATGGCTGCTCTAAACAATCATGAGGCATAATTCCATCTAGAAATTAAAAAACTGCAAAAAGTATGGAGAGTGACTGTAAGAATAAATATATTTCAATTATTATAGCATATATGTATTTATGTGTGTACACATACAGAGGGTGCCAAAAAATGTACACATATTTTAGGAAAGGAAAATGCATTAAAATCATAATACTCTGTATATACTGATAACAAAAGATGACTACAAGTCACATTTGACTTCTGCAATTACAAGAGGTACTCAATCAAAGTGGTTACCATAAACGTCCAGACACTTCTCATTACTGCAAACTACTGCTAGAACAATGTTGATCAAAGAGTCCACTTATAATTTTTTGGCACCCCTGTATATGTATTGTAAAATAACACATGAAAGAATTGGTTTTATTTGCCTAAAAAAATAACATAACTGCATAATCAATGATAAATTTGTATGACATTCACAAATGTCCTCAATTTTGGTATTCTCTTTTATTATAGTTATGCATATATAGTCACAGATACACATTGAGAATATTGACAGAAGAAAACACCCATCCTATTTTTTTATCATTTTCATTCACCAGCTCTTACATGATACACAGTCTTACAGTGTATCATGAGTTCTTGTTTCACTGTTGAATGATTTCATTGTTTACGATTTCACACTGTTTACATGGTTACTGTTTCTTTTAAGTAATCCTTTTTTGACTCTTTTTTTTCTTTTATTTCTCTCATTTCCCTCTTCCCTTTAAAAAACGTTCTGGAAGTAAAAAAAAATAATAATAAAAAAGGAAGGCACTGTAATCATATACTAGAGCAGAAGGGTTCGAATGAATTAGAGAGGTCACTCAATGTGAAGAAGAGCCAGAAATAGAAGCATGCAAATCGTATCCCATTAAGCAGTGCCTGGGGAGCAGCAGTACCTCTGAAGGATTTGAGAAAAATTACAGTGGTTGGTCAGTGGGCACCAAGACAGTGCCTTGCAAGTCAGACAGGGGAATAGGCTAAATATATACGAAAATAAGGAACCCAGGACAGCTATCTCTCTTGGCAGTCGTCATGAAACAGTCTCATCAAATGAGATCAAACCAGAAGCTTTGACCTCCACAATTCTAGTTTTGAGTGGGTACATTCCTGATTTCTGCTGTAGAGCTGCCTCTGAGAAGGTAAACTGGGGAACAGCTATAAGATTCTTTAGGATAGTGCATCTCCAACTTGACTGCGAATGTCTGATCACCTGGAGAGCCTGTTAAAAGGCACATTCGGATTCATGATATGTGGAGTAGGACCTGAGATTCTGAATATCTTATAATTAGCCAAGGAAAAGCTGCTGGACTAAATTTGAGTCACAAGGCTCTAACAAGATGAATTTCCTTTTCAGGGGTTTAGTAAGAAAATAATCTGATCATTAAACCATTTCTTAAAATTCTAAAAACAAAAAACTGTAAATCTAAGTATTTATTTATCTTCAGTTTTTCCAAGGGGAAGCAGAATTAATATTATTGATAACAGCCTATAGGGACTGTAAACACATTGTTTTATATAATATACACAGTAACACTGTGAAGCTTTACTTATTTTACTGGTAAAGGAAATGGATATTCAGTGGTTAAGATTCTGGCCCCAGACAAGGCAATTTCTATGAGGGGATATTTTCTACTCCCTTTAAATCATACCACTTTGGTGACACACTAAAATGTCCACCAATAACCAGTTTCCAGTGAGTCTTTGAGGATTTCAGGGAAAATAATGCCTTTAAACTTCTTCAAAATGAGGCCAAATTTAGAATCAGACTGTTAGATAGGACTATATGTCAGATGCATATTCAAACTCCATAAAATTCTTCCTTATATGGAAGGAGTTGAGTTTGCTGGCCAATAAGATATTGTCCTTAAAGATATGTTTGTAGAGGTAAATCCTTAATTAATCATATTATAAGTCACAAATTCCCCCCTCCTCTACTTAACATAGGAAAAAGGGAGGTAAATACTAAGAATACAAGGTGAATTCTATGATTTCATCATTTTGTGCCATAATCACAAGCCATGTGAAAGTCATCAGATTTTTCTACAATTCCTTAGATGCACCTAACTTCCTTCCTGCATCAGGCATATGTTTATTGTTCTCTCTCCTGGAGAGTTCTCCACATCTTCTTGTATACGCTCACTCCCTGTAGCTTAAATATTTTATCTTATCTTATCCATCAGAAATTAGCGATTATTTCACTTCCACAGTATAATCCACATCCCATAACTATCTATATATATTCAATTACAGTTGATATAAAACCTCCGCTTCTGGTATACAGTGCAGTGATCAAACCTCTACTCCATCCATGGTATGGTCTCCCTAACAAAACCTATGACCATCTGACACCCCACAAAATATTTACAACATTATTAATTATATTCCCCAAACTGTTTTCCATATCCCAGTGGCAATATTGTAGTTGCCAATTTTTGCTGTCTAATCCCTTCCCTTTCTCCCTCATCCCCATCCCCCTCCTAATTAGCAACCTTGATTTTTCCTCTATATCTATAAGACAGTCTCTGTTTAACAAGTAAATTTCTTATTGATGGCAGCTAAATGGTGTTTGTAACATTTTTATTACACATTAGACTCCATCCATTCACTATACTTTTCTAACTGTCTTACAAGTACATGTTTTTAATGTTATCTGTCTTCTGTGCTTTTCCCATAAGTTTGCTATTAACATATATTAAACTATAAAATTATTTTTAATTAAAAAACTTAAAGAAGTGTTGGCCAATAAAACACAATTTTATTAATTTTATACATAAAATCTATCCTGATATAGTAAAGCAAAATATATTTATTATTTAGTCACTGATTCAAGTTAATATATATTTTTTTCTTGCTCTCGCAAGTTTATGCAATAGCGAATTTTTTACATGCAACATAAGATATTCATATTAACATTTTAAAAAGTGAAATTATTCTTACAACTACAGATCTTTAATTCTGTAATATTCAAGCTGTATTTACTATCACAAGTGATTTCTTGAGTTTATAGTACTGACATTGACATGCCTGATCTCAAATCCACATCACAGAATTTAGAAATTATATATAATTTATATATCTATATATTGGATATTAACCCCTTATCAAGTGAATCATTGGCAAACATCTCCCATTTAGTAGGAAGTCTTTTGTTTTGTTGACGGTTTCCTTTGCTGTGAAAAAAACTTTTAGTTTGATGTAGTCTCATTTGTTTACCTTTTGTTTCCCTTGCCCGAGGAGATACTTCAGTAAAAATATTACTGAGGGTAATGTCTGAGAGTTTACTTTCTATATTTTCTTCTAGGAGTTTTATGGTTCCGGGTCTTACATTTAAGTTTTTAATCCATTTTGAGTTTATTCTTGTATATGGCATAAGAAAGTGGTCCAGTTTCATATTTTTGGCATGTATCTGTCTGGTTTCCCCAGCACCATTATTTGAATAGACTGTCTTTACCCCAATGTAAATTTTTGCTTCTTTTGTCACATATTAAATAACCAGATAGTCATGGATTTATTTCTGGGCTCTCTATGCTGTTCCATTCATCTATATGTCTGTTTACATGCCAGTACCATGCTGTTTGGATCACTATAGCCTTCTAGTATAATTTTATATCAGGTAGCATGATACCTTCAGCTTTGTTCTTATTTCTAAGGATTGCCATGGCTATTTGGGGTCTTTTATGGTTCCATATAAATTTTAGGGTTATTTATTTTAGATCTGTAAAAAATGTCATTGGTATTTTGATAGGGATTGCACTGAATCTATATATTGCTCTGAATAACATGGACATTTTAAGTATATTAATTCTTCCTATCCATGAACCTGGTTTATGTTTCCATTTATTTGTACCTTCTTTAATTTCTCTCTTCAATGTCTTATAATTTTCTGAGTACAGTACAGGTCTTTTACTTCCTTGGTTAAATTTATTCCTTTTTTTTTTTGATGCAATTGTAAATGGAATTGTTTTATTAATTTCTCTCTCTTTTTTTAAGATTTATTGAAGAATTGGGGGAGGGGAACAGACAAGTTGCTGTCCTTTTGTTCTTCGGTCTAGTTGTGGAGGATCTTGCTTCACTGGCCCATGTTGGTATTATCATTGTGCTCTTCCCAGGTGAGGCAGATCAGTTACCGGCCTCTGGACGGCTGCTCAAGGCAGCTCTTGCCAGCTCACGCTGGCTGCCGGCCACTCACTGTCACCTATGGCAGCCCACTGCAGCAGAGGATGCAGCCTACACCGTCGCCGGTGACTCACAGCATCAATGTTCATTAGGGGTATTAGCCTATAGTTTTCCTTTTTTCAAAAATGCCTTTGTCTGGTTTTGGAATCAGGGTAATGGTGGTCTCATAAAATGAGCTTGGGAGCCTGACTCTCTTTCTGTTCTATAATTTATTTGTAATTTTGGTGTGGTCCTGAGATGCAAGAGGCATACTATTTACCTAATCCACCATCTTAGACCTGAATCATAGTCCATAATTTAAAAATATATGCTTAATGAGGCATCTGGAATAATCAAGTTATAAGACGGGAGATGGTGGAGAAGACATGCTGGGACAGAGATGGACATTTGCATGCCTGTAAGCCAGCTATACCAATTGAATTGAGAGAGAAAGAGAGAGACAGAGAGAGACAGAGAGAGACAGAGACAGAGAGAGAGAGAGAGAGAAAATGGTATACAAATGTCAAAAATATCTTCAAATTTTTATTTTAGTTCTACAAGATTTCCTAAAAGTTTATAATATAGCTATTGAGGGTCTCCCTCTAGAGTTATAAATAATTTACCTGGTTTCAAGTCCCATCTTTGCCACACTCTAGCCTTATAGACTTGAAAATTCACCTAATATTTCTGGTTATTATATGGGATACATATACATATGTAAATATATTTTTTTCATTTACTAGTTGATAAAGTGCAAAGTGTTTATATTCTTAACTTTTATTTAGAACTAAATTTTACTTTTAAGCATGTCAAAAGAAAAAGAAAAAAAAACAGCAAAAAACAAAGAATCGTTTTCTAAAGAAATTGACTGTGGGTTATCTGCAACAAAAAAAGTAGGTGATATGGTTATGATGTAGGACCTAACAAGACGGTAGTGAATTAAAATCTAGGGGATGTTCAAACAAGAATAGTTGTACTGTGTCTCATGGACAGGTTCTTGGAGGATGCAAGATTTGAGCATCATTGCATAATACAATTTATTTGATGGGATTCTGAAACAAGAATCAGAACAGTTTTGTTTGTTTGATTGTTTGTTTTTCTGCAATACTCTAACCTGTTCTATCAGAGTGCAAGTACCTTGGTCTATGATAAAAGCCTCTGGAGTAGTCTCTTCCTTTTCCAGATTTACTAGCTGATTCTTCTTATTGCTTGGAGATCCTGATAATAGAGATTTGCATGTTAAGGTGTAAAGGGGGACCAAGAATTTTCCAGAAGCAGCCACCTGGCACCAAGTTGTAAAAATGTCTTGAATGATGGCAACTTAAAAGACATAATGATCCAAGCTAAATGGAAGATAAACCTAGGCAGAGTGCAGAACCATTCCCAAGATATGTTGGCTTTGAAGGCAGTTCATTTTTCATGCCACATGGGTCTTCTCTAAAAATGATTTTTAAAAAGAGGCAAACTGAGAACATTCTGTGTTCCCCATGCAGCTCATATAAAATATAAGAATACCGGTGCCCACATTGGAATTTCTATTATTACTAGTGAATTTCTATATCCATATGGCTTGGGAATGTCGCTCAGCCAATAACTCTTAGAAGGAAATTATAAGTGCACTAAGGGCATCATTAACAATGATATTCTGGTAATCTTACAGCAATGTATTTCAGCTATGGAACTTATTCCGGCATTTACAGACCTTTGGGGAAATGTGGGTTTAATCACCATGGTTAGATATGTGAATGTCCAGGGTAGTAAAACTGTTTTTAAAAGCATACTGCCTCTTTCAATTTCAACAGGTGTTGGAAAAGTGGATTTGTATGGAATATGCATGCCCTTATATAAATATATCTATCTAGTGAAGAAAGTAAAAGGTGTTCCTGGAAGAATTCATTACCAATATGAGTACATTAAAACAACCAAATTGTTGATTGCTAGCATAAAAACAAGTATGCTTCGTTAAAGTTAAATCCACAAAACAATTGTTAAGACATTTGCAGGACTGTAGGCACTTATTGGCTAGAACAGCTCAAGCTAATGCATTTTTATGAGAGGTGGATATGATTCAATCATTTGCTGGTAACTAAAGTTCTCTTCCCTCTTTGTGAAGCTGTTGCCCTAGCAACACAGGTGCCTGCATAACTCAACATGTGTATGGTTTTGTCTTTTCCTCTACTTTGATCTGCTCTCTAATATATGAGGTTTACAAAAAGAGAGCGAGAGACTTTAAAAAAATGCTTTAGGGATATTCATCAAGAAAAGACCCTACCAAGGAAAGGAGAGTTTTTTGAATGTTTTTTTTCCCCATCCATGTGCATTTAATAGTGTTGTCATGCAGTGTGATGTTTGTATCTTTCTTCCTCCCCTATATGTTCTTCAATACATGGGTCTCCCTCCATCTGAAAGCTCTCCTATGGAACCTTTTGTAAACCTAAATGGTGTAAAGCAAAGAAGCAATTTTCATTAATTTATATGGAGAAACATTTTGAGCATTTCCAGACCCCAAAAGTAACCTACCAAATTATACCAAATATACTTAATTATGTCCAATATTATGCTAAGTGTAACACTTTTCTGGTACCTTAGAAAACATCTTGCTAACGTATGTATGTACAAAACAAGGCACAATAAAGCACAGATGCTCATAGACACAGTTCAAAGCTCTGACAATTTGATGCTGAGTGTAATTCCCAGGGAAGGAGCTTGGCGGCACCACTCGCAGTTTGAATTGAGCTCTGTGTCCAATGATGGCTTGCTACAAAACAAATGCTGAAGACTCTCTTTGCTTTTTTTTTTAAAAAAAAAATTGAACATTTCCTTCAGTTAGCAAAAACAGGTACTAATATAAGTCTTTTGTAAAAGTGAAGTGGCATACTGCAAACTTTCAATAAATGGGGGATACCTGTGCTTATTTTTACTGGTTCCTCAGTAAAGTTTCCTAGGGACCATATTTACTCAGATCTCTAGTGCTCCTGAAGTTGTGTAACAATTCACATATGGACCATTCCTTTGGCTGCCTTGTCCTTTGGTTACTGTTTTTGTGTGATAATACTGAATTCTTAGGACTGTGATAGAAATAAGCACGGTGTATGATATGAACACAAAGGAGGAAAACCTGGAAAACCTGCCCCAGTAGACTCCAAAGTTGCTCAGTGGCCTGTTGCCTAAGGAAAAATCATCCTAAAGCAAACAAGCCATTACTATAACTGAGCACTGCTCATTTACATACACAAAAAATCACTTTTATTGTTTTCCTTGCTAGCTGACAGAAACTATATCTAAAGTGTAGACATATGTGTCTAAATAATTTCAGCAGAGAATTCTGCTAGAAAAAGATTACAGGGGGCCATGATTTTACCTATACTTGCTACATATATTGACTGAATTAACTGGCTAATTAATCATCTGTACCTACATTATACAGAGCCTACACTTCAACAATGGCGTGTGGTGGTTGCGTACCATTTTTAGCACAGCTCTATGTCCCTTTCAGTGATTTCACCTATATGTGGACTTTAAAAAACAAAATAAACAAACAAACAGAAATAAACTCAGAGATACAGAGAACAAATTGATAATCTCCAGAAGGGACGGGGATTGCAGGGCAAGTTAGAACAAGGAAAGAGGATTAAGAAGTACAAATTGCCAGTTATAATGAGTCACAGGAATGTAAAACAATTTTTTAAAGAGCAGTAACTTCTGACTCTGGCCCTTGCTGGATGTATGACTATGGTAAAGAATTTCCTCATCTTTAGTATGAAGAATATAAAAATAATCACTATTTGTTTGTTAGTGTAAGGATTGAATGGGAGAAAATATGTGTGACACAGATTAGCTACTCAAACTTAAAAAAAGTAAAGTGGTATGATGGCTATACTTGTATTTCAGAACTACATCTGTTATTATCTCCTTCTCTCCCTCCCCTCACTTTCTTCCCTCATCTTCCTTTTACAACTATTCTTTTAGCATCTTCTTGGATCAGGTGGTTTTGTAAGTACCTGTAAATGTTTGTGATATAGACAGGACAGGTCTCTGCTTTCTCCCTAAGCTATCTCACCAGAACCATATTCATTCAAATATTATATGGAAGAAATGGGGTATAAATATGCTAACTATTCTGGCTAATAGACTAATTGTAATTAAACATAAATTCAACTGTGCAGCCTGTTCAGCCCAGGCATAAGGGGACTTCTGACAGGTGAGCAGTCTGATGAATATTTTCAAAGTTTGGTTAGACCTGACTCCTGGCCCCGAAGGATAAAAGTTGCCTTCAGCAAGTGGGATCAGGGACAGGTGATCTATAAATCTATGTCCCTAAGTGTTTTCTGTTGGGGGATATCTGTCACATAAGCATGGTAGAATTTCATTCATATAACTAAGTGTGCTGCATCTTTTGCAAAACATTTGTCCAGTTTGGCACTGTTTTTGTGTTTCCTTATAACACACTCAACTATAAATTGCAATTTGATATATTGCCCACCAAGTGACCAAACTGAATGCATAATGCAGTATTTGGAGCTGAAGAATAATTTTTGGCTAGCTAGTGTATCAACAAACTAATTCTGTCCATTTGTTTAGTATTTTACAGTTTACAAAGTGCTTTGGAATATATTATCACTTTTAGAAACACAGCTGAAATATATTAGAAACAGCTCTGGGCTTGAAGTTGGATGATTTGCATTCATCTCTGCCCACTGCAGCCTTGTAACTGCTGTTCCTATTTCTGTAACTTCCTCTTCCTGACTCATCCCCCCGAGAATGATTCTGCAGATAAGTGTCTGTAAGTTAGCAAAATGTTTTAAGTTTTAATTCTTTTATAACTTTTTAAAATTTTTCTACTAGGGAATGTTGGGATAGACCATTATAAAAACAGAAAACAACTTGTTATTAACTAACAATATAAGGTCAAAAATATGTCTTATTTCCCTGGAGTTCTTTTCAGTCAATATGCAGTTGACTTCAGAGAGTTGTGTGGAATCTCTTATCTCCTAAAGTTTTCTAGTCATCTCCTCTTTGCACTGCTGACTCCACTCTGCAAGCAAGTGGGAAACTTCCATAGAGCTTGGTGCCCATTGTTAAAAACAATCAATCAATCAATAAATCAATCAACTCTGGTCTTTCAGATAACATTGATCACTTCTTTTTATATAACTTCATTGTCTTATTTTCTTAAAAAGTCTATCCAGTTTTGCTGTATTACTAGAGATAACTTTCTCTTTTCCTCCATTGAGTTAGCAAAGGAAAACCAGATAGCAATAAAGGGAGATGGTTTGCCCCAGTAGGCAGAAGAGACCTTGGAAGGAGAACCAGTGTCATTTCAATGTTGTTTAGTTGTTAATTTTTGTTTGCTTAGTTTACATAGAAGAATATTGTTCTATAGATCTCATCCTCTTACTTTAGTTCTTCAGTACCTTTTAAAAGATGTAGCCTTGCTGTCCTGTGTGTCAACCTTGTTTCTTTTTTATTGCTCTACAAAATTCCATTCCATATATTCCTGAATCTTATTTTCTATTTCACAGGTGACAGGCATCTAGATTCCCTCCAATTCCTTGCAATATTACATTTTCTATCCTTTCCTTGTAAATTATATGGACATTTCTCCAGAAATACATCCAAGATTGGAACTGCTCTCTCGTGGGGTATACGTCATTCTCATATCGCAAAGTGTCACCAGTTATTACTATTATCAGCAGTACACAAGTATTCCTCTTGCTCCAAATTCTTGCCAGCAATTGGTTTTATTAAGTGGTCTGTTTGTCTCTAGTGGGTATATAGTAGTATCTCATGATCACTTTAACTCACATTTATCTAGTGATAAATGACGTTGAACATTTTATATTTCTTATGCCCAGGACTATTTTTTAAAGACTATTTTTTTAGAGCAGTTTTTAGTTTACAAAAAAATTGAGGTGAATGTACAGAAATTTCTAAAGTACTCCCTCTCCCCAGATGTGCACAGCCTCCCCCATTACCCCAATGTCCATCCCCAGAGTGGTGCATTTGTTACCATGGATGAAACTATATCTGTGCATCATATCAGCTAAAGTCCATAGTTTACATTATGGTTTATTTTTGTTTTGTACAATCTATGAATTTGGACAACTGTATAATGACATATATCCATTATTGTAGTATCATACAGAGTATTTTCTCTGCCCCAAAGATTCTCTGTCTTCTGCCAATTCATCTTTTCCTCCCCTCCCCACTCCTGGAAACCACTGATGCTTTCAGTTTCCATAGTTTTGCATGTTCCAGAATGTCATATAGTTGGAATCATACAGTATGTAGCCTTTTCAGATTGGATTCTTTCACTTGATCATATGCATTTAAACCATGTCTTCCCATGGCTTGATACCTTATTTCTTTTTAGTGCTGAATAATATTCCATTTTCTGAACATATCTCAGTTGATTAATTCATCAGCTACTGAAGGATATGGTTGTTGCTTCCAAGTTTTGGCAATTATGAATAAAGCTGAATTTTACACTTTGGTGTATGATTCATTTTGGGTTAATTTTGGGGAAAGATGTAAGATCTGCATGTTGATCTTTGTGTGTGTGTGTGTGTGTGTGTGTGTGTGTGTATCTAGTTGTTTCAGCATGATTTGTTCAAAAGTCTATCTTGCATTGCTCCATTATATTGCCTTTATTTGTTTGTCAAAGATCAAGTGACTATATTGATGGGGATAAATTTCTAAGATCTCCATTCTGTTCTGTTGCTCTATTTGTTCATTTATTTGCCAGTACCAGATTGTCTTAATTATTGTGGCTTTATAGCAAGTTCTGAAGTTGGGTGGCATCATTCCTCCAACTTCGCTCCTGTCCTTCAATATCGAGCTGGATACTCTGGGCCATTTGCCTCTTCATATAAACTTTAAACGCAGTTGCCAATGTCCACAAATAACTTGCTAAGATATTGACTGTAATTTGATTGAATCTATAGATTAAGTTAAGACAAACGGACTTCTTGACCATATTGAGTCTCCGTATCCATGAATATAGAATTTCTCTCCATTTATTTATTTCTCCTTTTATTTTGTTCATCAGAGTTTTGTAGTTTTTCTCATATAGATCTTATACATATTTGTTCTATTTATACCTAAATGTTTCCCTTTGGTGGGAGTGCTAATGTAAATAGTACTGTGTTTTTTATTTCAAATTCCACTTGTTCATTGTTGTATATAGAAAAACAATTGTTTTATATATTAATAACATATACTGCACCCTTTCTATAATTGCTAATTAATTCTGGGAGGTCTTATGTCATTTTTAAAAATTTATTATTATTATAGACAATCATGTCATCTATGAACAAAGACAGTTTTATGTCTTCTTTCCCAATATGTATACCTTTTACTCTGGGATTATTTTTTAATCAAGATGATTAATACTGTAAGGGCTATTTATTTTCCCTTCTGTGAATTTCCTATTCACACTCTTCATCTCATCTGTTGGATATTTTGTCTTTCTTTGTTGTTTATTTTAAGGAGTTTCTTGTAAATTCTAAATATTAATTTTTTGTTGGATTTACACATTGCAAATCTGTTCTCCTATTCTGTCAATAACCTGTAATTTTTTTTGTTAAAAAGAAATGTTAATTTTGTATGAGTCTTTATGTAGACATTTTTAACAAAATGGTACGTGATATTTTCAAAATTAATTTGGCCAAAAAAAAAAATTATAAAACCATGCTCTATATTCTGGATCCAGGAATACTTAAGAACTAAATACTGAGAGCATAGAATTATATACTACTTTAAAGGGGTGAACAGACTGGATTTGTTTGTTTTGATGGTAGATTGTTTGATTTGTTATTTGTTCATCCATTGAATAATCTTTTGTATTATTTTTCTATTGGTCTAGTGATTGTTATAGTTTCTAACACTTCATTAACTATGCTATGAATAATCTATAAAATAAAATCCATAAAAGAATTTATAAAATAAAAAGAGCTGAAACTTAATGTATAATATAAAAACAAATATGTAAAATCATCAGAAGATATATGAAATAATAACATAAGCCAAAAAAAGTCATCTTAATTTTAAATAACAATTTCTTCATAAAATATAGCTGACTGAATTATTTTTAGAAGACAGGAAGAGAGTTAAAGAGTTTTAGGTTTTATCCTTGAAATTTTCTTTCCAGTGGCCAGTAACCAAATTTATCCCTTTGGACTTTCTAATCATATATTGTTTTTCCAATTCAACAAGTTCCAAAATCTTTGAAAAACTGAATTTAGCACTTCCCTTGATGATTCCATGGTATATCAGGCTGTACAAAAATTTAAGTCTTTTCAGCCTGCGATATTTCCTTCAAGGCAGAAGTTTTGAGGAGGAAAACATATTCGTCTCAAGAACCAATAGGGTCTTATGCACATGATGCCAAAATAATAGTCTGATTTCAGCAATATTGGTAAAAAAGTCTATCAGTCTGGATTTTAGTGTCATATTAAACCCAGGAAAATATGAATAATAAATATCTACATGGTAAGACGTACTGGAAAACATGAAAGTTCCATCAATTATTTGAAAAACTCTCAGGATTTGTCCTGAGTTGCCTCAGAAAAAAGGACAAGAAGCAGGGAGCCAGATTTTAGCTTCTTTTAAGAAATAATATTTTAAAGCAGAAGTGCACCCTGCACAACAAAGATTGAAGAACAACAACTTGGCTGGTATCCTTCCTCAATTCCCTGTTCCCCTCAACACTGTTCCCCTCCCTGAATTCCCCAATAAAATCTTAAAAAAAATTTAAATTGCTTTCTCACTAAGATGGAAATTTCACATGAAATTAAGATACGTAATTTAAGTACCTTAAATTAAAACTAAGAACTTTCTGGCATTGTCCACTGTGATTAAAACTATTAGAGAAGCTCAAATGCTCAGAAGTAAAGCTTAGTGAATGCTAACAATGGAAGTACAGTTCTAATTTCCCCCCTTTGCCTTCCCTGCCTGCCCCACCTCTGAGCAGTTATTCTCAGTCTAATTTTGGAGAACGCAGCTCACTGGCCCATGTTGATATTATGATTATTGTACTCTACCTGGCTGAGGCAGTCGGTCGCCAGCTATGGGTCTGGGCTGGCTGCCCACCGGCCACTCACAGCAGCTCACAGCAGCACACTGCAGCTCACGCTGGCTTCAGGTCAAGCCATTGTTCACAATCTTAGCTGTAGAGGGTACAGCTTACTGGTGCAGCTCACTGGCCCATGCGGGAATTGAACCGGCAGCCCTGTTGTTCAGAGCTCACCAACCTATGGTTCTAATTTTTAATGGATTAATCCATAGTAAAATTATATTCATCTTTGTGAGGGTATGCATGCATACTCCTTCCCTAAAACATGCATAAACACACACACACATTCACACCCCATTCTCACAAAGAAAATTTGTTCTTTTTGTTTAACATATAGCTACCAAGAAACCAAAAATGATATCTGGACCAGAGTTACCTGTTTAACCTCTAAATTTCATGGGTTCTTCAGCAATCAGTATATACCATTAATCCAAATCTCTTAAGTAGAAAGGCTTGACTCATGTCGAACTGTCACTATAGCTAAATTTAAGATTTGTTATTCATTCTCAGATATTGTTGTTTCTGGAAAGTTTTGTATATAATCATTTGTTTCCTTTGACTTTGTGGTGACTTACCACTTAACGTGATTTTGTTTCCAAAAAATCCAGTATCAGGGCTGTGGTATAGAAAACTTTTCATTTATGTGAAGTAATTTTGAGTCTTCTTTATCTAAGTCTATTTTTCAGTGTTAAATATTGACAATACATTTTGCTTAATGGATCTCAGAGCAACAAGGGACCAAATTGATGAGGAGGGGGAACTAAAGTGAACTTGGAGGATAGGGGATGAGTAAAGTAGCTCTTAAACACTTAAAAATAAAATATACCTTTTGGAATGTCAAAAGTTGATAGAAAAATGAAGGTCCAATACAGGAAAACCCTTAGAAAACACAGCACAGTTTTGTTAAATATACAACCAAATACATAGGAAAGAACTTGGGTGTAAAAGAGAGCTTCTCTACAGTACTGGGATACGGAATGAGAGGAAAGAAAGGCTTAGGTTTCTAAGACACACAGGCATAAACGATCCAGTAGTAAGATTTAGCCTTATCGTGGGATACTCAGAAGGGACCTCTAGGAGACATTTCTTAAAGTGCTCACTGCAGCTGCCCAGTAGGATTTTCTAATCAAATATTATTCCACTGATTTTTGGAGTGGAATATTATTAGTCTGCAGGTTCCGTGTATTCATTAGACAGGAGCAAGATGGATCCAAGCCAAGGAAAGAATTAATGCTCTTTGTGCCACTTCACAAGGACATTTTTTCACAATTCTTACAAACCCATTTTCTTCACAGACCTATTATTAGAAAGCATATTTTTACTCCATGTAATGAGAGTAACCATAGCTTTAATTGATCTGTTAATTCATAGCATTTACAGTAAATTTCATATAATTTCATATGGAAAAAATACTTATGTTTTGTCAGTAAGCCTTCATATGTGTTTACCAGGTCTATGAACTGAAAAGAAGAAAATCTCTGCTGGCCAACATTGCTTCCCTTCCTTTGGCCCGGAGAAGTTCAAACTACTCAGTGGCTAAGAATCATTCAATTTTTATTTAGATGAAACACAGATTTTATCTTTTTTTTTTTTAATTCTCAAGATTATAAAGAATGTTGCCATGGTTAGATGCTCTTCTTTTTTTAAGCATTGTCTAAATTACCATTCGCTCAACGTAAATTATGCTGAAGAGTCTATAATCTTTAATTTTTCAAGCTATATTAATCAATATAACTCGTTTGGGGAGAAACATTGTGAGATTGAAGTTGCAAAGTCTGTTAATATAATATTAATATGTTAGAAATGAACAACAACAAAGGATAAAACTGAAACATGTACATAATTTATTTTGCAAAAAAATAAAAATGGTTTTTTTTAACTTCCTTGGTGGCTATGACCTTGATTCCAAAACTTAGTCACTTATAAACATAATTTTCTTGGCCTGTTGTCACTCTCTGTTCCTAAATTACATGAGCCAGTATTCCCTATTGGGGAATAGTTGGACCTGAAAAGGGATAATGAATAGCTGAATCCAAATAATTCTCTTTGCATTTGTTATTCTTACTTCTGTTGTCAGGAGATGGCTTAAAGAGCAGGAATCATTGTGGTTCTTCTGTCTACTCATGATGCTCTTTCTGCCTTCACCCTGAATTAATAATTTAGAGTCACCTTGACATCTCCTTCTTGCTCCTCTCTCCACATGCCAGCAAGTTGTATTTTTTATTTTCCTATACTATCCCTCATATATGTATCTCCCTTTGTCCAGACACTAAATAATAGAAATGATAATAATGCAATCAGATTAATAAATAACAACCATTGAATACTTGTTAAGTGCCAGGCGCCTTGTCAAGTAATTCACATGCCTTATTGCAATGAATCATCACAGTAACACCGGTATCTCCCCCATTTTACCAACAAGGAAAATGAAGCTCAGAATAATTAAACAAATTTTTCAAAATCACAGAGCAAGAGGGCCGGCCAAGTGGCACGGTGGTTAAGCGCTGGCTTGGGAAGCCAGCTGCCCCGGTTCGGGTCCCACATATGAGGGCCAGGGACACTGCCCTGAAAAAAAAAAAAAAAATCACAGAGCATGAAAGTAGATTAAGATTTGAATCAAGAAAAGTCTGAATGTTTGAGTACTACTCTATACCTCTTCTTTTCAGGTCATACCTTGTGCATACAATTCCTAGTATAAATTTTTCTCAACACAGCTACCTGATTTAATCTTCTCAATAAGCATTCCTAACCATATCAATGTCCTTCGTTAGGATTGTTCCCACCTACTAAATAAAGGGAGTACAATAGTGATTTAGACATGGGTTCTGGCAGCTGTCTGGGTTTGAAACTTTGTTCAAGTACACCAAATCCTCTAATGTCCTCTTTGTTGAATTTTATCCCCTTTAAGAATAAGACTGAATAAGAATAAGACTGACAGTCAACGCATACTGATCAGAGATTACTTGTACTTTGAGACGTCCTCCAGCAACCCATACCTTTTAAGTACACTGCATTTGCTTCCATGTGACCAGTTGCAGTCTTGTTGAGTTCTATCTTGTTGAGTTTTAGTATTAAATCAACATCAGTGATTTAGAGTCAGCAAACATTATCTGTCATGTGTACTGTGTTTTTATTTGATTGTTGAATAAGGCCTGCAAGTATAAAGAACTGATTTCTAGTTTTAGATTTCATTGTGTTTTTTTTTCTTAACTTGTTTATTAGTCTCTATTTATTTTAAAATATGTGAAAGGACAAGGAACATAGATTCTAAACAATGTGTTATTAATAATGATTGGCCATGAATCAGGCCAATGAAATCTTTTAGGTTTATCTGGTCCTACCACATGAAGAGAAATTTCTCCTGATGGATATTAAATTATGTATGTAAAATTATTTATTTATTTATTTGTTTATTTATTATTAGTTTCAGGTGTACAAAACAATGCAATGGTTACCCTTTTCACCTTTACAAAGTGACTACCACCTCCCCTTCTCCTGACCCCCATCCCCGATATCATACATATCTATTACAATTCCATTGACTCTATCCCCTCACTATACTCCATATCCCATGACTATACATGTATTAAATTATAGTTGACATCTAATATTATTCAGCGGCAGCTTCAGATGTACAGTGCAGAGGCCAGGCCTCTACATCGTCCATGAAGTGGTCTCCCTATAGATTTAGTTTTATTATAATAAAAATTTAAAATCAGAATAAAGGTGGTGTGCTTTTATAGATGATGAGATATTTCCAGCATGCTTATAACGCTTGCAGACAAACATGCTAAAGAAATTGAGGAAGAAACAACTGAACTCAACTTGACTGCTAGGGAACTCTTTTTGTCACACAGATATGAACCTCTGCCCCAACACACATCGGCAGAAATGCAGTATTGCCCTTCTGAATGAGACAGTCGGTATTGTGAGGTCCTGATAAAGAGGGTACCTCTTTCTGCTCATTGGTCTGTGACCTCTCAATGAAAACACTATGAATTAACAAAGGTGGAATCAGAGTGGGACCTAGATATCAAGCAGACATTCCAGAAATGCTCTTAGAAGGAGAATCTGTTGAGAGGGAATAGTCAAAATGGAAAGTTAAAGTTAGAGATCCAAACAGCCCACTTACAGATGGACAGCTTGACCAGGTTTTAGTTGTAACATTGGAACATTCGCTTGAGCAACTGATTGCATCAGTTCTGTGAGGCAGCCTGGTTTACATGTGAGGGCAACTGCAGCTTCTGGAGACATCACCCTGTTTCATGCTATGGATATGTTGTTATAGGCATAGCTACCTTGAGCAGTGCCATTAGTGTCTTTGTGCCACTTGGAACCTGCTTTATGCAGAGATGAAATGGAAACATGGTCAGCCTCTGAAGCTAATTTATTTGAAGAGGCACTGGAAAAATATGGCAGACTCCAATGAGATATGTCAAGTCCTTCTCCCTTGGAAATCATTGATTAGCTTCACTAAATATTATTACATGTGGAAAGCTACTTACAGATATGTGCAGCAGAACCATCTAAAAGCAACTGCAGCTGAGAGTAAACTGAAACAAATGTATGTATATCCCAACTGACAAACCAAATCCCAACCAAATAGCCTCCGGCAATGGCAAACCTGGTGCTGTGAATGCAGCCATGGAGACCACATTCCAGCTGTACAATCCTCTCTTAGGGCAAGCCTGTGAGAACTGCTATGCTACATAGTCTCATCAATGATATTCTTAGGGCCCACCTAACGTGCAGTGTAGATTGTGTGCAACCTGTTAGGTCTATTGGGAAAAATATGGATGCCTGAAAATGCCCACCCAGTCAGAAGAGAAGTTACCACTCAGCCCAACTACAGAGAACCCCAGTGTTAGAAGCCACATGTCTCTCTAGGCCATACAGGGCATGCCAGTTTTAAACACGGGGACCCCAAGGTCTGCAGTGAAGACCCGCCAAGCTTTCTTCCCTCACACTACATATTTCACAAAATTTGCCTGTCTGGTCTGCAAAAATACCCTCCAGCTGCAGCAGTGAAACGGCCCTTTGTTCTTGTTCATTATGCTACCATTAGTGCAGAATGCTAGATGCTTTTAAATTCTTAAACTTAGGGGAGCCGGCTGAGTGGCTCAGTTGGTAAAGAGTTGGCTTAGAGTGCTTGCTCTGAGCAACAGGGCTGCTGGTTCGATTCCCACATGGGCCAGTGAACGCTGCACTCTTGCTGAGCTGTCGCTGAGCTGCCAACAGGTGACAGGATGGCTCAGTTGGTGTAACAACAAGGTTGCCTGTTCAATGGTGGGCTATGCCCACCCGCAACTAAAGATTGAATTCGGCACCTTGAGCTGAGCTGCTGCCTGGATGGCTCAGAGGATAAAGCCTGCACTCTTAACAACAAGGCTTCTGGTTCAACTCCAGCATGGGATGATGGCTACTCCCACCTGCAACAAAGATTGAACACAGCACCTTGAGATTGGAGGCCACAAGCTGCCGACTGGAAGCCAGATGGTGCCAACTGGAAGCCAGATGGTGACTGATGCCCTCCACAACGAAGATTGAAGAACAACTTGGCTGGTCCCCTCCCCCAATTCCCCAACACTGTTCCCCTCCCCCAATTCCCCCAATTAAAGAAAAAATCTTTAAAAAAAAAAAATTCTTAAACTCATGTCTTGTGCTTCTGACTATTTTGTCTCTTTCCCTCTTTCTCTTTCTCTTTTTTTTTATTTGCAATAAAAATAAGTTCTGTGTAAAAAATAAGTTCTGTGTAAAAAAAAAAAGTAAGATTGAGTCTTATTAATTCACATACAAGTATCTGTGATAAGTATCTGGTACATAGTCTCACATATTGTAGTCACTCTACAAATATTTATAAGAATGAGCTTAACTGAACAAAGATGAAAGCTTCTAAAAAAGATAAGTTTGATTACATAAAAGAGGCTAATGTTGCCACTTTTTGGAAATACTGATGGCATGAGATAGAATCAAGTTGTTTGTTAATTGGTGGAAGAGAAGAATACAAATAATAAATATACAATGATGCAGTAAAATCATCGCAGGGACATAAAGTAAGGTACAGCTCTAATTTTGCTGTGAATAAATACAATTTGTGGAATGACTCTTTGTGCCCCTGTGTCGTAGTCAAGATCATCTTTGTAGTGGGATATTTTCCATTCAACTCTTATCTTCTAGCACCCTCTCATACTAGTCTATGTCCCATTGCACCCTTTCAGTCTGGTTTATGACTTCCAGCATCTTCTATATCAAAAAATCTATTTTAGGTCTTGCAGAACTTCTTTTATCTATTTTTGGGTTATGGGAATAAAGAAGGAATTGTTTTCTCCTGTTACTCCAACTAAACTGAAAATTCTACTCAAGAAACTAAAATTGTAAACATAGCCCTGCCTCACAATGCACGTTCTGGATAACTCATGTCTCTGATACAAAGTCTAGGACAAATTATTTCTTAAGAGAAATCTGCCTTAAATTCAAGAATTATTCTAGGAATCATGCAAATATTGAAATAATATTAATCTGCAAGAGTTTGTTTGTAAACATATTTCTATGGTACTTAAATCCATGGTACTGAAATTAGACTGCCACAGCTAAAATCAACAACCACCATTTACAATCTGGATGAAACTGAAAAACATATTTAATGTCTCTTTTCCTCCATCTGTAATATGGAACTAATAATAGCTCTCATTTTGTAAAATGCTTTGAAGATTCATGAGAAATTAATTGTAAGCAATATCTCCAAACACAAAAGTAGGCAATAGACTATACATCAGGTATTAAGTTTGTTTTTCTTCATATTATAAAGCATACTATCTCATTATTTTAAACTTGACTCTATACAAAGTGAGGCTAAGATACTGCTTCTAACAGGATATTGAAGGATATGAAAAAAAAACTCTGCCTCCTGTAACTAGTGCTAATATAATGCATTGGTTAGTTTAGAGGAAGCATTAAGAAGAAAAAAAAGATCTAGCTCACAGGGCAGACCTAGAGTGAAGTGTCATAAGGGAGGAATCATTTCTTAGGAAGAAAATATATCGAGAACCTAAAGTGTGTCAGGTTCTTTGCAAGATGCTGTGGGCTTGTGTATTGACAATTAAGCCATCGCTGTCAGCACATTCAAGGAATATATACTCCCTTCCTAGAGAAAGACGAGCAAGAAAGTAATTACAGCACAATGGAATAAGTGTCCTAACAAATGTAAATGCAAGACCTGTAAACAATGAAGTGCCTAATACTTTCAGGGAAAGTGAGAATGCTTTATGGGAAAGGTAACATTGTCTAATGTAAACCAATGCTCACAAGCTCATTTGTCAGGCAGACAAAAGGAATCAGCATGTGCAGAGACAGCAGACAGAAAAGGCAGGGGGTCTCTGGAAGTTCAAAAGTAGTTTGGTGTAACTAACACATGGTATATGGTGGGCTGAGTCCAAGGGCTTTAGCAGGAGGACAGGCTGGAACTAGAAACTGGGATTTACTACTAGAGATCTTACACGGGAAGCAGTCTGTTTTTAATTCTACCTGAAAATTGAAAGTAAGGGGCTGACATTTTTAGAATTCAGAACTTATTTCATTTCATTAATTTTTCAGTTACAGTTGGCATTCAGTATTATTTTATATTAGTTTCAGGTGTATAGGGTAGTGGTTAGACATTGATATAATATATGCAGTGATCCCCCCTGATTAGTCTAGTACCCACCTGGCACTATACATAGTTGTTGCAACATTATTCTCTATATTCTCTATGCTGTACTTTACATCCCTGTGACTATTTTGTAATTACCATGTGAACTTCTTAATCACTTCCTCTTTTTTGCCCATATCCCCAAACCCCCTCCTACCTGGCAACCATCAGTTTATTCTCCATATCTATGCATTTGTTTCTGTTTTCTTTGTTTATTTTGTGTTTTATATTTCACATAGACGTGAAATAATATGGTATTTGTCTTTCTCTGTCTGAATGATTTCACCTAGCACAATACCCTCTAGATCCATTCATGTTGTCTCAAATAGTAAGATGTCATTCTTTTTTATGGCCAAGTAATATTTCATTGTATAAATGCACCATTTCTTCTTTATCCAATTGTCTATTGATGGACTCTTGGGTTGCTTCTGTATCTTAGACATTGTGGATTAAGTTGTAATGAATATAGGCATACATATATATCTTTTTGAATTAGTGTTTTGGATTTCTTTGGATAAATACCCAGAGTCTGACAGTGAAGTAGAAGTTGGAGAACAGAGCCTAAAGTTCTAGAGCAGCAGTTTTCCAAATATAGTCTCCACACCAGAAATCAGCATCATCTGGAAACTTGGTAGAAATGCAAATTCTTAGTCTCCACTCTAGAAACTCTGAATCAGAAACTCTGGGGGTGGAGTCAGAATGTTAGAACAAGCTTTCCATATAATTTAGAAATTCACTAGCAATTGAAAACCATGGTTCTAGATAAATCTTGTGCCTTCATCTAGGTAGAGTTATGTGCTATTTCCTACCAGCAGAGAGAGTAAAGACAGAGCTTGGGAAATTGTCCTGAGTTGAGAGTGGGCCATCGTTGAGTGACGAGGTGTGGCAGCTGGCAAGAGGGAGATGGTGGGAATGAATTTGGTTGGACAATCCAATCTATAAAGCTTAAAAAGGAGATAAGAAATAGAGAGTCATGCTATGGGGCAATTTGGAGAGAGAAAGAAAGAAAGCAGTTTTAGAGCCCTTTTGGAGTGAAATATTACAATCAGAATTTTGATCATCCGGCAAAAGGAAGTACCTAAATAAGTGATGTGGAGAGAAACAGCTACATTTACATTCTGAATTTGGACTAATTGTATCTACATTCCTCCTGTGTTTCAGTGACTTTGGTATTGGTCTGCATGAAAATAATAATTATGTTTTTAATAGGGAAGGGTCAGAGATGGAGAGAAATTTGTGGAGACATATTACATTCCTTGAAATATTGGAATGCAATAAATATATTTTCCATTCTCTTCTCTACATCACTGCTATAAAAAAAAAGAAAAGAAAAGAAAAAAGAAAAGAAAATCTTTATCCTGTCTTCTACCAATTTACACAAACCCAGGTATTATATTTGTGAACTCACACTGAAGCTCTCTGTTTTTGCCTCTTAGGCCCTTGCCAATTCTCTGTTTGACAATGTTCTTTTTCCAAACAATTTGAACCAATTTTACATGTGAAACTTCATGAGACACTTTATCAAATTCTTTGCTTCAGCTCAAATAAATAGCATCTACTGCATATGCTAAGCTACCAATCATATAATTTTACCTCAGTGAGACTGACTGGCGTGGTGGTCTTTCCTCCAGCTCCACTTAAACTCCCTGTGAGATCCTGGGCTCAGTAACAGTGTGGCAATAGGATGAGGAGCAGGAACAGTGATTAGGGAGTGACTGGGGGGTACAGGGGAATCCAGAGTAGCTACAAAGGAAAACTAGTCCTAATGAGGGAGTATAGGGAGTGGAGAAAGGAGGAAAGGATTTGGCACTGCTCCCACCAGGTGGCCACCAAAGGTGGACATATTTTTATATGGCCAGCCCTAGGTATTAAAGTGGAACAGCAGACTCTTGTTTTCAGTTATCTCATAAGCCACAAGAAAGTGAGGGACATTTTTTACTCCTTCATCAAGCTACCCTAAATGACCACTGCAAACTTTGTCACCTATTTGGCACTCCTTAATAATTTGTTGCAATAATTTGTTGTATGAATGAACCCACCTTCACAGATTCCAAGTTCCATTTCCCCCATCCCTGTTATTCTACCGGATATTCATAACATCACTGTGTTGTGTGTACCACCTGATGGCTACTTCTCTGATGACTCACTACCTCAACTGGGGCTGGAAATCTTGCCACTGCATTCAAAAGCTAGAATGAGACAGGTTGTTCATTCTAAAGTAGAGAAGGTGCTTAGCTATCTTCAAGTTATTCAAGAGAAAACAGTAAAGACTATAAGATACCAAATGCCCAGATAGTAAATATTTTAGTGTTTTTAGTCCATAAAATCTCTGTTGCAATTACTCCATTCTTCAATTGTAGTACAAAAAAAGCCATGGATAATACTATAAACAAATGGGCATGGCTGTGTCTCAATAAAACTTTATTTACAATAATAAATTTTGGGGCAAATTTGACCCCGGGTCTGTACTTTACCTGCCTCCTAGGATAGACGAAGTCTTTCTTGCCTGTTTACCTGAGCAGTTCTGGCATGGTGGTAAGATATATAACATATTGCCAAAATATTGATATCCATGGTCCAATTGAATATTGAAATAAGCAGAGCCTTTGAAGCCAACATATTGATTGTGAAAGCATAAACTTGAAAACCAGACTGCCTGACTTTATACCCAGATTTTCTATTTATTATATATGTTTGGCTAATAGACATACTTTCTCTAGCCTCAGTTTTTCTGTCCACAAAAATGAAGAAATACCATGTACCTATATTTCAAGGTTCATATGAAAATAATCCATGGGTAATGTGACAGTGATTAGAACAGAGTAAAAATTCAGGGATAGAACTGCTGGAAAAAAACCCTGAAGATCAAGATCTAGTGATTTGCTCCAGTTCTGACAGCTTTTGACAGATGATGTTTCATACAACCATCATAATACTTTTCCATAATGAAATGGTGCAGCTGATATTAGGCAACTGTGCCCTGTAGTTTTCGAGGTCAGAGAAATACGTTTGTCCTTCTTGTGCGCCATGTACCAATACAAGTGAATCTATTCCAGAAATATGGTGTGCTGATCGATGAAGATACCAATTTAATCACTTAGAACAATGTGCTAGGATATTGTGCTGTCTTTCTAGCTAATGATCAACGTCAGGCAGCATATTGTCTTGCTTTTTCACCATCTGCTTTAGTGCTGGTTAAGGACATAGTCCTGTGTTTCGATCATTTTATGAAAAAAGTGAATGGAACATGTATGGAGACAAACAAAATTGCACACTCAGATGCAGCATACAAACAGCAAGCATTATTCTGATCCTTGCATCACAAATAGTTGGAATTCAGGAGTTAGTTCCTTTCTACTTGTACCTTGCATGACTTTTGCTGACAGACGCCAATTTCAGGTTGATTTTTGGAAAGAGAGTGATATGTTTCAGCACCTGCATGGCCTTATTGTAAAACATAAAGTGCACTTAAGTCAGATGAAGCTGCTGATCTGTTGTCATATGCCGTTCACATGTTACATGCAACATACCTGATACAAGACTGAAAATAGGGGAAAAAGAGTGATAAATGAAAGAAAAGCAACTTTATTCACATAAGTCCATATTAAAATGTCTTTTAAAAAGTTTTTTATGGAATCACCAACTATCAGTTAGAAGAGATTTGGCTTTAAAATAATTGCAAAGCAGAAACAAACCCAGAAAGCCAGTCACATGTCTCTCCTTCTGGTTTTTGTTTTTTTTTCCATTAAACTCTGTTAATATATAAATCACACACATCTAATGCATGTATATATTTATTCAGTATAAGAATCATTTCAAACATTACTTTTTTTCCATTGAATTATAGTCACAAAAATCTAAATAAGTGAATTATTCAAGATCATTTTTGTACATGTAAAATTGTTTAGTATCTTAAAAATAGCACTGTGAGTCTAAATATTGCTCTCTTTCTTCTTTTCACAACTGAATCATGTTCTCTCAGAGCCTTAATGCTTCAAGGCTGACATATCACCCTAGGAAGGAGATGAAAGTTTCCTCTAGAACAAAGAAGTTACAATTCAGGTGACTTATTTGACTGCTTTTAGGGAGATGATTTTTTTTTTTTTAATGCCAATATATTACAGTACGAGAAAGAATACTAAATTTGAAATCTACTTAACAGCACAAAAACACCATATTAAGTCTTGAGAGTAAATACCGGCCAGAAAAGAAATAAAACCCAGAAGAGGGTTGGAGTTTATGAACAATGTACCCTTTCCAGATAAGACATTTGGGGGAAAATGGAAGGAGAAAGTCTGGCACATATCAATGCGCATGTCCTCGCTTCCCCTGGGGTGGTATAAGAGGGCTGTGGAACATCAAGATGGCTGTTGAAAGTCTGAAACCACTACAGACCAACACACCCAAGTATTAAGAGAAATCCTGCAAATGACTGCTCCTAAGGAGGTAAGGGGTAGTGACACAATGCCCTAGATGTGACAGGTCTGAATAGATAAATCTGTTATCTTGTTCCTGGCTCTTCCTCAGCTGCCTGTGCATGTGCTGAGCCTAGGGCTCCTGCTTGTTCTGGTCACTGCCCTGAATGTGGCTCAGCTTCTGGTCCTGGAGGCCAGGCTGTCTCTGGTGTAAGAGAGCGAAAGGCTCCTCTATTCTCTTTGGATCTCTGGATGGTCATAAGAATTAACTTGATATAAGATAAATTACCAGGGAAAAGCATACAAATTATATTGAATTTTTACATGCACATAGGAGCCTTCACAAGAGAATGAAGACCCACAGAAGTGACCAGAGCAGAAAGCTTTTATACGTTTTAGGCAAAGAAACAACCCATTTGTAAAGAATTGACAAGACAAAGGGGCTTAGGGTAGGGGTAGTAACTGATGAAAAATATAAACAGGAAGAAAGGAGTTAGTTTAATAAGGTTTGTTTGTGTGGATTTCTTGGCCACAAATTTCCTGTCTCTGGTGATAAGGATGCCTATTATCCTCCTGGCATTGGGGCGGGGGTTTGGGGGGGGCACAGTTTTCTCATTGGAATCCTTTCTCCTTCTTTCAGAAAGACAAAGGAGGGTCAGAGTGTCCTTATGCCTACAATTTTTTAAGTGCTTTTATTTCAAATAATCAATGAAAGGTGAACATATCTCAGGGGGACGTGTTCTGAACCCCTTCAGTGATTTAGCAAGCATGAGCAACTGCTTTGATCAAGAGCTCCAACAGTGAGTTCCATCATGTTATCTTGCGATGTTAGCTCAGCTATCACTTTTGACAGAGGGCACCCAATTAGGCAATATGCAACAGAGATCCAGGAAATGCTGCATTCATGGAAAAGTCCCTCCTCCCCACAGCTACAAAATATACAAAGTATCTGTATATGCACAGATTCCATGAAGAGGATTAAAAGAAGACAAAACTCAGTGTTGAATCATTTTTCTAAATGCACTGAATCATCTGTAATAGCTTATTTAAGCTATTTATGATGAGATAGAATTTTCAATATGTAGAATATTATTCAATATAATTAAATATTTAGGATATTTAAAAGACTAAATATTTAAACCAAAAGATTTCTTTTTATTTCTTTTTTACTTTTTTCTTTTTTAACTAGAAGGAATGAGATATTTTATTTTATTTTATTTTTATTTTTATTTTTTTGAGGGCAGTGTAACTGGCCCTCATATGTGGGACCTGAACCAGGGCCGCTGGCGTCCCAAGCCTGCGCTTAACCACTGTGCCACTTGGCTGGCCCAAGAATGAGATATTTTAGATTGGGAAATATAACTTTTTCAGCTAATCTGCAGGATAAGGAATCACAAGGAAAGAAAGATCAGCTACAAAAATGAAAATAAGAATATGTGGTAGGTTTTAGTAATTCCAAAGAAACACATAAGCTGGATATGGTCATTTTGAAAGACTAAAGATTCCGTAAGGCATAAGTGGGTGCAGAAACTAAGTTCAATGTGGGGAATGATAAAAGGCATACAACTTAAGACATCATTTCTATGAAATATATATATATAGTTAGTGTGTAGTTTCAGTAATAAGATTGTCATTCCCGTTTTACATATGTGAGAACTGAGTGCTAAAAAGATTAAGCAATGTTATTAGCACCGCTTTGCAAAGCCTGGACTTACTCGACTGCCTGAGACAACTGCAGAACATTTGACCATATAAGCCTCAAGAACCTCTTGGTAGTCTGTGTATTTTGGGGGTTGAGTAAAGGGTCTATACCAACCAAAATAATCAAATTTATGCATATTACATCTATATATCAAAATAAATTGAATTTTAGATGGTTCAATCTATCTGAGTTAACATAAGTGAAGATATTTATCAAACTATAATAGTGTGTCAATTTCTGGAAAGATTTTTCATGTTAAAATGTGTGTTTCTTTTTTTTTAATGTGCAAGAAAATGATAGGGAAAAAAGATGATAGAACTCATCAATCAGACTTCAAATGTAGCTCTATAACCTCTAGGCTAACATTTCCTTCACAGACCGCAGAAGTTGGTTGGTACTTCTTTTATGCAAAGGTTTCAGGAACGCTGGAAGAGGAAACCCAAGGCCAATACATTTCTCTGCAAGCTTTCTGGAAGAAGTTGGAAGTAGAGAATAGGATAAGGTGATGACAATCACAGCTTAGTTTCTTTAATCATAGAGGACATTTAGGGAGGAAAATAAACCTACTCCAGAACATTAAAATAGAATTTATCAAATTTAAAAGGAAGCACCATACTTTAATTTATAAATTATTTCAATTTCAAAATATTAAGGTCTTTAATAAATTATTCTACTCCATCTCTTCAAACTTAGATTTAATCTTTCAATCCCAGGAAATATTAACTTGTCTTAACTCAATAATATTTGCTTCTTTGGGGGTGGAGGGGTGGTATGTAGGGAGGCCATCTCAAAACTAGCAATTTGGAATTTCTGTATTAATCTATTGTAATTTTTGTTTCCTGACCTCTACAGAAATACTATTTGATATAGAATTCCTAAGGCAAGGTCAAATATGCAGAAAACTTGCCTTTTCATTTTGTTGATGGAATGCTACTGGATATTTTCTTTTTACTGTATGAATCTCTTTGAATCAATATTCTACTGGGCTGCTGTCCTGTCAGTTTGTATTTATCATATACAAGATGTTCACAGGTAAGCACAAAATCTATGAAAAACAAGTAATTGAGGACTACAGAGAGGTAACCTGCTAATCTCATAAAGAGAATACACATATATTAGTAGGATTATAGCTAATCCCATAATTATATCTTTTGGTAGAAGCAAGGAAAAACAGTCAATTCCATAGATGCAAACAGAAAAAGTACAATATCTCCTTTGATTTACATATTTTTAAAGAATGCTGAATTCTATTAATGCCTTAACTTTTCAGGATTTAAAAAGGAATTCCATGAACTAAAGTCTTTTTGAATTATACTTTAAAAAATTAATATCCATTACTAAACAATATATATATACAGGTATAGATATGGATATAGATTAAACACATTAAGTTCTTCATTTCACAACAGAAAATGAATACTTACTGGATAAGAAGTAAAAGACTCAGTTATACGCTTGATCAAGCAAGGAAAGAGGTAAAGGTTGTTGTCCATGGACAGAATAGTTCACCTACCCTCTGGGATTTAAGTCATGATCAAATAAATCATATTGTTTTAAAATTAAAATTTGACTGAATCAAGTAAAAATGTAATGGTGAACTAGAAAAAATTATTCAAGGTCTGCAAACAAAGTCTTTTTATTGGCCTAACTTTCCCCCTCTAACCAGTTACATGACCTTAGAGAATTTAATTAAGCTGAGGCCCTCAGCTTCACCATGGATAAAACTCTAAATGTGGCTGGCCGAGTGGCACCTTAGTTAAGAGCTGGTTTGGGACGCCAGCTCTGAGCAGCAGGGCCCCGGTTCGGATCCCACATATGAGGGCCAGTGACACTGCCCTCTATAGCTAAAGATGGTAAACAACAGCTCGACCTGGAGCTCGGCTGCTGTGAGTCGCCAGCATCGGCATAGCTGCAGCCCCTGCTGCAGTGGGCTGCCATAGGCTACAGTGAGTGGCCGGCAGCCTGTGTGAGCTGCTGTGAGCCACTGTAAGTGGCCATCCAGAGGCCGGCTACCAATTTGCCTCATCCAGGAAGAGAGCGATGACAATACCAACACAGGCCAGTGAAGCAATGTCCTCCACAACTAGACTGAAGAACTAAAGGAGAGCAACTTGTCTGTTCCCCTTCCCCGATTCCCTGATACTGTTCTCTTCCCTCAATTCCCCAATAAAATCTTTAAAAAAATCCCCAAAAAACTCCAAATGTATAAAATATATTTTACTATAATAAAAAGAAACAAAGTAAATATATCTTTAAAATGTTTTTCAGTTAGTTTTTAATGACCTTTATATGGAATGTTTATTATAATATTATATACATTATTAAATTTTATGGATTGTACAAATTAATTTCTAAGAGCGTTTACAATCCCAGATTACTTCACAAAAACATTAACCCATCTTCCACTTACTCTGAGTTTTTTTTTTCTGTTTTTACACTCATTACCCCCACACAATAAAATTTAACTTCATTGAAGCAGGGACATTGTGGTTTAGGCTCACTGTTTTTAGTTTTGCACAGACAAATGTATAAAATACTTTTATTGAGTGAAATATGGCATTCAAAATTCCCTAGATTATGCTGCAGCAACTAAAACCCCAAATTTTTGTCACTCAATATGCACAAAAAAGTATTAAAGTTTTGTTCACGATACATGTCTATGGTGAATCTGAAAGGGGTGTGCCTAATGGTATTGTTATGGGCTGTGTTGTGTCCCCTCAAAATTCATATGTTAAGGTGCTAACCCTTAGTACTTGATAGTGTAACTGTATCTGGAGACAGGGCCTTTAAAAAGGAAATCTTTCACATTAAGATTTTGTTTTTCTATACACTAGCAAGGAACAATCCAAAAATGAAATTAAGAAAATAATTACAGGTATAATAGCATCAAAAATAAAATACTTATGTATGAATTTAACAATAAAAGTGCAAGACTTATACATTGAAATCTATAAAACATTATTGAAAGACATTGAAGAAGACCTAAATAAATGGAAAAACATTCTGCAGTCAAGGATTGAAGGCATTAAGTTTTCAGGTGATCTATTTCCTAAATTGACATACAGACTTAATGAAATTCTATCAAAACTCTAGTGGCCTGTTTTCCAAAATTTTTAACTGATACTAAAATTCATATAGATGTATAAGTGCCCTAGAAGAGTCAAAACAATCTTGGAAAGAACAAAGTTGGAGGACACACACTTCCAATTCTGAAACTCAACTAAAAAGCTATAATAATCAAAACGATGTGGTACTGGCATAAAGATGGACATACAGACCAATGGAATACAATTGAAAGTCCAGAAATAAATCCATATATTTTTGTTCAATTGGTTTCTGACATGGTTGTCAAGACAATTTACTATAGACTGAATGTTTGTGTACCCTGAAAAATCTATATGTTGAGATCTAATCCCCAATGTGGTAGTATTTAGAGGTGTGACTTTTGGGAGCCAATTAGATTTTTGAGAGCAGAGCCCACATGAATGGGACTAATGCCCTTATAAAAAAGACCCCAGAGAGCTCCTTGCCCTTTACACCATATGAGGCCTGACCATTAAGTTTGTGAACTTGTTGCAATGATGTTGCTAAACTTTTTTGATATCAGAGGGATTATTCAGTATGAATTCATACTAACTAGACAGTTAATCAAGTTTACTATTTGGAAGTACTGAAAAGGCTGCATGATAAAGTTAGACAAGAAACTTTTCACCAACAATTCATGACACTTGCATCGTGACAATGCACTAGCTCACATGGCACTGTCTGTGAGGGAGTTTTTAGCCAGTAAACAAATGACTGTATTGGAACACCCTCCCTACTCGTCTGATCTGGCCCCCAATGACTTCTTTCTTGACCTGAAGATAAAGGAAATATTGAAAGGTAGTCATTTTGATGTCATTCAGGACATCAAGTGTAATACAATGACAGCTCTGATGGCCATTCCAAGAAAGTGCTCCAAAATTGCTTTGAAGGGTGGACTAGGCGGTGGTGTTGCAGCATAGCTTCCCAAGGGGAGTACTTTGAGGTAACCATAGTGATATTCAGCAATGAGGTATGTAGAAGTTTTTTTAGGATGAGTTAGTGAACTTAATTGTCCTACCCTCGTATGAGGTTACAGGGAGCTGGTTATCACCAGACACTGAATCTGCTAGCACCTTGATCTTTAGTGTTCCAGCCGCCAGCACTGTGAGTAATAAATTTCTGTTGTTTCTAAGCCACTTAGTAGTCTATGGTATAATGTTATAGCAGCATAGACTAAAACACAATTTAATGGGGGAAAAAAACAGTCTTTTTAACAAATGGTGCTGGGAAAACTGGGTATCTACATGCAAAAAAATGCAACAGGATCCCTACATCACAACACACAAAATTTAAATAAAAATGCATCAAAGAGCTACATTTACTCATAAAACTATAGATACATAGATATATATTTTCATCAATTTGGATTATGCAATTGTTTCTTAATATGACACGAAAAACACAAGCAGCCAAATGAAAAAAAATTCTATAAATTGGACTTCATTACAATGAAAATATTTTGTTCTTCAAAAGACACTATCAGAAAGTAAAACATCAACTCTAAGAATTGAAGTGGTATTTCCAAATCATATATCTGATAGGGATCTGTGATCCATAATATTTAAAAAAAACTGTTACAGAGCATCTGGTAAGATGGTGGAATAGACAAACGCTTTCCCAACTGCCTCCCATGATGCCTCACATCAAAATTACAAATAATTTATACAACATTTAACCTCAGAAGTCCCCTGAACACTAGATGAACAGAACCTCTAAACGAAGGACCTAAAGAGGAGGCCACATCAAGTCTGGTAGGAGGGTAACAGACGAGAGAGGGCGAGCCCCGTGAGGGATGCCCCAGCTGTGGGGAGGCTTCTCCGGTTGGGGGAGAGACCCTCCGGCCCCACACTGAGCTCACTAGCCCACAGCAAACATGTACTCAATGGGGAAAGGCTAAAAGCTTTCCCCTTAAGATCAGGAACACGACAAGGTTGCCCACTTTCACCACTTCTATTTAACATAGTTCTGGAAGTTCTAGCCACAGCAATCAGACAAGAAAATGAAATAAAAGGCATCCAAATTGGAAAAGAGGAAGTTAAATTGTCATTATATGAAGATGACATGATACTATATAGAGAGAATCCCAAAGACTCCACCAAAAAACTGCTAGAACGGATAAATGAATTTGTTAAGGTAGCAGGATACAAAATTAATATTCGGAAATCAGTTGCAATTGTAAACATCAATAATAAACCATCAGAAGAAGAAATCAGGAAATCAATCCCTTTTACAATTGCTTCAAAAACAATAAAATATCTAGGAATCAATTTAACTAAAGAAGTAAAAGACCTGTACTCAGAAAATTATGAGACACTGAAGAGAGAAATCAAAGAACATACAAATAAATGGAAATACATACCATGCACATGGATAGGAAGAATTAATATAGTTAAAATGTCAATACTACCTAGATTCAATGCAATTCCAATCAAACTACCCAGGACATTTTTCTCAGAAATAGAACATAGAATCCTAAAATTTATATGGAACCACAGAAGACCCTGAATAGCCACGGCAACCTTGAGAAATAAGAACAAAGTGGGAGGCATCACACTACGTGACATCAAAACATACTACAAGACTACAGTAATCAAAACAGTATGGTACTGGCACAAAAACAGACACATAGACCAACGGAACAGAATAGAGAACCCAGGAATAAACCCATCCATATACAGTCATTTAATCTATGACAATGGAAGCAAGAATTTACATTAGAGCAAAGATAATCTATTTAATAAATGGTGCTGGGAAAATTGGACTGACACGTGCAAAAAAATGAAAATGGACCACCTACTTACAACATATATGAGAACAAACTCAAAATGGATTAACGACTTAAATGTAAGACCTGAAACCATAAAACTCCTAGAAGAAAACATAGGGAGTAAGTTTGCAGACATTATCCTGAGTAATATTTTTAATGATATATCCCCTCAGGCAAGGGAAATAAAAGAAAAAATGAACATACAGGATTACGTCAAACTTGAAAATTTTTTACAGCAAAGGAAATCATCAATAAAACAAAAAGGCAGCCTACTGAATGGGAGAAGATATTTTCCCAATGATATATCTGATAAGGGGTTAATATCCAAAATTTATAAGACACTCATGAAATTCAACACCAAAAAAACAAACAACCCAATTAAAAAATAGGCAGAGGATATGAAGAGGCATTTCTCTAAAGAGGACATACAGGTGGCCAACAGGCATATGAAAAAATGTTCAACCTCACTAATCATCAGAGAAATGCAAATAAAAACCACAATGAGGTACCACCTCACTCCAGTCAGAATGGCTATCATCAATAAATCAACAACAACAAGTGCTGGCAGGTCTATGGGGAAAAGGGAACCCTGGTGCACTGTTGGTGGGACTGCAAATTGGTGCAGCCATTATGGAAATCAGTATGGAGGTATCTCCAAAAACTGGAACTGAAACTGCTGTATGACCCCGCATTTCCACTCTTGGGTATCTACCCAGAAGAATATTTGTAAAAATATATGCACCCCTATGTTTATTGCAGTGCTGTTTACAATAGCCAAGATTTGGAAACAACCGAAATGCCCATCGGTAGATGACTGGATTAAGAAACTGTGGTACATTTATACAATGGAGTAGTACTCTGCTATAAAGAAGAATGAAATCGTACCTTTTGCAATGATATGGATGGACCTAGAGACTATTATGTTAAGTGAAATAAGTCAGTTGGAGAAAGACAAATACCATATGATCTCACTTATATGTGGAATCTGAAAAACTGAGTGAATGAGCAAAGTAAACAGAAACAGTATCATAGATATAGAGGAAAAACAGGGTTGCTAGTTGGGAGGGGGTGGGGATGAGGGAGAAGGCGAAGGGATTAGACAACATAAATAGGTAACTACAATATTGCCACAAGGATATGAATGACAGTGTGGGGAATATAATAATGTTGTAAATATTTTGTGGTGTGTCAGATGGTCACATGTCTTGTTAGGGAGACCACTTCATGGATGGAGTAGAAGCTTGATCACTGCACTGTATACCTGAAACTGATGTTGTATAATACTGTATGCCAACTGTAATTGAATATATAGATAGTCACGGGATGTGGAGTATACTGTGGAAGGGAGTCAAAGGAATTGTAATAGATATGTATCATATCGGGGGAGGAGTAGGGTGGTGAATTGGGGAAAGGGGGTTGTCACTTTGAGGGTAAAAAGTATAGCTACTGCACTGTGTTGCACACCTGAAGCTAATTAAAAAAATGTTTATTTCACAATAAAAGAATAAAAGAATAAAAAATAAAAAACTGTTACAACTCAATAATAAAAAGACAAATAACTCATTAAAATGTATTTCAATAGACATTTCCCCACGGAAGATATACAGATGGCAGATGGCAGATAAGCTGATGAGAAGATGCTCAATGCCATTAGTCATTAGGAAAATATAAATCACAACCACAATGTTACACCACTTCACATACACTAGAATGGTTATCATCAAAAGGTAAACAATCTTGGGTGTAGAGAAATTGGAACCCTCATACACTGCTGATGGGAATGTATTATGGTGCATCTATTTTGGAAACCAGTCTGCTAATTCCTCAAAAGATTAAATGGAGTTACCATATGACTCAGATATATTATTCCTAGGCACACGCCTGAGCTTTGAAAACATGCCAACACAAAAAACGTGCACGTGAATGGTCATAGGAGCATTATTCATAACAGCCAAAATGTGGAAACAACCCAAATGTTCATCAACTGCTGAATGGCTGAACAAATGTGGTATATCCATATGATAGAATATTATTCAGCTATACAAAAGAGACTAAGGCACTGTCTGAAGCTATAACATGGATGAACATTTAGAAAATCATGCACAGTGAAAGAAACCAGATGAAAAAGGCCACGTATTGTATGGTTCCAATTATATGAAATGTACAGAATAGAAATATCCATAGAAAGGGCTAATTATTTGTATATTATCTATCTTTCTATCATCAGAGAATGAGACAATGATCAGCAATAGTTATTGTTAGAGGTTTTGAAATGTCTCATAAAAAATGTTAAATAAGTTATTTTTTTAAGTTTTGTATGGTGTGGAAAATTGAAAAAGGGAAACATTTCAAATAGAGATAATAGTACACTCAAAGAACACAAAAGGAACTAAATTAGTGGGGATTCTATTTTTAGTTACCTAACTTGTTTTCTCAGACACAGGAAGTTCAAAACAATGTAGGTGTCTAGACCTAACTCAAGAATTAATGAATTACAACCTATATAAGAAGATCTGATAGGAAGGTCCCAGGACTCTTTATTTCTGAAAATGTTTTCCAGGGTTTTTTTTGTTTTTTTTTGAGGGCAGTGTCACTGGCCCTTATATGTGGGACCTGAACCGGGGCCGCTGGCTTCCCAAGCCCGTGCTTAACCACCATGTCACTCAGCCGGCCCAAACTGGTTTTGTTTTGTTTTTAGCTACCTGTTGGTAGCTCAGCGGCTGCTCAGCTTGGGCTGGACATTGAACTGCTGTTGCTCAGAGCTCAGCTCGCTCTCTTGAGCGAGCTCTTAACCAACTGAGCCACTCGGCCAGCCCTCCAGGTTTTTTTAATGTGCAATGATATACAAGTATAGGAATAGCTCCCAAAACAAGTCTCCTGGAGGGCAAAGACCATGCTTTATTTACTCATATGTTTATATTTCAAACCACATTCAGAGCAATTATTCAACAAAATATGAACTGAAGCACTCACCATAACTTGATATACACATATACAGGTAAAAACGGGTAACTTGCTAGTTATTTAACCGCCAGAGACAAATTACATCAGGATTTTGACCATAAATAATTGCTTAATATTCATGTTACTACACAGGTAACGAACTGCAAAATCCTAGAGATCCTACAAATGACTCAAATTTGTTATCAGTAAATTCAATTGATTTGACTCCCTTTTGCAGATCTGAGCCTAAGCATCTGTATGCTTTATTAATGCCATTGACCTTCCATATTTAAATGCAAGGGATTTTATGGGAACCTGTCATTAACAGTATAAAAACTAATTGTAAGTTGCATGCTACATTAATTTCCCCCATAAACAAACGTTCAAGAAGTAAAACATATGCTAATAGGGAACTGATAATTTTATCCACATACCTGCCATGACAGATGGAAGGCACCTCTGACAGAATTTTGATAAGTGGGGGCTGCAAACAAAAATACTCTTTTTATAAGGACTTATCAAGTTGCATGTATTTGTTGTCACATTTACATCTTCATGTCCTGTTTTCCTACATCAGCTTACCTTTATTTTTGAACTCATTGTATATTCTGATAAAATAGGGATATTTTAGGTAAAGGATAGACCTGTGTGGTGACTGTAATCCAAATCAAACACGTGGCTTTGATTCTTGCACTCCTGGGCTAATTGTTGTCTGAAGACATTACCTGGTCCTTCCTCCTGGCTTTATACTAGTGAAAGTCTAGATCAACTGGAACAGATGGCTCTCTTTTCTCTTCAGTTAATTAAAATACACGTTCTTTGAATATTCTTTTGGATGAATATTCTAGAAGGATGAAATATCATATACAACCTGACTTGGATAAAGGGGCTTCCTGACAAGTGAGTGCCCCACACATATTTTCGAGGCCATATTAGAACAAACAGAATGATCAATCGCCTCTCAGTTGATGGAAAAGAAAAACAACAGGTATGTCACTGTTTCCCTTTTTATCATTGGAAACCTAAAGAAGGAAATATGGGGCTAAATATACAAATGTTTAGTTTGAGAAACTTGTCTGTTATTTTTCTTTCAAATAACTGAGAGTTTTGACTGAGTTTTTTTCTTATAAACTTGAACCATTTAGGAAAAATGGATGAACTGGCTGTTGGTACGATGAAAGATAAAGCATAAATTAGACAATTTACAAATTTCATTTAATCATTCTAAACATAGCTGCAATTGAAAAGGCAGAAATATCCAAACTTAATTGTATTGCAATTGACAATTTATGAAATATGCCTTTTCATAAACTAATATACATTTCAATAACTTCCATTTTACTCATCCTTCTTGATATTTACCTGGTTTTTCATTGTATACATATACCATAGTTTATTCATGCAGTCGATCATAAGTAACAGATTTTGTTTATTTCCAATCATTTGTCATCCACAACAAAGGGTAAACTCCCATGAATATACTTATGAATACATATTTTCACATGCATATAATGTTCGTTAGGGTAGATTGCATAAGATCCCTGAAAATGGGTATGCCAATCTCAAAAATAGCACTGATTTGTGGTCGTCTGAACAAGGGTTATTTTTCTTGACCAGTTCTTCAAACTAAGAATTAAAAAACTCACATTTTGCATGTATTAGGGATCCATTTTCTTTATCTACTCATAGAGATAATACAGTACTTAGAGCCTGCATACATGTAACATCTAATGGTCAGCAATTACTATAATTTCCTTTTTTAATTATTGATAACAAGCCAAGGACAGACCCAACTGGCAAGCAAGGCCTGAGAAGCCATTCTCTTGAATGGTTTATAAGTATATGAATTGGAGCATGGCTGTTTTATATCTCCCTTGGCCAGCAGGTGTAATGGGATGAAACTAAATGTTCCTGGGTGAACCCATGTTTTTATGATCCATCTGTTTAAGTAGAAAACAATGAGGCAGGTGGGATTCTTCCTGCTGCAGTAGGACCTAGACAGAAGCAAATGGAAACA
The DNA here is from genome assembly GCA_033961575.1 of Aselliscus stoliczkanus. Lineage (NCBI taxonomy): Eukaryota > Metazoa > Chordata > Mammalia > Chiroptera > Hipposideridae > Aselliscus > Aselliscus stoliczkanus. The sequence continues at coordinate 89,626,274 of CM066730.1, forward strand.
ATGTTCTTAATCATCTTCCCAGAGTCTTAACTCATCTTTTGTAATTCATATTAAGATTACATTCATATTATCATGAAAGCTATGATTAACAAAGAATGAATTGTAAAACAAAACTCTTTTATCACAAACATAACGAATTTATAGTTTTTCTTGAAACTTTACTTCCCGTGGCAGCGAGGCCCAGCTGGAGGCCTACTTGGTGGGGCTGCAGCTTGAGGACTGCGTGACCGTTTGGGGGCACCACAGTCTTTTGGTGGAGAGCATGCTGCTGCAGCTGCAGCGGGTTGCGGAGGATTACTTGGTGGTGGCCTGATGCAGCTGGAAGGTGAGGTGGCCCAGAACACCTGTGGGACATCCGGGGAACTTGGAGCTGCGCCAGCAGGATTCCGGGCCCTGACTAGCTTCAGCGGGAACCACCAGAATGTCGTGCAGTCAGAGTAGGGTGTCCCAGGGCAAGCCCAGCACAGGAACCCTGCCACGAGAGCAGCTCGCAGCTTCACCTGCGCCTGGTGGAGACATCGCTCAAAGGAGGAAAGGATCCTGGGTTATGCTGAGCAGCCCTGCTTTCTCTGGTTTGCCCTGCAGCTCTGTGAAGGTGGAGACCGGATTCAGTATGTCCTGTCTCCAAGGCCAGACGCAGCCACCGACAAAAGCTTCCAGCTACAGCTCAGAAGCACCACTACCTTCCTGCACAAAACCACACCGTGCACAGGGACCTAAAGCCAGAAGGCATCCTCATCAAGGAGTGGTCTGGGACCGCCATCCTCAAGGTGGCCGACATTGGACTAAGGAGGGGCTGTGATCTGTGCTGGGTTGCCACCCCCACCTCTTCCCACCCCCCAGGCGAAAAGGGCAATGAAGACAACAAAAATGTGAATGTGAATAAATAGTGGCTGTCCTCAGTCTGTGGCTCAGATTCCCTGAAGTCTGGGAGGGACACTACACAGCCGAGGCCCACATCTTTGCCCTGGGCATTTTCATCTGGACAATGATAGAATCTCTCATTGACTCTGAAACCAAGAAAGAAATCTTGGGGACCTGATGGAAACCGTCCCTGTCGGTGAGACATAGTTAGAAAACCCACTGATGGACTTGCATATCTCCCAGAAATGCAGAACTTTCAAGTCTGAGGGGACCAGGCAGCTGGCTTGATACCTCTGAACCTGAAACCAGAATGAAGGTCACATGTGCTGCTTAAAATTCAGAGCAAAGCGCTTTGGGTGTCTTACAACTAGGTGAGTGTACTTTTTGTTCTGCCTACACTTATTGGACTGAATTCTTCATCCTAGGTCCTGGAGTGGGTCCTGTGGAATTGGGGGAAAATGCAGAGTTGAAGAGAACTAAGTGCTGTTACCCAAATCCTCCCAATTCTTGATGAGGAGATATGTGGGATTAGTTGAGTATAGTTGGAAAGTCTAGAGAAATCTGCATGGTTGCATTTGAGATAAGTCTCTGACATTTTTTAGAAACACTTTATCTCATCACTTTTTAGAAACACTTTATTGCATTTAATTAATAAATGCTTACCGTAGAAAATGCCACAAAAGATTAGCTAGTTCATTTTACTTAAAGAGCAAATTATAAGTTAAATGATCAGGTATTCTCCTCTTTAAGTGACAGAGGACATTAGTTTTTTACATACACACAAACATTTTATCAATCTCATTGTTTCAGTGGTAACTGGAAAAAAGAAAAAAAAAAAAAGACAGACTTGATAGGAAGCACCATGAACAGGAAGTTCACTCCATAGTAGGGAAATATTGATTGGGTAAAAACCATCCATTTTGCATCTGTAAAAATAGTGATGGGAGGAATATATTTGGACGAAGGAAGGAGGTTCCCAGCAGTTATACTTGGAAAGGTTAAGACCTCTTATTTGGAACCTGGATTCTCATTGTGGAAATAAAAAGACAAATTTCATTTAGCTCCAAATGGAGAGTCTGAACAAGGATTACCCAAGAAAGGAAGAAAATGAAGTAATTTTTCATAACAGTTTCATTTCATTTTAATCCTTGCACATGTGTGTGTATGTCATATTTTCTTTACCCACTCGTTCATCCATGGACACTTAGGTTGTTTCTGTGTCTTGGCTATTGTGAATAATGCTGCAGTGAAGTTGGAGGTGCAGACATCTCTTTGAGATCCTGATTTCATTTCCTTTACATATAAACTCAGAAGTGGGATTGCTGGGTTATACAGTAGTTCTATATTTAGTTTTTTGAGGAACCTCCATACTGATTTCAGGAGTGACTGTACCAGTTTGCATCCCCACCAACTGTGCCTAAGGATTTTCTTATTCCTCGCATCCTTGCCAACACTTGTTATCTCTTGTCTTTTTGATGATAGCCATTCTAACAGGTATAAGGTAATATCTCATTGTGGTTTTGATTTGCATTTCCTTGATTATTAGTGATGAACACTTTTATGTACCTGTTGGCCATCTGTATGGTTTTTGTTTTTTTTTGAAAAAATATCTACTCACGTTCTCTATCTGTTTTTAAATTGGATTACATTTTTTTCTGATATTGAGTTTAAATTACTTAAATATTTTGGATAGTAACCCCTTATCAGATATATGGTTTGAAAATATTTTCTCCCATTTAGTAGATTGCTTCTTAATTCTGTTGATGGTTTGCTGTGCAGAAAGCTTTTCTTTTGCTATAGCCCAACTTGTTTACTTTTGCTTTTGTTACTTGCACTTTTTGGTGTCGTCATATCAAAAAATTATTGCCAGGACCAATGTTAAGAGCTTTTTGTTTCCTTTATCCAAGGAGTTTTACAGTTCCAGGTTTTGCATTTAAATTTTTAATCCATGTTGAGTTAATTTTTATGATTAATTAAAGATAGGGGTCCCATTTTCCCTATTGTACATGTGATTATCCAGTTTTCCCAAGCGTTTTCCTTTATTGAAGGGACCTGACTTTCACCATTGTATATTCTTGGCTTCGTTGTCAAAAATTAACTGACCATATGTGCATGGGTTCATTTCTGGGCTCTCAGTTCTGTTCAACTGGTCTATATATCTTTTTTTGTGACAATACCATGTAGTCTTTTGATTACAGTACTCTAGGTCTGCCTAGGTGGGCCTGCCATCTGGGTCAATGAGGCATAGGCTGGGACTAGGTTCTTGAAAGCTGGCCTGGATCTTGGGGTCATTGGCAACAGCCTTGCACTGGGGCAGACCTGGAGCCTCCAGCCATGGGAGCCCATCTAGAGGCTGGGTCTATAGGGGCTGGCCTGGCACTGAGACACGGTAGGAGCTTGGGTCCACAGATACTGGCCTTGTCCTTAGGCAGGCTGAGAGCCTGGAACCATGGGAACCCTCCTGGTGGTAAGGTGGGCTGGGAGCTTGGCATCATGGGAGTTGGCAGCATTGATGCAAGCCTGGTACTGGGGTTTGTGATGAAGTTGGAAAGAAGATGTCTTTCTCCATGGAGGGCTGCATGGGTTTGGGGTGGGATCACAGGAGTCACGTGAAACTGTCCATCCTGCCATTTTCAATGTGTCTCTTTTTATTTCTGTGCTTCATCCAAGTGCTGACATCCTAGCTACTAGAATCCTTAGCACCCGTGAAGGCATTTTCATGAGCAGATATTTGTGCAAATTGATGTTTCTGGGAGGGGATAAGTAGTACTAGAAATCCCTATGCTGCCTTCTTGCTGACCCTAGTAACTTTTTTTTCTCAACCAAGTCATCAATTCATTCACATTGTTCTAGCACCTCCCTGTTTGCCTTTATGCCTGGAACATCTTAGATACACATTGTAACATTTATGGCTCTCCCCCCAGGTGCAGCATCTATAGAACAGAAAGCACTGAATTAAATTGATCATAATGTAAATTAAGAAAAGATTAAGGTAAAATATTCAACCACAATAGGTTTTTCAGATTATCACTGTCTGATACGATTTAATAGATACAAGTGTGTGGGTGTGGAGATAGCAGGAGGACCAATGGGAAACAAATAGTACTAAAGTATGTAGCTTTGACTTGAGGGGAAAAAAATGCTCAGTGGAAATTCTAAAATAGCTGTGAACCAATGAAAGCTATTCATAATAATTCACAATAATTCACAATGCCAGCCTAAACTGCCATTAGGATAAGTTTTAAATATGTAACTGCTGTTTGTAAGAGCATATAATTTAGGTGAGACTTATATCTTTTAAGCATTAATAGCCATGCATCTGTTTCTCTGACTCATTAACACATTTTTCAGACTCTACGATGCTGTGTCCATAACCCTCATATGCTACATACTTGTACAAACTTGGATATTTTCCCTTCTCAAAATGGATAGTAACAGGTTTCAGTCTGTTCCGAAGCCTTCATCATAAAATCTTCATTCCAGCGTGCTCCGTTTTTATATTCTGTTGCTATAGTTTTGCATAGAGACTGAGAATGGCAGACCCAGTGACAAGTGTCCTTAGTTACTTCCTTCTCTTGAATAACAAAAGAAAAAATCATACGTTGAATTTATAGTGTATCACATGGTTGAAAACTGACTGAGCTTGGACTGAATTGTGAGGTCCTGAAAAGGATGCCTTTCTCTTCCCAGTCTTAAATTGCTTGGAGTTCTGAAGAAATCAGACTAAGCATTAAATGAGAGCATTCCTCAAATCCAATCCCAGCTCTCTGTTTTCTAGGAATAGCTTTTTCGAAGAGACAGTGCTGCTTTGGATTCTGCATCCAGATGGCATTGCAAAATGAAGAGAATTTATCTGATAATCTCAGAATCTTCCCAAATGTTTGTTTTGAATACTAAGAAATAAGCTTGTAGCCTAAACATGTGGTGGACAAGACGGCACAGGAAGTTTTTCTAAATTGATTCTCACTTGCATAAGAAAAATTTGTTGGCCACCATACTTCTAAAACCATTCAATAATTGTATGAAGTAGTTATTTTTTATTACCGAAGGAAGATTGCTCACCATGCTATGACCCTGAGTGTATAATCTCAATTCCTCTTCCCCTCCTAGATTTGGGTGTTAAGAACACATACAGGCATGATATATTAATTTAAAAGTCAATTCTTAAAGACCTTAAATGCATAAAGACCTACCCCTACCTCTTGGTTTGAATATCTTAGTAATGCACCCAAAATTCAATGTTCTTCAAGAGAAATGATCAAATTGTTCAACTTTATAGACTATTAAATTAGCATATATGGCAATGCTTATTTGTGAAATGTGCTTATAAGTAGATAGATTTGGCATCTAAATGGCCCAAAATATTACAACCTGTATCTCTGACTTTAAATAATTACTCCCTCTCTAGGGTGAATCTATCTTTACCCCAACTCCTTTCTTTTTTTTTTTCTTTTTCAAGTAATTAGATTGTCCTTAGTGTCTTAATATTTCTCTACTGATATCAAATTGTTTCTCCTTCAAATATATAGGTGGGCAATTAAGCCCAGCAGGAGATATTAATTCTTTGTTTGAAGAGAAATTATAAATATGATGTTTTTTCGAGCTGGACAATCCAACTCAAATAACCCAAGTAAATGCTGGGGAGACAGTAGAAGATTGGGTGATTTGAGTTGAGCATTGACAGAAATCTTTTATTAGAAAAGCACTGGCTCCCATATGCAATATGCACCTATGGGATCAGGTGTTGGTGAGTGTGTGTGTGTGTGTGTGTGTGTGTGTGTGTGTGTGAGAGAGAGAGAGAGAGAGAGAGAGAGAGAGATTAGATTAGATTACTATATAGTGAACATTCACCAGCTCCCAGTTGACCCAACGTAAAGTATACTTTTCTTCACTTTTGATGTTGGGTTTTAGCTAATGGAATGTAGAACAAGCAAAAGCTCAGAATGTCTGTGCGACTCCGTTTGAGTTTTGAAGTTCCTACTTTTGTCCATAAGAAGAACGTACTTCAAGTGAGGGCTGGTCTAATGAGGATACGAGTCACATAAAGCAGATTGTGATCCAACACACCACTTGGAACTTAGCACAGCCCTGCATAAATCAGCCATACTCCAGCTGACCCACAGACACATATGAAATTATTATTATTGTATGTCATTAAATTTTGTGGCATTTTTATTATGCAGCATTATTGTGACAATAGCTAATGTGGTATATAGGTGTTTATTTTTAATATACTTCTTCTAATAGGATTTTCTCTCTGATTACAGTAGTGACTGTGAGTCAAGTAACCTATATTCAAATTCTTGCTCCTCTGCCTGTTACTTCCTGTGAGACTTTGGGAATTAACCTACATAAGACTTAGAGTTCCAATTCAAAAAAATTCTGATAACAAAAACCCCATGGAGTTTTTGTGAATATTAAGTATATAAAACATGTCAACTGTGAACACAATGTCTGAAACCTATGACAGAGTATAGTAGTCATTATTATTATCTCAGTTACTTATGGTTAGTGCAAGAGCATGTGGACTTAAAATATACTTACTTTTTTTTTTTTTTTTTTTTTGAGGGCATTGTCACACTGGCCCTCATATGTGGGACCCGAACCGGGGCCACTGGCGTCCCAAGCCAGCTCTTAACCACCACGCCACTCGGCTGGCCCAAAATATACTTAATTTAATACAGTGCTGCACTAGATGCCAAATGCTCTGAACCCTGTTATCTATCGACTGAGTGAGCCATTTGTTGTACATATACAATGTCAATAAGTAGCTACTTCCACTACAAGAATAAGGCCGAAGAGGGATTAATATGAGTTAAAGGACCACTTCCAGCATGTTCAGTTCCTTTACATAGCACACATGCCAGACCAAGCCAGCTTTGTTATCATGAACTTTAGATTCCAAATCCCTTCATGAGAGTAATAAGCAACATCACCATATCTCAAGCCTAAAAGATGAAGTATATTTAAAATACGTATTTTCTTACTGGAAGAGGCAAATCAATACTTAAATATTCTTCTTTTGGTACCTTTTAAAACTATTGAATGGATAATTTATAATATTTGGTTTAGTCTTATGGGGTTCCAATTATAAATTCTGAAAGGAGTTTAAAGAGAAAGCAAAATTAGAATTACAAATTAAGCAGAAGTTGAAATTAATCAGATCTTCGTTCCAAGTATCATTTTACCTTCTTATTGCTATACTTGTTCTAATATTTTATTAATTGACCATTGTAGTAGAACCCCCAGTGGAAATAGAGAGGGATAATGGTGAGGTAATTGCCAGGTATTAAGTATATAAAACATAGTAAACAAAATTTGTAAGGCTATGGAGGTTAAAGGGGGTGAACATGGTTCAGTGATAACATGTCTAAGTAACAGGGATTTTTATTCTTCTTTTGTACACTTTACCCTTCTGGCTGCACAAGCAAAGTCATACATAAATTGATTCTAAGGTAATCAATTTATGCATGAAGCTGTGTGGGCACTTTTTAAAAAACATAATTAATAAAAATTTATTTTTGCAACAAAAAGTAATAAAAATCCCATCTGTTGTGATCAATAAGTTCATTTATTGTAAAAAACATTTTTTTCTTGTTGAAGTTTTTTATAGTCTTTTATTAAAAAGAGCAGTTTTAGGTTTACAAATCTTGTGCAAAAAGTACAGAGTTGCCTTTACTGGTTCCCCCTCCCCTTCTTCCAACACAATTTGTCCATTATTATTAACATATTGCACTAGTGTGATACATTTGTAACAATTGATGAACCAACATTGATATAGTATTATTATCTAAAGTACATGGTTTACTTAAGGTTCACTAAAAGTGTTGTAGAGTTCTATGGGTTTTGACAAATGCATAATGTTATGTGTCCACCTTTACAGTGTAATACAGAATTGTTGCGTCCCGCATGACATAGATCAGTGAAACTCGGGTAGGGTGCAAAGGATTAAATAAAGACAAGAGACAAGACTATAGTACAACAGGGCCAAGGGACCTTCAATCTCAAGGACTGAGGTCCTGTATCAGGTCTAGGCAGAGCTTTTATTGAGAAACATCAAAGGAAGAGAATTTACTTTCTCCAAGGTCTGTAATTTACGTGCCTGCTGGCTATCTCCCTGGAAACTCCCCATAGCATTCCAGCACGTACTGTGCCTTCACACACACACACACACACACACACACACACACACACACACACACACACACACACACACACACTACCCAGGGGATGGTGCCATCTGATAAAGGAGACTGCCTGATATCATTCCACCAGGCCCCAGCGTTCCGGGACTCTCCCTTAAGGAAGCTTTACCGATATCATTCCACCGGGTCCTGGTTTTCCAAGACACTTCCTTATGTGTCATTTTTGACATGGGGTTTGCACAGGGGCCCGGGGAGAGGAGGGGAGAAATGGGTTGGCCGCTGTAAGGCATCGCAGAATAGTTTCACTGCCCTAAAATTATCCGTTGCTTCACATATACATCTCAACTCCCTTTATTCTCAATCCCTGAAAACAACTGAACTTTACTGTATCTACAGGTTTGCCTTTTCCAGAATGTGATATTGTTGGAAACATACAGTATATCAGCTTCCAGATTGGCTTCTTTCACTTAACAATATGCATTTAAAGTTTACTCTTTGTCTTTTTTTTTTAAACAACTAATAATTTTTATTCAGAAAGGATGGCAAAACTTCCATGTGATAGGATTATTAAAAACATTGCCATTTTGAATTTGTTCTTGTATATATGATATGGGGGGGGGAGAAGTGGGGTGGCTAAATGGGGGAGGATGGTTGTTACTTTGAGGGGTAAAAAGTATAACTATTGCACTGTGTTGTACACCTGAAGCTAATTAAAAATTTTTAAAAAATTGCCAAAATTCATAAACAAAATGAGAAATTTTCTGTTCTCAATGAGAAATAATACAGATCAGCTTGTACAGTCTCAGTGTAATTCAACAGACGTATTACAAAGCACAACTAGTAATTCCTACATTCTACAGGATGTAACATGTGAGAATGAACCTGTAATGGAAAAAAAAAATAGATGCTGACATACAGTGTGATATAATTTCAAAATGTAAATGTAGCAGTGATGTGTCTTCTCTTCGTAATGTTGAAAGATACAGTGAAAATAGTAAGGCAAGTATCCCTGGAGGGCTTTGTGTAGCTTTATAGTTCATTTCGTTTTTTATCACTGATAATACTCCATTGCGAGGACATAGTTTGTTTATCCATTCACCCCACTGAAAGACATCTTAGTTGCTTCCAAGTTTTCCCAATTATAAATACAGCTGCTATAAACATTCATCTGTAGATTTTTGTGTGGACATAAATTTTTATCTTATTTGGGTAAATATCTAGGAGAGTGATTTCTGGATCGTATTATAAGCCAATGCTTAGTTTTATAAGAATGTTCCAGTCTGTCTTCTAAAAGTGACTGTACTATTTGGCATGCTTACCAGCAGTTGCTCCACATCCTCACCAACATTTGCTGTTGTCAGTGTTTTGGATTTTAGCTATCTAATAGGTATGTAGTGGTATCCCAATGATATTAATTTGACTTTCCCTAATGACATTTGACATTGAATGCATTTTTATATGTTTATTTGTCATGTGTATATTATTTTTTGATGAGCTGTCTGGTCAGATCTACCGCCATTGTTTTATTGTTTTCTTATTGTTCAGTATTATGAGCCCTTGTATATATTTGAACACCAGTTATTACCAGATATGTGTTTTGAAATATTGTAACCCTGATTGTGAATAGTCTCTTTACTCTCATCTGTTCATTTTCAGAAGTTTTTTTATTTTTAATGAAGTCCAACTTATCATTTTTTAATTTGATGAATCATGCTTTTGGTGTTGTATCTAAAAACAAAAATATCATTGTGAATTCAAGGTCACCTAGACTTTTTTCCTTTGTATATCTAGAAATTGTATTTTTTTAAAAAAATTATATATGATCAATTTTGTGTTAATTTCTGTGAAGCTGTAAGGATTGTCTAGATTCTTTTTGTTGTTACATGTGGATGTCCGCTTGTTTTAGCACCATTGTTGAAATTATTAACTTTTTTTCCATAGAATTGCTTTTGCTTCTTTGTCAAAGATAAGTTGACTATATTTGTGTGATTCTATTTCTGGGCCCCCTATTTTGTTTCATTGATATTTGTTAATTAGTTCACCATTGCCACCAAGTTTTTTTACTGTAGCTTTATAGAAAGTCTTGTATTCATGTAGTCGATATTGTGTTGGCTTCTCTGGGCCTTTTGATTTTTCATATAAGCTTTGGAACTGATTTGTTGATATCCACAAACTAACTTGCTGAGATATTGATTGGGATCGTATTGAATCTATAGATCAAGTTAGGAAGAACTGACATCTTACCCTAACAATGTATCTATACTTATGAACATGGAATATCTCTCCATTTATTTTGATATTTGATTTATTTCATCAGAGTTTGTAGTTTTTTTCATAAAGACCTCTGATATATAAATATTTTGTTACAGCTATGTCTATTTCATTTTTTGATGTTGCTAATGTAAACAATGTTTTTCATTTCAAATTCAAATTGTTCATTGCTGCCATTTTAGAAACTAATTGATTTTTGTATATTAAGCATGTATCTTGTAAGGTTGCAAGTTGCTTATTAGTTCCAAGAATTGTTTTTGTTTCTTCTGTCAATTTGGTGGGATTTTTTACATAGACAATCATATCATCAGGGAACAGAAACTGATTTATTTCTTTTTTCCCAGTCTGTATTCTTTTTATTTCCTCTTCTTGTCTTTGTGAATTAGCAAAGACTTCCAGTATGACGCTGAATAGGAGGGGTAGTGAGAAAGGACATCCTTACCTTACTCCTGATTATAGCTTTTTATCATTAAGTATGATGTTAGCTCTAGGTGTTTTTGTAGATATTCTTTATCAAATTGAGAAAGTTCCATCCATTCATGGTTTGCTGAAAGTTTTTATCATGCATAGATATTGGATTTGTCAAGTGCTTTTTTCTGCATTTATTGATATGATCATATAATTTTTCTTATTTAGCCTATTGATATCATGTGTTACAAAATTGATTTTTTTTAAAAAGATTTTATTGGGGAATTGGGGGAAAGGAACAGTGATGGGAAATTGGGGAAGGGGAACAGCCAAGTTGTTTTCCTTCAATCTTCGTTGTGCAGGGCGCAGCATACTCAGGTCCAAGTCTAGTCGCAGCCGTCCAGCTCAAGGTGCCATGTTCAATTGGTTGCGGGTGGGCATAGCCACCATCCCATGTGGAAGTCGAACCACCAGCCTTGTTGTTAAGAGCATGTGCTCTGTCCCCTTGGCCACCCAGGCGGCAGCTCAGCTCAAGGTACTGAGTTCAGTCTTTAGTTGCTGGTGGGTGTAGTCCACCATCTCGAACGAGGCAACCTTGTTGTTAGGAGTACGTGCTCTCACCAACTGAGTCATCCTGCCACCTGTTGGCAGCTCAGTGGCAGCCCAGCTTGGGCGCAGCTCACTGGCTTATGTGGGAATCGAACCTGTGGCCCTGTTGCTCAGAGCTCACACTCTTGAGCAAGCTCTTAACCAACTGAGCCACTCAGCCAGCCCCTAAATTGATTTTTATGTGTTAAACCACTCTTGCATACATGGAACATTCCCACTTGAACATGGCACATGTTTTTTTTCTATGCATTGTTGGATTCAATGCTAATATTTTGTTGAAGATGTTTACGTCTATGTTCATGAGAGATATCAGTCTATAATTTTCTCTCCCTGGTAATGTCATTGTTTGGATTTGGTATTAGAATCATGGAACATGTTATGAAGTACCCCCTCTGCTTCTATTTGCTGGACAAGATTGTAGAAAACTGGTATTTTTCCTTAAATGTTTGGTAAAATTCACAGTAAAGCCATTTGGGCCCGGTTCTTTCTGTTTTGGGGAGGTTATTACTTGTTACTTCAATTTCTTGAATAGATATAGGCCTATTTGAATGATCTCTTTCTCTTCATTTCCTTTTTGGTAGATCATATTTTTCAAGGTCCACTTCATCTGACTTATCAAAATTGGTGGTAGGGAGTTGTTCATAATATTCCTTTATTGCCATTTTAATGACCATGCGATCAGTTGTGTGGACCCTAATTTCATTTCTGATGTTAATAATTTGTGTCTTCCATCTTTTCTTTCCTTCTATTTCACTTGGATTAAAGTTTTATCAATTTTATTTCTTTTTTGTAGGACTAGCTTTTAGTTTTATTGATATTCTCTATTAATTTCCTGATTGTAATTTCACTGATTTCTATTTCAATTGTATTTCTTTTTTCTGCTTACTTTTTCTATCCATTTTCTGTTTGAAATTTCATTGATTTGTATTATTATTTTTATTATTTTTAATTCAATTTGTTCTACTTTTTCCTGTGTCTTCATTTTGAAATTTAGGATATTAATTTTAGATTTTCATCTTTTCCTTATGGATGTATTTAATATTATAAAATTTTCTCTAAGCCTTTTCTATATCACACAAAATTTGAAAAGTTGTATTTCTATTTTCATTTAGATCAAAATATTTAAAAAAATCCCTTGATACTTTTTATTTTACCCACATATTACTTTAAAGTATGGTGTTTAATATCCAAATGCCCAAATATTTTGGGATTCTCTAGCTTCTTTCTTTTATAGATTTCCAGTGTAATTCTATTGTCATCTGAGAATGTACTTTATGTAATTTATATTCCTTTAAATTTGCTGAGATGTGTTTTATGATTCAGGATGCATTCTATTTGGCGGAATGTTCCATGTCAGCTTAAAAGAATGTATATTTCAATGTTATTGGATGAAGTATTCTATAAATGTTTATTAGACTCAGTTGAATGATGGCACTATTCATTTCAACAATATAGTTACTGATTTTCTGCCTCCTGGATCTGTCAGTTACTGATATTAGGGCTTAAAGCTCCAACTATAATAGTGGGTTTGTTTATATCTCCTTTCAATTCTATCAGTGCTTTCCTCATTTATTTTGATGTACAGTTGATGGGTACATACACATTAAGAATTATATGCATACTTGAAGAATTGACCCCTTTATCTTTATGTGATGCCTTCTTTATATCTGATGATTTCCTTGCACTAAAATCCTCTTTGTCCAAAGTTAATGTAGCTTCTCTAGCTTTCTTTTGATTAGTATTAATTCTCTATAACTTTTGTTTTGATCTATCTGTATTTATAATTAAAGGAGGTTTCTTGTAGACAACATACACTTTTTTTTGTAATCCATTCTGATGGACTCTATATGTATATTAAGACACTGAAAATAATATTGATAAAGTTACTTGAATATTTACTGTGTTTGTTACTATTTTCTATTTGTTGATCTTGTCTTTGTTTCCTATTTTGTCTCCTATTATTTTGCATTCTTTTTTTAATTGAACATTTTATGATTCAATTTTTTACCCCTTAGCATATGAATTATACTTAATTTTTTTTTTAAATGGCTACCCTAGAGTTTGCAATATACACTTTGCAGTTAATCTGAGTCTACTTTTAAATAACTCTATGCCATTTCATGGTTCATCCAGTTACCTCATAACTGAGATTTCTAAATTCCTCCTTCCCATCCCTTATAACATTGTTGCCATACATTTCACTTACCATAAAATAATTATTCAAAGTATTGTTACTATTATATTTTAAACAAACTGTCTGTTAGAATATTTAAGAGCAAGAAAAATTTAAAAGAATGTTTTATTTTACTTTTATTCCTTTTCCATGACTTTTCATTCTTTATGTAGGTCTGAGTTTCTGACTTACATGGTTTTCCTTCTCTCTGAAAAACTTCTTTCAACATTTCTTACAAGTCAAGTCTACTGGCAACAAATTCCCTCAAGTTTTGTTTGTCAGAGAAAGTCTTTGTTTCTTTTTCACTTTTGATGCATAACTTTGCTGAATTTAGAATTCTAGTCCCCCCGACCCCAACACACACACACTCTTTAATATTTTACTCCATGTTCTTTTTGCTTGAATAAGTGCCTGACCACTGATACAATATAATTCTTAATTCTTCTTACTCTAAAGGTATGGAATTCCTCCCTGGCTTCTTGAAAGGTTTTCTCTTTGTCTTTGATGTTCTGAAGTTTGATTTTGAAATGCCTAGGTGTAGATTTTTAGTATTATTCTGCTTGGTGTTTTATGAGCTTCCTGGCTTTGTGTTTGACAAATATTTTAGAAATTTCTCAGCCACTATTATTTTAAATATTTATACTGTTGCTTTCTATCTCTCTTCTTCTGGTATATAATATACCTTTCATATCTGTTCCAGAGTTCTAAGATATTCAAGTCCATCCTTTTCACTCTTTATTCTCTTTGCATTTCACCTGGGGAAGTATTTGTTGTTACTGATTTTTACCACGCCTGTACAATCTACTGATGAGCCCATCAAAGGCATGCTTCATTCCTGTGTTTTCGATTTCTAGCAGTTACTTATGATACTCCCTTAGAGTTTCCATCTCTCTACTTACATTACCCATCTGTCTACACATTGTCCAGTTTTGTATTAAAGCCTTTAGAATATTAAGCATGGTTATTTTAAGTTTTTGGTCTGATTTTTAAAAATCTGTGTCATATCTGGCTATAGTTCTGATGTATGCCGTATATTTTCAGACTGTATTTTTGCCTTTTAGCAATACCTTATCATTTTTGTTTTGTTTTGATTTTTGGTTGAAAGGCAGAGATGATATATGAGTAAAAGGAATCGAGATCAATAGGTCTTTATTGTGTGAATTTATGTTTATATAGCTGGTAGGTAGTCTCTGTTTATTGTTTGCTGTAGCTGTAGGTGTCAGAAACTAAAATTTCCTCTGGTGACCTAGTTTTTGTTTCTCATGCTGTCTTTGTTTTTCCCTAGGGTCTTCTTAAATAGGGTCTGAGTCTTTAAATTCTTTTCAGCTGTAATCTCTTTATTATTATTATACAAGGGTCCTGTTGTCATGATAGCAAGATGTGGGGCGAAATGAAGCATTCTATAATCTCATGATTAATCTCAGTATTTTAATGTGTCTTTTCACCTGTGTTGTGACTCCTATGAGTGCTTTTCAGCTTCCCTTTTCACCCTTTAGAAGACAGGAACACTAGAAGGGGCTGGAGGTAAGTATTTACCTTCTCCTACATTGTTAGGCTCTATAAAACAAGTTCCCTAGAGGACAAGCATTTGCTAAGGAGTTCAGAAAGTTGTAGGCTAATTTCATAATGGCTGCTACTTTCCCTCTCTTCCTCTTGGAAGCAAGAGGGAATTTCCCCCAATAGTCACAATGAGAATTTGCTGGAGCATTTGGAGATAAAACTCATAAAAGTGTGGGTATGCCACCAAGGTCGGGCATCCAGGAGATTTTATCTCTCAAGCTAGTCCATATGCAGTCTCCAGAAATTATTTTACTACCCTTTAATTATTCCTGCTTGATGCTGACTCTAATGGGGGCTTCTGCTCCTTCCGAAAGATGTGATTCTCTGTATTTGCCTATCTCTCCAGGTTTCTGTCACTTGCCCATTTTCCTTAATTCTCTGATGGATCTAAAATAGTTGTTGTTTTTCAGTTTTCCAGCTTTTTGCTGTTGTTGTTGTTGTAGTAAAGATGCAAGTGATGGCTTCCAAGCTCTTTATCTATCAGACTGAAAACGAGAAGTACATTTTTCTTTTCTTGTAACATAAAAAGAACACTCTTAAAAAACAAAACAAAACAAACAACAACGAAAACCCCCCAAAACCAAGTTAATTGAAAAGAGAATGGAGTAATATTTTAGAAAAACGCGTGGAACAACATTTTAGAGAAATTTAAAAAAAACACACACAAAAAAACAAAAAACAAACTCAAAAACCTCTAAATCTATAATTCTATACCCGGCAAAAATATTTTCTAATAAAGAAGGCAAAATACAACATTTTCAGACATATGAAATCACCATCAAATGCACACTTCATAACACCTTAAGGGAGTCATTTAGGCAAAGATAAACTGTTACCAGATGAAAAAAAGTAGAACAAAGTGCACCACGAAAGGAATTGGGTTGTTGGAAAAGTAATGACATATTCTTTCTATGTTTTTTGTTGCAAAAATGCATCATAACTTTTCCAACAACCCAATAACTACCTGGTTACTTATATAACATTATTTATTTTGTGAGGTAATTAAAGTGTAATTGATTATTTAAACAAAAATTGCAATGGACTGAAGTTGATAACTGTAAATAAAAGTTATGACAGCAATAGCATAAAGACTAGAAGGTGAGAATGGAAGAGTATTATTGTATGGTTCTTAACTGTGTGTTGAATTTGTACCATGTTACATGAGGTCAAGTAAGATAAAGATGTGTATTATCAACTCTAAAGCAACTCTTAAAGTAGAAACACAAAGGGTTATAATTCATAGATTAACAGGTATGAAACAAAATAATAAATGACTCAATCCAAAAGAAGGCACAAAAAGAGGAAAAACAGGAGAGATTAAAAAGACATAAAACAGGTAAATGACAGATTCACTAGCCATGTTGATTATCATATTAAATATAATTAAGAGTTTGAGCTTGTCAAATTGGTTGAAAAAACAAGACCCAAGTAAATACTGTTTACAGTGGAATGTAGTTTTAATATAAAGACACAATAAGTTAAAAAGTAAAATAATGGGAAATTATATATGCTAACACTAATAAAAACAAAGTTTGAGTGCCTATATTAACATCATACAAACAAAATTTTGGACTAAAGGATATTATCTGAGATAAAAGAAGTAATTTCATAGTGATAATAGTGTTGAGTTATCAAGAAAGCTTACAAATCCTAAATGTTTATGCAATAATAACAGAGTTTCAAATACATGAAGCAAAACCTTACAGAACTGCAAAGAGAAATAGAAAAACAAGCATGATATTACATTATAAAATTTCAATAGCTTCTTGAAAACTTGATAGAAAAAGTAGATAGAAAATTAGTGAGAATATAGGGATGGCTGGTTAGCTCAGTTGGTTAGAGCACAGTTCTTATAACACCAAGGTTGCCCATTTGATACCCGCATGGGCCACTGAGTTGTGCCCTCCACATCTAGATTGAAACAATTACTTGACTTGGAGCTGATGGGTCCTGGAAAAACACACTGTTCTCCAATTAAAAAAAAAAAAAGAAAATTAGTGAGGATATAGAACACCTGAATAACAATTTCAGCCACTTTGACAACATAATTAAATTTATAAAATACTTTGCACAACAACAGTAGAATTAATATTCTTTTCAAATCCATTTGGGACATTTATAAAGAGAGAATATATTCTGAGACATAACAAAAGTCTGAAAAGTTTTAAAGGTTTTAATATCTACAAAGTATGTTCTCTGACCACAATAAAGTAAGGGAAAGAAAAGGTATCAAATTGGAAAGGAAGAAGTACAAGTGATTTTAATTTGCATGCAATATGATCATTTATGTAGAAAAACTGATGGATTATACAAAGATTAAACAAAACAACACATAGGGTTCAAATGAGATTAGCAAGGTTGCAAGACAGATCAATATACAGATACCAATTATATTTCTATACTGTTATACAAATTTGGAAATTAAAATGTAAAAACAGTACTATTGACAATAGCAACAAAAATATGAAATACTTGGAAGTAAATCAGGTGAAATATGTTCAAGATTTGTACAATAAATAATATGAAACATTGTTGAGATAAATTAAATAAGACCTAAATAAATGTTGAGAATTTATTTTGTTTGCAAATCAGATCACTATTAAGATGTAATTTGTGCCACACTAACCTGTAGGTTTAGAACAGTCTCAATCAAACTCCCAGAGTGCTTTTATTGTAGGCATTTACCAGTCAAATATAAAATTCATGTGGAAATGAATTTTGTGAATGTATAACACATTACTTCAAAATTTATTATGAAATTACAATAACTAAAATAGCATGGTGTTGGTATAAAATAGATAAAAAGATCAATGAAACAGAGGAGAGGCTCCTCAGACTCACACTTATATGAAAAATTGATTTTCAGAAAAGGTACAATGACAATTCCGGGGAGTAGGACAATTTTCAACAAATGGTGCTGAGACAATTGAATGATCATATCCAAAAAATAATTATCTTCACTGTATACCTCATACTATATACAAAACTCAACTCAAAATAGATCACAAACACAATTATAAAACCTAAGTCTATAAAACTACCAAACAAAAACATGAAAAAAATAAAAAACTGTCATGACTTAGGGTTAACCAAATATCCTTAGACTTAACACCACAAATATAAATTACACTTTGTCATATTAAAATTTCTAAATATTTTCTGCTTCAAGATACATTTTTTAAATAAAGAAAATACAAGTCGCAACCTAGAAAAAAATATTTATAAATTATCTGACAAAGGAATTGCATGCAGCATATAAAAATTAACGCATAAAACTCAATTATGAGAAAGCCATGAAATACTTTGGCTGCTTCTTAAAAAGTTAAACACATACTTTTGACCGGCCATTTTACTTCTAGGAATTTACATAAGAGAAATTAAAGATATATCCCTACCAAAAGCTGTACTCAAATATTCATACCATTTTTATCTGGAATAATCAAAAAGTGGAAACAGCCCAATTTCCATCAGTAGACGCCAGCGGCCCCGGTTCGGGTCCCACGTATGGGGACCAGTGACACTGCCCTCATAAAAAACAACAACAACAAAAAAAACAGAAAACAAATAATAGTATCAAAATACAATAGAATACTACTCTGCAATAAGAAGTAATCTACTGATACTTGCAAGCACATAGACAAATCTCAAAATAATTAGGCTAAAAGAAAAAAGCCAGATAAAAAAGAAGGTAAACAGTTTATGATGCCATTTATATAAAATTCTAAAAATTACAAAATAATGTATTTAACAGAAAACAATAAATGGTTGCTTGGAGAGATTACAAAGGGACATGCAGAGAGTTTAGGTGATTGCTGTGTTCATGCTGTTCATTGTAGTGATGATTTCACAGGTACGTAATATGCCAAAACTCATCAGTTGTACAGTTCAAATATATTTAATGTATTGAATGTCAATTAAACCTCAGTAAATGTGTAAAAAGATGAATCTTTTCTACTCAAAAAAAAAAAAGAAATAAAAAAATTCTTTCTCCAGCTCTGCATATCTGCCTAGTATTTTAGATTCCATTTTTCTTTACAGACTATGCAGTCACTACCTTAATCCTATAATATCCCTTGGTGGTACCCTTGGAGATTGAAGATGAGCATTGATTATCCTTATCTTAGTAATGAAAAAAAAAGCAAGTACTGGGGTACATGGTGAATTGTATGAAATCACAAAACAGACCTATGGCAGAGAGGGTAACAAATAAGTTAAATGTTTGTGCGGGAGGAAAGACTCAATCTGTTTGATGCCCTGGGTCCGATTAGAACATGTGGACTGATGTAAATCTTTGCCCGCTCCATCTGTGGCATCTGTCACTGACCAATGATGGACAATAATTCAGATCATATGGCTCATCTATCATCTTGGGATGACAGTCCAAATTTATCACTTACAGAAGAAGGTGGATCTGGCAGATTTACATGAAAGTTTCGGTTTGGAGGGATGTTGGTGGCCAAAAAATGAAATATTGAATGGAAATATCATATAAATGCAGAGGAAAGTTTCATACTAAATGATTTCTACATAAAATGGAAAATGCTTTTCCCACCCAGCTCAGGTTCATAGGAATTAAATAGTGGGTTGGCTCTGGCTCTAAATCCTGAAAAAATTTGATAATCTAAACTGGTAGTGGGTGAATAGGAATAGAAAGAATGATTGAAACTTGGCATAATTTTTAATAAAAAGATATCCTACCTCACTTGATTCCCTCTTTTACATTAAGAATGTAGCTTTTTAGAATGTAGACATTTAATTGGAATAGAAATAGACTATTAAGAAGATTTGGAAAAACAGGGAAATGAAGAAGGTGTGAATGCTGACCAAGTTGAACTTCAATTAGAAATCTATCCAACACACACACACACACACACACACACACACACACACACACACACACCCCTTTGTGAGGACTTTACACACACAGCCCCGTCCTCCTTGATGTAATGATTTTGGAAAGACATACTACTCTCTAACCACTAATGGTTGTGCCAGTGGTGGATACAGGATCCAAACTGAGGAAGGGATGCATTTTTCCCCCTAATTCACTATAACTGTACCATGGTGCCTGAGCTACTGTGCCAACAACACAAAGCTAACTGTAGGTTATTAAACGTTTAGGAGGTGAGAATAAGACCCTTTCAGAGATGCATTTGGTAGCCTGAGCCCAACAGATGTTGCCTGTGAGCTTTTGCTCTCACTCCGTATCTCCGTCTGTCATATACCTTGGGTGCCAAAAAAGTGTGTACAGTGGACACTTGATCACTTTGCTCAAGCAGTAGTTCACCATAATCAGAAGTTTCTGGATGCTGATGGTAACCACTTTGAGCACCTCTTCTAATTGCAGAAGTCAAACATGACTTGTACTCATCTTTGTTATTGGCATATATTGAGTATGACAATTTTAAAACAGTTTTTTTTCTTAAAATGTGTATACATTTTTTTGGCACCATCCATGTGTGTGCGTGTGTGTGTGTGTGTGTGTGTGTGTGTATACACACTTATGTCTATTTTTCTGTTTGTTTATCAAGAGAGGAACTGCGTATCTTCCTAGTTCACCTTGGGAACTTTCTCCACTTTTGCTTATTGGCTTCCATGAGATTTTCTTTTTATTCTACTAATTGTTTATGATAAATTAATCTACATGTAAACTACCCAGACTGAATTTTGTTTCTTGCAGCTAAGATTTTAGACTAAGACAGGAATGTTTTAATATTTAAATGCTATAATAATTTACAGTCAGTAGAAACACAGTTCAGATCAACATACCCTATCTGTGATAGATGACTGGTTAATTTCTATTTAGTACTCCCAGGGCCTAAGACCTAAGTGTATGAAGCCATTATGTCAAGAACCAGTGTGTTCAATTGATGCAGCACTATAATTACTGATAATACTTTTTATTTATTTATTTTTATTTTATTTATTTTTTTTTTGAGGGCAGTGTCACTGGCCCGCATATGTGGGACCCGAACCGGGGCTGCTGGCTTCCCAAGGCAGCGCCTAACCACTGCGCCACTCGGCCAGCCCAAAATACTTTTTATTTTAAATTGAAATTTAGTTCTGTGTAAGTTTTATCCATCAGTCTTACTCATATTCCCTTGAAATATTTCAAGATAGAGCAGGGGTTAAAGAATGTAGATTCTTAGAGCAAAGGAAACCATAAACAAAATGAAAAGACATTGTACTGAAAGGGAGAAGATGTTCATCAATGATATATCTGATAAGGGGTTAATATCCAAAATCTATAAAAAACTCATATAGCTCAATACCAAAAAAACAAACAATCCAATTAACAAATGGCCAGTGGACCTGAATAGACATTTCTCCAAAGAGGATCTACAGATGGCAAATAGACATATGAAAAGATTCTCAACATCACTAATTATCAGAGAAATGTGCGGGGGACCAGCCTCCGCTGACCAGGGCTCAAGAAGGTGGACACTGAGTCGGCGGATGAAAGACAGAAACCTCTTGTTGCAGTAAAGACAGAAAATGGAGAGAGAGCTCTCCGGTTTATTTCTTACAGGCTTTATATACTGTATACATCTGAGGGTACATGTTGAACAGAAAATGACAGGCATGCATGACTACTTCTGCTAGTAATCTATAAACTACTCAATGGAAGCCTAAAGATCAGTCTCCTAGGCTACTAGTTTTGAGCATATGGACAAACATCTTTTTTCTTGTGCATTCACTGGAACTGGTCATTCTCTCCACAAACTTCAATAGTGAAAAACACCTCCCAGGTGGGACAAATGAGAAAAACATGTAACAACATGTATTTCTCAGGCTAAAGCTATCCTGCATGGCCCCCAACAGAAATGCAAATAAAATCCACAATGAGATATCACCTCACACCTGCCAGAATGGCTATCATCAATAAATCAACAAATAGCAAGTGTTGGTGAAGATATGGAGAAAAGGGAACTCTCTTGCACTGTTGGTGGGATTGCAGCTTGGTGCAGCCACTATGGAAAACAGTATGGAGGTTCTGCAAAAAATTAAAACTAGAACTACCTTGAACCCAGCAATTCCACTCCTAGGTATTTATCCAAAGAAATTCAAAACACTAATTCAAAAAGATGTGTGCACCCCTATATTCAATACAGCACTATTTACAATAGCCAAGATATGAAAACAACTAAAATGCCCATCAATAGATGATTAAAATAGAATGGTACATATATACAATGGAGTATTGCTCGGCCATAAAAAGAATGAAATCTTACCATCTGCAACAACTTGGATAGACCTAGAGAGTATTATGCTAAATGAAATAAGTCAGACTGAGAAAAACAAAGACCATATTATTTCACTTATTTGTGGAATCTAAAGAACAAAATAAATGAACAAATAAAACAGAAAAAGACGCATAGACACAGAGAACAAACTGATGGTTACTAGATGGAAGGGGAGTTAGGGGAATAGGTGAGAAAGGTGAAGGATTAAGAAGTACAAATTGGTAGTTACAAAAGAGTCACGGGGATATAAAATACAATATAGGAAATATAGTCAATAATATTATAAAAACTATGTATAGTGTCGGGTGGGTACTGGACTAATCAGGGGGATCACTG
Source organism: Aselliscus stoliczkanus (assembly GCA_033961575.1). Lineage (NCBI taxonomy): Eukaryota > Metazoa > Chordata > Mammalia > Chiroptera > Hipposideridae > Aselliscus > Aselliscus stoliczkanus. The sequence continues at coordinate 89,648,884 of CM066730.1, forward strand.
TATAAATTATATAACTGGCTAACCACTACATTGTACACCTAAAACTAATATAAAATACTATTGAATGTCAACTATAATTAAAAAAATAGTCATGGGGATATACAGAACAGCATAGGGAACATAGTCATTAATAGTCTAATAACTACAGTTTGGGATGAGTAATAGACTTTTGGGGTTATCACTTCTTGAGGTATAGAAATATCTAATCACTATGTTGTTTTGTACACCTGAAACTAAAAAGATAATAATAAAAAATAAAAATTAATAAAGAATGTAGACTGGCTTCAAATCCCAGGTCAGGCATTATTTGATACTGTGACCTTGGACAAGATATTTAACTTTGCTTTACTGGATTCCCAAGTTGTGATTAAAAGGCAAAATGTAGGTAATTTATTTGGATCAGTCTGTTTACTCAGCACTACTGTCTGCTTCAGGCTGATAATCAGAATTGTACTTTTTTTGGGAGGGTGTAAAGTTTTTATTTTAATAACTATCATTTGGAAAAAGAAACCTAAGATTTTTAAAATTAAATTTATTGGGATAACATTGGTTAAAAAATTATTTAAATTACAGGTGTACAACTTCATAATACATCTGTTTACTCTATTGTGTACTCACCATGAGTTTGGTTTTTTGTCTGTTTGATGCTTTTGTTTTATAAACCACATATAAGTGAAATCATATGGTTCTTATCCTTTTCTGTTTGATTTATTTCACTTAGCATAACACTCTCAGGATACATCCATGTTGTTGTAAATGGTGATCTTTCTACATTTTTTTATCCCACAGCAGAAGCTGACAATCTTCAAGTTTCCTGTAGGTCTCTTGATTTACTTCTGCCCCATAAGCAGATGCACTGAGTAAAACAGTGGGAATTATTTGTCCAAGGTGGTGGGGATGTAAGGCCAGATAGCTTCTAAATTGAGACTGTTGGTTCTTTCCCCCATTGTGCAACCTCTCCTACCTCAGTTTGTCCTGTGCGCAGACTACAATGGTACTTGTTTGTGAAGAAGTTGAGGCAGCCTGTATTAGCTGAGGAGTGTGTTCACAATTTGAGGCAGCTTACCTAACTCCCCTTCCAGATTACAATCTGTAGCCTCCCAGTTACTAGACACTTACTGGGCAGTCAGGAAGGATTTGACAGATGCATGATTGAGTGATTAACTAAATTTAAGTCAGAGATTTGGGGTGGTACAAAGATCATTTTTGATTAAGTAGTAGCTCCATACCAAGAACTGATTTTTGAATTTTATTATGCTATTTTTTGAAATGTATTTAGGTCAATATGAGAGCCTCTGTTTTGAAACAACAAAGTCATAACTGAAATATTGTTGAATTTTCCTGTTAAGTTAGGCCAGTCAGCACAATTGACCATTAGGACTATTAGAAATAAGTATTGTCATACCAATACCTGCCCTGAACTCCACAAAGAAAGTCTGTCATTACTAACTGGAAATGTTATTAAGGATTTTATTGAAAAAATTATTTCTCTTGCCATGAGGAGGTGTGTATTATTCTAGAGTAACAGGATTCAACAATATTTTTTTGCTTTGTCTTGCCCAAATATCCACATGATTGTTTGAACCATATTGCATTGTAATCTAGATATTCTGGTGGTAATTTATAGATTTATGACTATCACAAGAAATGTTACCACCTGGATGAGATTCTCCCAACTTTAAGTACAACATCATCTCGATGAAGATTTACTGTTCTACTGTTATTTATATTTAAATCTATAGGCAATATCTATTTAATTCTTTACTAAATATAACAACCATTTACCACACCCAGATCACCTTCTTATATTTTTTGTGTGGATCATAAAATAGATTATTTGCAGTGAAATAGTGTTTACCAGGACTTCAGTCACATACCATACTGGATGCACAGAATAGCTTCAAATTTCATTTACTTTACTGCCTCTCTGTCCAGATTCTGGACTTAAAATATCTAACTTCCTGAACTAAAGATGGCTGCTTCAGTAATTCATAGTACAATCATGAATGCATGAAGTTTGATGAGGTCCCTTATGTCATACTCTGCCATCACTGAGGCTTGTATACAAGCACAGGTTTACCCCCACTAGCTCAAAGTAGGAAACCTTTTTCAAGCCAAAATGGTGTAAAGCAAAGAAGCAATCACTGTTAATATATATGGAGACATTTTTGAGCATCCCCAGACCAAAAATTCAGTGCATGCACACTGTATTTCTTTCAATCACCACAATCAAAACACTTAATTATCCACTTCTACACTAAGTGTAACACTCTTAGGAATAGGAGGGCTCTTAGGCTATTCTGATATCTTAGGACAAATCTTGCTATTAGGTGCAGAGAGTAAATCGACATAAATTACAGATGTGCACAGGCACAATTCAAAGCTACAACAGTTTGATGCTGAGATGCTGAGTGTAGTTCCAAGGGAAGATGTGGCACCACTTTCCCTGCTTGGGGTGGGTGCTTACTGCAAAACAAATGCTTAATGCTATTTTTGCTTTTCACCTTCTTTTTGTATATTAGGTTATATTTTCTTAACAAAGCCATCTGTTGTGTTTAATGACATTCTATATACTCTAGTATCATGTTAATTCATTGAGTTCCAAACACATGTCAGATGAAAGACATAGAGCAATGGTAGGACAGAGGAAGTCATCATGGGACTTTCTCTCTCTCTCTCAATCTCTCTCTCTCTCTCTCTCTCTCTCTCTCTATATATATATATATATATATATATATATATACACACACACACATCATGTATACACATCATGTATATGTATGTACATATACATATATACACATGACATATGTATATGTGTGTATATATACATACATATATATGATGTGTGTGTGTGTGTGTGTATATATACATATATATAAAATGCGATATTTACATATACTGTGATTTTTCAGAAAACAGTTAAGATATACAGGGCTGGTAATATATGATTTAGTAGAGCATGTGACTCTTTCTTTTTTTTTTTTTTTTTTTTTAAGAGGGCAGTGTCACTGGCCTTCATATGTGGGATCTGAACCTGGGCTGCTGGCATCCCAAGCCAGCTCTTAACCACCACACCACTCGGCTGGCCCGCATGTGAATCAGTACAGTGGGCAAGCAGCAGTGGAAATACCAGATATTCACATAAGTCAGAACCAAGATTATTTAGCACATGCAGAGATAGGAAATTCAAAGGTGAATCAGAGTGACTAATCAATGATTATTCATTTATTCACTCATTAAATAAAATAATATATTTATTAATAATGATATACCAGAAACTCTGCTAGAAGCCGAAATTATTTAACAAAATATTGTTTCCTTTTGACACGAAGGGAGTTGAAAATAAGAGAACCAGTGATTTTCATAATGAGTGATAAGCATGGTGCTATGTGTGAATGGAGGCAACCCAGAGTAAGCCTCCAGACCCTCTCTCAAGAAGCAGAGTGAATTCGAAGGATAAAATACTCTTTATAGGGGGAGAGAAAGTTCTAGTGAGAGATAATGGAATATGGAAATCCACAATTCCAATATAGATATCAGAGGCAAGAGGAAAGCAGAAGTTCCAGGAATAAATGGGGAGAGGAATTAAAGAAGGAAATCTGTATTTCACATATGAAAATCAGCACGACAACTCAGATGAATTTTACAAAATGTTTGCCCCTAGCTTTGTTAAATTTGCTCTTCTAACATCTTAATGTCTTCCTTCAAGATTTGACTGTGAAAGTGGTTTCATTCTTTCACTGATTGTTAACAACTTTAGGGATGTCAATAGACTGTCTGATATTAAAATTTAACTCCTCTGTTGATATTTTAAGTGAATGTGTGAGTTCTGGCCCTCTAAGAAGTAGACAGATGGGATTAGATCTGTAACTCCTGGACTGGGGAAACACCTGTGATGGACAAGGGGCAGACAGCCACATAGACTAGACCACGATTTAGGACTGGCACATGTAAAAGAAGAGCAGGAAGGAGGGAGGACTGGGTAGGAATGCCTGAGAAAGATTTGGCTAGGCCAATGGGGAGGCTTTGGGCTGTAGCTTTAGATTATAGGAGTTCTGTTCTGTAGGAATGATCCAACACTAACTGTCCTGCTGTGCTCTGTTTCTACCTGGGGGCAGCTAGGAGAAGGCCCATGGGACTTGGTGACACTATAGAGGTGAGTCAAGAGGGTGGCATCTGGAGCTGTGAGTCCACTGTGCCCACCTCAGCAGCTCATCTGAGTGATGAATTTTCATTGCTGCCACAGAGACTGTGGACAGTATATGAACTCTTGTAAGACTGGTCTTATAGTGGGCACAATAAAGATAATAAAACTGCCATCCTTCTGGGACTGTAAGGATCACTGAGTTAATGCCCACCAAATGATTAGCGTAGAGGAATGGATGAGAATATTCTGATCTCCAAATGCGGTACACCTTTTTAGAACAGAAATATCTTCATATCAATAGTAGCTACCATAACACTATGATTATGGAACTCATATAATAGATGCTCAAGGAATAAATTGTCCATGCTCATCTACCAGGGACCACTGATAATGCACTCATTAAAAAACAAAAGCTGAGTTTATTATTTGCTGCACAATGAAAGACTGCATACCTTGAGAAACTGAGAGCTGTCTTGGTTAAAAAGTGTCAGGAGGGATTATTTATAAAATTTGGGCCCATGTGAGGTAATTTTGAGAAGGATCAAAAAAGCAGGCCATTTTTCTGGTTTGGATGCTGGCAGAAATTGGTAACTTGATGATTGGGCACAGCAGTAATTTTTATTTAGGAGCAGTGCTTGCAATGTAGGATTAAGACCATAACTGGTTAAGGTGCAGCAGTCTCTTATGTCGGTTGGGAGATGGGGACTTTTGGTCATCGTGTGGCATGTGCACTGCTTGTCTTGGGCTGTGCTCACACATGATGATGGCATCTTGCTTTGTCGTATCCCATCACAGCATCATTACCTTGTCTGATGTTGGTATTCTGTGAGTTGTTTCGACTGAGTAGTGAAAACCCAGCCACGCTTTTAGGGCCAAGTCAGCTACCAGCTGGCAGCTCTGAAAGTTGGTCAAATTCAAAAGAGAAGCCACAGTACACACCTAGAGAACTGAAATTAAGGAGAGAGCTAAGTCAGCCAAAACATGGAACTCAAGCAAAACTTAGGAAATCTCCAGATGCCCAGGCAAATTCTGATTTAATAAGAAATACAGTGTTTTCAAACTGCCTCAGTTTTGCATATAATTAAGAGTAGCTTTTCTGATCTTTTCAATCAGCTAATGCTACCTTTAGTAACTGAGTTGTCAAACAATGTACTTGATTTGTGATTTGTAATCAAAGTCAGACTTTCAGGGGGAGGAAGAATCCCATCCTTAAAACATCCAAGCATCTAGTCAGTCAGTCTTATTCTGGATCCACATGACATCTGCTATTCCAGACCTTGAGAAGTAGGGAAAAGAAATATCTAGATGACAGAGAAAATGTCAGTTTCTCATGGATGTACATCTATATAAAGTCAGAGTACTCCATGAAATTTTAATATCTTTGATAATGTGCTTTTGAAAAATCTAATGGAAATCAGCTTTAAACAAATGAGTACAGTATTCCTACATTTGTTTAGCCTCTAAAACAATGAAAGATAAATAAATTGGTTTGATGGTGTTTGAGCTTATAACCATTTGGAATCTCATTCAAAATGCAGTCTGTGTCCATTCCACTGTTCTTCTAAATCCATTCATACCCTTCAGAATGTCAAAACTAATCACACTGCATCTCTAGCTCCAGAGAACAGAAACTTCACACCAGCTCTATTTCTTCAGTCCTAGGACTCTGTACAGTCAAGCATATAATCGGCCTTTTGTTAAATTCTTTGAAAGGTTTCAAGCCAAAACAGAAGAATAGCCTAGACAAATAAGAGGTCTTTAAAACAAACGAAGTTTCTATTCAACTCCATTATCACATTTTACATGCTTTCAACCTTTCTTTAAATAAAGTCTAAAATTAGCATACACCAACTGTCAGTTGTTCTCAGTGGCATCACTTCGTTCACTGGATGGAGTCTGACAATACTGCCTGCCCAGTCTATGATAGCATGGCACAAATGGCAAGTGATAATGGACAGGTGACTTCAGCAGAGAGACAGTGTGCATACATATCAGGCCCTGTTCCAAATGAAGTCCAAAAGAATAAGCCCTAAATAGTAACACCTATCGTGTTCATATCTGAATTTTTGCAGTCCTTAATTCAGTAGGATCTTAGGTGTTCAAAAACAGTATATTTACTTTAATAATCTTAAGATTGAGTAAACACTCCATTAACACCAAATTCTTTATTTCCAACATTTTAACCACAATTATACTAATTGTGACTCCAGTTTAATGAAGTAGTTCAATGAATATAAGACACCCTGACTTAGGCCCTTAAAGAAGACATTCCAGATTCATTCTGCTTTGTCCATCTCTATACCCTGTCTCCTCTTAAACTTGGAGCCATTTATGTGTCACTCTTCCATTTTCCCCTGTTTGCCAGAGTGTGTGTGAGTTATTTAATTGCAGAGAAACTACAATTTTATCTCAAATCCACCTCATCAAAGAGTCAACTACATTTTTGTCCACACTCAAAAAGGATCTTGTTAAATGCCTAACATAAGAAATACCAACTTTAAATTGATAGAACATATTGATTAAAACAACATATTTATTCTTGATCATTTGTGATATAGAGGGGAGACAGAGAATATTAAGTTTAAAAGGATAGTTTGTACCCTCCGAAGATATAGAATCCACTAAGAAAGAGATTAAAAATATATCCAAGGCCACAGGGCATTTACAATGGCATAGGTGAGAAATAAATTACTATGGAGATGGGAAGAAGAGAGTAGTCACACTGAGTAGGGGCGTTGACAATGGTTTCAGTGAAAGACTGATATTTGAGATGAACTTTCAAGGATAGATAGAATTTTGATATGTGGGTAGAAGTGATAAGTAAAAATTCCAGGTGTGTGGGGAGCCTGAGCCAAAGCATGAAAATGGAGAATGTTAAATGCTGAGGTGAACAGGATTTTTCAAGTAATTTGTACTTGGGAGGACAAACCTGAGTAGGAAAATAAATGGGAAGGTAGGAAGTAAGGCAAGCAGCTTAAGAGAATGTCACATTCACTCATGTAGGAAATAATAAACACCAGAACCCAGGTTAGACATAACCCAGGAAAAGAAAGAGGGGCAGCAGAGAAAGAGCTACAGTGATTGGCTCTGTACAACTTGGCTGAAAAGAAAGGCAAACGATATGAGCTGTTTTTATTCTAGACTTTTTTTGTTGTTGTTGTTAAAGTTTATTGAGGTGACAGTAAAGTGACATAGGTTTCAGGTATACAGTTCTGTAATACATCATCTATAATATATATCACATTGTGTGTTCAGTGCCCAGAGTCAGTTCTCCTTCCATCACTATATATTTGATCCCTTTTACCCTCATCTACCACCCCCCTCCCCACTTAGCCTCTGACCTTCTTCAAGGCACACTGTGTTGAAACTGTCAAAAATTAACGACAAAGAAAGAATCCTCATGGCAGCCAGGGAAAAGAAGATGGTAAGCTACAAAGGAAAGACCATTATATTATCATCAGAGTTTTCAGCAGAAACTCTACAAGCCAGGAGGGAGTGGAATCAAATATTCAAACTATTGAAAGAGAGAAAGTATGAGCCAATAGTAATATATCCAGCAAAGATTCTCTAGACTTCTGAGTCCTGCTCTTCCATAACGATTGGAAGAACTGTGGTATATAGATAATCATATGGAGAGTGATGACTCAGCTATGCACAAGGGTGTCAAGATCAGTGTCTGATTTTATGGGGAAAATAATGAGTAGTTTGGATAGAAATGGGACAGAAATTAGTCAGTGGTCCATTTCAGTGTGAAAGACAGTAATCATGATCATCATTTTCAACATCATTTAATTTAATATCGCAAATTGTTATTGATGAGTCTGCTACCTGTCTAGCATTTTATTAAGTGCTCAGATCTATATCTATATATCATCTATATCTTTATCATCTATATTTATATCTCTATCTCTATCATCTATATCTATGCCTGATATAGATATATAGATATAGATAGATTTATCTATATATTTATATATCTAGATATAGATATCTATATATCTATATATCTTGCATATATATACATCTATATCTGTATCTATATAGATAGATCGATCTATCTATCTATACAGACCTACCTATATATATAGATCTATCTATATCTATATATATTAGATCTATCTATGTATCTATCTATATATCTATCAATGTATGTATGTATGTATGTATGTATGTATGTATGTATCTATCTATTTATCTATCTGAATAAAGAGCTATACTCCATGGCTTTAAGGAATTTTCATTGTATCAGGGAGCTGAAGAAATCAATAGCAAAGTAAATCATGTCCAAGACAGTATATTGCATTATTTATATTTAAATACCACTTTAGGTTTTTCAGAACATTTTGTATTATTCCATTTAATATTATTAAAGAAGGACTTGCCAATATAAATTGTCCCATTGGGAGAAGGGTTCTGCCAAAGGAATGGTCTGTTAACAAGGGATCAGCATACTTTGGAGACAGAAGAGCCAATCCTGTCCCTCACAACAATTTAAACATTATTCGAGAACCATAAAACAAATGAAATCACCATTATATGAATAATATCCTTTAAAAATTTTATAAATGAAACTATGATAGTTTAATTTTCATTTTCAATTTTTACTTCAGAGCCACATGTAGGTATCTAAAGAGCTGCATGTGGCTCACGAGCCGCAGTTTGCTGACCCCTGGCGGCTCTTCCGTCTCAAAAGTTTGCCGACCCCTGGTCTATTAGAGTGCATTTCTGTGATCAGAGACAAGGTCATCTGTAATCTAGTAATCAGGGTCTTTGGAAAATATCACCGATTTCTAGACTTTCCTTTAACTAATAAAACTTTGCAGTGTGCATTGATGAACACAAGTTTGGGAAAGCCATTTCAGTATTAGGAGAAATTGAAGACAAATAGTGGTAAATAGTGGTAACAAAACAAATGCTCTAAGACAGGGACTGGCAAGCTACAAATATTTTTTCCAGTTTTCAATGATTTAAAAATTCAAAAGAATGTTTTGTGACACATTACACTCACGTGAAATTTAAATGTCAGTGTTTATACATCACATTTTATCAGAACACTATCATATTCACAAGTTTATTGTCTACGGTGGCTTTCACATTACAATGGTAGAGTTGAGTAGTGATGGCAGAAACCATGAGGTCTGCAAAGTTTAAAATACCATCTTGCTCTTTACACAAAAAGTTTGCCAGCTTGGTCTAAGACAAAAATTGGTGGTGGCACTTTGTCAGTGACTTTGACCACACACATTCGTGAGGAAGAAACAGTTAAAAGTTCCAGTCTCAGAAGTGATAGAGCAAGAATGGGGAGTGTATTAGTCTGCTCTGGCAGCAATAAGAAAATATCACAGATGCGGTGACTTAAACAATAGAAATTTATTTTCTTACAGTTTAGGAGCCTGGAAGACCAAGTTCAAGTGCTGGCAGGGTTACTTTCTGGCAAGGCCTCTCTTCCTGGCTTTCCTTGCTGTGTCCTCACATTGTCTGTGTTCTTGGAGAGCAAGAGAAAGATTTCTGTGGTCTTTCTCTTCTCATAAGGACACTAATTTTATCAAATTAGTGTCCCACCCTTATGACCTCTTTTCACTTTATTTGCCTCTGTAAAGACCTATCTACTGTTGACTCCAGGAATGAATGTACCTATAGAGAAGGGCTCCTGGTGTCCACCTGAGCTCAAATTTATAAACAGAGCCTAGCAGCAGCCACTGCTAAAGAGGCCTCTCACACAAGCCACACTTCTGGGAAAAGCCTGCACTAAACCGCCTACCACCTGCACTGAACTGCCTACCTGCCTGCACTGTGTTCCTGCCATCTGAGCAAATCCTTATATAGGAGTTCCTGGAATGGCATTTCTACCAAACAGGGCTGAGACTTTCCCCATTTAATTGGAGCTGCACAGTTATTTCCTCATTAGCATCATCACTGAAAAATCAGAGTGGCTCTGTTCCAACCAATCAGTGCGGTGCTTTTTGGACCAAGCTGTGAATGTTTGGAGTCATCATTTGCCTGATGCCAGGGACCAGGGAAGGGACTTCTTTCTATGTAAATAAGCCCTGTCTGGTTCTGGGAGTACACACTCCCTTTCCACCGCAGCCTGCACTGTGTTTCCCCAGCTGGAAATGAAATATTGAAGGTGTTTCACTGAAGACGTTCGAGACCAGAGCAGACTGCTGTGGAGTGGACTGATGTGGAGCAGATCTGACCCGACGGGCAGAGCCGTCTAGCTAGAGAGGGGCCTCGCCTGAGGGCTGCTGCCTGAGGGCCGCTAAACAGATGTGTTGTTCCATAATTGAGCTATGATACTCTTGAGCTGTTCCATGGCCATTCTGTTCTCATAGCCAGGTTGTATCACAATTGAGCTGTTTGCACTAAATAAAGTTTCCTCTTTCACGGAACCCCAAATTGGGGATTTCCGTTGGCATTAAACTGGTGCCAACAACCATCAGTTGACACCACAGAACCAATCATATTGGAGTTAGAGTTTGAACATATAAATTTTGGGAGTACACAATTCAGTCGATAAGAGGGAGGGAGGTGGGACAGGGCACATAAAGTTCTGCTCACATTTTCACTTTGAAGTCTTTTAATAATAATGATAGTAGTAGCAACCATATTTAATATGTATTGTGTGCTTTGCGTGTCCTAAGACCCATGCTATGTCCTTTACATGCATAATCTAGTTTTCCCCACGACCATGTACTCTTTATGTTTTCAGGTATGGAAACAGGCAGAGACATTAATTACTTACCTAATGTTCCAGAACAGCACATGGATAACCCCTGATGTGCACCCAGACAGTCTGACCCTGGGGGTACTGTTAATCAGTCTATCTTTCCCTTCTTAGAATGTTTCTATAGTTCTTTCTGTACCTCACAACCTAGGAGTTAATTACATGCCAATCAGGATGACAGGATTCATTTCCTGTTCATTTCTCACTATCTAGGCAGCCTTTGGCATATCTCTTACATGGGGTCACTGTTTGTTTTTGTCTTTTTCTTTCTTTTAAATTGAGAGGGTCATATTAGACACTTATTGGTTATTTTGAAATTAGGGAATGTCCAAGATAGGAGAGCTATGATATAAAAATTACCAGAAAGTTTTGTGTATTATGGAAATAAAGAAGGGAAGAGCAAGTTTTCTTTGATATAGTCTACTAATGATATTATTTTAATTTGAATTTCAAATAATTTTGATAAAGGTGTAAGATATTTATATTTATTAAGGCTGAGGTTGTGCATAAAACTTTTGGACTTGGTAAACTTAAAGGAATCTTTCAGCATGTGCTCTCTCCCCGCCCCCCTTACCTTTTGGTTGTGTAATTTATTTATTCCAGTCTGTTTGTCTTCTTTCTTTGTAGTCTCCTCTTGGCAATTAAGTTTTATTTACTTCCGTCTCTCTCTCGTTTTTATTTCTGTCTTTCTTAGTTTCTTGGCAAAGATTGATTTTTCTCAGCACAATAATCACTTGGCAAACTTAAGCTTACTTCTAGACCCCTGGTGGATTTGTATGGCAGGAGAGGAGGATCACACCAAGGATAAGGATGACAACACTGGAGGTGGTGGTAGTGGCAGGGATTTAGACTTGACCCTGGCTTTCTTCTTTCTGTATTCCCTAACTTGTTTATTCATTGCGAGCCTCTATCTTTAATAGTTTCACCTTTTTTTTATACTTCAACATATTTTCCTTATCTTTAATTGTTCTCAATTACTTATCTTAAATTTGATCCAAGGAAATAACTAATGCAATTCCTTAGTACTGAATTCCAAAAACTAGTAAGAAGGTAAAGTGCTAACTTCTTCACAGGGTATTTTAATTTCTTAAGGAAAAAAATATTCACATAAATTGGGTAAATGTTCCAATTATGAGATTTCAAGTATAAATAAGTTGAAAGGGACTAACATTTTGTAGATGTAGAGATCTTACTGAAAATTCAAGAATGAGAGGACATAATGACTTTGTCAATAATAAGATTGTTATAACAATAAATAAATTTTAAAAAGCAAAAATTAGTTCTGGAAAATTCTAGGGCATTGATTTATTGTTGATCACTTATTTTATTTTCATTGAAGATGCCCTCTCTCAATTTTTGTTTTCACTCTGAAGGGAACTGGTGTTTGCGCTAGATATCTGATGCACTCATTTTGAAGTTTTAAGAAAAGTCATTCTGTTTTAAAAACTTTAAGAGAAATATTCAGTGAAATAAGCTCACAATCCCTATACTCATTTCAGACTTACTTGTAAAAATTCTAGGTAATTTTATTTATTTTTATGCAACAAAGAAATTGTGCATTTTTTAATCTATCAAACATGAGTGATGCTATAAATCAGAGAAGTACAGATATATTTGATTATTTTGAAATTGTAAACAACACACCAAAGAAAATTTTTATGAGAGAGTATTTTTGAATATTTTACAGGAAATTTCCCTGGCTTTCTAAATACATTTTTACAAAATCTGCCTTGTTTTATGCAGTTTACATTAAAAAACAAAACAAACATACAAAAAACTACAATTTCTAAATGGTCTATTAAAATGTATATGTGTATCTGTTAGAATTGGTGTTTTTATATGTCGCAAAGGACTCATATATTAATTTATCAGATTAGTTGGGCTCCAGTGTATTATGAATCTTTTGGACTTGGAAAACTGAAATATAAACTGAAATATTACTTGCCAGTGTATGTGTGTGTGTGGGATATATATACAGGGGGTGCAAAAAAATGTACACACATTTTAATAGATGTCATCTATGTTTAAGCAGTAATTCACTGTAATCAGAAGTGCCTAGACACTGATAGTAATCACTTTGAGCTCCTCTTGTAATTGCAGAAGTCAAACGTGACTTGCAGTCATCTTTTGTTATCGGTATATATTGAGTATTACAATTAATAGTTTTTTCCTTTCTTAGAATGTGCATACATTTTTTTGGCACCTTGTCCAAGTAGCTTAATGAACAAAGAGGCAGTGTTGAGAGGAGATAAGCTGCTTTGATTGGCTTAGCCAATTAAGATTTTTGCAGGAGTGGGTGGATCCAAAGACTGGGATATAATTGGGAGGCATGTAACATGGATACAGGGGGTGGGTAATTCCATATCTTCCACACATAATGTGGGTCTCTATAAAAAGAGGGAGCGGAGAAGGAGAAATGAAAGAGAGCAAGTCCTAGGGAAATGGAAAAAGTGTCTAAAGAAAAGTTGAATGGCTTTGAACAGTAGTGGATTTCCTTTTCATTTTAGTTTTATTAATAACTAGATCTCATTTGGCACTAAAACTCATGGGCTGCATCAATACTTGATTCTGCCTTGAAACCACAGCCCTCATTTTTAATGTGTTAGGAATAGGTGGACCTCGTTATAAACCAAACTATTAGTAAACCCAAAAAAGTAATTTTCATAAAAGGTTATTAAGGAGTGACTGTTTTTTATTATTTAGAAATAATTTTAAGTTAACAAAAATATTCACCATCACAATTCTGAAAAATCAGCTTTATGAACGTAATGATAGCTAGCATTTGTAGAGTGCTTAATATGTCAAACACTACACTATTTTATATTCATTACCTTTTTTAATTTTCACAACAACCTGATCAACTAGGTACTTCTATCATGTCCCTATTTTTTTAGGTGTTTTGAGATGTAACTTACAAAGTCATCCTTTGTCAATGTATAGTTCTATGAGCTTTGATAAATATATGGTCATCTAATCACACCTCATTCAATAGTTCCATTACACCCTAAAGTTCTCTCATGCTTTTTGGATAATTACTAATTTGTACTCTTCTCACCCATAGCTCATGATAACTACTGATTTGTACTGTATCCTCATGTTTTTGCCTTTTTATATGACCGTATACCTTAAATTATATAACATACAGCCTTTTATTTCTGGCTTTTTTCACTTTGCATAATGTGTTTGAGATTCATCCACACTGTTACAAATATCCACGTGTGCATCTGCAATTCATTCCTTTTTATTCTTGAGTAGTATTACATTATATGGATGTACCACAGCTTGTCCATGCACAAGTTGACGTTTGGGTTATTTTTTGGTGATTACAAAAACCACAAAAAGTATTTGTGTAAGATATTTTATGTATGGATATATGTTTATTGAGACTCATGTTTTCATTTCTCTTGAGATATTACCTAGGAGTGGGATTGCTAGGTTGAATAGTAGGTGTACACTTCATTTAAGAATGAGGAACTGAGTAATTAATAAGTTAAGTACTAACCTAGTTTCACATAATAATTAGAAAAGCTCAGATTTGAACTAAAGTGATCAAATCCCAGATTACCTGGTGTAACCACCACACCACCTCAACCTACTTAATCTCAATATATCATTTAAGAAATTTTTAGCACAAATAAGATAACTGCTTTGCTTTTCTGGATTGATTACTATTTATTCTCTGATTATAGTATGTGCTATAAACATACATGGCTATATAAAAGAAAAGGCTATCAGAGCTTTAAGGATCAGGGTTAGCACCTTTGTTGCAGAATCTGTTTTAGGGACAATTTTTTTTTCTTTTTTTAGTTAATTACCATAGTGTAAAAGGAATTTTAAAAAATCTTTTTTCCACTGTCTGGAATGAAATATTTCTTTTGTTTATATATAAAATTAATATCTCAAGGATGCGCGCACATGCAGACACACATACAACACACATACACACACACACACACGCGCACACACACACACACACACACACACACACCCTCTGTGTGTAATTATTTCTCTCTACTTGGCCACCCCCAGTTTGGCGACTACTCCATGCCATAATAACAAAGACAAAAAAATCCTTGGCTATCTTGGGATCCAAATCCCTTGCCTTACAAATGGGAAAAAAGAGTGCCTTTTATAAAGTTAATGACCAAGTCGATAGTAAAACTGATAGGAAACGGATTTCTGTATGCCTCTCAGATTCAGTAACCTCCCAACTTCTTTTACAGTTACTTCTCTTACTAAATTTAGCACAAGTAAATATGATAAATATTTATTAGCATCTGCTTACAGTAATGTTAGCTATTGAAAAAAATATCAGTACCATCATCAATTGTCATAATCACCTCCTGAAAATTTTGAATCAATAACTCAACTATTAGTATGATAACACTACATTTTCCTGAGCCTGTCACTCATGTTGAGGACATTTTCAGCTTCATAGTAATTGCCATCAAGCTCTCTGAATAACTTGATATATCTTATTTCTTTGTCCAACCGCAGTACCTCAATCCATCCAACTGGGGGGATAATCTGCCTGTTTGTTTATTTGCAGTACAGCAGTCTACACCTATATACAATGGTTAAAAGTTTGTTTTACAACTGATTTTTTTGTCCAGCTTCACTGATATAATTGACATATATAATATTTTGTAAGTTTAAGGTGTACAATGTAATTATTTGATATTTCAATTGAGTTTAAGTTGTTTTAGGAAACATTTTGAAAAATGCAAAGATTAACACTATAATTTCCAAACTTTTATTTCAATACTGCTTTCCTCCTTCCTGTTTTTCCTGTTATTCTTCCAGAATATTATCCATTACTCTCACAATCAGCTTTCAATTCATGGTCACTATTGAAAAATTAATCACTGCTCAAGTTTTACCCAATGAAAATTGAATTGCTCCACTTTCCCCAACTCTAGTGAGATTTCTATATTATTTTTAAAATCTTTAAACCAGAAAAGGCTTAAAATTCCCTTAAGCATTAAAAACGAAATTTAAAAGTAAATTCTGGATAGGCTCTGCAAAGTTCTCTGAATAGAAATCCTCCCTTCATTAGGGGGTATTTGGCTTTTAAGGCTGGTTCTGTTCCATTCACCTGGGTGTCCACCCATTTATGGAGGATTCCTGGAAGCGTTTACACATCATTAGCTTAATTTTCATGTTTACCAGCAGCCTAAGCTGTTTCTTTTCCTTCACATTCATACATTTTAATGGATCTATTCCAGTATTGTTCTTTTTGAATAATTTAGAAAATATATAAATTAAACCACCACTGGTTGGATTAGAGCAGGTATTTTTGATACTTAGTATTTCTTTGTTTTTAATCTTTTATTTTGTCCAAGGTTCTGTTAAAACCAATTATAACAAAACAGCAATACACTTGCAGTTTAGGGTGCAGCAAATTAGCAGTTAGTGTTGGATTTGAGTTCACTGACTAGGTCAGTGGAAGTTTCAGCTACCTCCAGAAATGCATTAACACCTTTCATAGCACTAATGCACTGGCCAGACTAAATTTCTTTCTGTTCCTGGCCCATTTTGTTCCTCTCTGACACCCTCAGAAGCACTGTCTCCAGTTCTCTATCTGGGATGACACTTTCTCAGTCTAATTCCTCATTTAGGGGTCAAGACGCCAGATGTTTTGAGCAGATTAGCTTTCCGCTTGCTTGGGAATTTGTTTTGCTACTGGTATGTCCTGAACTTTACTTTTTACCCTGAACTCAGAACTTCATATCTGTGAATAAAGTGTGGCTGAGTTCATTGTATTTATCTGCTTATCTCTGTAACTCAATTACTAAGCAAACTATTAACTACTATATAATGTAAGATGCCTGTAGGCTCAGCACTGAGAGAACTGTAATAATAAGTGGTTTGCTAACTAGCATGGAAGACGCTCTGAAATCCATCATATGAACGTTGTCCTGTGATGTACTCAATGCCTTAGAGGTCTGTGATGACTTAATGGTTTCCAAGCAGTCATATAACTGCTGCTGCTACTACCACTACTTATAATAGTTGGAAGCATATTTAATTGAATAATCTATATGTGCACCTGTTTAGTCACCATGCTAAATGATTTATAAGCTTTGGCTCTTTTGATATATCCCTAAACCTCATATGATCATTATATAATGTTACGTATTAAAATAGAATCATAATGCACCATAGTGGGATATTATCTGCATCATAAGTATTGAAACTAGAGGTTGGAAAAAATTATATCAAGCTCACAATAGATAGTAATGGAGTTGGTGGAGCACGGATATTGCCCTAAAGCTTAATGGATCTAAGGCCATGCTGTTGAGCACAGAGGTAGGTAAGGAGGTGATAAAGATGGAAGCAGCAACCCCCCAGTCTGTTTCCTAAAACCTTCTGTGAAACTTACTAAGTGCCAGAGTTGAAGATCTGATTGTATTTATTTATCTTCATTTACTTAATTTTTGGTCTTCCACATCAGAAGACACCCTATTGGGGATAAAGATGTGTCCAATCTGTAAAAGCCACTGTTACGGGAACAGAGATGTACCAAAGAGTTCTGTTAATGGGACTTTTGTTCTCGCCTGACCGTGTCCTGCCTGATTTATATTGTCCTATGTAATTATCTATATTTCCTCTCTGACTTGTGCAATTTGAATATGGAACACTCAATCAGTCTTAGGTCCTGCAGGGCAATTTGGGTCCCTTTACTCCCTAGGGAAATTGTAGGTCAGTGTTTAAGTGTTCCCTTTTCTTTTGACACCACTTTTACGTTTTCTTGCCTAAGTCACTGTGTTTCTTCCTAAGTTACTGACTGACCCTCAGGTGCAGTGATTTGCTGGAACTCAGCAAAGCTGTTACACTCACTATTATAGTGAGGGAGACAAATTCACATCAGCAAGGTAAATGTTGCTAGGGCAGAGTCCAGGGAACACTGTGCTCTCATTTCATTTGCAGTTGTCCTCTCCCAGTAGAGTTGTATGGACAGTATTTAATTCTTCTCGTAGCTACTTGTGAGCTTTCTTTTTTTTTTTTTTTTTTTTTTTAGCTGAGCCATCCTGCCACCTGTTGGCAGCTCAACGGCAACTCAGCTCGGGCTGGCCTCAAACAGCTGTTGCTCAGAGCTCAGCTCGCACTCTTGAGCGAGCTCTTAACCAACTGAGCCACTCGGCCGGCCTTACTTGTGAGCTTTCTTATCTGGCAGGCTTTGTTAGAAAATTTTAACGTCTGAAGTCTTGCATACCTAATTTTGTCCATTTGATTTCATCTAGCTCCCAATTCAGTGCCTGTTTTCCTCTTTCATTTTTGAATTTTTGACTGTGAGGTGCTAATTTGTTGTAGAAATTTATTTGTGCAGGTTATTTTATGGCCTGATTTGAAAGCAGGTCCTCTTGAAATTTTTTTTTTTCTTTTGCTAGTATCTCTTGCTAGCCCAGGATTACATTTTATAAAAATGAGGTTTCTACAGTGACATGGATAGCATAAAAAACTTATTAACAACTTGCCCTTGGGCTGACTTGTTATGAGTTCTCAGAAGGTATTTTATTCCCCCTAACCCTTCCCTTAGAGTTCCTTACTTAACCAGTTGTGAGGATTTATCTCATTTTTTTTGTGCAACATGATGCTATCAAGGTAGAAGTTCCAGTCTCCTGTATTCGCAGAAATCTGCAAGGTTAAAAGCTGTATTTGGGGCCCTTTACTTTGAAACTGTATAGAAAGTACATTATGAATATTTGATCCTCTGTCTTTATTTGATATTTTCAAAATGAGTTGATTCACTAGCATCTTCCAGTGGTTTGTTTAATTGTGTGGGAGCTAAAATTATCATTTTAAATCTGTGGATGTTAATATAATTTGTGTGATTCAATTAATGGCTGACATCTTCCTTACTGATGTCTAATTATCCCGTAGTTGGCTAGTTGTCATTTAAGGTGGCTCCTGAGTCATACATAGCCTTTGATTATTTCCTTTCTTTCTGTACCACAAGATAGTCTCAGCTCATTTTATGTATTTTCTTCCCCAACCAAGAATCAGCCATTACTCTGAGGAAACCACAAATCATCTAGAAAGTAGCAATGGCTATTAACATCAAATCACTCATTGTTTGTAGATATCACTATTTTGAATTTAATTTTGTTCTAAAATTTTGTAAATTATTTATACAGTTATAAAGACAAATCTAAGAAAAAGGTATGTTCTAAGAAATCTAGCTTCTAAATACGTTCTCTCCATGGAGCCTGTTCACTCTCCTATTGGCAATGCTCATTTTCTTTTCTGATTAATCTTCTTTTGACTTTTTAATACATTTGAACAACAACATACTTCTATTTTGATAAATTTTGGCCTTCGTACATATTTTATACACTTATATTTTTAATTCAGCATTATGTTATAATCTGAATATATTCCACTGTATATATATAAAGATCTAACTCCTTTTTTTCAGTTCTACCTCCTGGTATGAGTTGCCATAATTTATTCTACCATACCATCATCGATTAACATTTAGGATATTTAGAAGGTTTCTGTGACGCAAAATATTGCTCAGTAATGCGTAATTTTTTTGTGTATTATGTGTCATATTATTTTATTTTATATGATTACTATAGATAGATACTCTACCATAGTGCAAGAAATGGACATTTAAATGTGGTAATAATGAGTACATTAATCATCTGTGTGAAGAAACTGAACCTCAGAGATACTTGTCTAAGACAGTATAGTTGATATTTAGTTCTGGAACCAGAACCTAATTCTCTGGGGCTTCAAAATCTATTCAGTTTCATTGGTAACACAATAAATAACATTTTCTAAAGAGAAAGAGCTGGGTTGATATTCCACCTACCACACAGTGACAGCCAGCTGGAATGATGTGAGTGATTCAGCTTTATCTGAGAGCAGTTGCTTACACTGGGTTGTCAGAAAAGCCATGACACATTTTTGTAATGAAAAACATAGAAAAAATACATCATGATTTTTCCAACAACCCAATATTTATTCCCATGAGGATGGCTAAAGATAAAGTCACAGCCTTGAACTTGGTGTAGACCATTTCATTTTGTTTGGGGACAGAGAAACTCTGTCAAAATCACATACTAACTAACAGGCACATGCAGAATCACTGTGAAAGTACATTTGGAGGGGTAGAGAACAGCTTAGGCTTTTCTTTTGTTAAAACTCTTCAGTAAGTATTCTTAACCTCAGAAAATACATCAGAATAATAATACATTTGATTCTCTATAACCTCAGGCTCAGTTTTGCAATGAAGACTCTCTTGAAAGATGAAGATGAATTGATATCTACTTGGGGATTTGCTCCCTACTATTTTGGCTTATTTGGTCAGTTTACAGAGGAAACATATTAGCCTATATAAAATGTCCTTTATAGCGCTACTATCTGCTATTAGAATTATTTCAGTTGAATAGAAATAGTAATGAACCAAGGAGTAGAAAAATACGAAGAACTGAGAATTAAGTCCACGAACTCATCCAGAAAATGTACTACATACCTCATTGCTGAATATCACTATGGTTACCATCAAGGTACTCCCCTTGGGAAGCTATGCATTGACTCCAGCACCTAGTCCACCTTTCAAAGCAATTTTGGAACTTACTTTCTGGAATGGCCATCAGAGCTGTGTTTGTATTACCCTTGATATCCCAAATGTCATCAAAATGTCTTCCTGTCAATATTTCCTTTATCTTCAGGTAAAGAAAGAAGTCATTGGGGGCCAGATCAGGTGAGTAGGGAGGGTGTTCCAATACAGTTATTGGTTTACTGGCTAAAAACTCCCTCACAGACAGTGCCATGTGAGCTGGTGCATTGTCATGATGCAAGAGCCATGAATTGTTGGTGAAAAGTTCAGGTCATCTAACTTTTCCATGCAGCCTTTTCAGCACTTCCAAATAGTAAACTTGGTCAACTGTTTGTCCAGTTGGTACGAATTCATACTGAATAATCCCTCTGATATCAAAAAAGGTTAGCAACATCATTGTAACAAGTTCACAAACTTAATTGTCAGACCTTATACCTGTGATTTTTAGCTTAATTTCCATATAGACATAGAGCAGAAGCATTTGGAATAGATCCTTTTCTACATCACAGTAAAGATTTCATTGACTGGGGGTCTTAATGACTTTGAGGTGGCGTTGATCTTTGCTCATGTTACAGAACCATGAGGAGTTTGCAATGATCAGAAATTCCAATTCCTTCCACTAGAAGTCTACATCCTTGTCTCTCTCATATTTGCTTCTGAAAATTCTTTTCTTATTTGCTACAAGTGATGATGAAGTCAGGCATTATTTAGAGTGCTGTTCTTCATGCAATTCTTTTATTCACACACATTTCTGTTATATAAGCCATTAACATTATAATGGTTCCCACATAGTAGCATTAGATTTATTACATTATTTATATTCTCTGAAGAAATAATTCTGAAGAAATTTCTTTGTCTACTGGATACATATGAGATACAATATATTAATATATTCAAATTATGGAATGTGGAAACTATTCATTAATCTATGCTTGAAAAATCTTATAAATATCTGGCAAGTACTTTCCAGAAGTCCAGGTTTCTTGTTTCAAAATTTAGCCTGTGATTTTAGACCTTACCACTTATTAGTCTCCATCCTCCACTTGTGACCCTAATAATGCTATTTTTGAGCAAAGGGTAGCCTAGAATCAATACAACACTGTTTTAAAGTGACTATAATCACCACTATAATGTTTATCAGAAATATGGCCGGTGTAATATCTTCCATTCTCAAATAATTACTACTGATTTTATAAATCTTCTGATTCACTCATTTAATCAGTTTCTTACTGCTATGGATCTCATTGTGTCCCTCTAAAACTCATGTATTGAAGCCCTAACCCCTAATGTGATGGTATATGGAGATGGGGACTTTGAGATATGATTAGGTTTAGATGATATCATGAGGGTGGCGTCCTTGTGATGGGACTGTTGCTCTTAAAAGAAGAGGCACCCAAGAGAGCCCTCCCTCTGTCCCCACCAAGTGAGAACATAGCGAGGTGATCAACAACAAACTAGAAAGAGGTGTTTCACCAAAATTCAACCATATTGGCACCTTGATTTCAGACCTCCAGTCTCTAGAACCATGAGAAATAAATTTATGTTGTTTAAGCAACCTAGCCTATGGTATTTTCTTATGGCAGCCCATGCTGACCAAGACACTCACTAAACAACATGTAGTAAATGGTTCCTAGGTCTTCAGCACATAGTTATGTGCAGAGGATACCAAGATAGCATATCTTGGTGACAGAAATCTAACTCAATTTACTTAAAATTTAAAAAGTAGGAAGCAAATTATTCACTCACTTTCTGGAAAATGCACAGATACCTCTACTTTCAGGCATGGCTAGATCCAGGTCCAAGTACTTAAACAGAGCTTCCAAAGTAGATGGTCTTTTCTCAGTCTCCCTGCTTTTTTGTTTCCTCTGCAGTATGTTAACAAAATGTCCACAGTCCCTAGACCTACAGTATTCACATAGCTCATAATCTCAGTTGGCTTCTTTTATGATCATTCCAGAAAGACTCATAAGGTGTTTGTTCTCTAATGTTATTATTTTTCCATCTTGAGCCACGTGCTCATCTCTCATCCACTCACTATCATTATGAGGATATAATGTTTGGATGGTTCTCATCAGGTTCATGAGTTTACCCCTGAGATGTTAGTGGAGCAAGGGGATACACATATTTCTAGTCCATAATGTGTGAAAATGAAGGGGGTTAGTTCTTCCCTGAGTTACCTGCAGCAGGTAAAAACAGAGCGTCAGCTTTTATGGTATACACACACACACACACACACACACGCACACACGCACACACACACACACACACAAAGTGATAAGGGCCCTAAATTATACAACGCAGTTCCTGACCAATTCTCAGAGATGTAAAAGAAAGCTTGTCTGAGAAGGTTAATTTTAACATAACATATAAATAGTGAATAAGATTTAACCAAGTAAAACAAAGGAGGTTGTTCATGAGAAGCATTCACATAGCAAATAACACTGGATTCTGGTTGTGGCTGCACGATTCCCATACCAAAAAAATACAAAACAAAACCAAAAACATGATCATCTCCATTAAAATCTTTATCTACTCTGATTTAAGTCATGACTGCATCATGAAAAATAATCCTTCTAACAACTAACAACTATTGGCCATCCTATCAATTAAAAATTTCTAGCAAAAGTGATCTCTGCCCTTGGGACTTGTATAAGAGGATAATCCCTAATGTTATGCAAACTAAAAACATCAGTATAGCCTCACAGCTCAAATGGCTCTCAGTGACAATAAAACACCCACCCTAAGTGAAGCAAGATCAGATAATCAGAGGAGCTTGTGTACTCAACAATGTGAATTTTGTTCTTAATGTTTGCCATCTTAATTCACTTGGACTTATATAACAAAATACCACAGAGAGAGAAGCTAATAAACAACAGAAGTGTATTTCTCATAGTTCTGGAGGCTGGAAGTCCAAGATCAGGGGACCAGCAGATGGTATCTATGAAGGACTGCTTTCTGGTTCATAGGACACCTTCTCCCTGTGTCCTCACATGGCCCACGGGCGAGGAAGCTCTCTGGAGCCTGTATTAAAGAGCGCTAATCCCATTCATGAAGTTTTCATAACTTAAGCACCTCCCAAAGGCTCCACTACTAATACCATCACATTTGGAGGTGAGGATATCAACATACAAATTTCAGGGAGACACAAACAGGGGGACCATAGCATATGCCAAAGAAAAAACCATTAAGTGGACACCATAGATCTCACTTATCTCAACAGTTTTTTCTATAATGTTTAATAAACAAACTTTATTTTCTGTGGGCTTTGATATTTTTTCATCCCTATCTTCTCTCTTTGACTTACTTACATCATGATCTTGGAAAACTTCTGAATCCATGTCTGTAAAGTTGCCCCCTCATTAGAATCTTATTCAAGAAAAATCAGTTAGATACTACATTACACAAATTTATTATCTTATATTTCTGAAGGTCAGAAATCTAAAATTGGCTATATGGGGATAAAAATCAGAGCTGCTTTGCTCTGGAGACAGTAGGAGAGATTCTGTTTCCTTGCCTTTTCCAGTTTCTAGAGGCTACCTGCATTCATTGACTTGCAGTGCTCCTTATCTTCAAAGAACATCACTAACTTCTGTATCCCTCATCATATCTCCTCTCTAATTCTGAGCTTCCTGTAAGGAAGGACTCTTGTGACTTCATTGGAATTACCCATATAATCTCAGGAATCTTAACTTGATCACATCTGCAAAATCTTTTTTTTTTCCATGCAAGTTAATTTATTTATCAGTACTGGGGATTAGAACCTGGGCATATTTGGGGACTGATTATTTTATTTACCATAGTACCTTATTTCCCTTCTAAGTAAGCAGAAGCAATAGTTTTACCAAATGATTTGCCTCTTCATAACTTGGAGAATATTGTTCTACAGTTCAAAATCAGTTTCCTTCTCACTGTCCTTATTCTGGTAGTCAGGTTATGGAACGTGTATATCTGGACTATTACCAATGGCCTTGGAAGAGAAAAGTAGAGCTCTGGGTAGTTTTATACTGAAATAAAGAACCCAAAGTGATGCATGTTACTTCTGTGTAAGAATTATTGGGGGCTGGCCAAGTGGCTCAGTTGGTTAAGAATTGGCTTAGAGCGCATGCTCTGAGCAACAGGGCTGCCGGTTCAATTCCCACATGGGCCAGTGATGCTGCACCCGAGGTGAGCTGTTGCTGAGTTGCCAACAGGTGGCAGGATGGCTCAGCTGGTGTAACAACAAGATTGTCTGTTCAATGGTGGGCTACACCCACCCGCAACTAAAAAGATTTAACTTAGCACCTTGAGCTGAGCTGCCACCCGGATGTCTCAGAGGATAGAGTGTGTGCTTTTAACAACAGGGCTGCTGGTTCGACTCCGACATGGGATGGTGGTTACATCCACCCGCAACTAAGATAGAAAACAGCACCTTGAGTTTAGAGGCCATGAGCTGCAGCCAGATTGCGACTGGTGCCCTCCACAACGAAGACTGGAAAATAACAACTTGGCTGTTCTCGTCCCCCAATTCCCCAACACTGTTCCCCTCCCCCAATTCCCCAATAAAATTTTTAAAATAAAAAAAGAATTATTGGCCATGATCAGTCTTAAGCTGCTAAGAAGTTTGATCTTAACATGTGTTTAGAAGGGAAAACAAAAAATTAATGTCAAACATCAATAATGATCACCCAACAAAAATATTTTATTCCAAGAAAGTATGGTTCACTCTTAGTGCAATTATTAATCACTTAATGAATGATTTCTCCCAATTTATTACAATTTTATAGGCTATGAATTTTGGAAAAGTTGCATTGATGCATATTCTGGCAAATCTAAACAAAAGAAGAGTTCTTAGTTTTTTTTTTATCAATCATCAAGGAGTCTCCCCTATGGCCTTTGATGATAAGAACAGATAGGAATAGACTAAACTGGTTTCAAAGAACATTTTTCTTGGCGCGACTCTCTAAGGTCTGTCATTTGTGGAAACTTCATACCAATACTGTGTTAATATTCTGTTCATTTAACTATTTAGACTTTTTAGAATGAGGTATGTGCACTTTATTTCACTTCAGAGATATTAAAATAAATGCACCCATTTTTGTGGAGGATAACTTGAGGGAACTCTAATGCCCTCTGAGTGTCTAAGTAAGATTATACTAAACTGACTGATAAATAAGAATAAATATTTAAGTTTAATTTTTATATTTTTTGGAGGATTTCAAGGTAAAGAAAAGTATTTTAAATTCTCCCTTGAATTTGATAAAAAACAACAACAACAAAAACAAAACAAAAACCAGGGAGTGTATGCACAAAAAAAGGACATACCTATATAGCTGATATTATGTATTACTATATATGGAATATATAGAAAGAGAGAGAAAGAAAAGGGAGAGACAGAGAGAGATAGTTCTGCCATTTATGGATTTTTTAAAAATTAAAGTTGTGACAATGGTTAGTAAAGTTACATGGATTTCAGGTGTACAATTCTGTAATACATCATCTATATATCACATTGTGTGTTCACCACCCAGAATCAGCTCTCCTTCCATCACCATATATTTGATCCCTTTTACCCTCATCTACTACCCTCTGCCCCCCCACTTTACCCTCTGGTAACCACTAAACTATTGTTTGTGTCTATGAGTTTTTGTTTTTTCATTTGTTTGTCTTGTTCCTTCATTGTTTTCAGTTTTATATGAAATCATATGGTTCTTGACTTTTTCTGATTTCTTTCACTGACCATAGTAATCTCAAGATCTATCCATGTTGTGGCAAATGGCACTATTTCATCTTTAAAAAAATGAGTAAAGGTGGGAAGATGCCTGAACATGTAGGGAGTCTTAAAGTTAAATAATATACCAATATAAGCCATTATAAGAATCTTCTGGCACTTTATACCTAAAAGCCAAGATACACAAAGGAACAGTGATTGAAATTGGGGAATTAACTCATCAAGGTGAAAACTGGTTTCTAAAACTGATTACCCTCTGCTCCCCAACACACACACACACACACACACACACACACACACACACACACACACAGGACAGATCTATCCGTTTGCTTTGCAAATAAAAAGCTAAAGGGAATTTGGGGAAATACTTACCCCTCATTTCTCCTGTTTCCCTAAAAGACAAGAATTTTTACTTGAGGGGACTCTATCCTCTGCACTCTGCCTTACTCAGGAAAAAAGAAAGTTTGGGCATGGTTCAGGCTTTCTGGGTTACCTTTCAGATCAACTAATTTTCAATTCATAGGCTTTTTTCTGCTTGACTTTATAGAAAATTGTCTGGGGTAAATAATATTTTCTTTCTATTTGCCTAAATATATAATTTTTAGATATAAGAAAACTAGGTCTAGGGCCGGCCGAGTGGCTCAGTGGTTAAGTAAGCCAGCGGCCCCGGTTTGGTCCCACATATGAGGGCCAGTGACACTGCCCTCAAAAAAAAAAAAAAAAAGAAAAAGAAAAAGAAAAGAAAACTAGGTCTAATATTTTCAGGATTTTTCAAGCAAATATTTGTTCATTTTTGTTAAACTCTTTCTGCCTTCAAAAAGAGTTTTCATATCTGCTGTCAGCTTTTATTCACCTACTTTTTATTGAAGGCAATGCTAGGAACAAAAGCAGTGGTGACTAAAATGGAGATATGAGTCCCCCTTGCTGACCCTCTTCAGCTGAAACTCTTCACATTGCCTACTTTATTTGTGGTAGGCTGGTGAACCCTCAGTATTTAATTTTAAAAAGTACTATTTGCTGAAAACCAATTAAGCCAAAATTCTAATTCCTCCTTAAATTTTATGGTTATATAATAATATCAGGCATTGTTGGCTATTCTCAACCTGAATTCCTGTCTTCCTTATGATCATTTTCAAAATGTTCAGTTCTTTATCTACTGACAAGAAAATGCATTCTATTCATGCTTCCCTATTTTTAATACAACTCATTTTTAAATAGAAGTAGAGTCCTAAGCCTTCTTTCTATCATATCCGCCTCTGCCTTGCCCTATTACAGAGTTGTATTCAACATAACTAGATGATTCCATTTCCATTGAAACAGATTTCAAAGAAATGCAGGTATCATTTGTATACAATAAAGGAAAATGGGGTTTATTCAGTACAAAGCAAATGTTTCACATAGTTGAAGCAGTATATATCTTTCACCTAATACAAGGTTTCTCAATTTCAGCACTGCAAACATCTTGTTCCAGATAACTCCTTGTTGTGGGAGGCTGTACTTTGCACTGTCGGATGCTTAGCAGTTGCCCTGCCCTCTACCCACTAGATGCCAGTAGCATCATCCCAGTTGTGACACCAAAAATGTCTCTAGACATTGACAAATATCCCTGGAGGAAGAGGGGCAAAATCACCATTGATTGAGAACTAGGGGCCCAATAAATATTGTGTACTTCACCATTCTGTTAAGCGAGTCAGACTCTTAAAAGATACTATATTATCTTGACCTCATGTTTAAAAAAACACAAACAAAAACAATAACAACAAAACCACTCCTAACATTCTACCACTGCAACAGTGCATTATATTGAAATGTAACTAGCAAATCTTAGAGAATAGGGGGAGGAGGTAGACTGTTATTTGAATGCTTGCATATGGATGAAAAAATTAATTAAAACTGCAGTAATGTGTCATTAAAAATATCTCTCATATGTTAAATCGCTGAGACTATTCCTAAGGAAGGTGAAGGTAAGACGTCTTTGCTAATCCTTGGGTGTATAATGCCATGCTTGGAGACTCGCTTTTCTCCTTCCTCCATTTCAGATTGTTTTCCTGGAGCTCATTAAACACCCTTCTGACTGCATCCATTAACACTATTTGGGGTATTGTATTTATTTTAATAATCAACTTATGCTGCTTTCCTTGGCCTTTCTTCTGCTCAGCACCATGTTAAGTTCTGGCTGTTCTCCTGATTTCCCCAATTTCTTATAGATTTAACATACCTGTAATTTGTGAAGCTAAAATTTCAGGGGGAAAATAAAGATGATCACAAATACGTGTGTGTGTGTGTGTGTGTGTGTGTGTAATTTTTCCCCTGACTATATATATATATGTGTGTGTATGTATATATATATATATATATATATATATATATATATATACACACACACACATATGGTGTTATCAAAAATATGGTGAATGTTTAAATTTTTTTAAAAAATCATTACAGTAAAAGATACATTGCCATTAATCCCCCTCAAAATACTCCCTCTCACTTCAAACATACTTATCCCATTGTACTTGCCACTTTCTGAAGCAGTTCTGGAAGTCCTCTTTTGTTGCGCTGTTGTGGTTGCCTCGATGTCCTTAATCCATTCAAAATGTTTACCTTTCATGGTCATTTTGACTTTGGGGAAGAACCAGAAGTTGCACAGTGCCAGATCCAGTGAATAAGGTGGATGAGGTCACACTGTCATTTTTTATTTGACAGACATTACCATACCAGAAGCCATGTGTGACATAGATTCTTTCCACTGTGATCACAAAATGTGGTGAATATTGCTACCCAGGTCCATCCAAAGGAAAAGCAAGATCTTCAATATAGAAGCAGCGCCGTTGAACCTTAGTAACAGTGTGTGACAAATTTGAACTTTAGGGAGCAGTCAGTTGGGTGTGAGCCACGGTTGAGAGAAGGAGTGTTTTAAAGTGTGCTGTAAATCATCCTCCATCATGACAATGCTCCGTGTCACACATCATTTCTGGTATGGCAACTTCCGTCAAATAAAAATATTACGGTGTGTTCTCATCCACCTTATTCACTGGATATGGCACCACGTGACATCTGGCTCTTCCCCAAAGTCAAAATGATTCAGGATCACCAGGGCAGCCATGACAGAGCAATTAAAGACACTCAGGAAAGAGGACTTCCAAACCTACATCAGAAAGTGGTATGAGTGATGGGATAAGTGTGTTTGAAGCGAGGGGGAGTATTTTGAGGGGGACTGATGGTAATGTGTCTTTTATTTATTTGTTTATTATTTATTTATTTGTTTTAGCTGAGCCATACTGCCACCTGTTGGCAGCTCAGCGGCAGCTTAGCTCAGACCAGGAATTGTACTGGCGACCCTGTTGCTCAGAGCTCACACTCTTGAGTAAGCTCTTAACCAACTGAGCCACTCTGCCAGCCTATGGCAATGTGTCTTTACTGTAATAATTTTTTTTTTTTAAATTTAAACATTCCCCATATTGTTTGATCACCATATATACCTATATACATTGAACCACCTTGGAAAATCTGCAGCCATTTTAAAAGGCACAACCACATTATTTTGATAATTTATCTTTGAATATTACTAAATTGATGCAGATAAGCTCCAGGTGCATCTGCCATTGGACAGACACATTAGAGAGATGTGTCCTGGAAGTCCCAAGACAACAGCTAGAAACAAGAACCTTAAGTCCCTCAATCAAGCTTTAATAATTAAGGATTTGGGGATTGATCTCATATTTATGTTACTATTCTGGGAATATTGATCAGAAGGTGGAGAGGCTGGGAAGAGTTAACAGTTTTAGCAAACACAGAGAAGTTTTTAGATTTTTATAGCTGAGAAGTTTATATTCAAATAGTATGACTGATATTTGGCCTTTAGTTTTTATAATCAGGGCTAGCACATCAGCTTAATTTTAATTTGTGCTTCTGTTCAATCCATGCTCTATACTGTATTTGCATCATTCTAACCAGGGACTTTATACACACACATTATTTTATTATATCTAATCCTTTTTGCAAAGTTCTTGTTTTCCTGTATAGTAGCTTTCTCCTCTCTTTTTGCTTATAATTACTATATTTACCTTTTGAGAACAAAATTTAAATATCACTATGGGATTATCTTTGTCATCACATAGTATATATACAGTCACTATGGTTTGATAACCTATCATTCTGGTAATGATAATAAATATAAATATTACTGAGAATTGACTACCATATATTATTCTTACGAGTTACATATATTACATTTTTAATCCTTTCAAAAATTCTACAGTGTTGTTACTCTTCAAATATAGATTACAAACATTAGGTGAGGGAATATTAAGTAATTTATACAACAGTTAATACTTGGTCAGGACAGGATTCAAATCCAGGCAGACTAACTCCTGAGTCAGTGCTCCTGAGTTAGGATGGAGTTGAGGTTGGGACATCTCCTTGTCTTCTAAGGCCTTATGGTTGCATAATTCTGAAGATATTCCCAACACATATTTTATACATTTAGTCTTAAACCAGAACTTGGTAAGTCTCAAGTGAAGTTTTTTTTCTGATGAATTAGTAAAGTTGTCTGGCAGGAAGTGAAGGAGAGGCTAAGGTAGGATCATGTTTACCAGTATTCCAAACTTAGTGCTTTCAAGGTGCTTTTATTGCATTAGATTTGCATTTTACAGGAAACGGATATGTACTTTAGGATGGTAGAAATAATAACAGCAAAACTTTTAATAACGTGTTTTATACTTTGCAAAGCACTCTCACATATAATCTTACTAAGTTCAATTTTACTGCAAACTTCTGATACCAGTTTTAAAGAAAAAAATGAGGCCTCAAAATATGACTTTATCCAGATTACATAACCCTGGAATATCACCAAAGACTGTAATAATGATGTTTTGTGTTTTTTGTGTTATTTAATGCCTAATTCATATTCCTTTATTTTCCTAAAACTTCCTACCTCCTGAAATAAACACATGTGCACATATGCACACGTATCCACATGTGCCTCTCCCCTCCACGTGCATGCAGCCACTTGTATACACTCACATTCCCCCACACACAGCATATACACATCTGCATGTTCTCATGTCACACACACAATTCTTCCCGGATACCTCTCCTTTCCCTTAGGGACCCTGCATACATGTAATGTGTTTGTAGGTCTTCTCCAGCCAACAAAAGAGAATTTATCTCTCCAAGTGATTCTGGGTCCTTCCTCTATATTCCCATAAAGCCTAGGTTAACAAATCATTAAAATGGATGTTTGGGAAATAGCTTCTTAGCAATATTCAAAGACAAATTATCAAAAAAATCTCGAAGTACATTTATTGTGAAAATGTCTGAACTTTCAAAGAGTTGCTAATTTGGTATTCTTTTCCCTTGAGAGCCTTTGTTGGGGGAAAAATGGGGGGAAAGGAAGAGCAGGGAAGTGGAGGGAATTCTATAATGGTTGATTGAAATGCCATAGCTAATAACAATGACATGTAGTCTTAGACCATTACCCTTTGGAATGTAAAAATGTATATTCTGATGAGTGAATTCAGTTCTACTAAGGATTGTTGAATTAAAGTGAAGGGAACTAAATCAGGACCAGCCCAGGACTGTGATGAATAGAAGACTAAAATGTGCAAGTAGAATCTCATGGAAGTTCATAATTTTTTCAAAACACAAAAGCCCTCTTCCAATATCACCAAACCTTTAATTATGAATCACTTGTCCAATTTCACTGCTATTATTAATATCATTATCAGTATTGAGTTAGATGTTTACTGTAAAATTATTATGTTTTTTTATAACAATAGGGGATAACTTAAAGAAGACCTAGGAAAGGTGGCTGGAGGTGAGTTGGGATGTTTTGCAAATTGAATTCTTTCTTTTTCTTGTTGATGTAAAGAAGCCTTCATTCATCTTGGTTATTCTATATTTCTCAAACATTGCATATCACAGGTGGTTCAAGTAAAATGTTATTAGACTGATACCTGGCCACTTCCTCTCCTGTGCCCACAGGACCGTGCATAGATTCACCGCTGCCAAGCAGCTGAAAGCTCCAAGGGGGTGAGACTCTTCTCACTCCACCTTTTCTGTCCTGGCTCACAGCCGGAGAGGTGTCACCATGCCAGCTGCATTCAATTTCCAACCTAGTTATATCTTTCCCAGTGAGCTCTCTACACACCAGAAATATTCCTTCATGTCATCATTAAATGTGTGAAAGTAGTCAAAGTCGGGAAAGTCTGAAATAGTGCCTTAGTGTCGAATCAGGGAAGTATGGCTAGTTCATCATTTTAGAAGTTTCTTGCAAATGAATTTGAATGAAACTTTGCATCGTGTTTGTCAAATATATTATGTATTAGCAAAAATAAAAAGGAAGTTAAGAAATTACATTTGATAAGTTGAATACAAGAATCTGCAGTGAAATTGGCCAGTCTTGTGCAAGAGGCTGAGTCAGACGTCTGGGATTTAGAATTCAGAAAATAGAAGATCAACTGCATCCTGGAAAATAACTAGTGTCTGGAAAACTGAGAGACTCGAGGCTTACTTGGGAGTCATAAGAATATCAAGATTTTGAATCAAAGAAACCTGGTGTTGAAGACCAACTGCACATTAACTGTGTAATACTAGGATTTCCATAGGTGATAGAAGGCAACATAAATGCCTCTCTCTAGAAATCTGTCTCAGAATGGGTGCTCAGCAATTTGGCCTAGTACTGGAGTAGTGTAGCCTCACCACAGATTACTTCCTTACATTTCCTTGGTTCTAGACATGACCTGGGAATCAGAACTATTATAGATATCGTGTTACCCACGTCATATGTTCAACAAGGGTCTGGATATCTCAAGATCTGTAGTTAAGTAATATGTGTCCTCTAGTTTCCTACTCTCATCTAGGATTACTATCCTTAGATGTTTCCTCTTAATCACTGGTGGCAGTGAAGGAGAACAATGACAAATTTATGGCAGATTGAGAGTTGCTCTTCTCCACACTCATTGGTTGTATCTCTAATTGGTCATCTCATAAATCACACGAATAGAAAACTATGGTTTTCTGGGTCTGACTGGAGTAAAAGGAAGGAGTCCTTAGAAGGATTTTACTTGATATTCAATTCTGAATTCCTTACCAGCCATCCTTTTTCAATATTAAAAACATATAAAATTAGACCTACAATTGGTACATACAGCTCCTATAACACATAGCTGGATTATTTTATTAAATCTCAGCAGTTGTGGGCCGGCCGAGTGGCACGGTGGTTAAGCGCTGGCTTAGGGAAGCCAGTGGCCCCAGTTCAGTCCCACATATGAGAGCCAGTGACACTGCCCTCAAAAAAAAAATAAAAAAAAAATCTCAGCAGTTGTAACTATATTGATTTGATGGTACTTTTTAAAATTTTAGATTGAACTACAGTATAGAATACATTTTTTTCTTTAGAATTTTTCTTCAAATAAAATCATTTCAGCCAGCTCAAGGCACAATGCTTGTAAATTTAAAATATTTAATGTGAGATCAAAGATTTTAAAAAAGAGCTACATTTATTGAACACTTTCAATGCACTGAGCAATAGTTAAACATTTTATATCTACATTATTTTATGTAAACTTCCCAATAACCGTATGTCAGTAATACATATCATTATACACTCACTTTATAAATGAAATTATGGTTTAGAGAGATGTTTTTAACTTATATGTCCAACATTTGATTTGGTAAAGGAATAATTCAAACCCAAAACTGATATCTATATAAACTTTCTAAGTAAAATAATAACTGCCTTCTTCTATGAATTATCCTGTGCAGCATATCAGATTATTCCAAAATAAATGGTTTACAATAGCAACAATCATTTATTATCTTCCACAGATTTTTATGGATCAGGAACCTGGGTGCAGCTCAGGAGGCTGGCACAGAATCAGGGTTTTTCATGAAGTTTTAGTCAGGTTTTGGCTAGGACTGCAGTCAGCTGAAGCTTGACTTCCCAGGTGGCCCACTCACAGAATTCACAGGTTTTTAATGCTAGAGGCCTCAGTGCCACTCCACATTGGCCTCCCCATGGAAATCTTAAGGATTTTCGTGGCACAGTGGGTGACAGGCTTCCCAGAGAAAGCAACATACCAAACAGGAAGTTGCAATACATTTTCCTGTCTAAGACTCAGAAGTCACATGGTGTCTTTCACTGTATACTATGGATCACACAAG
This sequence comes from Aselliscus stoliczkanus, assembly GCA_033961575.1. Lineage (NCBI taxonomy): Eukaryota > Metazoa > Chordata > Mammalia > Chiroptera > Hipposideridae > Aselliscus > Aselliscus stoliczkanus. Next base: position 89,683,202 of record CM066730.1, read on the forward strand.
GCTAGTCCTAGTTTCAGTACAATGAAATAATTGTAAAAATGTAATAATTAGACATTTATGCCCCCCACAACATAAAAACCCCCATCTACTAGCCCTCTGACACTGTATATAGCTGTTACAATACCACTGAGTATATTCCCTATGCTGTACTTTATATGCTGTGAAAAAAATATATACTTAATTATATATAAATATATATTTAATTATATATTTAATTATAGTTGATATTCAATATTATTCTATTTCAGCTTCAGGTATACAACGCAGTGGTCAGACATCTACACAGTCTATGACGTGATCCTCCTGATAAGTCCAGTACCCATCTGGCACCCCACATAATCTTTACAACATTATTGATTATATTCCTCGTTTAGTGTGGAAGGGAACTATGTAAAGGAGTGAATAACAGCAAAGGAGGATTATTGGAGGTCATCTTGGAGATTGACGACCTCATGCCTAATATTAGAAGCAAAAAACAAAAACACTTTTACTGGCATTCAAGGAACTCTGTAGCCTTACCTAGTGCATATCTTTCAGTATTTGCTCCTACTAATTTACTCTTCCATGTATCTCCTTTGGAAAAAAGTGATATTTTGCTGTTTGCTATTTACTTTCGAGGTTCTCACTCTGCCTTTTCTTATGTTGTCCTCTACACTTAGAATTTCCGATATATATCCTATTTATTCATGCCTACATACTCTCCCTATTTAAAGACTCAGCTCCAATTCGTGTTCCTTGAGTGACTCTTCTTACTTTGACAACCTTTCCTGCTTGAAATTAATCCCTTTATACCTCTTTTGTATTATCATATCCTAATCTTTTTGCTTTCTATAGTACTTTTTGTTTTACTTTGCATTAGAAATATATATGGGCATATGTTATATTTCATATTGAATTTTGAAGTCTTTTAAATCCAGGTCAATTTCTTATTCATCTTTTTGATGCCCACAGTATCTAGGATTATCTTATTGAGCATCATTGACTCTCAACAAATGTTTGCTGAAGAAATTAATTTAATCTATCTGAACAGGTCAAATAGAAGAAAGAAGATGGTAGATTGCTTATTAAAATTTTACTTTCATGAAATCAAACTATCTGGCTTCATGCTAGGTACTGTAAAAATAAAGCTAAACTAAGAATAATATTAACAGATTTGATATTTGATTACCTGTCTTATATAAGATATAGCACATAATCTTTTAATTTAATTTTCAGAACATCTGTGGCAAATGCCAAACATCTGTTCCATTATCAATGAGTAAATGGAAGTTAAAAGAGGTTAGCATGTAACAAAGTCCAAAATGAACCCATGGCTTTTTGAATCTAATACTTATACTATTTTCACAGTTTTAAAATACCATCACAGTATTGTACCTCCTGAAATCCGTGACAGAAAGCAGCATCTTCCATTACTTCCATACCATTCAAGTATTTAGGAAACTGTAGGACATGGTCAGAAACCGATTCATGTTTAATAATTACAAAATCATATTAGAGTTTTGCCTAACAGGAGAGATAATTTAACAGTGGAGTTAGGTCCAAGTCTTGCTTCCAGTACATGAGAAATTTAGAAGTGCTATTGTAATTTTCAAAGCCTGTTTCAAAAGTTTTACATACACATGAATATAAACTCACAGAAACCTAATACTTTGCCATTAAAAACTCCTAGCAAGGCACATCCATCTTTACCTTTACAGTAGAAATGGTCTTTGTAGGCAAGAAACCTCCCTATTTCTCCTTTAAAAGAGATATTGTACAGATTTCATGGCAAGGTAATCCTAGTCCTTCCCATGCTACACTGAAATACTGGTCAAAGGCATAGGGGCAATAGCCATGGCCAGAATTTGCATTTTGTGTGTAGGTCTGCCAGGATCTCATTTCAGTGGCCCATCTTTGCTCCTTATCTGTTGGAGGAGAAGATGTGCCACATGTTTATCCTAATGGTTGAATGACTGCTTTCTAATACTACAGAAACTGAAAATCTGACACTAACAAAGCAAATGGAAGTCAACAGGGGACTCATGGCTCTTAGGAGCATTGCAAAGCCAGCTTCTGAGACATCTTCTTGGCTGCCTTCTAGGAGCTGCTGTTGCATCAGCAATCGTGCAATGGCAAGAAGAGGTTTCCTCGGTGAACAAGAGAAATTCCGCCAAGCTGACAAATCAGCTACCACGCCCAGTTAATTTGGTAGATACTTGCCCTGAGAAACAATTCAGACTACAACTTGTCTAGTGTTTGTTACTCTTCTGTTCCCATCATTGCTGCCTGCTGTTGTCAGACTCCTGGCTTCAGAGCTCAGTATGGAAACAGGCCACACTTCCGTTGTCATAAACCTCCCAAAATCTGTGTGTGTGTGTGTGTGTGTGTGTGTGTGTGTGTGTGTGTACTTATATTTGCCAACCTCCTGTAATTTCCCCCAGTCCTGATGATCACAGAGAGATGGTCCTATTTTTTTTTCCCATCCAGTAAGATACCCATTTCTCATTTATTGCAAGCAACTCCTAGTCTCTGAGCCACTTTTTAAGCAATGTACACTCTCTTCTAGATGGGAATGGAAGCATGTCCCTCCCTCCATCCTCTCCTGGGAGAGGCAGAAAGCCAAGTGGATATTTACTCGACAAATTATTATTAAAGTAGTTGTGCTGTCTTATGTAGACGGAGGAATGTCAGGGGAGGTAACAATCAAACCGCCAGTCACAACTCTTTTTATCATGTTCCATGAGACATGAAGGTAACTTTTAAGACTATATAACATACTATTTTTAGCTTTGAAACAGTAACTGGAATTCCAAGATTAAAAAAAAATACAAATCACATTTAAAGTTCTGTTACTCTTGTTTAAAATAGCCCATTTATGTTCTAATATTTCCATTTACTTTAGATTCCCTGCTTCTGTATGATTGAGTGTTACTCCAATTAAGGTGCTTTTCATCTTCAGAGTCTTTTACAAACAGCCATTAATTACAGCTATGCAAGTAGTCAGACGATGATTTGGGATCTCTCAGGGGCTTCCTGATTTATGTTTCAAAGGACACGGTGATTAGCAGTCCGTCCTTCCACTGTAGCATAGAAGGTGACTCTTCCCTAAGTCAGTGTGCCTGAGACAAATTAGCTTCAGTGCCTAATATATAGGTTTTCTCTCCTCTTTTTCCTTTTTTATCCTTTCCTTTCTTTTCCATTCCTTTCCTTTCCTTTCCTTTCCTTTCCTTTCCTTTCCTTTCCTTTCCTTTCCTTTCCATTCCATTCCTTTCTGTTCTTAATTACACAGGATGACAGAATAGTTTGAGTTTTTTCTTGCAGAAGTAGAGAATATCTATCTGATTTCATTGCACAAAGATGGAAGTGAGGGCAATTTATGTTTCCTCTAACCCATAGCTAAAAATTGGGGAGCCAGAAAGGGGATTCAAGGACTTCAGTAACAGCAGCTGCTTTTACACTGAGATATTCCATAATTTTTTATATTTATTTCATCAGAAACATTAATACTTTCGCACTATGAATAGTTGCAAGAACCATCATGCTATTTCAATTTATAACCACCAGCTAATCAGAAAGTCTCATATGGTACCCTTTAAATTTGTCCAAAACAGAATATAGACCATAGATAATAGTAATGGAGATATTTCTTAGGAAATCTGATTATCTGATAAATGTTTCAAAAAGAGTATGGTCACCACTGAAAATTTAGGCCACCTAACCAACTTAATGCAACAGTCCCAGGGTGGTGCCAACACAAAGGGCAGTCAACTAAAATGACAGAAAACCAAGTATTTGTGTAAACCACTCTGTAAATATTTTATGAAAACCTTGGAGTGTTGTCATTTGGACTGTAAATTACCATATCTAAAGTGAAATGACCATATGATTCCATCATTAGTTTATTGATTAGATCTGGGCATCTTGAACCTATAAAAACCTTCTTCCCCTTGGTACCAATGAAACTAAGACTCAGGAATACATGTGGCACCCCTTTCCTCTGATCATGACTCTCCTCTCTGTGTGCCACTTGTCCAAATCTCCAAACCACTGTGTTGTAAATCTACTAGTCTGAAGTGTGTCACTTAATAAAAAAAAAACAATTAAGAAACATCAGAGAACATTCAGGTTTTTCAAGAATTCTTGTCAAATTCTGCCATTTTAAGAAAGAAACACTAGGGCCGGCCGAGTGGTGCGTTGGTTGGGAGCTGGCTTGGGATGCCAGCGGCCCCGGTTCGGATCCCACATATGAGGGCCAGTGACACTGCCCTCTACAGCTGGGATGGTGAACAGCTTCACCTGGATCTGGGCTGCTGTGAATCCCCTCTTCAGCATAGCTGCAGCCCCTGCTGCAGTGGGCTGCCATGGGTTGCAGTGAGTGGTCGGCAGCCAGTGTGAGTGGCCAGCAGCTGATGTGAGCTGCCAAGAGCTACTGTGAGCGGTTGTCCAGAGGCTAGTGACTGATCTGCCTCACCCAAGAAGAGTGCAATGATGATACCAACATGGGTCAGTGAAGCGACATCCTCCACAACTAGCCTGAAGATCAAAAGGACAGCAACTTATCTGTTCCCCTTCTCTGATTCCCTAACAATGTTCCCCTCCCCCAATTCCCCAATAAAATCTTAAAAAATATAAAAAATAATAAAATTTAAAAAAGAAAGGAACACTAAAGAATTTGTTCAAAGTTCAAAGTCCTAGCCCCATTCGTCTATTGATATTTGCTTTCTCTCTATCTCTCCATCCATCCATCCATCCATCCATCCATCCATCCATCCATTGTGGACCCTGAGAAGAAATATTCACTTCATGTGAACCCAAAGAAGGAATTTATCTGCTGAGATGGACTCCCCATTGTCAACTGAGGGCAAGACTTTTATGAATACAAAGAGTCTAGTGGCAGTTTGCTGACAGGGGCTCCTCATGTACTCTGTAGACCAGGAAGAACCTCAGACTGAACTCAGCTTTTCACACTGTGCACTGGTCATTTGCACTTTCTAAGTCAATTGGTATAGGGAGTTTTTGGATTTTTCTTTCCAGCAATGAACTAAGATCTACCTCATCCAATCAGAACTGGTCCATGCCAACCAATCAGGATGTTGCAATTTGGACCAATCAGAAGTGTACAAATTTGGATACCTCATTTACATAAAATTGACATAATTGAGAACCTAGGCAGGGACTATAAAAGGTGACCTTTCTTTGTCATGCTGGAACACAATGCAGGTTGTTACCTGAATCTGTATCTCCAAGCTTGCAGCTCTTTTTAATCAAATAAGTGTGTGTTTTTCTTTATTGCACTCTAAAATTAATTTCATGTTTACACTGTCTGGTGGAAAGTGGCGATATTCCTTAATCCTAAATTTTATTTTTTATAAAATGGGAATCTCTACTTCAGAAATTTGTTTTGGAGATTAATAATGTAATTGACATGTAATTATAATGTAAGTGACATGGCAGATATTATTTCATTAAATGTCCTTTCAGATAGGTTTCTTTCTAATTCACCTTATAAAATATAGCTGACTATTTTTCTAGAACTAGAACTTTAAATTGAGGTTTAAAAGGAGAATATTTATACATGCATCCGTCTATTTAATGGGTTTTCAATTCAGAGTATGAATGAAGTCAAATCTCTGAAGTATGAATAGCCAAACACATATAAGAAAAAATTCAAACATACTAGTAGTCAAACAAATGCCAATTAACCACAAAATGGATTTTATATTTATCAATATAATGCTTATTATTGGTAAATGTTGTTAAAAAACAAAATCCAGCTGAATAAACATAAAAGATCAAATTGGTTTAATTTATGAATAAGGCAGCAGCCGATCTAACAAATAGAAAGGAGCTCCAAAGGAAAGGCTTTTAAAGGCACAAAGTAGGTAGGACAAGGAAGTTTATTTAGCAAAGAGTGGACTGTTTCAGGAAGGGTAAACTCCCTCTGGAAAAAGTCAGTGGGTCTATCAGGCAGATTATCTCATTAGTGCAGACAAGAAAATTCCAGATGGACTGGTTAAGATTACATTCTTGGGAGAGAGTGAAACCTAAATTAGGTTAAGTATTAAATCTCAGTTAGATGGCATGGGTTTAGCACAAGGGATTCCATTTTGAGCCTGTGGTCTCTTTTCAAATAGTGTATAGGAAATTATTGATTTCATTTTATTACTATGCAGTGCAAGGTGGTAGTCATTTCGTATAAGATAGTTTGAATCTACAAAATTCCCATTCCTTTTGTTTTTCCATCTCCTTGAAATGTATCCAGTTAGAAATGATATAAACATCCAATGAAAGGGCATATTGATTGATTAAATGGCTGTTTTCCAACAAAGCATAGAGTGCAAATATGATGCCATCGAATATTTTTTTTTGTGGCAATGGGAAATAAGCGTTATATATTCTTTTTAAAAATTTTTCATTTTTATTATTTTTTTCAATTACAGTTGACATTCAATATTTTATTACCTTCAGGAGTACAGCACAGGAGATGTTTACAGAACTTACAGAGTGCACCCAATAAGTCTACTATCCTCCAGACACCTATCATAGTAATTGCAATATTATTGACTATATTCCTGATGCTTCATTTTACAACCCCATGACTGTTTTGTAACTACCAATTTGTACTTCTTAATCCCTTCAACTTTCCCACCCAGCTCCCAACCCTTTCCCATCTGGCAACCATCAGTTTGTTATCTGTATCTATGAGTCTATTTCTGTTTTGTTTGTTCCTTTATTTATTTTTATATTCCACATATAAGTAATATCATATGGTATTTGACTTACTCTGACTTATTTCACTAGGTTCATCCATATTGTTGCAAATGGAAAGATTTCATTATTTTTATGTCCAAATAATATTCCACTGTATGTATGTATGTACTGCCTGTTTTTTATCTATTCTTCTATTGATAGACACTTAGGTTGCTTCCATATTTTTGCTATTGTGAATAGTACAGCAATGTACATAGGGGTGTATATATCTTTTTGAATTAGTGTTTTGGATTTCTTCAGATAAATAGCCAGAAGAAGAATTGCTGGTCATCAGTTCTTTTCAATTTTTTGAGGAACTCCCATACTGTGCTCCATAGTGGCTGCACCAATCTGTAATCCCAACAAACAGTTCATGAGATTTCTCTTTTCTCCACATCCTTGCCAACACTTGTTGTTTGTTGGTGTATTAATGATAGACATTCTGATAGGTGGGAAGTGATATCTCGTTGTGGTTTTAATTTGCATTCAGTATACTGTGTTTTGACTTTGTTGATGGTTTCCTTTGCTATACAAAAACTTTTTAGTTTGATGAGTCCCATTTATTTGTTTGTTTGTTTGTGTTTTTGTTTTCCTTGTGTGAGTAAATATTTCCAAAAAAATATTGGAAATTGGTTCAGCCACTATGAAAACAGGGTATTATGCTAAATGAAGTAAGTCAGACTGAGAAAGACAAATACCATATGATCTCACTTATGTGTGGAATCTAAAAAGCAAAATAAAGGAACAAATGAAACAGAAACAGACTTGTAGATACAGAGGACAAACTGATAGATGCCAGTGGGGAGGGGCATTCAGGGGCTGGGTGAAAATGGTGAGGGGATTAAGAAGTACAAATTGGTAGTTGCAAAATAGTCACAGGGATGTAAAGTAAAGCATAGGGAATATAGTCAATAGTATTATAATAACTACATATGACACTAGGTGGGTACCACACTAAGTGGGGCAAATCACTTTATAAATTATCTAAATGTCTAACCACTATGCTGTATACCTGAATTAATATGAAGTAGTACTGAATATCAACTGAAAATGAAAAATAAAAAAATAACTAAATAAAAATAAAACGAACAGGCAACTATTCAACACTGGGTACGATGATAGTCACATAATTAATGAGAAAAAAGTTCACCCACAGTACATTACAAATTTCTAAAAGATTATTTCATTAATTGAAAAAAAAGTCGATATCAAAATGTTTACTGCCATTGTTTTGTTCTAGGAATTTTATACTTTTGGGTCTCACAGTTAAGTCTTTAATCCATTTTGCATTTATCCTTGTATATGGTGTAAGAAAGTGATCTAGTTTCATTTTTTACATGTATCTCTCCAGTTTTCCCAGGAACATTATTGAAGAGACTGTTTTAATCCCATTGTATATCCTTGCCTCATTTGTCATAGATTAGTTGGCCATATAGGCTCAGGTTGATTTCAGGTCTCCCTATTCTCTTCCCTTGACTTATGTGTCTGCTTTTATGCCAGTACCATGTTGTTTAGTTTGCTGTAACCTTGTAGAATACTTTGATATCAGGTAGCTTGACACCTCCAACTTTGTTCTTCTCAAGATCGCTGTGGCTCCTTAGGGTCACTTGTAGTTCCATATACATTTTTGGATTATTTGTTTTAGTTCTATGCAAAATGTCATTGGCATTTTGATAGGGATTTCACTGAATCTATAGATTGCCTTGGGTAGTATGAACCATTTAATGATATTAATTCTTTCAACCTATGAGCATGATATATGCTTCTTTTTTTGTATTTTCAATTTCTTTGTTCACTATCTTATAATTTTTCAAACACAGGTCTTTTACCTCCTTGGTTAAATTTATTCCTAGTTGGGTTTTTTTTTTATGCATTTATAAATGGGATTGTTTTCTTAATTTCTCTTTCTGATAGCTCATTATTGCTGTGTAAAAATGCAACCAATTTCTGAATATTAATATTGTATCCTGCTACTTTACTTTGAATTTTTCCTGCCAATCTCTCCTGTCCTGCAAAATTTCTGTTGAGAAATAAGCAGTCTTATGGGAGCCCCCTTGTAGGTAACTAATTGCTTTTCTCTTAATGCTTTTAAGATTCTCTCTTTTCTTTTATGTTTGGCATTTTTATTATAGTGTATCTTGATGTGGGCCTCTATTCATTTATCTTGTTTTGGACTCTCTGTGCTTTCCAGACTTGTATGTCTATTTTCTTCATCAGGCTAAGGAAGTTCTCAGTCATTATTTCTTCAAATAGGGTCTCCATTCTTTTTTCTCTTTTTCCTTTAGGTACCACAATGAGGCAATAATTGTTACACTTGATATTGTCTTAGAGATCCCTTAAACTATCCTTTTTAAAAAAATTCTTTTTTTTTCTTTTCCCTGTTCAAATTGGATATTTTTTGTTACCTTGTCTTTTCTAATCACTGATTTGATCTTTTTATTCATGTAATCTACTGTTGATTCCTTCTAGTATGTTCTTCATTTCAGTTATTATAGTCTTCATTACTAACTCATTCTTTTTTTTTTATGATATCTATTTTCTTTCCTTATGTTTCTTATCTCTTTGTTGAAGCTCTCCCTGAGATCTTGAGCTTTATAACCAATGTTTTGAACTGTGCATCTGGTAGATTGCCACATTTTGTTTAGTTCTTTTTCTGGAGATTTTTCCTGTTCTTTAATTTGGGACATGGTTCTTTGTATCCTCATTGTGGCTTCTGCCCTGTGTTTCGTTCTATGTATTAGATTAGGCTGCTATATCTCCCAGTCTTGACAGCATGTTCTTATCTAGTAGGTGTCCTGAGGGGTCCAGTGGCAGAGTCTCCCTGATCCCTGAGCTCGGTGCTCCAGCAGTGTCCCTTGTGTTGGTTCTGTGTGTCCTCTCTTTGTAGTTCAGCCTTGATTACTGTTGGCATAGCCAGTGAGTGGGGTTGACCCTGAGGCTGACTGCTTATGGGGACTGGTTCTGACCATAGCATACAGCTCCTATATGGGGTCTTACCCATGGAGACAGATTTTCCCCAGTGGGGTTCTGGTGCCTAGCAAGAACACTCTTTGTGCAATTTGTGGAGCTAACTGGGTGGTGCTCTGTTATGGTCTGATGACAGCCATCAGATTTGTTGTTAATCATGCCTCTCAGGAGGAGCTTAGGTACAGGCCAGGGTCAGCTGCTGCCTCTGCCCAGCCTGGGGCCAACTGGTAGGAACTACACAAAGATCTGTGGTTGGTAGTTGCCTGTGTTTGGCCTGGAGGCACATGGGAGAGACCACATTGCGATCTGAGTCCAGCTAACACCAGTACCGGGCCTGGGGCAGCTTAGCAATAGGCATAGAGCAAGCTGAAATCAGCCACCAAAAGAGCTGTTGGTGGTGTGGGAGTTGGGTGGGGCCTGTTTACAGGGAGTCATCATGTTGAGGAGAGCAGTGTTCACCAGATTAATACAGATTCAGATTTGTTGCCCACCAGCTATGTGAGAGGAGAGTTCAACGCAGTAACAGCAGTGGCTGTACCTGCAGCCCTCACCCTGAAGCCACACAATTCAGTTTCTCCCTGTATGTCTCTGGCACCTTTTGAGCCACTGTTCGTTCGATGAGCATAGGATGACTCTTTGTGAATAAGTTAGTCTGTGGGCAGTCCCTTTAAGAGGACACCAGGAGCTTTCTGTCTCACCTGGAGGAAACACTCCCTGATTTTCAAAGCCAAATGTTGTGGGTCTTCCCCTTCCTGGAATTGGTGCTCCAGGCTGGGAACCTGTTTTTGGAGTGGGACCCTTTGCTCCTCAGGATGAGCCTTTGAAGCTAAGCTGTCTCTTCTAATTCTAAACTGCATCATGTGGATGTGAGCCCAGTCCAATTTGCATCTTTGCCCTTTGCACCAGTCTTGATGTGGCTTCTTTTTTATATCTTCAGTTTTAGAAGTTCTGTGAAACTAGGCTTCAGATGGTTCTCCAGGTTGATTGTTCTATAATTTAGTTGTAATTTTAATATGGTCATGGGAGGAGGTGAGCACAGCTTTTAGCTACTCTGCCATCTGGACAGGAAGCCTGCATTATATACTTTTTTTTAAAAAAAAATTGGGGAATTGGGGGAGGGGAACAGCATTGGGGAATTGGGGAAGGGGAACAGACAAGTTGCTGTCCTTTGTTCTTCAGTTTAGTTGTGGAGAATGTTGCTTCACTGGCCCATGTTGGTATTATCATTGCACTCTTCCTGGGTGAGGCAGATTGGTCGCCAGCCACTGGACTGCCGCTCACAGCAGCTCTTGGCAGCTCTTGCTGGCTGCTGGCCATTCACGCTGGCTGCCAGCCACTCACGGTAGCTTACGGCAGGCCTCTGCAGCAGGCTATGCTGTCGCTGGTGACTCTTGGCAACCCAGCTCCACGTTGAGCTGTTGTACACCATCTTAGCTGTAGAAAGCACAGTGTCTCTGGCCCTAATGTGGGATCCGAACCAGGGCCCTGCTTCTCAGAGCTGGCATCCCAAGCCAACTCTTAAACAATGCGCCACTCGGCCGGACCGCATTATATATTCTTAAGTGGCAGAATGGTAGTCACCAAAATGCATGTGTAGTATGTTCCCATTACACTACACACCTATATGGATATGTATATATATATATATATATATGTATATATATATATATATATATATACATATATATATATATATATATATACTTTATTTCCCCAAAGATTTTATATATGAACATATGTTGAATCTTTAGTAACAAAAAAACAGTATGGTTTTATAGGAATAACAAAATATCCAGTTCAGTATTTACTTCTATATAGTTCTGTTCATTAACAAACTTTCTGCTATTGTGATAGTCTAGTCATTTACTTATGTCCAAATATATCTTGCTCAATTTTTGTTTTGCCTTCTCCTGTTACCCTATATTTTAGATATGTTAAGTATATGACACACAAAAGTTGAATTTGCCAAAACCATTTTCCTTCTTTTCCATCTCTAGATTTTTATCTTAGGTGCATATGTCATTTGTGTGTGTGTGTGTGTGTGTGTGTGTGTGTGTGTGTGTGTGTGGTGCCACCAAGGAAAAAAGCAAAGGCAAAAGGAATTTCAATTTTAGCAGGAAAGATGAGGTTAATTTTGGAACTGTTGAGTTGAAATGCTTACATATTTTAATTGAAGTAGTACATCATTTTCTTGTTTTGTTTTGTTTTTTGAGGCCAGTGTCACTGGCCCTCATATGTGGGACCCAAACCGGGGCCGCTGGCTTCCCAAGCCAGCGCTTAGCCACTGCACCACTTGGCCTGTAAATGCTTACATATTTTAGAGTGATGATATCTAACATGCATACTTAGGCACATCTAGGTATAATTTTTAGGAGTTAACATTGTTGGACTTCATCCAGGCCCTGTGGTCTTGAAAACCTCAGATGGTTATGAAATCTCCCCACCCTTATTTTAGGAAATGACTTACTGAAAAGAATCACCATTTTCCACGTAATTTAGATGAGACTCACAGATGCCCCCTTTGCTTAACTATGAGAATACCAGCCACAAACCCTCCATATTCCCATCCTTTACCTGATAAATGATAAAACTTCATGTTTCTACTGACCAATGTGAACAAAATACTTGTTAACTAAACCTTGCTTAAGATTTTTCTCTCCCCCAGGTCTCTGGTCTTTGGATCACCTCAGCCTGAACTAGTATATGATCTATCTCTAATAGCCTCTCCTAAGAATTACATTGCCTCAGGATAAAACATTCTCTAATCTACCCCTTAGTCATGTCACTTCTACTCATCTCACTTTCCATACCTGGTTCTTTCTAGCCTTGTTTGTTCCTTCCTATGAAAGAAAAATATTTTTGTCTAACTCTTGAAAAATTAGGATATTCTGTGGTTAGTGTTCTCTTTATTGCAGTAGTCCCCAAGGTCTTATCATAATAGTCCCTTTTGCCCACTCCTTGTAATAATCCTTTCAAATAAAGTCTCTTCTGAAAAAGTCTGTATTTGTTTTTTATTTGACCTCGTAATTGGCATATAATTGGTATAACAGAACATGAAGAAGGAGAGAATTTGGGAAAGCATGTACCCTGAATGTCATCAATATTTACATGGTAAAACAATGATAAGGTGTCTGGGAAATAGTTTGAAACAGAACCATCTAAGCAATGCAATTAAAATTGGAGATATTTATATACAAAATTGAAAGAGAGAGGTGTAGTCCTTGTCTAATGCAAGATTTTGTTCTGTTGACAGCTAGAAGGAAAATAGGAGGGTCTAGGAGGAATTAGAAAGTATTTAACACCCAATATGTGTTGAGATTTCCATGTGCTACAGCAATTAACTCTCACAAGCTCACTCATTATTGTTGATGAGTACAGTGAGGGCTTTGGAATCAGACAGATCTGTGTTTAAATTTAGTTCTGTGTGTTAGACCCTGAGTAATCAAGCATAAAAATGGCAACAATCGTAATAATAATAATGTATTAATATGTAATATATTGTCCATATTGATTAATTTGTATTGAACAGTTATTATGTCCCAGGAATAACACTGAAAGCACATACTATCTCATCTAATTTCATAACCATTATACGATGCAGCTCTGCTTAATACCCACATTTACCTATGAAGAAACTCACACAGAGTTTAAAAATATGTCCAAGCTTATTTAATGAATCTGGGATTTGAACCCAGGCACTCCTTACCCTACCATCCATGCACCTAACTTCTACATTAGATCTCCAACTTTTATAAATGAACTAAACTCCTTAAATTAGTTTCAATTTTTTCTTCTCTTGTAGAAATCAGCTAATAATATGTAACTCAAGGGTTTTTTGAAAGGATTAAATGAGGCAATAAAACAAAGTGATTAGCCTAATGACCAGTAAAATTTCAATAAATGATAGCTCTTAATTTATTGTTAGTGAAAATATAAAGACACAGGGGGAAAAAAAAAACAACCAAAAAAAAAAAAACCACAAAGCAAAACCTCAAGGTCATACAGGTAGCAAGTGAAAGGATTAGGATTCAAAGCCATGTCTCTCTAACCCAAAGACTGTTCCTTTGCACCACAGCTTGCTGTCTCAAATGAGTGAGATAAATTGAATCTTGATTAATAAATGAAACAGTGTGTTTGCTTTTATCATTCTGCTGCTTTCAGAAACTATTTTCAACCATTTCTCCTGTGAGAAGGGCAGTGAGACCAACAGGATCTTATGTCTTAGTGATTGCTTTTCCATCTGGCATGATTGAGTAAGGATGCAAGACTTAGGAGGAAAATCAATTTACTCTCAGCTGTCGTCTTTCTTTCCTCCTTACCGGTGTTTTACAACATCTGCTTGCTGCTGTTTCTTTCACGCCCATGATTCTTAATCATTTTTTTTCCAGTTTAAAATTACATTCTCCTCTAGGGGTGTCCTCCTCCCACATTGCTAAATAATGCAGAACATGATGTCCCACCATGTTCTGTTTCTGTCCCTGGTGAGTGGACAAAGGCAGTGCAGATGTGGCTCACTGTAAGACAAAAATATCAGAAGCTTTCCAAAGCCATCTCTACACAAGGCCTGAGTTACACAGGACCTGGTATGAAAGGGTCAGAGGAATAAGATCCAGTAGAGTTTGAAACTGGTTACATGTCCATCACCTATGGAAGATTAGAGAACACAACAAACTGAGCTGCAAAGGGCCTTATCAATCTAGAAGAAGCCGTTTCATATTAGATGTAGGTACTGCACAAAGAGAAAAAGAAAAAAATATTCATCTATGTGGGCTGGTGGCATAAAAGAAGCAACATTAAATGGAACTGATAAAAAGGGTTGTAACTGGGCCAGCCAAGTGGCGTGGTGGTTAAGCGCTGGCTTAGGAAGCCAGCGGCCCCAGTTCGGTCCCAAATATGAGGGCCAGTGACACTGTCCTCAATAAAAATAAAAAAAAGGGTTGTAATTTTTCCACTTTGTGCACTTATTTGAACATGCAACCAATAAAAGGTATTTTTTTATTGTATCATATGAGTGTGTGTGTGGTGGGGGAAGAGAGAAACAGAGAGAAAGTAAAATGTATCATCTAGTGGATTTACTTATTTAATGTCTGTATTCCTCATTAGACTTCTCGTTTCACAATGTAGAGACTGTAACTTGTCTTCTTTGCTCTGTTTTCAGGTAGTAGCAAAATGGCTAGCATTGTCCCTGGAACAGTAGGTGACTCCCTCCGCCAATGGTTATTTAATGAATGAATAAATTGATGAATCAATACCTGAGGGAATAGAAAAAAACAGGGATTAAAGAGAAAATGTGCATCTTTAAGAATTCAGTGAACTACTGAGAGAGGGAAAGAGATCATAAAGGGAGATTTTTTTTTTTTTTTTTTTAAAGATTTTATTGGGGAATTGGCGGAGGGGAACAGCGTTGGGGAATCGGGGAAGGGGAACAGACAAGTTGCTGTCTTTTTTTTGTTCTTCAGTTTAGTTGCAGAGGATGTTGCTTCACTGTTGGTATCGTCATTGCGCTCTTCCCGGATGAGGCAGATCGGTAGCTGGCCTCTGGATGTCGCTCACCGCGGCTATTGGCAGCTCACGCTTGGCTGCCAGCCACTCACGCTGGCTGCCGGCCACTCACTGTAGCCTATGGCAACCCACTGCAGCAGGGGCTGCAGCCCACACCATCACCGGGGCTCGCACAGCCCAGCTCCAGGTGGAGCTGTTGTTAGCTGTAGAGGGCAGTGTCACTGGCCCTCACGTGGGATCCAAACCGGGGCCACTGGCATCCCAAAACCAGCGCTTAACCAATGCGCCACTCAGCCGGCCCATAAAGGGAGGTTTTATATAAAAACAACTTTATCCTATTTCCTACATTTGATACAGGCTTACCTTCTTTAGAAAACCTTGGTGGTACTAAAGCAGCTAAGGTGGGGAGGGAGCAGAAAGGTTACCCAGGTATCACTGGTTACTCACATGAGGGACATAAGCTGTGGGTGAAATGAAGTGGTCTGTCCCACCCTCTCCCTCTCACCCAAGCAGAAGGCAATAACACCCTGAACCTTGTGCAGTATTCAATTAAAGCACTATTTGTATGGAACTGTAGTTGTTTACTTATGTCTGTCTCTCCTCTTAGACTTCAGACTTTTAGAAGCTGGTCATTGTATATTTATTTGCCTTGGATCTTAGAGGACTATAAAGTGGCAGCTATTCTATCCATGAATGAATGGATTGAAAAAGTGGCGAAATGTGAAGAAAAACAAAGTGCAAGTTGCTTTATTTTTGTCAAATATAACGGGTGCCAAAAAAAGGTACATTTTAAGAGATGGTCAACGTTGCTTAAGCAGTATTTCACCATAATCAGAAGTGTCTGGATGCTGATGGTAACCACTTTGAATACCTCTTGTAATTGCAGAAGTCAAACGTGACTTGTATTGATCTTTTGTTATCAGTATATATTATTACAATTTTAATAGTTTTTTTTTCTTTTCTTAAATGTGTATACATTTTTCTCTGTATTCTTCTCAAAATGTTCACTCAACAGAGGATTCCAGAAGATGGCAAAGTAGAAAGCACTGGGAATCTGTCTCCCCACCTAGATGGTGATTTTATTGGCAGACTCTGTCTGATGTGACTAGTTTGAAACTCTGGTTTTTCTTCAAAAGCTTGCAACTTCTAGGGGGAGGCTTAGGTGATGGTAAATTGTGGTTAATTTTGGTCAATTTCATCTCTTAGCTTGGTAGCAGTTACATACCCCCTCACCCTAGCCCTGTGTCAGGCACTGGGTACATGTTCCTGGAGCAGCTTTCAGGGATCAGGGTGGGCAGTAAGGACCCCGTCCTTCAAATATCAGGGATCTGTGTATTATCTAGTGAACTGCGATCACTAATTGTCAGTTCTGACTGATGACACAGAGGTGGGCAGCCACTGTTGCAGCCTTCACTGCCATTGTCACTATTTACAATAGCCAAAAGGGAAGCAACACAAGTGTCCATCAGTGGATGAATGGATAAACAAAACATGGTATATACACACATTATTTGACCTAAAAGAGGCAGTACATGCTGAAATGTGCTTTACATAAATGAAACTTGAGGACATTATTTTTAGTCAATTGAGCAAAAAGAATACTGCATGATTCCACTTATATGAGGTCCTTCAAGGAGTCAAATTTGTGAAGACAGCAAGTCAAATGGTGGTTGCCAGGGGCTTGAGGGAGGGAGGAGTGATAAATAATTGGTCAATGGGTACAGAATTTCAGTTTTACAAGACGAAAAGAGTTCTGGATATGGATGGTTTTAATGGTTGCACAGCAATGTGAATGGACTTAATGCCATTGAACTGAATACCTATAAATGGTTAAGATGCTAACTTTTATGTTATGTGCATTTTACCACAGTTTTAAAATTGAAAAAAAAAAAGCTATTTACTGAAAAAATTATTAAATACACAGGGATACTTAAAATTTTTCTTATAGGGCTGACCAAGTGGTGCGTTGGTTAAGAGCTGGCTTGGGACTCCAGCAGCACTGGATCGGATCCCACATATGAGGGCCAGTGACACTGCCCTCTATAGCTAAGATGGTGAACAACAGCTCCACCTGGAGCTGGGCTGCTGTGAGTCCCCAAGACAGCATAGCTGCAGCCCCTGCTGCAGTGGGCTGCCATAGGCTGGAGTGAGTGGCTGGCAGCCAGCATGAGCAGCTGGCAGCCAGCAAACTGCCAAGAGCCACTGTGAGCAGCAGTCCAGAGGCCGGTGACCAATCTGCCTCACCTGAGAAGAGCACAATGATAATACCAACATGGGCCAGTGAAGCAATGTCCTCCACAACTAGACTGAAGAACGAAAGGACAGCAAGTTGTCTCTTCCCTTTCCCCAGTTCCCCAATTAAAAAAAAAATTCTTATAGCTGTATTTTATTAGGTTTCAACTGAGCTCCACATTCTGTATTAGAACACTAGATTATATTTCTATATTAGATTCTGTACTCTATATACTCATAGTCTATACAGGATGCAAACCAGTTCTGTCCCTGAGATTCATTTCCAAATAGAAATGAGGTTCAAGTGTAAGCCAAGCTCTCCAGTTTCCATGAAATTAATCATTATACTCCCTCATTGGCATACATCATGCCACCACTTCTACAGGAAAAAAAGAAAACCTCACTCCTGAGCAAAAGTGAGAGAAGTAATAGTTACTATTCAGAGTTAAAAGTAGTGTCATCAGCTACTCAAGAAGCAGCAACAAAACAAAGCACATGGGAAAACTACTACCATTCTCCAGAAGAAAAACTGGACCCATTTGCTTGGAAGGATGGATAGTTAAGTGCTTGCTGGTCAAACAGGTACCACTTACCCACAGAGTCTGGTACTTGAGGCACTGTCATCTTCCAGACATGAATTTCAGTGATGTCTCTGCATTAAGGCAAAAAATGTCAACTGGAAATAAAATTTTCACCTTGTTTGAATCTAATATCAGTGTGTTTATACATTCTCCACTCTAGGCTGTTGTTGGCAGCTTAGTGCATGAACTAGCTTATATTTTTGGTCTTATAGCCATGTTAGATCGAGGTCCTATGACCTTGGCAGTGTTGAAACCATAAGTAGGAAATATTGGTACTTATAAGCTAGTCTATTTGGACAAAGAATGTTTCCTTAAAATAAACTAAATAATCAAGGTGAACTGAACATTCTTTTCCCTTAAAAATTATCTATAAGATCAAGGTAGGCCAATGCATGTTTGCCTCCAGTTAGTTTAATCAAATTTATAGGCCAAAGACAAGAAATGGACTTTTTGTCCTTTTTTTCTGTGTGGGTGGATAGGGATGTGTTTAGGAGCTTAACAGGTGGTATGTTTAGCCTTTACCAGGACTCTTGCCTCAAAGCTTTGGATTACTGGGCCATCTTCAGCTCCCGATCTCCTACCTCACTCCCTCAACATCACATAATCAGAAAGACAAAAGAGGGAGTAAAAAAGGTACCCAAAGAGTAAGCAACAAATGATCAGTAAGTGAAGGGGACACTGAGATTAAGGGCACAGATGCTAGAGCTTGTTTATATACCAGTAAGTAAATGGCTATATTCACAAACACAAATATATACTCCTAAGAAATGTTTCTAAAGTAGCGGGTACTGTGAACACCAAATATTTTTTAATGGACCACCTTGATAACCTAATTGTGTCGACCACTTTTTCACTGCTCAATTTGCATCCTGAAAGATGAGGATAATATGCACCAGCAGCAATCGATTAATTATAGACAACACTAGGATTCACAATTGACTCAGTGTTTCGTTTTGTTTTTATTGCAAATATTTTCACAATCTATGCATTCAACATCCTTATATCTCTCACGTAATCACATTGTGGCACATTGCATTTCTCAAACATGGCTTCGGAAACATTTCCACTCTCCCCTTTCTATATGCAATGTGATGTTACAACTCTCCCATTATAGAGAGGTGAAGTTTATCATTATCTTCTTAAAAATCTCAGAATTTTCACCAGTAGAATAAGGTGGAAGAGATGTGGTGTTTCTACAAGTAGTCCTTTACTGTCCTGGAAGCCTGTTTTTGCCTTTTGAAAATCAGCAGCAATACTGTGAGAATCCTAGGCCACCTGGAGAGGCCACATGTGGGTGTGGCATTGTTGGCTGCTCCTGAGTTCCAGTCAGTGACAGGGAGCATCGGCTGTGAGTCAGCTGTGCTGTGTGTGCTGCACAGATAAACCTCCCGCTCACTCTAAACACAGCTGCCATTTGACCGCAGTCACACAACAGACCTTAGCTGAACCCAGTGACCAACAGAATTATGAAAGAGAGTGATAACGTTTTTTGAGACATTGATTTTTGGATGTATATTTTTCTGCAGCAATAGATCTGCCTCCAATCCTAGTCCCATTGTGTGAATGGCAATTCCTTTCCACCACATGCACAGTGCTCTATTCCTAGACTTAGTGACTCATTTCTAAATAGACTAAAACCTAAGTGACAGTGTGTGACACCAGAGACTAGATTATAAAAAGTATAAAGAAGTTCTGTGACATCTGTCTTGGTTCCTGTCTCTATTTCTCCCTCCCTCCCTCAGATTCCTCGTGCAGGGAAAGGCAACTTCTATGCCTTGAGGACTCTAAGGCAGCCCTGACAATAGACCTATATACCAGGGAATTGAGACCCCAGCCAGCAGCCATGTGAGTCAGCCCTCTGTGCAGTGGATCCTCCATCCCCAGTCAAATCTTCAGAGGAGGGAAGCCCAGCAGACAGCTTGTCTGAAACTTAATGGTACACCCGAAGCCAGAAGCCCTCATCTAAGCCACTCTCAAATTCCTGATGTCCAGGAACCATAATAATAATAATGTTTATTGTTTTAAGCCAGTACATTTTGGGATAATCTGTTATGTAGCAATAGATATCTATTTCAGGGATGTGGAATATAGTGTAAGAATGGAATCAATGGAATTGTAATAGATATGTATGATATCAGTGTGGGAGGGCAGGGGAGGGGGGAGTCAGTTTGTAAGGGGTGAAAAAAATAACTATTGCATTGTTTTGTACATCTGTAACTAATAATAATAATAATAAAATTAAATTAAAAAAATAGATAGCTATTTCAGACTTTGCATTTTCTCATGGTTAAAAAAATAAAAGAAAAGAAAACTAAATAGGAGGTTGAGAAGAGTGTGCATCTTGGCATGAATACCTGTTTACTATTTGCTCAGCAAACAAAGTGAATTCTAGAAAACTAGACGTAACATTTTAAATATTTTTCCATATGGCTTGTTCATTTGGACCAAACCTATATCTATAGTCATTATATTGGGTTGTCGGAAAAGTCATGATGCACTTTTGCAATGAAAAACATAGAAAAAAATACGTCATGACTTTTTTGACAACCTAATATTATAGCTATTTACATGGTGCTCCATAAATATTGTATGAGTATCTTTTATCACATTTTCAGTATGTTAGCTCTGTATTTCTATCTGTGAATTTTTACAACTTAAATCCATAAAGCAAAGACAAGTTTGCTGGTAAGCACATTGTAAGTCCCTGTTCCCTAGTGTAGAAATAGTTATAATTTTATGCTTATGTTCCTTGAACCATAGTCCAGTTGCTTGGAGTTATGGCTATTTGCTTCTCTCTCTCTTTTTTTTTTTTTCTTACTGTTCTCACTCCATTGTTCCATACTGTAACTAGAGACCCATTTGAATCTCGAGTTTGATACATATAGATTCCCCCACTCTTTTTCTTTTCTTTCTTTCTTTTTTTTTTTTTAAGATTTTATTGGGGAATTAGGGGAGGGAACAGCATTGGAGAATCAGAGAGGGAGAACAGACAAGTTGCTGTCCTTTTGTTCTTCAGTTAGTGTGGAGGACGTTGCTTCACTGGCCCATGTTGGTATCATCATTGCGCTCTTCTCATGTGAGGCAGTCGCTCGCCAGCCATTGGATGGCCGCTCCCGGTGGCTCACAGCAGCTCACAAAAGTGCACCCCAGATACCGGCCAGTCCCCCTGCAGTCTACGCCATTGCCAGTGACTCACAGCAGCCCAGCTCCAAGTGGAGCTGTTGTTCACCATCTTAGCTGTAGAGTGTGCAGCATCACTGGCCCACATGTGGGATCCGAACCAGGGCTCTGCTGCTCAGAGCTGGCATCCCATCCCAAGCCAACTCTTAACCAATGTGCCACTAGGCTGGCCCTTCCCCCACTTTCTTGCCCACCTAATTATATTCAGCTTATCTCCCCCATAGCCCCAGCTGTGGGCCTGTGTTTGCAACAATGTGAATGAGTTTCCTGGTCTCATGACTTAGTAAAATAAATACCTGTTGAAGTGGACATGAGGGCAAAATGGTCCTGAACATGGACTATTTCCTCAAAAGGCAGACTTTGAAGAAGCACTTTAGGATCTTTATTATTACAAATTAATTATTAGTAGTAGAAATTTCTTTGATCGTCTTGGTGTGGCAGTGGTGAGGACAATTCTGCAGGGGAAGCAACATGATAAATGAATGGTTAGGAATTCTTTTGAGGATGTTATTCACAGGTAACTTGCTATAATAGGTTAAATGAGGGTAAAGAGAAAGAGAAACATGTAATAGAGAGGAAATATGGAAACCGATATTTATGAAACACTTGCTAAGTGCTAATCACTTTGAAAGACTCTTTACATTATTTCAACTTTTCCTCATAAGAATCTAAGGAAGATATAATGATGTTTATAGATGAGAAAGGAGAATATTAGAAAGCCCAGTTAATACTTACTGGTTCCCACAACTAATAACTGAACTGAATCACAAACCACAATTGATTCCCAGCCTTTTACTCATTTAAATATAGCTTGATGAGGAGGAGTCCTGAAACCAGACCACGAGTGCTGGAAATGTTTAACATAGAAAGAGAAGGTTTGGTATGGGCAAAGTGTCTTCAGGGATCTGAATGATCAGTGTTTGAAATATAAAATAGACATAAAATTCTCACAGAGGAGGTTTTCTAAGGTACTAAAATGATAATTTGATAAGGGGATTGGAAAATGAATTTCTTACACAGAACACGTTGGACTAGAATTGGTGGTAGCTATTCCAACTCTGATAGTTCCCATTCTTATGTTTTGCCATCCTACTGACTTTGCAGAGGTCCCTAGCTTCCCATTATGTAGAAAGCCTAGATTCATGCAAACTAACCCACTTATGAAAGAACACAGAGGTTGTGATTATATTTTCTGTGTACTCCTCACAGAACAAGTCTGTCCAAATTTTATTAATTTTCTGCCACTTGAAGTATTTACTTCCTTTTCCTTCTGAATACCAGATAATTTACTTCTGTTTTTAATGATTCCATGTCTGTGTTTCATCTTCCAAGTCCTTCAAGAGACACATCACATCAGAGATGTAAATCATATACAAGTTTGAACAATTAAGTTCACAAACTCATCCTAGAAAAACTGCTACATACCTCATTGTTGAATACCACTATGGTCACCTTCACAGTACTCCCCTTAGGAAGCTATGCACTGATGCCAGAACCTAGTCCACCCTTCAAAGCAATTTTGAAACTCTTCTGGAATGTCCATCAGAGCTGTCGTTGTATTACCCTGGATGTCCTGAATATCATTAAAATGTCTTCTTTTCAATGTTTCCTTTATCTTCAGGTAAAGAAAGAAGTCATTGGGGGCCAGACCAGTTGAGCAGGGATAATGTTCCAATACATTCATTTGTTTACTGGCTATAAATTCTTCAAGTACAATGCTGTGTGAGCTGGTGCATTGTCATGATGCAAGAGCCATGAATTGGTGAAAAGTTCAGGTCATCTAACTTTTTCATGCAGCCTTTTCAGCACTTCCAAATAGTAAACTTGGTTAACTGTTTGTCCAGTTGGTAAAAATTCATAATGAATAATTCCTCTGATATCAAAAAAGGTTAGCAACATTGTTGCAACAAGTTCATGAACTTAGTTGTCAGACCTTGTATTTGTTTGTTCTTTCACTCAGTGTTTTTGGTTTGTTTTTTTTTCCAGTCAACTTGTTTGCAACACTTTTATGTAAGGCTTTATATATTAATAGATAAATGAGAATGATTTTTTTACCTTAAGGAACCCTCTACCTAGAAAAGGAAACAGGCAAATTAACAAAAAATTGCAATGCAGCAAGGTAAATTCTATGATTGCTAAAAGCATGAGTGAAAAAAAGAGGAACTAGTCTTATAAGGAGAGGCTTCAGGGACCTGAGCTGAATTGTAATATACTCATGGAAAGGCACAGAGTGGAGAGTATATCTTTCTGAAGGCATTTAAGTGGTAAAAGGCATATATGCATGGTGCAGTGTTCTAAGATGGACTGCTTTTTTTTTTTCCCTGCTGTATATATGATAGGTTTCTGAGGTGGGGAGGAATAGGTCTTAGATCAGTGATTCTCAGCTGGGGGAGGGGGTAATTTTGCCGCCAAAGGAAATTCGTCAATATCTGGAGACATTTCATGACTTGAGGCAGGGACGCTATTGACATTTAGTGGGTAGAGGCCAAGGATGCTACTAAACATCTTTCAGTACACAGCACAAGCCCTCACAACCAAAGGACCATCCTGCCCAAGATATTTAAAACAACAGAATTGAGAAATTCTACTTTAGATGCTTGAAAAAGTTTGAAGCCTCCACCTTAGATAAAAGTTGTCTCTGCAGACTTTAAAGTGAGAGAGTAACAAGCTAAGATCCTCCTTTCCTTCTTTCTTCTGCCTTTTCACCCCACCCCCCTTTTTCCCTCCTCCCCCTCCAGCCATTCAGAGCTCTGTTTTGGAAACCACAGGAAGGCACTGCATAGGGCTCTGCCGAGCTGGCCGTTTTTATAAAGTGCCTTGGGTTTGCTCTGACCTTTCTGCATGGGAGACGACCTTGCGTTCCTAATTCTCTTGGATTTTTTTTAATCTAGGGAAATGTGCTTCTTGATTAAGTGCAAGATCAAGTGTATCTTCTTCCTAAATTAATGGTTCTCTTGACCAGAGTGCTCACTCATTTGTTAATGCTTCAAAAGGAAATGTGCATTTCTCAGACTCCATAAATCATATAAACAGGATTTTATATTCACCATTTAAATGGAGATAAATCATAAATTATCTACAGTATCTTTGGTTTGTACTCAAATATATGTCTGTGATGTACCCAGGACTTTGGTAATTCTATCATTTCTTCAGCCTCATTCATTCTGGTCCCACCTTTACCCTAATTAGGATAATCCATTGCTCATGCAAGTGTCATAACTTAGAATGTTAACGTATTTTTTAAAAAATAACTAAATATTACAAACATACAAAGCCTGTCTAACTAAAGGTCTGTATTTTGTGAGTCCTTCCTACTTGATTGAAATTTCACATTAACCTCTCATATTTAGTTTAACTAGAAATTAAAATGAATTAGTATTTTATTCCTTTTTGTCATTTTAGCACAAAATTGCATTTACCACACAATTAGCATGTGTGTATATATTACATATATATGTGTATGTATTATTCTATATCATTGTGTTCTTGTGTGCTTTTATTGTTAATGTTGTGGACTCCTAACTGATGAGGACTAAACTAAAAAGGTCAAACATACATTATGAAACAAAAGACTGTACTTTTCTCTAGAAATGACTGTAGATATGTCTAGCTTATCTTTGTGGTCATTAATATGAATTCAAGCCTTTCTGATGAGAATCTAATAAAGGATTGCAAATATATTTTAAGTCATGCCAGTGTGGACCATGTTCTAAGTTTCTATCTATATTCAGCAGGAGGAAGTATGGTGATTGATTAGTGAGGTCTGCTCTGGGCTCCAGAGTGTGTACAACACAGGAGTGCTCTGCATTTTCAAACCTTGGTCCCTCTGTCAAGGGAACTAGCTGAGCATAGATCAAAGTAATAATGGAGTAAATGTTTCAGTTGTGGAAATGAGGTAATTAAAACACAGGAAAAAGGAGTGAGTATTTCTGGGACATGTTATAGACAGCTTGTATATACAATTTCTTGTTTAATATTCAAAAAAGCCCTTTAAGATTGTCATCATTATTGACATTTCAAAGACAAGGGAAGCTAACCTTTGAGGAGCAGATATTTACTCAGGTAGTAAGGTCACAGCTTGAATTCAGTCCCCAGTTTAATTTGATTTGAACTGTATGCTCTCCTAATGTTTACAATGCTTTGGGGAACCACAAGTCATTTAAGAGTTGTGTTTGGTTGGAAATAAGAACAAAACTGCGAATCATAGGCTGAGAATAAAAGGCCATGGATCTGTTCTAAGGTTTGAGGATATGAGGTATCTGTAACCATTACCACAATCAATTTTAGAACATTTTGATTATCCCCTAAAGAAAGACTCTATCCATTAGCAATCACTACCTATTTTTTCCCAATGCTCCAATCCTAGGCAACCATTAATCTACTTTCTGTCTCTATAGATTTTCATATTCTGGACATTTCATCTAAATTGAATCATTCAGCATATGGGCTTTTGTGACTAAGCATCTTTTACTTAGCAAAATGCTCTCAAAGTTCATCACGTTATAGCATATCCCACTACTTCAGCCCATTTTGTAGATAATTAATATTCCATTATATGAATATGTCATATAATCTTTCTTCTACTCATCACTTGATCAGCATTTGGGTTGTGGTTATTTTTTGGCTCTTATGAATGATGCTATTTTGAACATTTGTGTATAAGGCTGTGTGTTGCAGGGGAAAGAGGGAGTGAGAAAAATTCCTTTTTTGCTTTCAATTTTATAAAATTGTTTAATTTTTTTCAGTTACAGTTGACATTTGATATTATTTCATATTAGTTTCAAGTGTACAACATAGTGGTTAGACATTTATATAATTTATGCAGTGATCCTCCCAATTAGTATAGTACCTACCTGGCACCATACATAGTTATTGCAACATTATTGACTATATTCTCTGTGCTGTACTTTACATTCCTGTGACTATTTCATATTTGCCAATTTGTATTTTTTAATCCCTCACTTTTTTCACCCAGCTCCCCAATTCCTCTCTGAGACCATCAGTTTGTTCTCTGTATCTATGAGTGTATTTTTGTTTTGCTTGTTCTTTCATTTTGTTCTTTAGATTCCACATATAAATGAGATCATATGGTATTTGTGTTTCTCAGTCTGACTTATTTCACTTAGCATGTAATACTCTCTAGGTCCAACCATGTTGTTGCAAATGGTAAGATTTCAATTTTTATGGCTGCATAATATTCCATTGTATATATATACCTCCTCTTCTGTATCCATTCATCTGTTGACAGGCACCTAGGTTGTTTCCATGTCTTGGCTATTGTAAATAGCTCTGCAGTGAGCATAGGGATGCATATATCTTTTCAAATTAGTGTTTTGGATTTCTTTAGATAAATACCCAGAAGTGGAATTGCTGGATGATAAGGTAATTCGATTTTCATTTTTTTTAAGGAAACTCCAAACCATTTTTCATAGTGGCTGTACCAATTTGCAATCCCACCAACAGTGTACAAAGGTTCCCTTTTCTCCACATCCTTGCCAACCCTTGTTGTTTGTTGATTATTGGTAATGGCCATTCTGACAGGTGTGAGTTGATACCTCATTGTAATTTTTATTTGCATTTCTCTGATGATTAGTGATGTTGAGACTTTTTTCATATGTCTTTGGCCATGTGTATGTCCTCTTTGGAGAAATGTCTATTCTGGTCCTCTGCATCTGCCTATTTTTAAATTGGATTGTTTGTGCTTTTTTTGTTGAGTTGTATGAGTTCTTTCTAAATTTTGGATATTAACCCCTTATCAGATGTATCGTTGGCAAATATCTTCTCTCATTCAGTAGGATGTCTTTTTGTTTTGTTAGTGGTTTATGCAAATACTTTTTAGTTTGATGTAGTCCTATTTTTCTTTTTTCTTTTGTTTCCCTTGTCTGAGGAGATCACTCAAAAAAAATGTCACTAAGAGCAATATCAGAATTTACTGGCTATGTTTTCTTTTAGGAGTTTTATGGTTTCGGGTCTTACATTTAATACTTCAATCCGTTTTGAGTTTATTCTTGCATATGGTGTAAGAAAGTGGTCCATTTTTATTTTTTTTGTATGTATCGGAACAGTTTTTCCAACACCATTTATTGAATAGACTGTCTTTACCCCACTGTATGTTCTTTCCTCCTTCATCATGGATTAAATGACCATATAGGAGTGGGTTTATTTCTAGGCTCTATTCTATTTCATTGATCTATTGGGTTGTTAGAAAAACCACGACGTATTTTTCTGTTTTTCATTGCAAAAATGCGTCATGACTTTTCCGACAATCCAATATGTGTCTGTTTTTATAGCAGTACCATGCTGTTTTGATTACTGTAGGCTTGCAGTGTGCTCCTGATACCAGGTAGTGTGATACCTCCAATTTTGTTTTTCTTTCTCAAGATTGCTGTGGCTATTTAGGGTCTTTTGTAGTTCCTTATAAATTTTAAGATTATTTATTCTAGTTCTGTGGGAAAAAGCCCTAGGTATTTTAATAAGGATTTCATTGAACCTATAGATTGCTTTGGGTAGTATGGATATTTTAAAGATGTTAGTTTTTCCTATCCAGGAGCATGGTATGTACTTCCATTTATTTGTATTTTCCTCTGTTTCTTTCTTCAGTGTCTTAACAGTTTTCTGAGTACAGGTCTTTTATTATATCTCTTTAGTTAAATTTATTACTAGGTATATTTTGTTGTTGCAATTGTAAATGAGATTGTTTTCTTAATTTCCCTTACAGTTCCTTATTGGTGTATAAAAATGTAACTGATTTATGAACATTAATTTTTTGTCCTGCCAATTTTCTGAATTCATTTATTGGTTCTAATAGTTTTGTGGGGGAATCTTTGGGGTTCTTGGTTTGTTGGGAAAGTCATGACATATTTTTTTCTATGTTTTTCATTGCAAAAATGCATCATGATTTTTCCAGCAACCCAGTAGTATGTCATCTGCAAATAGTGACAGTTTTACTTTTTACTATCCAATTTGGATGCCTTCTATTTCTATTTCTTCTCTGATTGCAATGGCTAGGACTTCCAATACTATGCTGAATAAAAATGGTGAAAGTACATATCCTATCTTGTTCCTGATCTTAAGAATAACGCTTTTAGCTTTTCCCAATTGAGTAGGATGTTAGCTGTAGGTTTGTCGTATATGGACTTTATGATATTGAGAAATTTTTCCTCTATTCCCACTTTGCTGAGCATTTTTCTCATAAATGGATGTGGGTTTTGTCTAATGCTTTTTCTGCATCTAATTATATGATCATATGATTTTTATTTTTGATTACTTTGTATATCATGTCAGTTGATTTGTGGATATTGCACCATCCTCACATCCAGGAACATCCAGGAATTAATCCCATTTGATCATGGAGTGTAATTTTTTTAATGTATTGCAGAACTGGATTTGCTAATATATATATTGATTGCAAAAAAGGAGTTTATTAGAAGTAAAAATACATTTCATAGAAGCAGCCCTGAGCAATAGAGCCATTATTAGAAAACAAAGTACACTCCAAAGAGTTTGGAATGGTCTCCAAGCAGAGGCAAGCCTCAAAATGCTCAAAAGGCTGGGTTTGCTAATATTTTGTTGAGGATTTTTGCATCAGTGTTCATCAGGGATATTGGCATATATATATTTTGTAATGCCTTTGGCTGGTTTTGGATTCAGAGCAGTGGTGGATTCATAAAATGAGCTTGAGAATTTTCCTTCCTTTTGAATTTTTTGGAATAGTTTGAGAAGGTAAAGTGTTAATTCTTTGAGTGTTTGGGAAAATTCACCTATCTGATAAATAGGTAAAGCCATCTGATCCAGGACTTATTTGTTGGGAATTTTTTATTACTAATTTGATTTGATTAATGGTAATAAGGTGGGGTTCAGATTTTCTGTTTCTTCTTATTTTAGTGTTTGAAGATTGCATGTTTCTAGCCATTTATCCATTTTTTTCAAATTGTCCAAGTTGTTGGCATATGAGCTCTGACAATTACGTTTGCAGTCTTGTTGCAACATTGTTGCTAACATTTTTTTGATATCAGAGGGCTTATTCATTATGAATTTGTACCAACTGGATAAACAGTTAACCAAGTTTACTATTTGCAAGTGCTTAAAAGGCTGCATGAAAGGCCGGCCGAGTGGCTCAGTTGGTTAAGAGCTCGCTCAAGAGTGCGAGCTGAGCTCTGAGCAACAGCTGTTCGAGGCCAGCCCGAGATGAGTTGCCGTTGAGCTGCCAACAGGTGGCAGGATGGCTCAGCTAAAAAAAAAAAAAAAAAAAAGGCTGCATGAAAAAGTTAGACAACTGAACTTTTCACCAACAATTCATGGCCCTCGCATCCCAACAATTCACCAGCTCACATGGCACTCTGTGAAGGAGTTTTTAGCTAGTAAACAAATAACTGTATTGGAACACCTTCCCTACTCACCTTATCTGACCCCTAATTACTCCTTTCTTTACCCGAAAATAAAGGAAATATTGAAAGGAAGACATTTGGTGACATTCAGGACATCAAGGGAAACACAATGACAGCTCTGATAGGCATTCCAGAAAATGAGTTCTAAAATTGCTTTGAAGGATGGGCTAGGTGCTGGTATTGGTGCATAGCTTCCCATGAGGAGAACTTTGAAGGTGACCATAGTGATATTCAGCAATGAGGTATATAGCACTTTTTCTAGGATGAGTTCACAAACTTAATTGTCCAACCACATACAATTATTTATAATATTTTCTCATAATTCTTTGTGTTTCTGTGGTGTCAGTTGTCAGTTCTCTTTCATCTCTGATTTTTGTTTAATTAGATCTTCTTTCTGTTTTTTTGTTTTGTTTTGTTTTGTTTGTGGTTTCTTTTCTTTGGTGAGCCTGGTGAAAGTTTATTAATTTTGTTGATTTTTTTAAAGAACCAGCCCTTGGTTTCATTGATGTTTTGTATTGTTATTTTTTGTTTGCTTTTTTTTAGCCTGTTTCATTTATTTTCTTACTTCTACTCACTTTGGGCTTTCTTTGCTATTCTTATTCTAGTTTCTTTAGGTGTAGGATTAGATTGTATGCTTGAGATTTTTCTTATTTCTTCAGGTATGCCTGTATTACTGTGAATTTCCATCTTAGGACTGCTTTTGTGGTGTCTCTTA
This sequence comes from Aselliscus stoliczkanus, assembly GCA_033961575.1. Taxonomy (NCBI): domain Eukaryota; kingdom Metazoa; phylum Chordata; class Mammalia; order Chiroptera; family Hipposideridae; genus Aselliscus; species Aselliscus stoliczkanus. Next base: position 89,713,495 of record CM066730.1, read on the forward strand.
GATTTTGGTTCTTGTGTTTTCATTTTCCTTTGTCTCAAGGTATCTTTTGATTTGTTCCTTGACCTCATTGCTCACTCATTCATTATTCAGTAGCATGTTATTCAGCCTCCAGGTGTTTATGTGTTTTTCAGTTGTTTTCTTCTAATTGATTTCTAGTTTCATACCTTTGTGGTCAGAGAAGACACTTGATATGATTTCAGTTTTCTTAAATTTATTGACACTGGGCTGGCCAAGTGGCGCTGTGGTTAAGCACTGGCTTGGGAAGCCAGCGACCCTGGTTTAGTCCCACATGTGAGGGCCAGTGACACTGCCCTTAAAAAAAAAAATTATCGACACTTGTATTGTGACCTAACATGTGGTCCATTTTGGAAATGTTCCATATGCACTTGAAAAGAATGTGTATTCTGCTGGTTTAGTGTGAAATGCTCTGAAAATATCAATTCCATCCATCTGCTGTAGTGTGTCCTTGTTGTCTTTCTGTCTGGAGATCTGTGCATTGACATCAGTGAAGTGTGAAAGTCTTTACTGTGACTGCATTACTGTTGATCTCTGCCTTTATGTTGGTCAATATTTGCTTATATACTTATGTTCTCTTATGTTGGCTGCATAAACATATAGAAGTGTTATATCCTCTTGTTGGATTAATCCATTTATCATGTCCCTCTGTGCCTCTTATTATAACCTTTGTTTTAAAGTCTATTTTGTCTAAGAATTGCTACCCAAGGTTTTAATTTTTTTCAGCTTAAGTGGCATGAAATATCTTTTCCATCCCTTTACTTTCAGTCTGTGTGTGTCTTTGGATCTGAAGTGGGTCTCTTATAGTGTTTCTTATCCATTTGCCGACCTTATGTCTTTTGATTGAAGCATTTAATCCATTCACATATAAAGTGATTGTTGATAGCATTTTATTATTCATATCTGTGTTCTTTTTTCCCCCTTATCCATCTTAAGGAAGTCCCTTTAACATTTCTTGTAACACTGGTTTGGTGGTGATGAACTCCTTTAGCTTTTTCTTGTTTGGGAAGCTCTTTATATGCCCTTCAATTTTAGATGGCGTTCTTGCTGGGTAGAGTAATCTTAGTTGTATGTCCTTGCTTTTCAGCATTTTGAATATTTCGTGCAAATACCTTCTGGCCTGCAAAGTTTTTGTTGAGAAATCAGCTGAAAATCTTACTGGAGCTCCTTTATAAGTAATTAGTTGTCTTTCTCTTGCTGCTTTAAGGATTCTTTCTTTGTTCTTTAACCTTTGCCATTTTAATTATGATGTGTTTTCGTGTGTGCCTCCATGGGTTCATTTTGTTTGGGACTCTCTGCAGTTCCTGGGCTTGTATGTCTATTTCCTTTGCCAGTTTTGGAAAATTTTTAGTCATTATTTCCTCAAACAGGTTCTCAATCACTTGCTTTCTCTTTTGTCCTTCTGGTACCCCTATGATGCATTTGTTGTTATTCTTGATGTTGTCCCAGATATCTCTGAAACTATCCTTTTTTTTTGGGGGGGGGGGGAGGGATTCTTTTTGCTTTATGCAGTTCTGATTGGGTGTTTTCTGCTACGCTGTCTTCCTAATCGTTGATTTCATCCTCTGCTTCATCTGTTCTCCTGGTGATTCCTTCTAGTGCATTCTTCATTTCAGTTATTATATTCTTCACTTTTGACCTGTTTTTCTTTTTTTTTTTATGGTTTCTGTGTTCTATTTTATGCTTACTGTCTCCTTGTTGAAGTCCTCACTGAGATCATTGAACATCATGATAAAGTGTTTTGAACTCCATCTGGTAGGTATTTTGCCTCCATTTTGTTTAGTTCTTTTTCTAGAGTTTGCCCTGTTCTTTCATTTCGGACATATTTCTTTGTTTCCTCATTTTGACTGTCTCTCTGTGTTTGCTTCTATCTATTAGGTAGATCTGCTAAATCTCCTGGTTTGGCTGTGTGGCTTTATGTAGTAGGTGGCCTATGGACCCCAGTACCACAGTCTCTGTGGTCACTGGCCCTAGGCACTCCAGGAGTGTCCCTCGTGTGTGTTGTGTGTACCCTTCTGTTATAGTTGAGCCTTGATTGCTATTGTTACCTCAGTGCATGGGATTGACTCCCAGGCTGACTGGCTGTGGGGTTTGGCTACATCCACAGCATACAGGCTGCAGTGTGCAGGGCTTATCCCACAGAGAGGGATTTGCCCCAGTGGCCTCTAGTGCCTGTTGAGACTGCCCTTTGTGTAAGACTGCAACTTATGTGCTAAATTGGTGGTGTTTTTTGGTCTGAAGCCAACCTCCCGGTATGTTGGTTCTGTGGTCTCTTGGGAGGGGTTCCAGTGTAGACCTAGGTCAGCCACTCTGTGACTGGCCCAAGTCTAACTGGTAGGAGCTACAAAGTAATCCACATTTGGTCATTACCTATGTTAAGAGTTGGAGGTGCATGGGAGAGGCCACACTGCAAACAAAGGATGACTACCACCGTACCACTAGTGCTGTGGCTGGGATAGCTCCGCAAAAAGCCCAGCGCACCCAGAGGTCCACTGACACCTACTGGCTCCAGTAAGGCTCTGTTGCTAATAGAGTCCTTTGTGGCATACAAGTTGGGTGGATCAAGGTCTCAGGGAGTCACCAGGGTGGAATTTACCCAGTTTATGTAGATTCTGGTTAAGTGCCAGTGCTGAGCCTGGTGGTATTCAGCAAAAGTCTCAGAGTTCACTGAAACCAGCTGCCCCCTGCCTGGATCTATGGACCATTTAGAGTTGTCCAAGAAAGAGTGCAATGCAGACTTCCGGTAAGATGGCGGAATAGAAAGAAGCTTTCCCAACTGCCTCCCAGGATCACATCAAAATTACAAACAATTTATACAACATTTAACCTCAGAAGTCCCCTGAACACTACATGAACAGAACCTCTAAATGAAGGACCTAAAGAGGAGGCCACGTCAAGTCTGGTAGGAGGGGCAGAGACGAGAGAGGGTGAACCCCGTGAGGGATGCCCCAGCTGTGGGAGGCTTCTCCAGTTGGGGGAGAGATCCTCCGGCCCCACACCGAGCCCATTAGCCCAGAGTTGCTTTGCCAGTAAGAGGAGTCTTACGACAGTGGGCAGTAGAAATTAGTGAGGACTTTCTTTGCTCGGCTCGGTGAGGCTGAGGACAGCTGGAGAATCAGTGGGGCCAGCACATGGATTCGCTCACTGGTGAGCACTCACCCGGTTCCTGTTGGAGGGAGTAGCATTGTGAGGCGGCTCCAGGAGCCTGTGGGGAAGAACTGAACTGAGCCCTTTGGTGTAGAAGCTGGAGGTTTTGGGACCATTGTTCCCCTGGTGTGGAGCTTGCACACAAGTGGTGTACAGGATGGCACCATTTTTTCAGGGTTGAGCTCTCCCACAGAGGATCAGATCCGGGATCCCATTGGTCTTGTGAAATTAGTGCAGGAGTGCGTGTGTGCATGTCTGCATGTGCATAGACCTTGGATTCCCACCCTCCGCCCTGCTTGTGCTGCGTTGCCAGGGAAATGCCAGACAGGTGCCTTCCGGCTCCATCAGGCTGCTCACTGAGATGCAAGAGTGCTCGAGCTGCCTTGGATCCCCACCCTCCTGCTTGTGCAGCGTAGCCAGGGAAACGCAGGGCAGGTACTCTTCAGCTGCATCAGGCTGTTCATTGAGACTCAGATGTGCGCCAGCTGCCTTTTGTCCCCACTCTCCGCACTGTTTGTGCAGAGTTGTCAGGCTGGGGATTGGCTGTTGGGCTGCTTAGCCTGATCTGTGGGCAGTTGATTGGGACAGGCTGAGACTGGGAGTTTTCCTGAGAGTGTTGGGTTGGGAGATGTGCACCTGGGTAATCCGATCGAGGTTTTCCTGGTGAGTTTGTGTGGACTGATTGCTGGTGCAGAGTGCAAGTTGCTCTGTCTTGGTGGGGGTCACTGACCACATCAAGTGGTGCTTTGGCAGCCAGCCCCATCCACCTAGAGCTGTGTTGCCAGAGGCATCCTGAGCCTCCGGTGCCTGGCCCACATCTCCACAGGCCACAGAGGTTTTTTTGTTTTTTTTTTTGCAGTAGCAGATAACCTGCAACAACTCTGAAGATTTTTTTTTTTTTTTGGTAGTGAGCATGGATCCAGAGCACACAGCAGCTAATTGCAGAAAGCTCACTGCAAACCTGAGAAGCAGGGTGGTGCATAACACATTAAGCTCTTCCTCCCAATAGCTGGTGCTGAGTTGCCCAGAGACTCTCTATTGCTGGGCAAGTGTTCTGCACATTAAAGAGGATGGAGAGCCCCCCCACCTCTTTTTTTTTTTCTTTCTCTCGTCTTTCTAGGTGATCTATCTAATACATTGAAGCATTCACAGAACGACAGCCAGAATGAAGAAACAAAGAAGCATGTCCCAAATAAAGATCAGAAGAAACCTCTAGAAATGGAACTAAATGAAACAGAGGGATCAAAACTTTCAGAGGCAGAGTTTAGAACACTGATGATAAGAATGTTTAAGAAACTTAGCAAAGACATAAAGAAGGATAGGGAAACCATAAAAAACAACCAGTTATAACAATTTTTGTAACTGTTATAACAGTTATTGTAAAGAATACAACTGAAATGAAGAACACACTCAAAGGAATCACCAGTAGAATAAATGAAGCAGAGGAGTTGATCAGCGAATTAGAAGACAAAATAGCAAAAATCACCTAATGGGAACAACAAAAAGAGAAAAGAGTAAAACAGAATGAAAATAGTTTAAGAGATCTTTGGGACAACATGATACACAACAACCTTCACATCATAGGAATACCAGAAGGAGAAGAGATGAAGCAAGATTGAGAATGTATTTAAAGAAATAATGACTGAAAACTTCCCTACCCTGGTGAAGGCAATTGACATACAAGCCCAGGATGTGCAGAGAGTTCCAAACAGGCTGAATCCAAGCAGGCCCACACCAAGACACATCATAGTTAAAATGGCAAAGCTTAAAGACAAAGACAGAATCCTAAAAGCAGCAAGAGAAATACAGCAGGTTACATACAAAGGAACCCCTATAAGACTAACAGCTGACTTTCCTTCAGAAACTCTGCATGCCATAAGGGAGTGGCAAGAGATATTCAAAGTGACAAAAAATAAACATCTACAACGAAGATTGCTCTACCCAGCACGGCTATCACTTAAAATTGAAGGAGAAAGAAAGAGCTTCTCAGGAAAGAATAAGTCTAAGGAATTCATTACCACCAAGCCAGCATTGCAGGAAATGTTAAAGGGGCTTTTTTAAACAGAAGAAAGGGGAAAACAAGCTAACCCAGGAAGACAAGAAATACAAATAACAAGATGGCAATAAATATGCACTTATCAGTAATCACTTTAAATGTGAATGGGCTAAATGCTACAATCAAAAGACACAGAGTGACTGAGTGGATAAGAAAACAGGACCCATGCATATGCTGTCTACAAGAGACGCATCTCAGATCAAAAGACACACACAGATTGAAAGTACAGGGATGGAATAAGATATTTCATGCAAATGGAAATGAGAAAAAAGCTGGAGTAGCAACACTTATTTCAGACAAAATAGACTTTAAAATGAAGACTACAATGAAAGACAAAGAAGGGCACTACATAATAATAAAGGGATTGATTCAACAAGAGGACATAATCCTAGTAAACATCTATGCATGCAATATAGGAGTTCCTAAATATATAAAACAGATTTTGACAGACATAAAGACAGAGATCAACAATAACACTATCATAGTAGGGGACTTCAATACCCCATTGTCACCAATGGACAGATCCTCCAGACAGAAAATCAACACAGACATAGTGCCTTAAATGACACTTTAGACCAGCTGGATTTAATCGATATTTTTAGAGCGTTTCACCCCAAAGCTACAGAATATACATTCTTCTGAAGTGCACATGGAACGTTTTCCAAGATAGACCACATGTTAGGCCACAAAACAAGTCTCAACAAATTTAAGAAGATTGAAATCATACCAAGTGTCTTCTCTGACCACAATGCTATGAAACTAGAAATCAATTATAAGAAGAAACCTGGAGGGCCGGCTGAGTGGTGCGGTGTTTAAGCGCTGCCTTGCGAAGCCAGTGACCACGGTTCGGGTCCCACACATGAGGGCCAGTAACACTGCCCTCAAAAAAAAAAAAAAAAAAAAAAAAGAAATCTGGAAAGCTTACAAATACATGGAGGCTAAATAACCTGCTACTAAATAGTGAGTGGGTCAAAAATGAGATCAAGGAGGAAATCAAAAGATACCTCGAGACAAACGAAAATGAAAGCACCACAATCCAAAATCTCTGGGATGCAGCAAAAGCAATCCTAAGAGGGAAGTTCATAGCAGTGCAGGTCTACCTAAAGAAGGAAGAAAAATCTCAAATCAACAGACTATCTTTACACCTAAGGGAACTCGAAAATAACAGCAAAACAAGCCAAAAGAGAGTATAAGGAAGGAAATGATCAATACTAGAGCAGAAATAAATGAAATAGAGAACAAAAAAAAAAATATAAAAGATCAATGAAACCAAGAGTTGGTTTTTTGAAAAGATAAACAAAATTGACAAACCCTTAGCCAGTCTCACCAAGAAAAAGAGAGAGAGGACCCAAATTAATAAAATCAGAAATGAAAGAGGAGAAGTGACAACAGATACCACAGAAATACAGAAAATGTTAAGAAAATACTAAGAGCAATTATATGCTAACAAATTTGACAATCTGGAAGAAATGGATACATTTCTAGAAGCATACCATCTACCAAGTCTGAACCACAGAGAAACAGAAACTCTGAACAGACTGATTACTGCCAAAGAAATTGAATCAGTAATTAACAATCTTCCCACAAACTGAAGTCCTGGACCAGATGGCTTCACGGGTGAATTTTACAAAACATTCAAAAAAGAATTAATACCTATTCCTTAAACTATTCAAAAAATACAGAAGAGGGAAAGCGCCCAAACCATTTCTATGAAGCCACTACACCCTGATTCCTAAGTCAGACAAAGATATTACAAAAAAGGTAAACTTCATGCTGATATCCCTAATGAACATAGATGCAAAAATTCTCAACAAAATACTAGCAAACCGAATTCAGCATCTGATTAAACATATCATACACCACGATCAAGTGGGATTCATTCCTGGTATGCAAGGTTGATTCAATATCTGCAAATCAATTAACATTATACATCACATTCACAAAATGAAAAATAAAAATCATATGATCATATCAAGAGATGCACAAAAAGCATTTGATTAAATCCAGCAACCATTTATGATAAAAACTCTTAGCAAAGTGGGAATAGTAATAAAGGCCATATATGATAAGCCCACAGCAAACATGTACTCAATGGGAAAAGGCTAAAAACTTTCCCCCTACGATCAGGAACAAGACAAGGCTGCCCACTTTCACCACTTCTATTTAACGTAGTTCTGGAAGTTCTAGCCACAGCAATCAGACAAGAAAATGAAATAAAAGGCATCCAAATTGGAAAAGAGGAAGTTAAATTGTCATTATATGCAGATGGCATGATACAATATAGAGAGAATCCGAAAGACTCCACTAAAAAACTGCTAGAACTGATAAATGAATTTGGTAAGATAGCAGGATACAAAATTAATATTCAGAAATCAGTTGCATTTGTATACATCAATAATAAACCATCAGAAGAAGAAATCAGGAAATCAATCCCTTTTACAATTGCTTCAAAAACAATAAAATATCTAGGAATCAATTTAACTAAAGAAGTAAAAGACCTGTACTCAGAAAATTATGAGACACTGAAGAGAGAAATCAAAGAACATACAAATAAATGGAAATACATACCATGCTCATGGATAGGAAGAATTAATACAGTTAAATTGTCAGTGCTACCTAAGGGAATATATAGATTCAGTGCAATTCCAATCAAACTACCAAGGACATTTTTCTCAGAAATAGAACATAGAATCCTAAAATTTATCTGCAACCACAAAAGACCACGAATAGCCATGGCAATCTTGAGAAATAAGAACAAAGTGGGAGGCATCACACTATCTGACATCAAAACATACTACGAGGCTACAGTAATCAAAACAGTATGGTGCTGGCATAAAAACAGACACATAGATCAATGGAACAGAATAGAGATTTCAGGAATAAACCCATCCATATGCAGTCATTTAATCTATGACAATGGAAGCAAGAATTTACATTGGAGTAAAGATAGTCTATTTAATAAATGGTGCTGGGAAAATTGGACTAAAGTGCAAACAAATGAAAATGGACCACCTACAAGGTTTGTCCATATACCAGGACAAACTCAAAATGGATTAAAGACTTAAATGTAAGACCCAAAACCATAAAACTCCTAGAAGAAAACATAGGGAGTAAGTTTGCAGACATTACTCTGAGTAATATTTTTACTGATATATCTCCTCAGGTAAGGGAAATAATAGAAAAACTGTACATATGGGATTACATCAAACTTAAAGGTTTTTCACAGCAAAGGAAATCATCAATTAAAAAAAAAAGGCAGGGGCCGACCAAGTGGTGCAGTGGTTAAGTGCTGGTTTTTAAAAGCCAGCAGCCTTGGTTCAGGTCCCACATATGAGGGCCAGTGACACTGCCCTCAAAAAAAAAAAAAAAAAAAAAGCAGCCTACTGAATGGGAGAAGATATTTGCCAATGATATATCTGATAAGGGGTTGATATCCAAAATTTATAAAACACTCAAAACTCAACACCAAAAAAACAAACAACCCAATTAAAATATAGGCAGAGGATATTAAGAGGCATTTCTCTAAAGAGGACATAAGATGGCCAACAGGCATATGAAAAAGTGTTCAACCTCACTAATCATCAGAGAAATGCAAATAAAAACCACAATAAGATACCACCTCACTCCAGTCAGAATGGCTATCATCAACAAATCAACAAACAACAAGTGCTGGTGAGGGTGTAGAGGAAAGGGAACCCTGGTGCACTGTTGGTGGGATAGCAAATTGGTGCAGCCATTATGGAAATCAGTATGTAGGTATCTCAAAAAAATGTAACTGTAACTACCGTATGACCCAGCATTCCACTCTTGGGTATCTACCCAGAAGAATCCAAGACGCTAATTTGAAAAAAATATATGCACCCCTATGTTTATTGCAGCGCTATGTACAATAGCCAAAACTTTGGAAACAACCAAAAGGCCCATCGGTAGATGACTGAATTAAGAAACTGTGGTACAGTTATATAATGGAGCATTACTCCGCTATAAAGAAGAATGAAATCGTACTATTTCAATGATATGGATGGAGCTAAAGACTATTATGTTAAGTGAAATAAGTCAGTCAGAGAAAGACAAATACTATATGATCTCACTTATATGTGGACTCTGAAAAACTGAATGAATGAGCAAAGTAAACAGAAACACTCTCATACATATAGAGGAAAAACTGAGGGTTGCTAGTTGGGAGGGGAGTGGGGTTGAGGGAGGAGAAGGGATTAGACAGCATAAATAGGTAACTACAATATTGCCACAGGGATATGGAAGGCAGTTTGGGGAATATAATAACGCTGTAAATATTTTGTGGGGTGTCAGATAGTCACATGTCTTGTTAGGGAGACCACTTCATGGATGGAGTAGAGGCTTGATCACTGCACTGCATACCTGAAACTGATGTTGTACAATATTGTATGCCAACTGTAATTGAATATATGGATAATCACAGGATGTGGATTATACTGTGGAAGGGTGTCAAAGGAATTGTAATAGATATGTATGATATAGCGGGGAGGAGTTGGGTGGTGAATTGGGGAAGGGGGTTGTAACTTTGAGGGGTAAAAAGTATAACTATTGCACTTTGTTGTACATCTGAAGCTAATTTTAAAAAAATGTTTATTTCACAATAAAAGAATAATTAAAAAAAGAGTGCAATGCAAGCAGGGCTGGCTGCTTGTAGAGAAATTGCCTCAAACATTGCAAAACAAGTTGGTTGGAGTGAGGTCCCAGGGAGTCACCAGGGTGGAGTGAGCAGAGTTCACAAGCTTAATGCAGAGTCAGATTTGGCCATGTCAGCGAAGATTCAATGCAGAAAATGCCCCCCCACCCCCGCACCTTCCTGTCGGCTTTATGGGAGGAGACTTCTACCCAGGGAAAATTGCTAGTGTCCCTCTAGTCTTTGCCCTGAATCCACACAACTTAGTCTTTCCTGTTAGTTTCTCACACCTCTTGAGTCACTGTCCCACAGCCAGAGCCTTGTATGGTAAGGGCCTACAGATGAGTGAGTCTGAGTGCGGGCCCTTTAAGAGGAAATCTGGATGTCCCACAGCCCTCAATCTCACCCAGATAGTCGAAATCCCCACTGTTTTTCACAGCTAAATATTGTGGGGTCTCCTCTTCCCAGCACTAATACTCTGGGATAAGGAGCCCAGTGTGGGGCTGGGTGCCTCACTCCTCTGGGGGAAACCTCCAGAGCTGAGATAACCTTCCTTATTCTCAACTGCTGTACACAGATATGGGGTCAAGCCTTTTGGCATCTCCTCCCCTCCTACCAGTCTCAACGTGGCTTCTTTTTTATATCCTTAGTTATAAAACTTCTGATCAGCTACACTTCAGATGGTCTTCCAGGTTGATTGTTCTATAATTTAGTTTATATAATTTAGTAATTTTCATGTGGTCACAGGATGAGGCAAGCGCAGGGTTTATCTACTCCATCATGTTGGATCTGTATCAAAATACAGTTTCAATTCTTTTGGGTATATAATAAGGACTAGAATTTTTAGTTCATATGGTAACTCTTCATTTACTATTTTCAGGAACTGCCAAAATGTTTACCAAAGCAGCTGCACCATTTTACATTCCTACTAGCAGTGCACAAGGGTTCCAATTTTTCCACATTGTCACTAGAACTTGTCACAGACATTCCAGTGTGTGTGGAGTATCTCATTGTGGTTTTGACTTACATATCCTTAGTGGCTAAGTTGTTGAGCACCTTTTCACATAATTTTTGCGCATTTGTATATCTTCTTTAGATTACTGCTTACTTTTGAAGTTTATGTGCAACAATACACACAAATAACTTAGGACAATGTGTGTTTTGTGTATAGTAGCCTTTAAAAAAAACAAAAACAACAACTACTTTAATTGTTGCTGTTTCCCTAACTATGATATATTTCTCTAATAATCACTTTAAGTCTTTAATTATATTTTAAGCTTTTAGAGTTAACAATTTATAAGAAATAACTTCTAGTAACAAGTGTTTCACATAGCTCCATTTAATCTAATATGCTGAACTTTAAGATTTATTAACTGTATACATATAAACAGTTATTAAAGATGGATATAAATATTAATTGTTCACATCTACCTTCAGTTAACAAATAGATTTTTTTGTGTTTGAAATTTTATGTTACTGCCAGACAGGTTGAGATAAAACAGTAGCAGTTATCATCCACATCAAGTACAGTACCATTTTACGCATAAATCATTTGAAAATTTCAGCTCATCCCTTTTAAAACCTTCCAGAGAATGAATACACCATAAATAATAGTAATGCTATTATTATTTATTATTTATAGTAGTTAGTATGTACTTAGCATTATGCTAAGCTTTTTGCTTCATTTTTTTTTCAGTTAGTATTTGCAAAGATCTTATAAGGTAAATATTATTATCCTAATTTTATAGTTGATGGAATTGAGATTCAGAGAGCATAATTTTCTCCTTATTGTCACACAGCCCTTAAATAGCAGAAGTGTTCCCATTATGCAGTGTATTCCTTTCTTCTAAGAATCCAAATTAACTATTATAGCACACCCCATATTCAGTAACTTTCATTTGACTTACAGTTAAAGACACAAAATCATGAAGCATATTCATTCAGTAAAAGCTTCATTGAGCCTTTTGTTAGGTACCAGATGTCACTTATATGCTGTGGACAAAAAAGTGAATAAAACATCATGACTGCCACACTGGTATAGGAGATAAACTTGAAGAAAATGTGAAAATGGAGATAAGGTATTGCTACCAGAATAAAGTATAGGGTCAGACACATTTTATGTTCCAGGAAGTCAAGAATCTGTGCCTGCTTTATTTAGGCTCATATCATCAATGCCTACACAGTGCCTGCCAGAGAGTAGGTGCAATAAACCCATATGGCAAAAATAGGGAAGGGCACTCCATACACACACACACACACACACACACACACACACACACACACAAAACTTGGCCTGAATAGCCAGAGATGAAACTGCCAAGGTGTCCAGAGTCAGTTCAGAAAAGGTCTTGTAGGTCAGTTTTGAGAGTTTGGGTTTTCTAAAAGAAATGGTGAATTGCTGCAGGGTGATATTTGTCATTTAACAAATCATCTCATATGTCCTGTAGAGGACAGACTAAAATAGGAAACCCACACAGAGAAACTGAATTGTGATTGTAAATTAAAGGTGAATTAAAGAATTAAAGAATGACAAAGTGTAGAGATGTAAGAGAAACTGGTGACTGATGAAATGTAAGTTTTTGTAAGGTTTCTAGATAACTTGTTGATGTTACTAACACTGACCACAGTATATCATAATGAGGAATTCAATATTTTATTTTATTTTCTGGTTTTAGGGGGAAAGTAGTCATGTGAAAATACAAAGTCTAGCTTTAGAATTTGAATTTAGGCATCCTATGGAAAATACAGTTCAGATATGTAATAAAATGTACTATTTTTCTAACCAATCAATGAACAGATATGGATATTAGGCTTAAAGTCATCTTCTTAATTAGTTCCCTCAGAATGTTATCCATTTGCAATGGTATATATTGAGTTCTGGGGTGAATATCTCTTAAAGGAAGGGTAAATACATTATAGTTTATTTCTCCATGTCTTATAGTTTCTATATTAGAGCTGGAAATCAATATATCTTCAGAAATGTCTGCAGAAATGGAGAAGTCTGATTTTCTTGAATGTAAATGATACTAAGATATTAATTGGTCAGATTTGTGCAATGCTTTGTGGTTATAAAACACCTTCAACAATTATTTCCACATTTGGAATTCAATCTTTGCAGCAACCCCTATGTTAGGTGGACCAGGTATTCATTTACTGCAAGAGAAAACAAAACAGAACATGGGCATTGCAAATTAGAGTTTTATGCCATATTAAAGAGGCAGAGTGAAACCGTAAGACCATATCTTCTTCTCGTGTATGTATTATTTTCTGTATTAGATTTTGCCTCACTAAGATTCCTGAAATGTATTTTTCTCCATTTTTTCACCTCATCAAATTATCTTTCTTCATTTATAGGCATTTCAAGTTTTCTTGCTTCCAATTTATTAGATAATCTTGAACCTAAGGTAAGATTCAAACCTGTAAGGGCAATCTGCTGATTTTAGAGCACAAGAAATTCATAACACATAAAACATTATAAACTTTTTTGTTTATGGTTTTGGATTTTCCTTGAATAAAGGTGAAGAAGAAAGCTTTGTTCCTTGAGAGAGGTAGGAACACAGTATGGCACCTATCCAGAAGAGCCGTACCATGGCTATAACCTAAGAATTCCCATTTGAGAGGAGAGTAGAAGTTATGATCATTAGACACTAGATTGATTATTTTTTTTGTCAGCACAGTATAGTAAACAGCCTATGTTCTCATAATTTCACCAAATCTAGGTATTTTTAACCTTTATGATTCTCCTTTTTTTCTTTTAAAGATTTTATTGGGGAATCGGGGAAGGGGAACAGACAAGTTGCTGTCTTTTTGTTCTTCAGTCTAGTTGCAGAGGACGTTGCTTCACTGGCCCATGTTGGTATCGTCATTGAGCTCTTCCCGGATGAGGCAGATCGGTCGCCAGCCTCTGGATGTTTGCTCACCATGGCTATTAGCAGCTCACACTGGCTGCCAGCTGCTCATGCTGGCTGCAGGCCACTCACTGTATAGCCTATAGCAGCCCATTGCAGCAGGGGCTGCAGCCTACACCATCGCCAGGGCTCGCACAGTCCAGCTCCAGGTGGAGCTGTTCTTAGCTGTAGAGGGCAGTGTCACCGGCCCTCATACGTGGGGCCCGAACCGGGGCCGCTGGCATCCCAAAACCAGCTCTTAACCAATGCATCACTGGGCCGGCCCTAACCTTTATGATTCTTAAACTGATAGTCATCTATTTTATTGTGGTTTTTGAAAGTTACACTATTTCCATATGATTATTGGAGATTTTATGTCTTAACTGAAATTGTCCAAATGATATCCAGGCCATTTATCTATCAGGACAAATCATTCCTGGATGTGTATAAGCACTTCATATATTTTTAGGGCATTTTCATAAAATGGAAATGTCTGTTCCCTGCTTTAAAAAAAAATTGTCTTTTGATTTTGTTTTTGTTTTGTACACATGCAAATTTGACATTGTTTTTGATGCTTTTGGGCTCAAAGGATATACTTTTAAAAAGCCATACCAGCCCTAAGATTATTAAAAAAAAATTATATAAAGTTCTTCTAATATGTTTTTGCTTTATTTTCCATTGTGAAGAATGAGCAATCCAACTTAATTTATTTTCTAAACATTAAGCCTATTTTATCAAACCTAATTACTAAGTACATTTTTACCAGCCCACATTACAATTTCATCTCGGAAGGTATTTTTGTTTTTATTTGAGCCTCTTTCTTCCATTTTAACTTACTTCTTGAAGACCTTGGTAGCTTATACTGACTCCACCAATACTTTGCAATGATAATAGAACAGTGGGGAAATCCAGTGATGGACCCAAATTGAGCAAGAAATGTCTTACAAGTAATATCAAGCCTTTGTCCAGACCATATCCAGAGAAAAGGTTCATAAGCATGATAAATAACAATAATCATTAGAGATTTTCTGGACAACATCTTTCATTTCAAATTAGACCTGGAGGCCCAAAGTGACTTGACCAAGGCCAGTTACAGTAATATGTCAAATATTGGAACAACTTTTATAAACATTCTGATAAAATAATAAATTTGGGGTGCAGTATTGGGATACAAGGAAATCTTATAGGAAAACAGAAACCTGTAGCTTTCGACTGATATATTAGAATCTTGTAATTCTGTTCATTAGATTGAGCTCTTAATGTATTCCCTCAGCAACATTCACATGTATGATAATTTGACAGAGTAGTGACAGTCTCTATTATACTAAGAAAACATATCTCTCTGTTCATCTAGTTCCTCATTTTAACTTCATTTGTTCATACTGGTCATGTACTCAACATTATATTTCTTTAAATGCATAGCCATAGCCATTCAAAAGTTCTTCACAGACAGTTAATAAAATATTACTTAACAAAGAAAGTGTATCCACATAAATTAATTCTTTACATTTTTCACTTTCTCTATAAACAGTCCTCTTTTTATGTATTGTTTACTTCAGTTTCTCCATTTTTTGTGTTCTGTGAAGCAACTTTTTGTTTATCATAAAATATCCATTCTATTACTCTCTAAGGTGTCCTGATTTAGTGACAATTTTATATTCATAATTTATATAATGCATTATTTCTTTAAGACTAGCTCACCTAATTAGGAATATGCATAAACTTGTAAAGTTGCTAAAATAATAGCTTACTGGACTGGATGATAAGACAATTAGATATGTTGTTGGCTAGCTCTTCCAAAGTAAACAAGTAAGTGAATTGAAAGTTTTATTTTCTCTAAATCAATATTAGCTGGCCACGTCAAACTTGCCTTTATATCTATTACCATACTTTATCACTCTACTACTGAATTGATTATGAGACCCATCATGTTAATGTATGATTAAGGACTGAAGAAAAAGGTTGTTAATTTAATTATATCTTAATGACTCAAAAATACGTCATTCATGCCTCCTGTTCTTTTGAAATTTCTTCAATCTCAATGACTCAAAAATATGTCATTTATGCCTCCTGTTCTTTTGAAACTTCTTCAATCTGTTTTAGGGGAGTTGGCAATTCCACCTACAATTAGATGTATTGCTTGTCATGTAATAGGTAATTTTTTCATGTACCTCAGAAATTAAAAAAAACAAAAAACAAAAAAACGTAATTTGGTTTCATCTAGTTGTGGGTATTATATTTTCCTAGGTTCTCCATAGTATTTGATGATTGCTTTACAATAAAATGCAGAATCACTGTCATTCCTTCCACAAAAATAATTTGCGCCACTGATATCAAATGCATGTTTCTGAACCCTCCTGCATAATCAGAGACATTTCATTTTATGAATGACTCATGGTTTAATCTTCATGATGCCATTTTAAATGGCGATTAAACTCAACGTGTAGTAACAATGAAGCACATAAAACAATTGCATTGAAAATTAAAATAGAGATGACCAAGTCTGTGTACATGCAGCCACTAAAAACAATTTCACAATTTTTAATTGTCTCACAAAGATTATAAAACACTATTGATAATAAGATAAAAATAAATATTATGTGTGCTACTTGTGAGAGAATGGGCATCATAAAATCAATGAAATAGAGTACAATTGCATTTTTCTTCCAGCCTACTGCCATCCTCAGGATTTAGTTTTTCCAGTTAGAGAAGGTGGTCAATAAAAGGAAGAAACAAGCAAAAACAAAAACAAAAAATATTGTGTTTGTGTTGCACTTGGTCATAGAGTATACTTGTATAAAGTACAGGAATGTCAGGTGTTAGTGACATTATCAAGATGGTGACATAGGTTATTCCTGATTTCAGTGCACCTCTCAAGAAGACCAACTAGCAACTATACAAAAACAAACAAACAAAAAACATGTGAAAACCCTGAGCGTTTCCACAATGAACCTGGGAGTGAGATTGAAGTACCTGTCTGCACTACAGAGAATAAGAAGTCCCACATTAGAAAAGTAGAGGACTAACTTCACCTGTCCATCAGGCGGGCAAAGAGCTCCACTGAGAGGGGCTCCCTAGGTTTATGATTAGTTCAGTGGGAAAAGAGGTAGACATATAGCTGCCCCAGTGTTACAGGATGCTCCCTGAGGCCGACTTGGTTCTGTCTTATGAGTGTCATTGGGGGCACTCTACCATTGGGGCTCAGATAGAGATAGAGAAGTAGTAGGGCTTACAGCCGCCAGTGTTAAGATATTGGTAAATAGCATAGCTGCTTGTAGCATCACTCAAGCAGAGATCCCAGCCAGCAGCTGTGCCCATCTCTAGAGCTGAGCGGGTGGCCCTGTCTAGCCAGAAAGCTCATTTGGCATTTGTGCCTGGTATCACTTCCCAGTCAATGGGCCATACCAGCTGGAACCAATTCTAGCACCCTGCCTGGACAGGGAAGCAGATTTTCAACACTGCCAAACTGCTGAGCATCGCTGTTACTCCCATCCATTCAGAAAGGCTGGCCAGAGAAGCCAGGCAGCTTCAGAGACTGTCCTCTGACCTCACCCAGGCAGGGAGCCAAACAAATAGACCTACCCAACTGTTGAACATAGCCTCTGGCTGCACATAACCAATGAGCCTGAACAGTGACCCTGGACAACCTTGTGGTACACCCTATAGCTCTGCCCAGCTACATGACCCAGCCTACAAACCCACCCAGAAGCAGAGTTTTTTTTGGCTGATTGCTGAACACAGCCAGCCTATGGACTCACCCAAGCAAGGATCCCAGCCCAAGTTGGACCATTCTATAGAACCAACTGCAGAATGTAGCTAGAGGCCCCTCCCAACTAAAGACCCTGGCCAGCAACCTTTTACATCAACAAAGCACAGCTAGAGACTTATCTGATGATGGAACTCAGCCTGCACTCCCGCCTCTAACTGCAGGACAGAGCCTGTGGCCCAGTTTGAACATGTGCAGGTGGTTGTACCACCTAGTAAAGGAACATAACCTGAGGTACCTGACCAGGAGTGATGGCGGAGTCAAGCCTGTAGCTCTTCCTAATAGCAGAACTGGCACTAATCACTAGCATTGCCATGCCAGGGAACATAGCCTACAAACTTCTCTGATCAAAGGTGATTTCACAGCTGAGCTAGTAGCCCCACTAGAATGTGAAGCACAGTCAGTAGCCCCACCTGATCAGAAAACCCACTCAGCAACATTACTTGAACACAGAGCACAGACAGTAGGCCACCCAACTGTAAAACTCAGCCCGTGGCATACACCCTGAACTCAGAGCATGGGTGGTCTCAACCAACCTGAAACCCATAGTAAGCCTTGCTTTCCCACAGATGTTACCAGCTAATCTGTCTAGCACCCTAAGTTAAACTGACAGATGGAAGTCTTTCCCTACCAAAGTTTCCTTATCAGGTTTGAAAGAGGAGACCACCTAATCAAATATGCAGATACCAGTGCAAGGAATCAAGGATTGTAAAAAATCGGGTAAACATTATGCAAATAAAGGGAACTGAAGCTCCAATAACTGACTCTAAAGATATGGAGATCTGTGAACAATTTGACGAAGAAGTTAGAAGAACCCTCTTCCAGAGGCTCAGTGAACTACAAGAGTACAGAGACAGAACACTAAGTGACATTTAGTAAAAGAATGTATGAAAAAATGGGAAAATCAACAAAGAAATAAAAAACTTCAAAAAACAAACAAAGAAGCAGGCATTCTAAGGCTGAAGAATACAATGATTAAACTGAAGAATTAAATAGAGAGCCTCAAAAACTGACTCTACCAAGCAGAACAAAGAATCAATGATCTAAAGATGGGCATTTGAAATGATCCAAATAGAGGAGCAAACAGAAAAAAATAAAATAATGAGAAATAAAGAAGAAAGCCTTGGGATTGATGGATACAAAAAAAAAAAAAGGAACAATATACAATTTTGGGACTTTCAAAAGGAAAGGAGAAAGAGGAGTAAAGTTTATTTAAGCAATAATGACTGGAAACTTCCTAAGGTTGGGGAAATAAATGGACATTCAGATTCATAAGGCCCAAAGTATTCCAAAGAATTTGAACCAGAAAAGGGCTATACTGAGGCATGCTAAATTATATTGGCAAAAGTCAAAGATAACTGAGAAATTTGAAAGCATCAAGAGGGAAAAAAAGGCTTATTTAAGGGAACCTCACAAGAATCTCAGTGGATTTCTCAACATAAATATTATAGGCCAGAGGAGAGTGGGATGATATATTCAAAATACTGAACAAAAAAAAAAATTGTCAACCAAGGATAATATACCCAGCAAGGCTGCCCTTTATAAATGATGGAGCGATAAAGACTTTTCCAAACAAACAAGAGCTGAGGGAGAAATTCACCCCAAGACTTACCTTACAAGAAGTGCTAAAAGATGTTTTTCAAGTTGAACTAAAGGGATGTTAATTAGCGTAATAAAATATATATGAATTTGTATAATTCACTGGTAATGGCAAAAAGATAGTCAAAATCATATCTCTAATATTGGAATAATAATGCATAAACCACAACTCCAGTTTAAAATTAATACAAAACAAAACAAAAACCAACATATAATAAAATAACCGTACTATAATAATTGTTTTGGGTACACAATATAAAAAGGCCATATGTTGAAACATCAATTACCTAAAAGTTGAGCAAGGGAAAAGTAAAAGTATAAAGTTTCTATATGCTTCTGAAGTTTGGTGGCTATAAGCTTAAAAAAAGAAATCTATGTAAAATTTGTTTTATGTAAGCCACATGGTAACCACAAAGGAAAAACTTTTAGTAGGTACAGAAAAGATTATGACAAAGGAGTCAAACACTCTTCCACAAAAAGTCATCAGACTGCAAAAGAAGACAGTAAGAAAGGAAGCAAGGAACAAATAATATACAAAGGAGTCAGAAAACAATTTTTTTTTTTTTAGTGGCAACAGTGAGTCAATATCTGTCAGTAATATCAGACATAGATGGATTCAATTCTCCAATCAAAAGGCAGAATAGTTTAATGGATTAAATAAAAGATTTAATAATAAACTTCCTAAAAGAGACTCACTTTAGGTTTAAAGATACACTAACTGAGTGTGAAGGAATAGAAAAATATATTTCAAGAAGTAATAACCAATAGAAAGCAGATATATGTATACTTATATGAGAAAAATGGATTTTCAGTTACAAATTATCAAAAGAGAAAAAGAAGCTTCATTATATAGTGATGTGGGTCAATTCATAAAGAATATATAATAAATGTAAATAGTTATGCACCTAACCATGGAGCATGTCAATATATAAAGTAAATAATAAAGAACTAAAAGGAGAGAAAACTCAGCAAGACAGCAATAGCTGAGGACTAAAATAATCCACTCTCAAAAATGGACAGATCATCCAGACAGAGAATCAACAAAGAAACACAGTGTATTTGAATGACACTGTAGCCCAAATGGACCTAAACAGACATATACAGAGCATTCCATCCTACAAGAGGAGAATATGCATTCTTCTCAAGCATGCATGGGACATTTTCTAAGATAGATCATATGTTAGGCCACAAAACATATCTCAACAAATTTAAGAAGAAGAAATTATACCAGGTATCTTTACCAACCACAATAGAATAAAACTAAAAATCAGTAATAAGAGTGAAGCTAGAAAATTCACAAATACATGGAAATTGAATAATACCCTCCTGATAACCAGTGTATCAAAGAATAAATCAAAAGGGAAATTTAAAATATATATATTATGAGACAAGCAAAATGGAAAACACAAAATACTAAACCTTGCAGGATACAGCAGCAAAAGCAGTTCTAAGAGAGAAGTTTATAGTAATACAAAAAAACATTAAGAAAAAACGATTTCAACTAAACAACTAACTTTGCATCTTAGGGAACTAGAAAAAAAAACAAACCATTTCTAAATTTGGCACAAGGAAATGCAAAAGATTAGAGCAGAAAGAAATGAAATATACAGACTAGAAATACACTAGAAAAGATTAACCAAAGTTAGAGCTAGTTCTTTGAAAATATATACAAAATTTACAAACCCTTGCCTGACTAATCACTAAAAAGAGAGAGCAAGGGCCAAATAAATAAGATGATAAATGAAAGAGGAGAATTACAACTGATACCACAAAATACAAAGGGTAATAAGAGACTACTATGAACAGTGATATGCCAAAAAATTGGACAGTATAGGAGAAATGGATAAATTCCTAGAAACATACCAAGATTGACTCATGAAGAAATAGAAAACTGAACAGATCAGTGATGAGTAAAGAGACTGAAGCAGTAATTGAAAACCTCTCAAAGAAAAGTCCAGACAGATGGTTTCACTGGTGAGTTTGACTGAACACCTATACAAGAATTAATGCTAATTCCTCTAAATCACTTACAAAAAGTTGAAGAGGAGGGAACAGTTCCAAACTCATTTTACAAGCCAGCATTATCTGATACAAAAGCCAGATAGGATTCTACAGATAAGAAAACTATAGACCAATATTACTAATAAATATAGGTGAAAAAAAAAATTCTCAACAAAACAGTGAAAAACTAAATTCAAGAGGACATTAAAAGGATCATACACCATGATCAAGTAGGAATTATTCCTGACATGCAAGGACAGTTCATCATATGTAAATCAATAAATATGATAAACTACATTAGTAGTATGAAAAATAAAAGGCATGTCATTTCAATAAATGCAGGAAAAAATACATTTGACAAAATTCAATATCCATTTATGGTAAAACTCTCAACAAATTGAGTATAGAAGGATCATATCTCAATATAATGAAGTCATAATATATGATAAGTCCACAGGTAACAATCATACTTAATGGTGAAAGTTTAAAAACTATTTCCCTAAGACAGGAACAAGAGAAGAGTACCCATTCTCACCCCTTCTACTCAACATATTACTGAAAGTTCTAACCAGGGCAATCAGGCAAAAAGAAATTGAAGGCATTCAAATCGGAAAGGAAAAAGTGAAATTGTCTCTATTTTTCAGATTACATGATCTTATATTTAGAAAATGCCACCCAAAATGTGTTAGAACTAGTAAACGAATTCAGTAAATTTTCTGAATACAGATTCAGTATATATAATAATAATCCGTTGTGTTTCCACACACTGACAATAAATTATTTGAAAAAGAAGTAAAACAATCTTATCAAAAAACAATAAAATACTTAGGAATATATCTAACCGAGGAGGTAAAAGATCTGTACACTGAAAACTATAAAACTTTGATTAAAGAAATTGAAGAAGACACAAATAAATGGAAATGTCTCCTCTTTTGGAGTGCTATGGATGGTTTTTACATGTTTATATTTTTAAACGGATGAAAAAGGCAAAATAAGGATAACATTTTGTGATGCATAAATTCTACAAAATTCAAAGTTTAGTGTTCAGAAAGTTTTATTAGAACAAAGCCCCACACATTGATTGTCTGTGACTTTTTGGACTACACAGCAGAATTGAGTTGCTGCAATTAAAAGCATATGGCTTTGAAAACTTAAATTAATTTTTTCTAGAAAAATATTTTTGATACCTGCCATATGTCAATTTTGTATTACCTTTGTTGATTTGGTCCAAATAACATTATATATGTATGATAGTTAGGCCCTTTTCTTTCTTTTTGTTTTTAATTTCCTGTTTCAAATTAGGAAAAGTATACCCCTCCCCCCTTTGTTTTACTCATTCATATTCCACTTGGTCATTTCAGTACAGTGAAATTTGACAATGTGCTACCATTTTCCCTCTATCTTTCTTGAAATTCATACTTGTAATTTTTGAAATAGACCAAAATTACCATAATCACTTTCTCTTTGACCCAAATGATATGTAGAAGAGCTTTTATCTTTTTAAGATTTCAGATAGTTTGATTTTTTTGCCTCTTTTATTATTTTGTTATTAATTTCACATATTTTGCACTGAATTCAGAAAATGTGTGTATAGTGTCTAACACTTTAAAAGTAATACATAGTCTTTTTTGAAAAAAACTCAGGAATTTGAAAAAAAATGCCTTTTTAGTGATATATACAATGTTAGATTTATATTCATTTTGATGACCAAATGCATTTTACACTTACTTAATTTTTGCTTGTTGTGTCTCTCAAAGGTAGAAGGTGTTATCTTAATGCTCCTGAGTAAACTAAGTTTAATAACAAAAGTTTAAACACATAAATTATTTTAAAGATTCATTCAGCATGTAGTTCAGGAATATCTAATCTATACTAAATAAAAAAGAGAGTGCCTACTTTCATGAAGCCCTCATGATGGGAAATAATTCATGGCAACCAAAACAAAGTAAAACAAAAGTAACTTTTAATACACTGTATAATTTTATTTCTGTTCTTATACTTCTGAAGAAGTATAAAATACCATAAATATGCAAAATGGGAATCTTACTCTACCTGGAAAGCCAGGACTTTTTTCTCCTGTGTTTCTGTTTTAGAAGATATTTAATAAACGGTGTCGTAGGAACTGTGTGTGTGTGTGTGGGGGGGGAGTGAGGATTACAGGCAGGAGAACAGCAAAAGTGTGAACACCTTGAGTGAGGAAGGAGCAGGCAACAAGGGAAAGGAGGTAACTAAGTAAATAAGGTTCCAGGGAAAATAATGAGAAGAGAGTAACAGGAAACACACAAGTCTGGTCCTCAGCCTGGAGGACATACTGAGGACTCTGGACTGTTTCCCCAAAACAAGGGTAAAATGTTAATCAATGAACAACATGATCCTATTTTTAATTTTTTTTCCATTTCAAATATAGTAGAACCTTGGATTGTAACTTGGTTTGCGAGTGCTCCGCAAGACGAGCAAACATTTCCATTAGGTTGGTGCAAAAGTAATAACGGTTTTTGCCATTGCTCATAATAATACATTTTAACTTGGTAAATGAGCGATGTCTTGCAATGTGAGTAGTTTGTTTCCAGAATGAATTATGCTCGCAAACTGAGGTATTACTGTATATCTATTTTCTTTATGTGTGGAGGATGGTTTGGAGAGGTTGGGCAAAATTGGATATAGCAATAAAAGTCAGGATACTAAACTGTACCACTATTTACAAATCATTTAATCTATGATTATTTACCAATGGGAGGTTTTTAGCATTTGTGAACTTGAAATCTACTCATTTTAAAGTTAATATTATGATCTCTCTTGTTTGTATTCTGTGTAGCCCTTGTGAGTTCATCCAGACTTTTCTGTCCATTTGTCTATGCCTCCAAATACATCATGATTTATTTTTAAAAGTATATTTTTGGGGTGTAACTTTTTATTTTATGCATATAGCATTGCACTATTTGTCTCATTCTGTTTTGCTGCATCTGACTGCTGTCTAATCTTCACTGTCCTAATTATGTGCAACCTGAGTACTTCATCTCCCCCCAAATCTCAAATAATGCTGCAGTCACTATAGTCATATATGTCCTTTAATAGAGCTATATGAGCTTTTCTTTGTAATATGATATATCCAGGGCAAATTTCAGGCACATACATATTTGCTTATCTCCAGACTGTCTCCCTTGGCCTATCTTCCATGAGCCATAAATGAGGATTTTTACATTGTCACAATTTACCAGCACTTCACATTCTTCAGTTTTCTAATTTTTAAAATATGTGTGATATAGGCGATAACTAAAAAAAATATATATAAAATTTTCAAACATACAGAGAAGAGTAAAATAGATCCTCTTTAGTTAATACTTATTTACATTTGCTGTATTTGATTTAATTATTTTTATTGTTTTACTGAAATACTGAATTCAAATCTTGGTGTGCTTGTTTTCTTTTGTTGCTGTAACAAATTACCAGTTTATTACCTTATAGTTCTAGAGGTCACAAGTCCATATTGGGTCTCACTGGAATAGAATTAAGGCATTAGCAGGATTTTATTCCTTTCTGAGTGCTTTGGGGAATATCCATTTTTTTGCCTTTTCCAGCTTCTGTAGGCAGCCCCCATTCATTCCTTGTATTATGGTCCTTTTTCATTCTCAAAACCAGCCATGGCTATTTGAGTCTTTCTCAAACCACATCACTGGTACTGAATATTCTACTTTCTCTTTTACATTTAAAACACCCTTGTGAGTATGTTGGGCCCATCTAAATAATACAAGGTGATTTTTTTAATTTTAAGATCACCTGATTAATAATGTTAATTCCATCTGCAACTTCAATTCCCCTTTTGCAATGTAACCTAATGCATTCACAGATTCCAGGGATTAGCATGTGGACATCTTGGGGTGAGGGATATCACATTTAATCATCCATAGATGATACATCTCTACAAATTAAAAACATTTTGTTATATAGCCACAAAACCAGATTTGTGCCAAACAAGTATTTGTGTTTTTGTTTTCTTTTATTTTTTTTAATTAGGATTCAAGGACTCATTATATTTGGATGTTGTTATATCAATTAAGTATTTCTTAATGTATATGAGTACTACCACACTCACTTTTTTTCCATGTAATTGATTTGGTGAAAATATCCAGTCCATTGTCTTGCACAGTATTCTACTTTATGGATTTGTTCTAATGTTTTCTGATACTGAGGTATTCGTTGTATTTCTTTAAATCTTAAACTAGATCTAAGGGCCAAAAGAGATTCAAATTCAACATATTTGGTGAAAATGCTTGTCAGCTGATCCTACATATTTCATATTATATCACATTAGAAGGCCCATACTATCTTCCTGCTCTATGGTACTTAAAGTAAGGTTTCAACATTGATTCTTATGGTTAAAATTTGCCTATTGCCAACTGCCATGAAATTTCATTACCTCTTCTCTATTGTCAGTAATCTTGGTGGGTTTCAAAAACATGATCCACCCCTCTATTATCTGTGAAATAGATAGATGGTTAGATGATAGGTAGATAGATGATAGATAGATAGATAGAGAGAGAGAGAGAGAGAGAGAGAGAGAGAGAGAGATAGACATATCTATATATCTATATCTACCTATCATCTATACCTATATCTATCTGTATATCATCTATATATTCCCACCACATTCAATATGGCCATAATTCAGTTAGGTCATTCTGCCATTCTTTTAGTTTGGTCTCATCTGCACTTTATTTTTATAAGGCTTCTTTGAAGTTTTTTGTTGGTAGATGGTGCCATTTGCTGTTTCTCAATGCTGTTATAGAAACTTCCATTTGTTTATACACTGCTTTTGACATTTCAATGGGAAATTTTGAGGGAGGATAACTTAGTTGGATACAAGACAAGATTTTTTATTCCCAATGAATTTATTTGTAGAGACACAGCTGACTTATTTCTGATTTTAGTATCTACTATTAAGAGGAAATACAGAAAAAATGACAGTATGATTCCAGTACCTCTTAAATATGTGTGAAACTTATTAATCAAAATACAGCCTTCACATGCATTTATAAAAGCAGTTTGATATGTACTAGATGTATATTTTAATATTTTGATAATGTCTAGTGCATGCATGAATTCATTAACTCCTTGCGATTTATGACCCTTCCCTATATAGACTTGAACATAGAAACCATAGCTTTAAGAAATATGACTCCCAATTTGGAATTTCAATGGGTTTTATTATCTGAATTAACTCTTAATCTCTAGGCTATGGAAGTACAATTGAAAATTAGCACTTTAATGCTTAAATGATTCATAGAATGAATTACCTTTTCAGCAGATACATGTTACCTCAGGGATGTAAATATTTACAATGACTTCCTAAATTATCTATGTTTTATCCATAAAGGACTATATTCAAAAGTGATTAATTTCATTACTAAATATTTATTTTTCTTTGCCTATATGTCTTTTTATTATTATATATTGGGGATACAGCAGTAAGAAAAAAGTAGATAACTATATTGTTCTTACATTTGGAGTTTGTAATCAATAATATGAAATTGGATCCAATTTACATTCCCCTAACTACCATAAGATAGGGATAATTTTGGTATTGAGGGCAATTGTAGTTGAGATGAGTGTCAAGAGAGCTTGTGTACTAGTTATGATTTGGTTAGCTATGACTAATAGAAAATACTAAATGAACAGTAAATTAAACAACAAAAAACACAGTTTATTTTTGTCATCAGAAGGTAATCAGTCTGGTTGCTGGGATGGATCTCTTCCACTGCAGGGACTTGAGTGGTCAAGATTCAATAAGGGATGCAGAAACACTATCAGTTTTGATATATACTAAGAATTAGATATTACATAATTTTGGAATGGGCTGGGAAGTAAATGTCCAAGAGAGAACTGGAGGTGCATAGATTTTTCTCTCTCTAGTCAATCTGAGAAGCCAAGTATGTCCAGAGGCTAAAATGAAAAAAGAAAAAAACCTGTGGGAAGGTCTGATGCAAACTTTGTTTCTGTGTAGCTGCCATCCAGTGCCAAGCTTCCAAGCTTCTCTTGGAGGACCTTGAGGTACATTCGGCTAACAGGTCAGCATTTGGGAAGAAAACCTGGGCACAGAGCAGAGAAGAGTGGAGGCAGGAACCCACTGGGATCTCTGCATCTACCTTCCCAGCAGCTGACCTTGAGAATAATGGCTTCTCCCTGAATGTCATCCCACAAATGTCTTGCAAATTCTTCTTTTTGAAAACTGGAACCCAGAACCTTACAGGAAAGATGATTCTGGGACAGTAAACCAAGTCAGAATAGTCCAAACTAGCAGATGAAAAAAACAAAACAAAACAAAAAACAACCCAGCCAGGTTCTCAAAATAAAAAGCAGGCAGAGAATATTCATTTGGATGTTAAGGAGTCAATTAAGCAGTTGGCCCACATAGGTTTAGTATTGTGGAGGAAATTTGGGAAGTAAGATTCAGAAGGTATATTGGAAGAAGTTTAGTGAGACATTAGGAAAAAGGAGGAGGTGTTGAATATATTTGGAGGTAACATGTAGCTGAAGAAACTTTTGACTGTTGGAATCACATTGTAAATCACTTTATAAGATTTCATTAGTGATTTCTGGTTTACCTTTCAGTTTTAATCTTTGTTTCACAATATTGAAAAATTAAAAAATAAAAAAATAAAAGGAAGAGAAAAGAAAGCTAACAATCTGAATTCAGTACTGTTTTGTCTTCTTCAGACACATATGCTACCTGGATGAGTTTAGGGAATGAGTGCTGAAGTGTGCATTGGGCAGTGACGCAGTGTGTGTTCCTAATGCATTTGGCAAGTGCTCTGAGCAAAATTACTTTGTTCTTATTCAGGCAGATACGATCACGCTCTCCCTAAATAAAACGTCTATAACCAGTCATTTTTGTGTGAGGAAGAGGGATGGTCAGTATTGGATGAGAAGCAAGCATTGTTGAGATTTATTAAGATGATGGTTCAGCTGTGAAGAGACACACATTGGTGCAATTTTTTCCCTGGTAGTTCAGCTGAATTTTGCATTCAGAGAACCAGTTGTCTGTATTCCTATTCATATCTATCCAAGGATGCCATATCATTAGGAAACTGCCTACAGCTCCTACGAGGCAATGGATGGGAGCTTGCAATCCATGAACTAAGGCTAAAATAAGCAGGTTCTCATAGAAAATGCCATTAAAAGAAAATACCTCCAGTAAAGTTGCCTTCTTTGCATAGCAATCTGGTAGTATTCCATATTTTTCTTTCTGAAGAACATACTAGATGGTAGGCAGGAATTAAGCTTCTACCTGTGAATGTTAGGAAAATTGTACAATTTAAATACTACTAATTTTTTGCGCCAGAGACTTTTAGTTGTCTCACAATGTGTTATCCCTTTCATTAATAGAAAAAGAGACCCGCATTTGATACTGGGCACATGTCTGCCTGAAGACTACATTTTCCAGCTTTCCTTAGAGCTGGATGTGGCCACGCTACTATGTTTAAGTTCAGCTGAGAAAATGAAAGCAGAAGTGGTGAGGGCTAAGGAGACATTGTACTCTGTTCACTGCATTTTTACCTTTTGGACAGGTAGGAATGCAAGTATCTTAGACCAAGAGAGTATGCTAGGAATGCCAAACATACAGGTAATCATAAATTAAAGAAAGCCTGTGTTTCTGTGGTAGGGAGTCACAAATATATTACCACTGCTCCCATCAATAGGTGGGATCTATTTCTCATCTCCTTGAGTGTGGGCTGGCTCCATAGTTTCCTATAACCATAGTTTCCTATAACCAAGGATTGAAGTGATTCTGTATGTGACTCTAAAAGAGTTGGAATTTCAGCTTTTGCACTTTTGTGAAACTCCCTTTTGGAGGCCAGTTTTCTGTAATAAATCTTATTACCCTGAAACCACTTTTTTTTTTTTTTTTTTTTTTTTTTTTTTGGGAGAGCTCAAGATAGTTA
Organism: Aselliscus stoliczkanus; assembly: GCA_033961575.1. Taxonomy (NCBI): domain Eukaryota; kingdom Metazoa; phylum Chordata; class Mammalia; order Chiroptera; family Hipposideridae; genus Aselliscus; species Aselliscus stoliczkanus. The sequence continues at coordinate 89,742,554 of CM066730.1, forward strand.
TATTAGGGGCAAATGGAAAGTGAGAGATGCCCAGCCAACTTCTAGCTGTTTGAGCTACCCCAACATGAGGCACAAAGCGTGTGTGTGAGAAAAACAGCTAGAACACTGTATTCCTAGCTCACACCTTGAGAAACAGAAGAACCACCCACTAAGTCCAAGATTAAAGAATTAATGAGAAATAATAAAATGCCTGTAAATGTTGGAGTAGTTTGTTTTGCAGCATAAGTAATGAAACATGTTCTTTATTTTATTCTACTCCTCTGATCTAACCACACTGGAAACCACTTAGAGCATTGTCTCCTGAATCACAAAGTTTGAATATCATAGCTTAACCTGTTAAATTGAGAGGACCTGTTTCACCATAGATGATGACTGGAAACCTTTCTTTTCTCCCTCCTAACCTCAGATCTCAGGCCTCTTATCCTTCTTGACTAACTTTTATTGATTCAAGAAACTACATAACTTAATATAATACTTCAGTGCAGCTATATGGCATCCAATATTTTTCTTTTTTTTAACAAAAACAAAGGTAATTATACTGTTAAATTTTGTAGCTTATAATTCTAAATTTAATTCAAACACATTTTAAAGATTGTACTGGGAATTTTAAACAGATGCTTTTACTGTTAATGATTTCATGTTTTTTATTAAGTATAAACCCATTTATTTAATTACTAAGAAGCAAATGTATTGAACATGTGAATCTTTATATTGGTTCTGACATGTACTGTAGAAATTGCCAAAATATAATGTTCTGTGGTTTACTAGTTTATATGTCTCAAAGATTTAAATTGTTATGTTTTATCTTAACATAGAAGATGAATGACATTCATACAGTATTATTGTTGATATTGCTGTGTTTTTTTTATTTTTTATATGTCTTTGTTATTATATTCTTTTTTTTCTATCAAATGATCCTTTGAGCTTTCTGGTATCTTGATATGTCTTCCATATTCCAAGTACAATCTCTCCCAGCATGGGAATTTTCTATCCACTCAATGGAGAACCAAGAATATTAAGGCATCAATACGATTTCCTTTCTAGTTCTATAGGAGGTATGAAAACATTACATAAAGAGAAAAGAACCATATATCAAGTTAATGCTCAACAATGTATCACAGTGAAATGCAACCAGTGTCTTCAAGGAAAAATATTCATACTTTTAAATAATGAAATTCATAATGTAATATTTAATGGCCCAACCCTTTGAAAGTTCTATACCTCTGATTCAAAATGTCCTCTTATGTGTTCTTCATTGAAATTAAAGAAAAAAAAAAAAAAAGGTTTCTTTCAAACCATTTAGTCAGTGACCTTTAAGAATCAGTTGCTCTCTGAAATATTTCCTATGGAGCACTCCTGAATAATTTTCCTTTGTGTAGACATAAAAGTCATTACATTTAAAAGTTGACAGGGACTGTAGAGACAGTAATTGTGCTACTCGGATTGTTTTTAATCATGCAAAGCTGCTCCTTAAATTTCATTTGCTTGTTTTGGTATAAGCAACAAGTGAAAATAGAATTTCTTTTTAATTCATATCTCTCACAGAGCCAACCTGTCTCTAAATCCTGCCAAGAAGTACTCATTTGCAAGTAATGGCGCCCACATCTTCCATGTTTCTTGACTTCCACGTCACCTGGTCAGATTCTTAAAAGTTATTTTAATGTAACTTTATATCATGCTACTTGCTTCCTTTAAATCCACTTCGGTTCTCCAATAGTCAGCACTTCTACGTCCTTAGGCAATATGTTTTCCTAAAAGAAAACAATAGCCAAAACTTTCTAACCCTTTTGTGAGTACCTCATGATTATGCATTCATTATAATAGAGTAAGTGAACTTCTGCATTTCGTGTCCATATATATACCCCACCAAAATATAGATGTGCTGATTAACACATAATACAAATGCTTTATGTGCCAAATAGCCACCAGAGTAAAGAAGGTGCATTTCATTTTATTGCTCTGCATTATGCAAGATGAAAGAGGCAAGTGTGTATAATTAAAAAGCTGCAAATATCACTGACTTTGTGGTCAGGAGGCTAGTTTAAAAATATTCAGGCAGTTGTGCATTTTGTGACCTTGTCTACCTGCCAGAATAGAGAGGATTCGCCAAGAAACTGCTGAGCTGGGAACAAAAAAACAAATCTTAGGCCCAGTGATTTCTTTCTGGCACAGAAATATCAGTGTTGTTTTAGGGGTGTAGAATGGCCATTACACCAATTTTGTCTGGTTTTCTGTTGATATACTAGTTTCGGAGAAGTTTCCCTATTAAGGAAAGTAAGAATCTGAGGTCCTTTTTTACAGTGAGATATCTTAGTATTGTTGGCTCAGAGGTGTGACAAGCATAGCAGACATTCCACCTGGGTTCAAATTTCAATTCCACCACTTGCAAGCTGTATAACCTTGGGAAAATATTTAACTTCTCTGTACCTCATTTTCCTCATGTTTAACCTAGAGATGATAATGGCACCTACCTGCTAAGATTGTTGTGAGTGAAATATGTTAATATATGCAAAGGGCTTAAAAAAGTATCAGGCGTGTAGTATGCCTGTATGTTTTAGCTATTATCATTCAGTGTGGCCCACACCACCCTCAGAATATTTGTCTTCAGGTTTTCAGATGTATCCTGTGCTCTCTTACTTTTCTCATGAAAACTATCTAAAGCCCTTCTGCATAGGAAAATGAGAAAGCCAAGTAAAGAATTAGCACTTCTCAGCATATACATTACATTAGGTCCTTTAAATATACTTTTAAAAGTAATTATTATAATATTTTCTTACATGTGAATGATGTCACCCATTTACAGGTGAAGACACTGAGGTTTGGAGAGGGGAAGTTGTCTGGACAGGATTGCATAGCTAGAATGTGCCAGAATCTGGTACTTAGGGCAAATCTATTTATTGATTTGTGTGTGTGTGTGTTTTAAGGAGGTTTTGATGGTGTTTATTTGAAGCCATAGGTGGAAAGTGAAAGGAAGTTTTGATGCAGTCCCTATGTCCTTAATTTGCAGGGTAATGAATATTGTTTTCAACGGTTAAGAGAAACAATGCAAAAAATACCATCCTGTACTTCTCAAGGCAAGAGTTTTTAGCTGGAGATCATCAGGCCTTGTTCCAGTCTGCCCTTTACCAAGTTTTTGGTGATAAATGGGAACAAATCTATTTAAATCTAAAGCCCACGATCTCTCCAAAATATCATGTTATGTTTCATTTTTCCCTTTACAAATGACAAAAATAAGGTTACTTGAGAAAGCTAATTTGCTCATACAGACAGTAAATGGGAGAAAAAAGCAAAATTGGTTATCTTAATAATTTTTCTGATGGTTTCCACCCAAGTGGTTTATATTGATAGGCAGCACTCAAGTACTAACTTTTCTGGAAGAATGCAGATTTTTAGCAATTAGCTAATCTAATGATCATGGAGAATTGTTAAGCAGCAGTTAATGGGAGCTAGCATGTGAAAAGGACAATTCCTGTAATCATACCTAATAGGTCACACAGCCTACTTCTTACCATACTTCTGTGTTAACTGGCCCTAAGATACCAAATTTAAGATGAATAATCTTGACAGGAATGAAAACTGCTTTTGCTGATATTGGAGTGAACAAAATATGGAACTGGAAGAACCTGGAATTCCAAGTAAACTCTGAAGTTCAAGGTCGAGAACTACAAAATACTGGGGCACAGGTGGAATTTTCTACCTTGTTTTGTTTAAAGATTTCTATATCTAGATCTCTGAGAATGATGGTAAAAATGGTTTTCCTCTATCACATGGATGTCACAACCCGAATGAGGGCCTCATGAAAAGTGCCAAGATCCATTTTTCTAAAATAAAGACACTGTTTGCATACGACTTGATGATATAATCAAACAACAGCAGTGTTTTTCTGGAAGTGTTTTAAAAGACAGCAGGCAACCATAGCAAGCTTCATTAAAATAGAATATAATGTTCACATAGAAGAAAGACTTGTAATGAGGGAACTCCAGCCTCTTGGAAATTTGCTGAAAACCCCATTCATCAGAGAATCTCAACCAATATTGTTGGCTCATTCATCTCTCAGAATGAGAGAATAGGGGTATTGCTAGCCTGTATCTTATTCATATCAATGAGAATAAATACCAGGAATGATGAGAGACATTATTATGCCAATGCTATGGATAAAATATGTGTACCCCTATCCCCAATAATTCATATATTAAAGCCCAAATCCCCAATGTAATAGTATTTGGAGTTGGATCCTTTGGAAGGTAATTAAGTCATGAGGGCGGAGCCTTCATGAAAGGGCTTAGAGGCCTTATAAGAAGAGACTAGAAAGATGGTTGCTCTCTGCTCTCTAGAAGATGAGGATACAAGAGAAGATGGCCATGTGCAAACCAGGAAGCATGCATGCCCTTATCAGGCACCTTGACCTTGGATGTTTCAGACTCCTGAACTGTGAGAAATAAATTTATTTAAGCCACCTAGTTTATGTACTTTGTTGTAGCAGACCAAAATGACAAAGACAGCTACCTTGAAGTTCTCATTAGCAAAATACAAAATAACATAAAAATAAAATTTAAAAAATGTAATTAAGACATTGTTCATGTATGCTTTATAAAAGAGAGAATTAAAAAATCATAAATAAAGACAATCTCATGACTATCCTCATCATCTATTTATTGAACGTTTAGCTTGTACAAGAGACTTTTAAAATATTAATTCAAACAGAAATACTAAAAACCTGAAAGATATGTTGTTTTCCTCATTTTGTAGAGAAGGAAACTGAGACTCACAGAGATAATGGGGCATTTCTAGGTTTATATATCTCAGAGCTGGGAATTGGACCCAGATCAGTATTCAGAGCCCTGATATTTGTACCTCCACAGTAAATGAGCTTCTTAAATGGAAGATTGACTAAGAGGAATATTAAAAGCACTAAAGAATGAAATTTACCCTATATAGTAGCAAATTATCCTAGGAAAAATGGAAAAATTAGCAAAATCATACATCAAACACTGTGGCATCCCTGATAATTATAAGATGGATTTTATCCGTGGAAGGGAGTGTAGATAAAGAATGCCAGATGCCTGGATTAAAACCAGAATGAACTGAAATTTCTAAATATTACAAACATACTTTACAAAAGTTTATTTGTTCATTGGCTTTTGTTTGTTTTGTTCTGATTAATAAGAAGTAGGAGGAAGAGGCAAGCCTATTGTTTGGAGAAACAACAATGTAGCATAAATAGAATAAGGTGAGAAGTCAGAATGATTGAACTCTAATCTTTTAATCTTCTCTTGCAAGGAGAATATACTGAAGAGCAGAAATATATGATAAACAGTAAATCTAAATTCAAGGTAATTTGGATATTATAAGATAATTCCAACTTGTTTTTAGTAAGCAGATTCAGACAAAGGTTTGCCAGACTGCCAAATGAATTTGAAGATGGGAAACTGAAAATACTATTTCTGTTTAGAGTGATGGGGAAAAAAGTCAAATATAACAACATATTTTATTTCTAAGCTTATACAAATAGAAAGCAGTCAAAAATAGGGTATTTATTTTGGAGGAGGGAAGATAAAATGGGGACAAAAATAACTTTTCAGAAATACCTGAAGCACATTTCTATGGAAGGGACCATGAATTTTAAATGATTCTCTCAGGAGAAAAAAAAAAAAGAAAAGATGGAATTTTTAGGAAGGAATGCTTTGGCAAAGGCTTTACTCATAAGAAAATTGGAAACATTTACACACCAAAATGTCTCCCTTGCAGAATGAGTCTGTATATGTTTGGTGTGAGTTTACACATTTTACTTCGTATACTTCCAAGTTTTTCCTACTTTTTCCCTCTATAAACAAAAACTGGGGATGGTAGCTTTTTGTAATAAAATAATCAGGAAAGGCATGAATGATAAGTAGCATTTAATTAGATATCTGATGCAATGTAGCAGCAAGGATGGGGGCAGGGACAAGAAATTAGGAGAAAGATATTTCCAGGCAAAACAAATAGCATGTGTAAAGGCCCTGATTTTGGAGCGGGATTGACTTATTTGAGGAATAGTAAGGAGGCCATTATGGTTAGAGTGGTGTTGCTGAGGGGATGTGAAACAATGGGGAGAGAAGGTAATAGAAGACTATGCCATGATTGTAATGCATTAGCTTTCACTTTGAGATTAGAAGCCACTGAAAGTATTTGAAGAGAAGCAGCTTGAACCAAGAGATTTCTCCCCTCTGCAGCTTTATTGAAGTATAACTGATAAATAAAAATTGCACATATTTAAGAAACTTGATATTTTGATATGCATATACATTGTGAAATAATCACCATAATCAGTTCACTCAGGATGCTGTACTGAGAGCAGACAGACCCTAACAACAAAGAATCTAAGAGACTACCAGTTGTCTGAGTGAGAGATTATGATGATTTGGACCAAGAAGAAAGCATTGAAATTATAGAAACGTGGTAGTATTTTGGCTATTTCACTTAAAACCAACAAGATTTACTGAAAGAAAAAAAAAATTGGATGGAAGCTGTAAGATAAAGAGAAGAATAAAGCATGCCTGCAAGATTTTTGGTCTAAACAATGGGAAAGTTGGAGTTGCATTTCCACGAAAAGAAAAAATGCAGGAGCAACAAATTTGAGAGTCAAAAAAAAAAAAAAATCATGTTAAGTCAAGAATATAACATAGTGGGGCCGGCCGAATGGCTCAGTTGATTAAGAGCTCACTCAAGAGTGCAAGCTGAGCTCTGAGCAACAGAGGTTCAAGGCCAGCCCGAGCTGAGTTGCCGTTGAGCTGCCAACAGGTGGCAGGATGGCTCAGCTAAAAAAAACAAAAAAACAAAAAACAAAAAAACAAACAAACAAAAAAGAGACTATAACATAGTGTTAAACTGGATAGGTCTGTTAAAAGTATGGACATTTTCTGGCAGTTGATAATTTGATTAATGAATTCAAGAAAGGTCTAGGAAGGGGATGCAATTTGGGAAATATTGGGGAACATGTGATACTTAAACCGTAGGACTAGATGAAATTATACAAGACTGAGTGTAAATAGAGAAGAGGTCCAAAGGCTGAGCTGTGGGCATGCCAGTATAAAGAGATGAGGAGATATGGAAAAGTGAGTAACAGATGAGCAAGAAGGAAACTCAGGGTAGTGTGGTACCTTTCAGAAGCTACCTAAGTAATGAGAGTGGTCACTGCTGATAGGTCAAACCAGACGAAGACTGAGAATTGACTAGTAGATATGAAAACATACTTGTCATTAATGATCTTGGTAACATCTACTTTAGTGCAGTGATTAAAGAAATAGTATTATTTGGGAAACTTTAACTGAGATTGAGACTCTAAGATCTCGAGTCAGCGAGGATAGACAAATCATGAGAAGCAAATCATTTTGCTGTAACAAAGAGAGATGGCACAGCAAGTTGAAAGAGATGCAGAATCAGTTTCATTCTATTGTTTGTTTTATTATTTCATTCCTTAAATTAAATACTTATTTAGGAAATACACAGTTTGCATACTGATTGGTGTGGTCGAGTAGAAAGGAAAAGGGAGCAATATCCTCATTAGGGAGAGGGTGTCATGAACAGATGGAGGGGTTAGCCTTAGAAAAGTTCATGAATAGCATTTCCATAGTTGAAGAGGAGAAGGTGTGAATGCAGGTGAAGTAGTTATTGGTAAAGGCCACTTTATTTTCTGCATAAAAAATCAGGCAAGATCAGTTTAAGTGTGTCTTTTGATATCTGCTCAAGTAGTGACCCTGTCATCTTCCTAAACTGCCCTTTCTTGAAATGAGGGTAAGGGCCTGTGACATTCATTTTATTATATGCGAGGCTTTTCTGATGACTACATATACACAACAAAGAGCAGGGTACATCAAAAAGCAATATGTTCCTGTAGTGATGCAAACAATGAGGTATTAGCACACAGCTATTTAAGATCAATGAGATGGAAATCATAGTCTACAAATGACAACCAAGTACATGTAAAAATTCAGGATGTATTTGATGAAAGCAAAATTTCAAATTGGTGGGAAAAAATGTGATTTTTTTTGTTTTTTTAAAAAATATGTTATTGGGGTATTGGGGATGGGGAACAGTATTGGGGAATTGAGGAAGGGGAATAGCCAAGTTGCTGTCCTTCAATCTTAATTGTGGAGGGCATAACTAGCTCAGCAACTAGCTCAGCTCCAAGTCCAGTTGCCATCCAGCTACCCATCTGCAGCTCGCAGCCACTCAGCTCAAGGTGCTGTGTTCAATCTTAGTGGAGGGTGGGTATAGCCCACCATCCTGTGTGAGAGTTGAACAGGCAACCTTGTTGTTAGGAGCATGTGCTCTCACCAACTGAGACATCCTGCCACCTATTGGCAGCTCAGCAGTAGCTCAGCTTGGGCACAGTTCACTGGCCCATGTAGGAATTGAACTGGCGACCCTGTTGCTCAGAGCTCAAGCTCTTAACCAACTGAACCATTTGGCTGGCCCCACAAATGTGATACTTTTAAAACAGAGTTTATGTAACTCACTTGGAGTCATAAAGACAAAATTAAATATGTAAATTATTTTTTACCCCCATCAAAGAAATCCAGATTAAGTAAAGGTATAAATGAAAAGACAAAAAGAAAATTAATTGCCTGAAGAAAATATGGCCTACTTATGTAATACACTATGGAAAATACTTTAAAATTTTTATTTTACCGAATCAATGCCAGATGCATTTTTTAAAAATCTAAAAATGGGCCGGCCGAGTGGCGTGGTGGTTAAGCACTGGCTTGGGAAGCCAGTGTCCTGGTTTGGGTCCCACATATGAGGGACAGTGACACTGCCCTCAAAAAATAAAAAATAAAAAAATCTAAAACCAAGATTAGGAGAGCATCATGTGTACCTTGTTTTCTGGTTTGTACCTGTATGTTAATAAATAACACACATATGTTGCTAGTTTTTGCATTATCCAATATAGACCTGTTTGCTTTTTTTTTTTTTTTACAATAAAATGTACTGATTTCTTATATTTACATCTGTATACCATCACCTCCTATCCTCATAATATCAGTATGTTTTTCCTCCTACATGTGATATGTTGTCTAAAACCCTTCTTGGAAGAACCAAATATTTAAGCAGACATTGTTGGCTATGGACATCATGTGGAGAGCCCATGTTAAAATTAGCTTTTCATTAAGGAACCCCTAAATATTTGTATTACAAGATTTTTTTCTGGAGCAATTAAATTTTCCACAGAAGAATCTTCCAGTCACCTGCCTGGGGGGTTGGCTGGTTGCCTGAGCTCTAAAGGCAGAGGATGGGGCAGAGGCCTAGGAGTTCGTCATAATTTAGATCCTCACTCACCCACCATGTTTCTTACAGCTTTGAGGGTCACCTTTGGTAATTGATGGGCTCGAGACTCCTGAATTCAGAGCATTTCCTGAATGGAAAGAAAGCATTTATTCCTCCTCATTTGGAGGGGCTAAGGCTAAGGATACATACCTGTTTGGGGGCATTTATTTACCAAACATTTGCCTTTCCATGTTCATGTGACTTGCTTCCCATGTTCATGTGACTGACCTTTGAAGCCCCAAACCACAACATCCTCTCCTTCTCCTTAGTCCAAAATGACATATAATCCTCAACTGTCCAGTGTGTCTTTGGGCCCCGTATTCTTATGGCTCCCCTGGATGAATATCAGTGATACATTTTGGACTTTTCTCTTGTTAATCAGTCCTTAGTAATTGGATTATTAGCACAGCCAGAAGAATTTAGAAAGGTGAGATTATATATATATATATATATATATATATATATATATATATATAATTTTTTTTTTCTTTTTTTTTTGTACCCTCACAGTTTTGGCGAGCCAGCCAGGAGAAATCACTGCCTGGATCACTGTTAGCTCCCTGAACATATCAGCTAAAATATGGACATCTGACCAGAGCTGACAGAGATAAGCATTTATTTTTTTACCCTTTCAGCCTACCTGATCTGGCTGCTGGGTTCCATGGCAGTTAGAAATGTTGAGTCCTTTTTCTCTCTTTGAAGTTTAGATTGGCAGGAGAAAGTATTTGTGAAGCTAGTTTCTTGGGCAACAGTGACTCTGGTAAAGACCTGTGGATCCCATTCTACCTGGAGATGGTCTATTATCTCCTCCAGCTAGAGCATGCATGTGCATCTGGTGGGCAGCCCAATAGGCTGGGGATCCAGGTTTAGGGAATCGTAAACCTTATTCTGTCCAAAGGGTGGAAAATACGTGGTTTATGTGTTTTGGAACAACTATTTAAACACAGGGCTCCTCATCTTTCTTAGGCTAACCCTAGGTGTGAACTTTTGCATCTGTGAGGACAGCATCATTTATGCTCTCTGTGGAAGACTCTTGCTTCCTTGGTTAAGTGATAAAAGGCTCCTTGGCTTGAGTCTCTATTAAAATCTTACTGTTACTTGCCAGACAATGGATCTTTTGCATTGGAAAATTTTCTATTTGGAAAATTTTTAGAGTATTTTCATTGTAAACAGCTGTCTTACTGGTACCTACAAAAGACTAAATGTTTAGAAATGTTTACAAATAAATATTACTATTCTTTTTTTAAATTTTTTTATTTTTGTATGTTAATTAGCTTCAAGCATACAACACAGTGCAATAGTTATACTTTTTACCCCTCAGAGTGACAACCCCCCTCTCCCAATTCTCCCGCCACTCCTCCCCCCCCAATATCATACTATCTATTACAATTCCTTTGACTCCCTTCCACTGTATAATCCACATCCCGTGACTATCTATATATTCAATTACAGTTGGCATACAATATTATACAACATCAATTTCAGGAAACAGAAACAGTCTCATAGATATAGAGGAAAAACAGTGTTGCTAGTTGGGAGGGGGTGGGGATGAGGGAGAAGGGAAAGGGATTAGACAGCATAAATAGGTAACTACAGTATTGTCACAGGGATATGAAAGACTGGGGAATATAATAATGTAGTAAAAATTTTGTGGGGTGTCAGATGGTCACATGTTTTGTTAGGGAGACCACTTCATGGATGGAGTAGAGGCTTGATCAATATTACTATTCTTAGGCCTTTTAAATTTGCTGTCCTCTGATGGGTCTTACAAATGTTCATAAAAACATTGGGTTGATTAACAAGAGAATGGAAGGAAGGGAAGGAAAAATCAAGAGACTCTTTTCAACAAGGTGGAAAATTTTTTAAAGCTTTGGGAGATGAGATGAAATATATTGATATGGATAGAACAAAAGAGAAAAAGGAAAAGGGAAGAATCACATGACTCAGTCCAACAAGGTAGAAATCTTTAGATGGTTATTAATAAGTGGGATAAAAAAAAGTAGACATCAATGTGTTAAAACAAAGGTTTTAATATAGCACTACCTACGGTTGGGCAAACCAAAAGAGATGCTATACTGATCCTTCAACACTAATGGGCCCCAAACAGCTTTGTTTTACTTACCCTGGTTTGGAGAAATTTAAAAGGCTGGAAGGCAATGCAACCTGACAAGATATTTTAAAAGGATTTAATATTTCTATGATCAGTACTTTGGCAAAATTGGAAGCAGATTTTTCAAAGTCTGATGGGAATTATTTTAAGCCTTCTGAACAACTCCCAGGCCGTCCCACAGAATAATCAGGAGATTGAATAAATAAAAGGGAAAATATAGGAAAGCAGAGCTTTTTAAAAATACAAGTGGCTGAAGTCTCTCATGCCTAGCTCCACATCCCCCCATACCAGCCCCCTTAAACTTTGTTAAGGGCAAATGAAAAATCTTGTGACTTCTTTACAATTATTATTAATTCTGTTTGTATTTTGATCTCTGCTTGTGTTTGTCTATATACATAATATGTTATTTTCTACCTCCAGATGGTATTGTTAATTTATAAAAGAGCTCTGTTTAATTGGCTTATAGGTATTAACCACTTAGAAAAAATACTCACAAAAATAGTAGAAACTAACTCAAATTTCTTTCAGGATTACACAACCTGGGAAAATATTTGCTGTTAAAGCTGGTTTGAGTTTGGTTTGGTTAAATAGAATGTCTGTAGAGTTAGCAATAGTAAACATAATATTTTCATTTTACCTGAGTATATAAAGATAAATTCATGGTATCTCTGTTGTAAAATTTGTCAGCAGTAAACTTTTGGGTTGCCAGAAACGTCATGACGCATTTTTGCAATGAAAACCAGCAAAATATGTCATGACGTTTCTGACAACCCAATAGCCTGGAATAATAATTGATTTTTGAAGTATCATGAGGTTTTCATTGGTAATCTAAACATAATTGTTAAAGATTAAATAAATTAAAAAGGAATAAAAGGTTTTTAGGTGAAACCTAAAAGTGTATGATATATGTACTTAAAAATAGTTTCCAAAAGTCTTTTGGTAACTTGAAACTTTAGAGTTTTGTTAATATCAGACAAATGATGAATTAAGTTAAATTTTTAAATATCTAGATCATTTCCAGATTATTTAATTGAAGTGTACCTACCTTTGGCTTCTTACTACAGAGAAACTAAGATAAGTTTGGATCTATTAATAAATGTTGTTTATGCTGTGTTGAGGAAGTATGTTTCTAAAAAATTATAAAATGTATTTGTCAGTAAAAGACCCTATATTTCTAGAGGTTATTAAATGTATTCATGAGTTTGCTTATCTATAGAATGCAGATATGACTATTCATAATTGCTTCCATTTTAGTTTTTATTAAAAATTAAAGTTTTATGTTTTAAATATTTCATATTTTATTAACTTTATTGGGGTGACAATGATTAGTAAAATTACATAGGCTTTAAGTGTACATTTCCATAATACATCATCTATATATCACATTGTGTGCTCACCACCCAGAGTCAGTCTCTCCATCACTATGTATTTGATCCCATTCACCTTCCTCTACCACCCAAAAGTTTAAATATTTAAATATATAATCAAGATGACTACAAATAATAAAGGAAACAACTTTGAATACATAGAATTAATATGATTTAGGCAATAGAAGGTAGGTCCAGAGATACATTTTTGAGGGAATTAAAAAAACACATAATTTGTCCAAAAAAAACCAAGTTCGTTTTTTTCTGAATAAGTAAGGGAACAAGAAACAGACTAAATTGGACAAGAAGAGTTGGTGAAAGTTTGTGAAAAGGAATCTTGAGAAAGGACATTTTATGTGTGCTTAAGCTGGGTAAGACTGGAATAAATTTATTGAAGTACATGAATATAAATACCAAAAGTAAGCTGATGCAGGATTAGAGTTTTGTTCTGTTTCTCCCTGTTAAAAGGGCAAAGTTTTCCTGTAGTGTTGGTCGGCTCCTGCACTTTGAAGCCCCCAAGTCATAGCCCCCTCCCTTCTCCTTAGTCCAAAATGACATATAATCCTCAACTGCCCAGTGTGTCTTTGGGTCTTGTATTTTCATGGCACCCTTGGATGGACATCTATGATACATTTTGGACATTTGTTAATCTGTCTCTATTAATTGGATTATTAGCTAAGCCAGATGAATTTAGAAGGTGGGAGGAAAACTCTTTTTTGTGCCCCCACCCATTCATCAAAAATTAAAACTGTTTATAAATTTTGGAAATTAAATAATAAAATAAAAAGGAAAGACATGTAAGGAGAAATATTGTAACTTACATGACAGAAAAAGTGTATGAACAGTGATTATGTACATTAACACTTTAGAAATAATAATGAAAATATGAGTAACCTAATGGAAAAACTAAAGTGTATAAATAGGATGTTCACAGAAGGGAAAAAAAAACTGCAAAATGGTCAGATAATTAAAGATATGCAACACTGTAGGATTCCACATTTACCCAACTATCACATTTACTAAGATGAAATTTTTGATAATCTCTAATATAAATAAATTTGGGAAAAAGCTATTCTCAGATACCACCAGTAGAGTGTAAATTGGCTTAACATATATGGAAAGATAAATGATAAAATCCATCAAAATCTAAAATGCCCAAATACTTTAATGCAACAATTCCATTTTCATAAAATATCCTTCAGATTTTTACATAAAGAAAAAAAATTGCTTGGACACGGTTACTAGTTGCAACATTTTGATAGTGACAAAATAAGAACTGCCTAAACACTAAAAAGAATTTTTATAAATGTAATTTATCCATGCAATGTAATAATCAGCAATTGAAAAGAAAGAGGAAGATCTAATATAGGGAATTTCTAGGGGATTAAAAAATGTCAAAGTCATACTACATATAGTATGCTCTTACTGTTTCATTCAAGCAAAAGAATATGTATTTATATATACATGAATATACATTTGAAATTACTGGATGATACATAAAAATTGTTATAAATTGTTGAGGAGTAGAACTGGATAATGAGAAGTGTGGCCTCAAATTTTGCTTTTCACTTTATGTTGTTTTACACTTTTTAATAACATGTTATTTAGTAGAAAATATTCTTTACGAATCATGTTTTAAAAATTGTTATTAAATAATGGAGAAAGTAGTTGTAATATTTTGCTAACAGAAATTTTAAAACTTCCATAATTATGAACCCATTATTATTAAAAGTATGTGCCTAGATGAATGTGGTAAAAAGTTGGTGAATATGTGTGTAAGTGAATAAGTATAGAGAGAACCATATAGAAAACATTTCATTCAATTTATTTATTTCTATTTTCTTAAGGTATTTCATATTTTATTTGCTATACAAAGCAGTAAGACCACAAAAGGGTGGGAAACTGATTTAAAAATAAAAAAGTAAGGGAAGAAGGGAGGTGGAGGGAGAAAGCAGGGAGCACCTTTCCTTCTAGCAGGAAAACTAAATAAGAATTCCCTGTACTAGAATAGGGAGCCGAGTAAATAATCTCTAAAATGGGGTTCTACTCTAAATTGTTGTTTGATTTCTAGAATTATTGTGTCCTTTCACAGACCCTCTCACCACTGGGATCCATTCCATCTATATATGGTGTGGTAGAAACAACCCCAAAGCCACCTTCCCTGACTGCCTCTGTAGTCTCATCTGCTGAGCATCTGGGATGCTCCCTAAGGACCCCTGGTTATGGGCAGTGAGGCACAGTTCCACTTTGCACTCATTTACCCTTGTACATTGTTGCTGTGGCCTGAACTTTCTCTTTCCCTCTGTCTTCCACCAGCCTTCACACTCCCCTGCCTCTCTAGTGAGATCCTTTCCCCCATTCCTCACCCTGCAAATCTGTCCCTTTTGAGAGGATCCTCACTTGCATTAGCCTGCTTCACATGATTTCATAGAAAATTAACTCAACCTTGACTACATCTTGAAATGGAAATGTGCATTTCAAATGTTTGTTGACATATACATCTTTTTCTGGAAGAGTATAATTTTGAAATTGGAGTCTGTTTACTCATCATGATAACCACTTTTTTTGGCATACTACCAAGGAAAAAGCAAGTGTCTTTTTAAATGTTTAATATTTAAATAAAAATCATTACATATTAGCACATTCAAGAGAATAGCACTTAATGATTATTTAGCATCTCATACAAATAACAACATTACCTAAAATTTCTATTTTTATTTGCACACACACACACACACACACACACAAAACTTATTTTTTCAACTTATTAGATTGTTTTCATTTTCTTCCCTGTAAATAAAAGGATCTCAATTGGGAATTTAATATCAGCCTCTAGGACAACGTTGACTGATGGTATATTATATCCTCAAAAATCTAGATATGTAACGTATAACAATTTTTGGTACGAGCATTTTTATTCCTTCAGCCAATTTTAACTAGCATGCTAGAACTATTTCTGATCATTTCTTTTTACTGGCTAATGGCATCTCTTCAAATGCTTCAGATACTCGCTGAAATTAAATGTGAGATATTAAATATGACCCTGCCCGGAGATGAAAGCATTTTACTTCATTTCTGTGCTTATCACATTGGGAAATTCTTAACACATGACTGATGAAGATGCATCCACAAAATATACTAATGAAGGGATAATTTTTTTATTATAGGCAGTATAAAAAACACACACACAGTTAGGCCAAGTTAGAATGCATAGAGGGAAGTATAGAGGATTAGGAGGCTATGCTAGATAAGGAACCAGTACATACTGCCTGTATAAATACACCTCTGACCTTGAAAATACAAGGTGAAGATAAGAAACAGTTTTCCCTAGGCACTAGCAATGAAAAATGTGAAGAAAGGGATTACTATATATATATATATATATATATATATATATATATATATATATATATATATATATATTTTATTTCCTTTCTTTTTTGTTTTCTTAAGGAAGAAATTTAGCTCCCCCAACAGTTCCCCAAGAGTGATTTGCTTGCAAATAAAGAGTTTCAGGATATTTAGATTATTTGTCTGGAATCTTCAAAAGCAGATTGATTAAAATGAGACATTTCTCACAGGCTGAAATATGAGAGATGACATCAAAGACCATCTTCAATAACTTGTCTGGATCTTAATGCAAATGACCAATCATTTCCTCTCCAAAGCTCCAGTAAAATGATCCTAAATTGGTAAAAATAAACAAACCAATCCCTGTTGGGTTCAAAAAGTAGAATTTACTCACAAACAAGTTTTCTCATTATGAAACAACAGACAGAAAGGTTGCTAAACATTAACCACATTTGGCTAGTTATTTTTATTTTTTCCTTATTTAAATATCTATTCCCCCCTTGTAGCAATTGTCATCTAATAGATTGTATAATGATTATGGTTGTTTATATTATAGCTCTAATATCTCTCTGGATATACTGTGGAATTCTCGAGGATAGGCAATAATTGCTCATCCATTGTAGAGACAGATGATGGATATTTTATGAGAATTTAGATGTGAATGTGGAGACTCTGCTTGGACCAACAGGTGTGACAAGGAAATGGCTAACAAATTAAGGTAAGTCCCAATGTACATACAGGCTGATCTTGTTCAAAACATGCACAAAACTTAGTTACCACAGTTTAGTTAACACCAGTCATCTAACATCACAGTTCAAATTTCAGTTACCAAGTTACAGTAAGTGCAAGTAAATGCATAACGTACAAAATTATCTGCTAGCTCTTCAATTCACAAATCATAAAGAACAGATAAACATCATGGTCAAAGACCAATTACTTAAGTTCTTTCAGAGGATATTGGCTATGAGGCTCTGGATATCTGTTACTCAGTTCACTCACAGGCAGCAAAGCATATAGTTATGTTGTGTCATTTTACAAAAAATGGATAATCAAAAGAAGTTATAGGCCAACAAAATTGAAAGTATAGCAAAGAAGTGAAGGTGATAACATTGTAAGTGAAATTCGAATTGAACAGAAATGCAGTTAGAGAAGAAATAGCTAACCATGAAAATGGTGCCATTTGCATGACACTGCTGCCACTGAAGAGACTTTAGATATGCAGCCAGAGA
Source organism: Aselliscus stoliczkanus (assembly GCA_033961575.1). Classification (NCBI taxonomy): domain Eukaryota; kingdom Metazoa; phylum Chordata; class Mammalia; order Chiroptera; family Hipposideridae; genus Aselliscus; species Aselliscus stoliczkanus. The sequence goes on from CM066730.1 coordinate 89,759,917, forward strand.
AACTTAGTGAAGGTGACCTTCTCAACATTAATGACGTGGCTGTGATAAAAATGATGAAGATGTCCCAGAAGAAGTGACATTGGCAGAAAACTTTCACATTAAAGGAAGTCTTGGATATATTTCATGACATTTAAAGCACAAATATAAAATATTGGAAGCTGATCCAGACTTAGAAAGGAGTATGATAATTCACCAGGGCATAGAAAAGACGCTCAGTCCATCAGATATTATGCAATGAGAAGAAAGCAGTCATTGTTGAAACTATTCTTGATACACTTGTTTCTTTACAAAGAATTGAAACACATTGTTTTTTTTGTTATTTCTCATGTTTTAAATTACAGAGTACTAGATAAATATTAGTTTTACTATTTTTTAAAATTTTCCTATAGATTTATAACTGACAGTAAGAGAGTTTTGGTAAACATTTTTAAAGGTCATGGAACAATTGTAATTTCTCCCACTGATTATGATCACTTTGCACCGTTTTATTTGCATGGGCATTTTTATGATCTGGCACTATTGTAGAACTGAGAATTGCCTGTATATATTGTTATCATCATCATTCTTTAAAATAATTATATGTGGAATAAAAGGCTATACCATAAAAATTAAACAGAAAGTATTAATAATCTTCTCAGTGAACCACTAGTAATTATTTTAATTTTTGTAAGATTGGGAAAACATAGAGTTTTATACTTTAAAGAGATTCATGGTCATGTAAGACAGCTACATTTCAGGAAAATTCTTCAGATAGCATTTTAGAGGAAAATATAATTGTATTTATATTCATATTATATATTTAATGTATTGCTTCAAATTTAATTCAGAAACCTATTGTGATTTTGTTGTTGTTGTTTTAAGTTCCCATTATAAACTGGTTTTGTCAATCAACTACCACACCTTCAAGTAGACATATGGTAAAAATGTCGTGGCTTGAAATGTCCAGATGTTTCTTGATCTCCCGGTGTCCTCCTATCCCATTATAATTCCCCACTTCCTCCACGACTGTTCCCATCTCCTCCCCAGCCAAGGTCTGTAGATCAGATCCATGTTTACCAGGACAAGATTGCGATCTAAACTTCTCCAAACAATGGTGCTGTATAACTTCAGCTGGAGTAATTCCGTAGAAAATGGCTTCAAATGCATGAAGACAAGATGTCCCCTTGGCTTCACTCTACCATTTTATATTTTGACAACAATGAATACATTTATATTCATTCCAAATACATAGCTAGTGAAATAATTGGAGAGGAGGTCACGCTTACGAAAATAAAATCATTAGGGGAAGAATTCCAGTAGGAATGGCAGAAGAACATTTCAGTTATAAATGAATGTGTCAAATTGAGGCAAAAAAACATGGAAGTCAAAAATCAAAGAAAGCTCAGTTCAATTTAAGAAGAGTGAAATGTGGAGATTCAGGAATGGTCATGGTTATAACTGGCCTTTTTGTTGAATGTAACATCACCACCATCAAAGATAATAAAAAAGATCAGCAACAACAAATAACATTTACTAAGAACTTACCATGTCCCTGATAATATTCTTAAATAGGGAGTGGCTTATTTAATGCTCCCAATAACTGTTTGAAATAAAACTATTATTAATTCCCAGTTTTAGTAATCCAGTTTTAAAATAGGAAAACAAAGAGAGAGATTAAGTAAATCCCTCAAGGTCACTCAGGTATAAAATATGGCAGTAGAGATCAGGAGTCAACTCTTTCACTCCAGAACACCTAGCTGATACCCACTGCACTTCACCTACAGATTCAGTATGGGGCCAACATGCATGAAATCTACTGTAGCTACTGTTTTATTCCAATTAGGGATAGTAAGGCAAGTATTGTAAAATAAGCTGAGTATCTACATTTTGAATAAATGGGTAGGTAACAAAAGTAAAATGAACATTCAGGATTGAAGAGTTGAGTGTTTGTTTGCACGGGAGTGACAATTGTCACTGCTTTTGCTTGGATATTTTAAGATAGTTTTTATAGAATTTAACATGTAAAGGCAGTTCTGTCAATTCAAGTCATCGTTACAGACTGAAAAAAGATACAATCTCCAGTAGAGTTTTAGTCATATTCTCAGTGATAGAAATATGAGCATTAGCATAAAAATTTTTGAATAATCCATGATCTTGCTCAGATCATTGAGCTTAATATCTGGGTAACCAAAGGCAGTAGAAATAATAGAGTACATTGCATATAGAATTTTGTTCTATCTCAGTCCAATCAAACACACACATGATTCAATTGTCTAGTACCAAAATTCCTGCTTGAGATTTTATCCTAAATTTGACTTAAAAAAGAGCTCCATTGTTTAGCAAATTTGAATTGATTGATTGACAACCATTTATAGATTTCATTTACCCATTTTATAGAATCCTGAAACTATGGAATTTCACAATAGGAAGCATTTTGGAGTAAAGAGTCTTCTAATTCCAAACTCTGCTTCCATTCATGCCTGATTAAAAGACCAAAATGTGTAGACTATTTCATTTGTTAAATACATGTCCAAGATTGATTTCATTTTGAAAAGAATGAAGCAAATTATTGACATTGCATTGTTTAGAAATTACCACAGTTAACCTGCCCAGAAACCTAATAAAATGTCTTATTCATGGGTAAATTGAACCAGCATATGCAAAAGGAGTTTTCAAGTTAAGTAAATGTGGAGGTCAATTAGTAAATAGCCACTGAAGAAAGAAAAAACAAAATGTATTTTCTTTCTTCCTATGTCTTTGCTATTTAAAAAGAAAAGCCTTGCATCTGTCAAAGTTAGTTAATTCTGAAGCTTGAAATTGAGAGGAAACTATAATTCAAGAAACAGTAAAAGAATACCCTGTACTCTCTTTGAACTTCTCTGCCCCAGTCTCTACATATATTTTCATTCTGTCCTCAGTCTTTTATGATTACTTTTGAGGAATAATATGGGCTCCCTCTGGTGACTAATTTCACACCTAAACATTCCCATGGCAGTTAATTAAGAGGCTGCACTCTCTGGATCCTGTGCTTGTCTTATGCAGAAAAATATATAAGGTTATAGACCTATGGGGAAGATTAAAAAAAAATCAGTTTATCGTTAGTTTTCCATTGAATGCCAGAATAAGCTTTCATTACTTAACTAACTTTATCACATTAAATTCCCCAATTGTGTGCTACCTTTTTCTTTTTATTGCAGCTGCTGTTATTTAGAGTGAACATCTTCAAATTTTCAGACAAAATGTTTCTTAAATAGTATGAATGTATGTTATCCATGTGCGGTGCACATGGAAAATGGAGTAGAGCCAGGGGAAATAAGAAATTGATGCCATAGATGAAGGAATTCTCCAGGTCCAGTCTGTCCAAACTGGACAACTCTTCATTAGCTCAAAATAGAAAAGGTGAAGTCTCCTTCTCAGCATTATGTGGCAAAAGGCAGGCTCCTTAATGAGCTCATCCTTCTGTTCCTTCTTTCTTTCTTTTTATCTCACTCGTAAGAAAATGTATTCTAAGAGGATTTTTTTCTGTCTGACTTATTTTGCTTAGCATGATAATCTCAAGATCCATCCATGTTGTCATAAATGACTATGTTTCATCCTTGCTTATGGCCAAGTAATATTCCATTGTGTATATGTATATATGTATCACATCTTCTTTATTCAATCATCTATCTAAGAACACTTTGGTTGCTTCCATATCCTGGATACCATGAATAATGCTTCAATGAACATAGGGGTGTGCATATCTTTACAAATAGATGTTTTCAGATTTCGGGGGTAGATACCCAGAAGAGGGATTGCTGAGTCATATGGTAATTCTATTCTTAATTTTTTGAGGAACCTCCATTCTGTTTTCCATAGTGGCTATACCAATTTATGTGCGACGCAGAGTAAATCTTAGTGCATGCAAATTTTAAAAACACTTTGTAGGTCAGGGGATCCAAGGGTGGAATGCAGAATATGACAAATAATCTAAATATATTGCAAATGTGTGTATCAATGTGAAGAGGGCAGGATAATGTGCTGACTTAAGTGACTTTGGAAATGAGTGGACTCTGAAAGACAAAAGGCAAATGGAATTCTACAAAGCTCTGCACACTAGTTAACAAAGTTTTTTGTTTGTTGTTTCCATAGAGATTATAGGCTAAAATATTTGAAACCATTACACTTGTATATGTAATTGAACAATCAAGCAAATGGATGATAGATGGTAGAACCCAGTTACCACACTTTTAGACTAAGAGCCTACAGATAAGCCAGGGAAGCAGGATAGAGTGATGGGTATATACTAATGAATTAGAGGAGAGACATTAGTAAGAACTCATTTTTTGCTTAATAGATATGCAGATGGTTATATATAGAAATGTATATAGATATCTGTAAGTACATGGGGGGTTAGCATGCACACATATATCTCCTTACTCTGTCAGCTGAGAGGCGTGGAACCAATGACACTTCAGTAGGAATGAGCATACCTAGTGTCTTGCTATTGGTTTCTAATACTATTCTCTGATTAAAACAAAACAAAACAGGATTACTTAGAAAAGTAACTTATTCTAGGACTTCGTAAATAATATACAAGATTAAACTGGAGCATCTTATCATTCCAAAAAGCACAAGTGCTACAATCAAACAAACAGACAGACAAACAAAAACAACACAATGATGGGAGTATGTCTAATGGATACAGGAAACAACTGAAAGAACTCCAGTGACCAAAGCTGGGACAATTAGAGAAAAAAAATAAAAGTAAAGTTGTATTGGATTTTAACCTAAAGTATAAAGTAAATATTCCTGAGTCTGTACTAACATATATAATTGCTTGAATAAATAGTAAATTGGGGACAGTAGATAAATATCCCTTTTAGAACTCCAAGTAATTTTTTTAGGTACTTCACCTTCAAACAGGGGCACTTTACCAATGAGGTCTTCTTCCCTAAAACATATCACCACAATTTAGCCATAAGAAAAGCATCAGATCAATCTCAATTAAATAACATTCTACAAATACTGGTCTAGTATTCCTCAAAACTGATGAAGGCCATCTGAAAACAAAGAAAGTCTGAAAAACCACCATATTTTAGAGAAGCCTAAGGAATCATGGCAATTATATATAATGAAGTATCCTAGATAGGATTCTGAAATAGAAAAAGAACATTGGGAATAAAGTAAGGAAATTTGAATAAAGTATGGACTTAGTTAACAATAAGATATCAGTAATTGTTCAGTGTTTGTGACAAATACACTATGTAAGATGCTAATAATAAGAGTTGGATGTGAGGTATATGGGAACTCTATGTACTATCTTTGCAATCATTTGGTATACCTAAAGCCACTGTAAAATAAAAATGTTTACTGATATATATTAATTAATGATGTATGTTTACGTAATAACTCTATTATGTGTGAGCCCTTAACAATTTAAGTCTTCAGGGTGAAGAGAGTTAGAGGAAAGTGCTGGTGTAGATTGATTGCATTATAAAATTCATATTTGTTATTTAAGTAGTTTAAGTTTTCCAGATTTTCCATTTAATATATGCATTGAGTTACATTTCATTAGCTATGAAGAGAGAAACTTCTAAGATAGATTTTTATTTATTCATTTTTTTTTTCATTAATGAGAGGCTTGGACCACAGTAAGTCTTCAAAAAAGTGAACATTGGAACAGAAAGTGAGGCACACCTCCCTTATTAACCGTTTTTGTTTCATCAACTATTTTATTTTTTTATTTACATTAGAAAGTAGGGCCAGCCGAGTGGCACGGTGGTTAAGTGCTGGCTTGGGAAGCCAGCGGCCTGGCCCGGTTCGGGTCCCACATATGAGGGCCAGAGACACTGCCCTCAAAAAAAAAAAAAAAAAAGGTAAATACTTTCTGTGCTTCAAGAGTTGGCCACTCACTTTTTCCCTTATTTTCCTTTTTTTTACTGTCCCCCATATTCTCTAGGAGACAAATAAAATAAAATAAAATAAAATAAAGTCTTTTTTTTTTTTTTTGCCTTACACTAAAATTGTCCATCCAGACCCTCACTTGAGGTAATACAAAGAGGAGTTCGTGAAGTGTCGTAGAGCTTATTTCATTCTGTTGTTCAGAACAACGATGCTTACTAATTCCAGAAATGCAATAGTGTTATGAGCCAGGTAAGATATAATGTTCACTGTTGATATGGGTTTAGATTGTATTATAGCTGCCTCCAGAACAAATGTCTGACACTGGGAAAAAAGGCTTCCTAGGTTTGATTTAATAGGTTTGACTAGAAAGAAACCTGTCTGCAACTTATCATAAGGACAATATTATAAAGGAGCTTTTGAAGATTGTCATTGTAAACTTTCTCTCTATTTTCCTGCCATGGGTCCACTACATGATTCTTTGAGACTTGCAAAGTAATGGACAAAATTTGCCATCTTATAAAAAAAACCCAGTGCCATCTAGAGAGAATACTGAAACATGAGAATACTTGAAGAAAGGGAAGGAAGGAGGAGGAAAAGAGATTCAGAGAGCTAGAACCCTTCCTGGAACAGAAATGGATATAACCAAATGTGAGAGGGAGTCAATCAGAGATACTTGAAGATGTTTGAAGTTTTTGAGAATTGGCCCATGCATATTAAACTAGATATAGGTATCCCCTATGAGAGAGAATGCTGTGGAAAGATAAAGTCCTTCAGAGATGTATCGTTTGGATTCACATTTCACAAGTGTTTTTCGAAGTTTTTATTCTACCTGCCCAATTCTTCAAAAATCACTTATTTGTAAACACAGGTGTGATAGTTCTCTAAAAGCTGAAGAAAAATGGAGTTAAAATGAAATCAAAGTTTGCCTCCTATATCTCCTTATAGAGAAGGAGCATCAATCTTCCTAAACTAGAGTCTGGAGTTTTAGGTGATAAAGGGAAGTGAGCTTAAGAGAATTACAACTCAACATTTTGATTACTTTTATAGTAATGTATATGAGAGGAAGCTAGCCAATTAGGACAGTACAGGCTGAAATTTGTGTTTTATCTATAATATTTACATCTTAATTAGTGTTTTGCCTATCTATTAAAGCAAAACATAGTACCCAAAGACTTAGTGGATTTAAGGGACAATAACATCTGTTATCATAATTCTGTGGCTGGTTCTCTGCTCCACTTTTTTCACTGAAGTCACTCACATAGTCATATTCAAATGTGAAATCATTTGGGGCTATAATTTTAAGATGGTCTCTCATCCTTTAAGGTATCTCTCTGTATCACCTCTCATTATTCAGTAATCTTGTCTCAGCTTCTTTACAGAATGTCGGCTGGCTTCCAGGATATGGGTGGATGGGGGTTCTAAGATGACAAGCCCCAGTGTGCAATTATTTCTTAAGTCTTTCATTGCCCTGCTAATGTTTGATTGATCAAAGCAAACGATGTGGCCAGCCCCAACATTAATGTAGGAGAGGATTACATAATTATCTGAATATAGAAGGCATGGTGTATAGGGGCTACCAATTTAATAGACTTTCATAATTAGAACTTCAAATAAACATCAAATTCCCAGCAAATTGAATTTAAATTACTATGCCTTGGGTAATGGAGAGGAATACTTAGGAAATATGGGTCAGGCAATGTTCCAGATTTTTTTTTAAAACAAAAAATACTGGTTCTTAATAATTATCCTATATGGCACAATTACCATTTCAATACACCAAATCAATAACTTCAGTTGAATTTTGTTCCCTGGTGTATTAACAATTAAATTTTGCAGAACTAAATGGTGTCCTATGTATATGTTCTGCTAAGGTAGTTATTTCCAGATACCAAACTTCTTTTCTCCACACCCACCAACCTTGTTCAACATAGTAAACACACACACACACACACACACACACACACACACACCCCTCTACCTGAAAGTAAACTTTAAAATAACATAAAAGGCTTCTAGAATTGACTAAATATTTTATAGGCCTGCTTTCTGAATTTTATTTTCCTCATTTCATCATCATTTTAAAAACTGTGGTGTTTACAAATAGCTGAATATCTTTCATATTTCAACACTGTACTAAGCTCTGGATAGGGGGAAGGGGAGGAGGAACAAAAGAAGATATGAAACATGATACTTTAATTTGCATAATGTCTTTCAATTTGGACATTTTTTCATATGTATTACGCTTTTGTTGAAATTTCAATTATATTAAGAGGTTTTCAGGAGAGCTATTATATTCACGTTGTGGGTAATGAAATGGTGGCTCAGAAAAAAGGAAGTGAATGTCCACAGTTGTACAACTAGAAGGAGATTAAGTTCAAATTAGAATTCTGATTGAGTAGAATTTCAGTGCCTCTTTATGATAGAATAAATGTGAGCTTCAGGGTTTTGTAGATCTGGGTTTAAATTTTAATATCAACAGTTGGGCAAATTACATCAACTGTCAAAATGCAGATTCTGTGTTTTAAACATTAGACTGTGATATATTATATAATTAATATGGTTACATTAATATACTTCTGCCACACCCCTTGACCTTTTGAGGACAAAATCCCTGTCCTTAAAGCTTTGCAAGCTAGTTTAGGAGTAATGTATAAACACTTAAAACAATAGCATTAGGTATTCAAAAGGGTTAAAAAGGAGAACAAATAATACAAAAAATGAACCGGTCAAAGTTAAATTGTGTAACAGAACAGGAAGCAATATATAAGTTCATTGAAGAGGAAGAACATTGAAGGCTGATGTAGTCAGAGAGGTGACACTTGAACTTGACCTTAAATCTATCATACTCACTTGTAGCTTGTGTCCTTTGCCTCCAACCTCAGTGGAGTTCACATTCATTCTCTCTATAATGATGGTTCACAGACCTGAAGTCCGTTATCAATCACATCTCAACCATGAAGGTTTGACCCTGCTGCCACATTGATTAGGCATCAAATTGATCTGCTATACATTATTTCAGTTCACCCTCCTTCCTCTCTCTTGTACCAGTGCCTGCACTTTGCCCTTCAGGGTCTAAGGACCCATTTCCAGTTTGTCTTGCCTGGAGTCCATGCCTGAAAAGCACCAGATTCTTTATGATAAGCACTTACATTGGAGAAAACGTGCTCTCCAACAATCTAAGTGCTACTACTCTAAGTACCTGAGGTAAAAGGACAATCGTGAAATTTAATAAAGAAGAAATGAAATGTTCGGTTGGAGACAAAAATTGCTTTACATCAGTACAATAAAATAAAACACAAACCAGTTGCCCTCAACACTAGACTATTATTCACACACAGCAGTACAGGAAGTAGCCCTCAGGGTTACTTGACCAAAAATATATGAGTGATGAGAGTTTCATTTCTTTCCTTTCAACCTCTGAGGAAGTATGGGGGGGAGGGTAGAAAGACTCACATTCAAGCAAATAGTAAAAATACTTTCTGTGCTATTCGTCTACAATCTTTCTCATATTTTATTCTGATAAATTGATACTAAATTGAATAAGGTATCTCCCCCTTTTATTCTCTTAGATAATGCTTTCAATGAGGGGAAGAAATTAACATGATCCTTCAGAAATGACGCAAATGGTTTCTCATCAGTATATTATAGGCCTCTGAAAATACTAAGAGGCCGAATTGAATCTTTCACCTAAAAATCCTGTTTGGTACCTAGTGAAATGCCTGGCTCATCATAGCACTTAAGATATTTTGTTGAGTAAACAGACAGAAGATATTTATGTAGAAAGAAATTGTAGTCTAGCAGCAGCTGTAGAGGAATGGTTGAAGGCTTTTCTTGAATTTGTTCAAGAAAGCATACTAACTTTTCTGAGATGGTGTGTCTATTTGGGGTGGCTTCAAAAAAGAGTGAATGCAAAACTGTTCTGTCATCTTCTGTCTGTTCTACTTGTCTATTTCTTTTTTTATTTAAATTAAAGTTTATTGGGGTGACAATTGTTAGTAAAGTTACACAGGTTTAAGTGTACAATTTTGTAATACATCATCTATATATCACATTGTGTGTTCACCACCCACAGTCAGTTCTCCTTCTGTCACCATATATTTGACCCCCTTTTACCCTAGTCTACTATCCCCTCCCCCTTACCTACTGGTAACCACAAATTATTGTTTTTGTCTGTAAGTTTTTGTTTCTTTGTTTGTCTTTTCTATGTCTTCAAAATTAACATACTATTTCCCCATCTTAGACTTGGTCTTTCAACTGCTTTTGTTTTGCTAGAAGGGCAGAGGAGAGAAAGGTGATAGGAAAAAAAAAAATAATAAATGAACTATATTTCACTCATGGCTCATGTTTGTTAACACCAAAAATCTTGGGTGCTTTCTCAATGAATCATGCATGTTTGGCTCTCCTTCTGTTTCTCTATGCATGAGAGATCAGACTTGAACACAATTTTCAGAGGCTTTAGCAATTTTATCTTTTTTGCAGTATTTTTTTCGCTTTCATCTTTCTCAGCCTCTCATCAAATCTCACATCCTGTTAAGATCAGGTAATATTACCATATTGTCCATTCTCTCTTTGCCCAAGTCCTTATGATAGTATTTCACACAAATCTACCAAATAATGACCAAGAATTTAAGTTAGAGGTAACAAATATCCCTCAGTCTTTTTTTTTTTTTTTTTTTGAGGGCAGTGTCACTGGCCCTCATATGTGGGACCCGAACCGGGGCCGCTGGCTTCCGAAGCCAGCGCTTAACCACCGTGCCACTCGGCCGGCCCCCTCAGTCTTTTATATGGTATATCTATATATAGATAGATTATAGATCATAGATATAGATGATATAGATACAATATAGATATAGATATAGATCATACACAGACCCTCAGAAATTGGATGAATGTCACATTGGAGACATTTTGGGAAAGAGGGAACGTGAAGGTGAAAATGCAGTGGAAATTTTGCATCCCCAACACTGAAACCCTCCTTGAAACCCTCCTTGGCTTTCTGCATAAGGTTTCAAAGGATGAAAGTGTTACTATTGAAAAAAACTGAAAACTACTATTTTCTATAACTGAATAAATTGATGAGTAAGAGAACACAAGAGAATTGTTCCCATAAAAATACTCATTTTAATTGCAATAGGAGTCTTTCTTTTAGGCAATGGCCCCATTACTCTCCAGCTCAACCATTTGTGATTGGCACAGTAGAGATTAGGAGGGAAATGAAGATGAGAACAGAAACTATAAGGCCATTCGGGAGAATATTTTGAGACAGGATCGACAGCATCCCCAAGAAAGTGAATCATTTATTGCACGCAGGGAAGAGGCACTGCCTGGAATATCCATCCTGCACCTGGCACCTGAGGCAGAAGGGAGGGAAGTCTCCACCGTCTCTTTTCTACCCCAATCCCACCCTTAATCTTAGGAAAATACAAGAGTCAAATCATGCTCAGTGTCAGGCTCAACTGTTCCAAAGTACTTTGTTATTGTACGCTCTTAAATTCAGTTTAATTTCCTTCCTGATAATCTGATTTTCATGTAATTTCAAACCTTTTCTAAAAAAAATTATTTTCCATGTTCAATTCATGTCTTCTGACAATGTCAGGGAAATAGCAGTCAACTGTGGGCTCCTGCACTTCCCGATTCTTTCTGCAGAAGGGAAGTTTCCTTTAGTGGTCTGTGAAAGCCAGCCAGAGGTTTCTATGAACATTTCTATTAATTTTCTAAATTGCATTTCTCCAAATATTGGTCTTTTTCTCAGTCCTTCAAATTGATAACTGTTTCAATGTATTATTATCACAAAAGCAACCATCTTAGTTTTCCCCAAGTGTAGAACAAAAGCTTAGTTTAAAACAATCACACCCATGCCTTCTCCCATTTAACCACAGAGGTCAAATATGTTGTTTATTACACTTGGCAGCATTTCTGGCCCTGTCTTTAGTACTTGCTTACTACTAGAAAATTCACTGCAGATGAATATTAGCTCTCTTTCTGAGATAGATGAAAGGGAAAAGAGAAGGAAGGATATTGACAATGGGATGCGGAGTGGCAGTAAAGATGTAGAATAATAATAATTTGAAAGAAAAAGTGAGAGTAAATAGAAAGAAAACAGGAGCACAGTATGAGAATGAGGGAGTGATTAAAAAAAAAGTCTCTTCATGGTAAGAAGATAGGAGACAACATTTTTTTAGGAATTTTTATCTGTCAAACACAAAGCCAGAAACTATATTTGAACCAAGAATGACACCATTTATTTTCTCATTTGACAAATATAATTAATCAAAGAAAAAGAAAGAAGCAAAAACAAATGACCACAGAAAGTAAGGGGTCTTGAAGATTGGAGAAGCTGTGGACCAATTAAGAGATGAAAAACAAAGCGCCAACAGATACATGAAAAGATGCTTAACTTCACTAGCTATTAGGGAAATGTAAATCAAAACCACAAAGAGATACCACCTCACACCTGTTAGAATGGTTCTTATCAACAAGACAAGTAATAACAAGTGTTGGAGAGGCTGTGGAGAAAAAGAAACCTCCATATAGCTGATGGTAATGTAAACTGGTACAGCTGCTATGGAAAATAGTATGGTGGTTCCTCAAAAAATTAAGAATAGAATTATTGTATGAGCCAGCAATCTCTCTTCTGGGTATTTACCCCCAAAGCTCTAAAAACATTTATCCATAAAGATACATATGTACCCCTATGTTTATTGTAGCATTATTCTCAGTGGCCAAGACATGGAAACAACCAAAGTGCCCTTTGATAGATAGGATAAATAAGATGTGGCAAGTATACATAATGGAATATTACTCGACCGTAAGAAAAGATAAAATACTGCCATTTGTGACAACATGGATGGACCCTGCGATTATGAAACAAATCAGACAGAACAAGTCAAGAATCATATGATTTCACTCGTATGTGGAACATAAAACTGAAAGCAACCAAACAGCCAAGATAAACAGACAATCAAAAACGCATAGGCACAAACAACAGTTTATTGGTTACCAGAGAGTAAGATGGGAGGGGAGTGACAGAAAAGGGAAAAGAGGGTCAAATATATGGTGAGGGAAGGAGAACTGACTCTGGTTGATGAACACGCAATATATAAACGATGTATTATAGAATTGTTTACTTGAAACCTATATAATTTTACTAACCAATGTTACCCAATAAATTTAATTTAAAGATAATAACGTATTTATATGTGATGTTAGAGTTGATAAAACACTTTACAAGTATAATCTTCTTAAATCCTCCAAACAACCCAAGGAGAGAGAGAGAGAGAGAGAGAGAGAGAGAGAGAGAGAGAGAGAGACCCAGAAAGTTTCAAAGCCAGCATTCCAGACTTCTTTATCAGATTCTAAGAGAGATTTTTCAAAATATGAGAAGGGAACCTCAACAGACAGGAAGGGGTGAATCTTTTCTAACATGGAATTTATATATAGAGAGCGACTTTTTAAATTGGCCCACACTCTAAGGCTTTTTCACTAACATTTTACCAAGTTAATATTAATGTTTCATTATCAACTGATGACTTCCTTAATTAAAGCAAGGACTAGCATTCTTTCAAAAGTTATTCTTTTAAAAGAAACTTCAACTACCCTCTTTCTTTTAAATAAAATATTTAAGGACTGACTTTTATGTGAATGGATGTGATAAGAGATAAAATTTGTATCCTTCCAAAAATATGTTCCCTCATGTAGCAGATAAACTTGAATTTCTGTTTTAAATTGGTTTCAACTAAGAAGATGGTCCATAAAACTCAGAATGAAAATTTAACAAATATGATCCAGTTTAAATTGAAGGAAGAATAGATAAAAGCTTTTCCAACTCAATCTTTTTCACATATGAATAATACTTGAACATATGAAGCAAATTGTGCTGTTATCAGTAAACATAGTATAATTTATCCATCCTTTCTAATGAGGCTGAATTTGGTTTGTGCTTTGGAATGGAAAGGTAGAGTCTAGATCACAGAACATGGGCCATGCATGTAGACTAGTGTGTGTAGATCACTTGGACACTGGGGAAATATAGGAAAGAGATGTTAGATCTTGGGAGGTAGGCCTGAAGCTGGCTGCAGAAGGACAGGGCAAGTTGTGACTTTGTAAGACCTAAAAATAGACTTTCCAGCTGGGATGGGACAGTCATTGGAAAATAAATCTAGCTTAAAATACTAGAGGTCACCTCATAAGACTGACAGACCAGAATATCAGGGAACATTGGAGAATTACTTACACTGTATTAGAAAATCTTGATACTAAATGCTTGTTCATTCAGCTGAGTCCTTAAGCAACTCTGACCCCAGGTCTCAAACCTAAAAGTGCTGAGTTGCTGGAAATAAGCCTGTGAGCCTTGGAAAGTAGGCAGGGCCTGACAATGGGTGCTGAGAAGTCCTTGACCTTCCTTTTTGATAGTCTTAACCTATAGCAGATCTAAGTTATATGATATATATAATCATCCAAATGAAGATGAGGTATTCTGAACAGAAATTTTGACTCTGGTAAAATAGTACAGTTGAATCACCAATTGACATACACAAAAACCTTTTTTTTTTTTTTTTTTGTTCCTGGAATATATCTGCTAAAATAAAATCCTTGCCAATGATATGAGCATCATCTCACAGTATAACTACAAACATTCTGTGTAGAATATTTAGGGAATCTCTAACTGACCCCTGCCTCCCTGACCCCTTGCCCAGTAGATATATCAGTTGAAATAAAGCATGAAGATATGGTATTCACTAAGATTTCCTATGTTGAGTATCACTCAACTCAGAAACTCAAGCTTACCTTTTAGTTTCCTTCCCCTATTAGAATGTGAGCCTAACAGATAGGGATTTTTCCTGTGTTTTTCCCTACTATACCAGCAGCACTGAGAAAAATTCCTGGCTATATATTATATGTTGCTATATGCCACTTGATGTATTTTATTGGTTGAAAATAGAATGAGTGAACTACCTTAAACCAGCTTAAATGGTGTTAATGTGCATTATAGATCCAGGGTTTTAAGCAATGCTATGAAGGTTCTTCCTGGCCCCTTCAGCATCTTCACTCTGCTTGGTTTTGCCATTTATTCTTGTTTACTGACCACTTTTTTAATGATGGCTTCATCCCCAATTTAGAAGGGAAGATGGTCACTGGCAACCCAAGCCCTTTTCCTTTCATTTGTGATCTAGTGAATGATTATCAAATATAATGGGAAGACTCCAAATGGCCCCTTTGTGTCCCATATCAACACCTATTGCCAGGAGGCAGATGGGACCATTTGACTGGCAGAGCCACCAGGAAGAACCACATGGCCTGAGGAAGGGCAGCTTTGCATGGGAAAGAAAAGTGCTGGGCAGAGAAAAACAAAACAAGTCCACCAATTCCTTGTTCCTGGTTAGTATCCCAGCCAATGTTAAATCAAAGCAAGAGTTACCTCCTTGTCTCAAAACACAATTTACTTTTTTATGTCTAGATTTCCATTCTGGGTAATAATGGACTCAATCAACTTGATGTGTTATTTCCCACATGGATTACTTCTCTTTGGGCCTTTCCTCTTTTCTTTAGCCTCAGCCATCTAAGGAAAAGGCAAAAGCTGTCATTAATTTCTCACTTAGAAGTGAATTCTTAGCTGAAAGGGCATTCCGAGTTTTGACCTTAGAGATAGGGAAAAATTTAATTTTTATGGCATTTTTTTCTTTGTCTCTGAAAGCCATTTGCTGTAGAATTAAGTTGAGCCAGTGTTGCAGATGAAGTTGAAAGCAGTCTGCTGCATAATTTCCCCTTGCTGGGGGGTGGGGGTAGAGGGGCATAGGAACTGATCTTTTTGTTCTATTTAGGCCTTCAACTGATTAGATGCAGCCTGACCTCATTATGGAGGAAAATCTGCTTTTCTCAAATTCTACCAAATTAAAAGTTAATCTCATCCAAAAACACCCTCACCAAGACACCCAGAATAATGTTTGACAAAATGTTTGAGTATCTTGTGGTCCATCCAAGCTGACATGTAAAAGTGACAATCACAAGTCCACTCCTTTTCAAGTTGGCGCCCATACACATCACCTTAAACCATACTTGATCTCTAAATAAAGATAATAACACAATACAACAGGTACATATTTCCACATAATATGATACAACTATCCTGTATACAACCAAAAACATATAAATTCTTTCCACAGAAGAGGATTTCAAGTCTTTGATTGGTCTTTGCTCTTCTTTTTGATGTCCCATGGCTTAAACACTGTGATATAAAATCAATATTTCTAAACATGTATAAACATACACATACAACAAAATAAGAAGACAAAAGTCATGATGATGATGATTACATTCTTTATAACTGGTCATGAGTGTATAGCTCGTATTTATAACTATTATACTTTCTTCTACCTATTCTGTATTCTCTTTGCTTTCATCAAGAACCTCAGTTTTGTGTGGCTCTTTATGTGGTGGGGTTACCCAAGCCTTTATTCATGAAGGGGCTGGGCCATTAGTAGTCATACCTGGATATGGTTGTTGTGGTTTTTCATTAACTTTCATCACAAGGAAATACTAACTTATGCCTTAAGGAACCTCTCTATTCCTGACATACTCTCCCTTACTTCCACAGTGGAGTAGTAGTTCACTTTCTCCTTGGTAGTCAGGATCAATTACTCCAGGCAGCACAGTAACTCTCTTCTTTGACTATTGATTCAGAGTCATGATGAATTAGTGACAGGGATGGGTGGTGCTCTTAATTTCTCATTCAATGAAATAGTTATTGTGTCTTGTGATGGAATCATTCCTCTCTTTGGAATTAAGACCTCTGGGCCAGCAGAGCATAAAGTCCTAGGGACAGGAAGAAAAAGTTCTGTTAGTTAGTCACTAGGTGTGTGGTGCCATTTACATTTTTACCCCTTGATTGCTGGACTTATGAAGCCTGGCTATGAGAGAAATAATAAATATTAGACACTGATTCAGAGTTTATACAGCCCCCTGGAGACCTTGTTCCAGTACTGCAAGGTATGGCCATCTAGCTGGCACTATAACTGAGTCTTTAAAAGGCCATTTCACCATTCTGTCAAGACAGCTGCTTCAAGATGATGGGGAACATGGTAAGACCAGCACATCCCATGAGGATGGGGTCCCAATTCTCCACTTCTTTTGCTGTGAAATGAGTTCCTTGATCAAAAGCAATGCCCTATGGAATACTATAATGGTGAATAAGACTTTCTGTAAATCCATGGAAGGAAATTTTGGCAAAAGCATTGCATGGAAGGAAGGCAAATATGTATTCAGAGTATATGTATATCTATTCCAATAAGAGGAAAACACTGCCCCTTCCTTAATGGAAGTGATTTAATGTTATCAACCTGCCATCAGGTAGCTAAGTGATCATCCCAAGGAATGCTGCCATATTGAGGATGCAGTATTGGTATCTGTTGCTGGAAAATTGTACATTCAGCAGCAGCTAGGGCCAGGTTGGCCTTGGTAAGTTGAAGTCCATATTGTTTAGCCCAGCATAACCTCCATCCTTGTTATTATGGCCACTTTGTTCATAAGCCCATTGGACAGCAGAATTGGTGACTGGGAAAATATGTTGATTGGTATTCACACAATGGGTCAACCTATCCACTTGATTATTAAAATATATCTTTGCTAACGTCACACTTTGATGGGCATTTACATTGGACATAAATATACTTGTTTTTTTGGCCAGTCAGAGAGGTCAGTTCTCAGAATTCATCCCCAAGTTCCTTGTTACCAATTTTTCAATCATGTTTCTTCAAAGTTCCTGACCATCCAACAAAGCCGTGGGCCACAGTCTATAAATTAGCATATAATCACATATCTTACCATGTCTCCTTCCAAGAAAAATAACCAACCAGGTGCACTGCTTGAAGTTCTGTCCACTGGGAAATTTTCTGTTTACTACTGACCTTCACATATGTCCCAAAAATGGACTGTAGTTTTGCAGCTGTTCATTTTCAGGTGGTGCCTGCATGTCATGCAAATTTACCACTTGTAAACCAGGCTCACATTTTCTTTTCCTCTGTCAACTGATCATAGCAAACTCCCTGTGATTTCATAGCTGCAGGTTAGGGGGGAAAAAAGTGTGAATGAAGTGGGAACCACGGGCCTTTGGGCCACTTCCTGGAACTTACCTGGGACCTCTTGGGCCCTATCACATACATACCACCATCATTTGTTGATGGGGTGCTGCTGTGCATGCCCAGTTGTTTGACTTAGTGGGACATAGAATATCCAGTTTATGATAGGCATAGTAACTTGGTGGCCTATGGTTAGGTGTTCAGTTTTCAGCAGAACCCAATAGCAGCCCAAAAGCTGTTTCTCAAAAGAGGAGTTATCTACGAAGAATGATAGGGTTTTGCTCCAAAATTCTAAACTTGTGCTGTGGTTCGACTATAGAGGCCTGCCAAAGTCTTCAAACACCCCCATCGGACACCGACACTTTATGCAGCATCAGATCTGCTGGATCAGATGGACCTGTTACAGTGTTTTCTCTTGTTCTAGGACCCATTCAACACTAGTAACTTTTTGGGTTATTCAGTGAATGGGCTGGAATAGCACACCAAAATGTGGAATATATTACCTCTCAAATGCAGAGTCCTACTAGCCATTGTTCTGCCTTTTTGAGGAACCATATGTATGAGGAACCATATGCAACAACTTATGTTTCACTTTACTTATTTTTTTTTATTATTATTATTATTATTATTATTATTATTATTATTACATATTTTTTTTGAAGGCAGTGTCACTGGCCTTCATATGTGGGATCCGAACCATGGCTGCTGGCGTCCCAAGCCAGCTCCCAACCACCACTCAGCCGGCCCACTTTTCACTTTAGAAGAGCTATCATAACACGTCCCACAATACTGGACCCCTAGAAATTTCATTGAGATAGAAAGCTGCTGAATTTTTGTTAGATTTAGTTCCCATCCTCTGACACATTAATGTCTTACAATTGCATCTAAAATCATTGCTATTTCTTGCCGGCCGAGTGGAGCGGTGGTTAAGCGCCGGCTTGGGAAGCCAGCGGTCCCGGTTCAGGTCCCACATAGGAGGGCCAATGACACTGCCTTCAAAAAAAAAAAAATCGTTGCTATTTCTTGATCTCTAGATCCTGTCAGCAAATTATCTTCAATATAATGGACCACTGTGTTATCTAGTGTAAGGGAAACATGAACAAGATCCCTGCTAACTAATGTATGGCATAGGGCTGGAGAGTTGATGTACCTATAAGGTAGGAGAGTGAAGATGTACTAATTACTGGCCTTGCCAGCTGAAAGCTAACCATTTTGGGTGTTCCTTATCAGCAGATAGATGAAAGTAATTTTCTAGACCAATAGTTACATACCCGGTACTAGAGGATGTATTACTTTGCCCAAGTAATGAAACCACATTTTGTACAGCAGCTGTGATTGGCTCATGAACTGTGAAACACATTCATTCCAGGTGGAAACCGTTAAGTGTCAGTAAAGAGTTCTTTGCATTCTCTTTTTTTTTGCCTAAAGCCCATTATTAAAGTGATGGAATCATACATTGGCAGACGCTGTCAGCAGATGTTAGTGACTGTAACAAGCAGAGCATTCCTACCAAACCATACTGGTCATGTGTCTAAGAGTTGAGACTGGTTTGTTAGAACAAAATAAAGTATTCTAACTCAAAAGTTACATCTTTATGAAATACCTCTCCAGAATTCTTACCACTACATTCAAATTTACAATAAACTATTCTAACTAGATGACTCAAAGTTCCATCAAGTTCAGTAGGTCCCAAACTGTGATAATCTACAGAGGGTGTCAAAAAAAATCTATATACATTTTAAGAAAGCAAAATACTGTTAATTGGTAATACTCAATATATACCAATAACAAAAGATGAATACAAGTGACTTTTGACATCTACAGTAACAAGAGGTGCTCGAAGTGATTGCCATCAGCGTCCAGACACATCTGATAATGGCAAACTACTGCTTGAGCATAGATAACATCTCTTAAAATATGTATACATTTTTTTGGCACCCCTGGTATTTCCCCATCCTCCAAACCTGCTATTCTTCATTCCTTTGTTCATAATTGCCAAAAATGTGCTTTGGTATTTCAATGGTAATTCCTTACTTTGGATCCACATCTATGTTAAGACACAGCCTACATTAACCAAGATAGACCTATTATGACACACATACAGAAATGTAGCATTGTATTGTATTATGTGATACTCATTTTGCAATAAAAATTTGTATTCATTCTATTATTACTAGTATGCTTTATTTATGTTGTATTTCAAACATACAAAACATACATACCACAACGTGATCCACACCTATGCATGCAAACCCAGAATTAATAAAAGATAGTATGATTTCACATTGTTTCCTTTTTCCATAGAAGTCAAAATTATATAAAATGCCTTTATTTTCTTTTTTAAGATTTTTATTAAAATATAGATAACAGACAATATTATATTAGTTTCAGGTGTACATCATAGTTATTCAACATTTATATACCTAAACCATGATCACCATGATAAGTCCAGCAACCATATGACACTGTACCACACTACTGCAATATTATTGACTATATTCCCCATGCTGTACATTACATACCCATGATTTATTTGTTTTACACCTGGAAATTTGGACCTCTTATTTCCCTTCACCTTCATTCCCCTTTTTAAATTTTTAAATTACAGTTGACATTTAGTATTATTTTATAATAATTTTAGGTGTACAGCATAGTGGCTAGACATTTATATAATTTAAGAAATAATCTCTCTAACTAGTGTAGTACTCACCTGGCACTGTGCATAGCTATTACCATATTATTGGCTGTATTACCTGTGCTTTACTTTATATTCCTATGACTGTTTTGTAACTACAAGCTTGTACTTCTTAATCCCTTTACCTTTTTCACCCTGCTCCCAACACCCTCCCATATATTACCCCAACAAATCTAGTACCAATATGACACCATACCTAGTTATTACAATATTATTAAGTATATTCCTTATGCTATAGCCTACATCCCTCTGACTACTGTGTAACAAGTTTGTACTTCTTTACCCTTTCCTCTTCTTTACTCATCCCCAACCCTCCTCCCATCTGGCAACCACCCATATGTTCTTTGTATCTATGAGTTTGTTTCTGTTTTGTTTGTTCATTTTGTTCCTTAGATTTCACATATAAGTGAAATAGTATTGCATCTGTCTTTCTCTGTCTTATATTCCACAGCATAGTATCCTCCAGGTCCATCCATGATGCCACAGATGGCAAGAACCCATTCCTTCCATGGCCAAGCAGTATTCCATTGTATATATGTATCACCTCTTTATCCATTCTTGCACTGACAGACACCCAGGCTGCCTCCACATCTTGGCCATTGTAAACAATGCTGCAATGAATATATGGATGCACATGTCCCTTTGAAGTAGTGTTTGGGTTTCTTCAGATAAATACCCTGAAGTGGGATTACTGTCTTTGTCTCTTGTGGGTTCATCTTTGTCTCTTGTTATAATCTCTGTTTTAAAGTTTGTCTGGTATAAGTGTTGCTACCCCAGCTTTTTTGGTTTTCTTTATTTCCATTTTCATGACATATCTTTTTCTATCTCTTCACTTTAAATGTGTCTTTCAATCTGAAGTGATTCTTTTGAAGGCAGCATATGTAAGGGTTTTGTTTTCTTTTCCATTCAGTCATCCTATGTCTTTTGATTGGAGCACTTAATCCATTTACATTGAAAGTAATTGTTGATAGATATGTAGCTATTGCTATTTTATTATTCATAGTTTTAATCATATTTTTTTCCATCTTAAATAAGTTCCTCTAACATTCTTTGTAACACTGGTTTGATGGTGATGAACTCCTTTAGCTTTTTCTTGTCTGGGCAGCTCTTTATCAGTCCTTCAATTCTAAATGATAGCTTTTCTGGGTAGAGTAATCTTGGTTGTAAGTCCTTGCTTTTCATCACGTGGAATATTTTATGCCAATCCTTTCTGGCCTGCAAAGTCTCTGTTGAGAAATCAGCTTACAATTTTATGGAAGCTCTCTTATAAGTTACTATTTCCCTTTCTCTTGCTCCTTTTAGGATTCTCTCTTTGTCTTTAACTTTTGCCATTCTAATCATAATGTACCTTGGTGCTGGCCTGTTTGGGTTCATCTTGTTTGGGACTCTCTGAGCCCCCTGGATTTACATGTCTATTTCTTTTACCAAGTTAGGAAAATTTTCAGTCAATGTTTCTTCAAGTAGGTTCTCAATCCCTTGCTTTCTCTCTTCACCTTCTGGTGTTCCTATGACATGAATGTTGGTGTATTTCATGTTGTCTCAGAGATCTCTTAAACTCTCCTCATTGAAATTTTTTTTTCTTTTTGTTCTGATTGGGTGTTTTCTGCTACTTTGTTTTCCAAATCACTGATTCAGTCCTCTGCTTCATCTAGTCTGCTGCTGATTTCTTTTAGTGCATACTTTCTTTCAGTTATTGTATTCTTCATGTCAGACTGGTTCTTTTATATGGTTTCTATGCTTTTTTATGCATGCTGTTGCTTTGTTGAAGTTCTCACTAAGTTCCTTGGCTTCCATATAACTATTGTTTTTAAACTCTCTATCTGGTAGGTTGCTTTCCTCCATTTTGTTTAGTTCTGCTTCTGCAGTTTTCTCTCATTCTTTCATTTGGGATGTATTTCTTTGTTTCCTCATTTTGGCTGCCTCTCTGTGTTTGTTTCTATGTATTAGGTAGATCTGATACTCCCAGTCTTAGCCAGGTAGCCTCATGTAGTAGGTGTCTGGTGCAGCCCTGGCTCAGTCCTCAGTCTCTTTGGTCATGTGCTCTGGAGCTCCAGGAGTGTCACTTGTGTGGGTTGTGTGTGCCTTCCTGTTATAGTTAAGTCTTGATTGCTATTGCTCATCAGTGGCATAAACAGCTTACAGGCTGCTGTGTGGGGAGCTTACTCCATGGAGTGGGATTTGCCCCAGTGGGCTCTGGTGCCTGTAGAGATCACCCATTGGTGTGCCACTCTGCTGTGGCCTGAAGCCAACCTCCAGGTTGTTGATTCTGGGACCTCTTAAGAGGGGCTTTGGTGTAAGCCAAGATCATCTACTGCATGTGACCAGTCAGGGGCTACCTAGTAGGAGCTACAAAGTGACCTGTGGTTGGTTGGTGCCTATGCTGACCCTGGAGGTATGTAGGAGAGACCATGCTTTGAACTGATATCTGCCACCTATACTGGGCCTGGGGTTGTTCTTCAAAAAGCCATAACACTCTAAGGCCTGCTGCCACCTGCCATTTCTCTTAAGGTTCAGCCTCTGATAAAGCCTCATACGGTTCACGAATTAAGTGAGGCAGGGCCTTAGGGAGTCACTAGAATGGAAAGAGTTGTCATCAACAGGTTAATGTAGACTCTGGTTTCTTGCCAGTGCTGATCCTGGAGCTACTCAGCAAAAGTCTCAGAGCTCACCAAGGCCAGCTGCCACCCGGCTGGGTCCTGTGGATTTCAGTAGTTTCTAAAGAGTGCAGTGCAGATGAGACTGGCTGCTGGCTGAGAAAATGTCTCTTATGTTGGCCGAGTTGGGTGGGGCAAGGTCCCATTGAGTCAGCAGGGCAGAGAAGCAGAGGTCACCAGACCAAACAGATTCAGATTGTCTATGACAGGGAGGGTTCAACAGAGGAAATGTGGTGCCGGCCTGCTGGCTGCATGGGAGGAGGACCCCACCTAGACAAAAAGGCAACTGTTTTCCAGCCCTCACTCCAAGGTCACATGCCTGAGTTTGTTCCTCCTTATGCCTTCAACACCCCCTGAGTCACCGTCCCTCAGCTGGAGCCCTAGGTGAGTGTCTGCAAATGAATGAGTATGTTTACTGGACCTCTGAGAGGATGGCTGGTTTTTCCACAGCCTTCCGTCCCACCTGGATGGTCAGAATTCCCACTGTTTTTTATAGCTAGATTTTGCGGGGGCTCTTTGTCCCTTTCCAGTACTCTGGGCTGGGGATGCCATTTTGGGGCAGGGGTCTCTTGCTCTCTGGAGGAACCTCCATGGCTGAAATATCCCTCCATGTTCTCAACCACCACATGGGGGTTTGGGGTCAGCTTGTTCCATGTCTCCACCCCTCCTACCAGTCTTGACATGGCTTCTTCTTTATATCCTTAGTTATAAAACTTCTGATCATCTAGACTTCAGATGGTTCTCCAGGTTGATTGTTCTATAATTTGTTAATAGTTGTAATTTTAATGTGCTCACAGAAGGAAGCAGGCACATTGTTTACCTACTCAGCCATCTTGGATCTCCACTAAATGCTTTTATTTTCTAATACTAGTTTATTTTTTTCTCTCCCATGCACCAGATTATAATTTCATGAAATCAGTGACATTATTTCCATATGTCTCATTGTCAATCCATGGAACTTAAAAAAGAGTCACTAGCACACTAAAGGCATTCATTTGATATTTGCTCAATAACAAGATTAAGTAAATGACACCATGCTTTTATTTATTATCCAGTATTTTTACCTCAGATAATATTTAAAATTATTCATCCATCACAATTTTTTTCTCATTTATTTTTCAAAAGATATCAAGATTATTTCATTTATATTATAAATACTAAGCAATATGGACTAAAACTAACCAATCTCATTGGAAAATGGCCTTCTGCAAGAATATTATAAACTTTTAAGAAATAAATTAGACAGTTGAATTAAGATCAAAATCCTACCAGTTCAATTTTATTCACTATTGCTCTTCAATAAGAATTATAGGAACTAATATTATTTTAGTATACTCTCTGCCTTGAAATAATTAAATATTAAATCTTGCTTAAGTATACTTTCTGTCATATTCTTCAAAGCTTTCTTTTATCATCTCTTTTAGCATATTATCAATGAAAAAAGTTTAATGATTGTCTTATCAGTTTGGATAGCTATAACAAAGTACAAAGACTAGGTGACATAAATGACAAATATGTTTATGTGATTTAGCTGGATAAGGAAGTCTATACTGAAAGTATCTTATACTTAGATGTCTGCCTGGATGGATGAGTGGATTGATGGATGGATGGATTGTAATAGATAACTAGATGGATATATAATAGATGAATGATGGAAAAATGAATTAATGAATTATAAGGTAAAAAGTCAAAGAACTACAGGTCTTGGTGATACCAATACCCATTGTAATAGAAATAACAAATTCAGAAATCAGGATAGAAATTTTGAATATTATAAATGGAGGTGTAAAATTAGAATAACAGTAGTTTAACACTTTGTTCACCAAGATCTAAGGTGTGACTACAATTGTTATGGCCAAATTAAAATGGAGATGTGCATTATACATCCATTGTGGGTCCATCATTACAGATTTGTAAGCCACATGATTGATGAAATGACATAGATAATCACCTAGGATAATGGCAAAACTTATGGTGGAGGGAAGGATTTATCTAGGAACAAAAGTCTTCAAAGAATGCTGACTCTTGATTAGATGAGAGATTGCTAACATTTAGTTTATGAAGACATAGTAGCCTTTATTGGATGACACCAACTTCACTGGGATAAAGTGTTTAACTAAGGGTGAAAGATTAATATACTGGAGCAGTGAATACAGAAAAAAATATTACTGCCAGACAGAAGTCAGAGGTACATGTGGAATGGAGAATAAATAGACTCCTCTTTGATGGCTGAAGGATTAGCAGCATACTTGAAGGAAAATTAATAAATTAATCGATTAATAGATTAATTTGACTTAAACTTTCTTCATTTTTCAGCTTTATTGAGGTATAATTGACAAATAAAATTGTACAATTTTAAAGTGCATTGTGAAATGATTACCCACATTGAGTTAACACATTCATCTCACATATTTCTCTCTCTCTCTCTCTCTCTCTCTCTCTCTCTCTCTCTCTCTCTCTCTCTCTCTCTCTCTCTCTCTCTCTCTCTCTCTCTCTCAGAACATTTAAGTTCTAAGTTTTTAACAAATTTCAATTATATAATAGTGTTATCAACTATAGTTACCATGTTGTACATTAGATTTAAATAGCTTCCTTATCTTGTAACTGAAATCCTATGTCTTTTTAGAAACCTTTCCTTACTCTATCCATTCCCCAACCTCTGGTAACCCTTTATCTACTCCCTGTTTCTAGGAGTGCAACCTTTTAAAAAATTTATTGGGGTGACACTGATAAAATTATACAGGTTTCAAGTGTACATTTCAGCAATACATCATCTATATATTGCATTGTGTGTTCACCACCCAGAGCAGTTCTTCCATCACCATATATTTGAACCCCTCTGATAACCATTAAACTGTTGTCTGTGTCTGTGAGTATTTGTTTCTGTATCTTGTTCATTTGTTGCTTTCAATTTCAATTCACCACATATGAGTGAAGTCATAATTTTGACATTTTTTGCCTTATTTATTTCGCTTAGTGTGATAATTTCACGATCCATCCATGTTCCTGCAAATGGCAGTATTTCATCTTTTCTTATAGCCCAGTAATATTAAGTGTATATAAGTATTACATCTTCTTTATCCAGTCAATGATTGAAGGACATTCTGTTTTTTCCATGTCTTGGCCACCATGAATAATGCTGCAATTTATGTAGGGGTTAATTTATCTTCACAGATTAATGTTTTCATATTTTGGGGGTAGATACCCAGAAGAGGGATTACTGGGTCATACAGTAATTCTATTCTTAATTTTTTAAGGAACCTCCATATTATTTTCCAATTTACATTTCCACCAGCAGTATATGAGGGTTCCTTTTTCACCACAACCTCCCCAACACTTGTTATTACTTGTCTTGTAGATGATAGCCATTCAACAGCTACAAGGTGATATCTCATTGTGGTTTTGATTAGTGTTTCCCTAATAGCTAGCCAGGTTGAGCATTTTCTCATGTATGAGGTCTGACAATGAAGTTCGCAAACTTCCCACTGTGCACTTACATTGGCAGCACTTTACAAACAGCTCAGTAAGGTTGCATAGCCTTTGTATATTAGTGTCTCACAGCTGTGTTCATGTGCACATGTTGTGGTGTCTTGCTGAATGGCATTTATCATTATCGTTGCATATTTTTGTGTGCCATTGAAAGAATGTCTGAGCTTGAATTACAGCAATGAACAAACATTACATCTTGTTAAACTTGGCAAGAGTGGAAGTGAAATCAGAGACATTTTAGTCCAAGTTGATGGGGATAATGCCATGAAGAAAACGGCAGTGTACAAATGGCTTAAATGTTTTTCTGAGGAGAGAGAATGTGTCACTAATGAAGAGAGGTCAGGTCGGCCAGTAACCAGCAGAACTGATTAAAACATCACAGAAATTCATTGAATTTTGCATCAAAATTGTCAGCTGATTATGAGAAGCATAACAAAACAAGTAAGCATTGATAAAGAAACAGGAAAACCTTAAATGAAAATCGTGGCATGAGAAAAGACTGTACAAAAATGGTGCCAAAGGAGCTCTTGCATTACGACAAGGCACCAGCTCACACGCCACTGTCTGTGAGGGAGTTTTTAGCCAGTAAACAAATAACTATATTGGAACACCCTCCCTACTCACCTGATCTGGCCCCCAATGACTTCTGTCTTTACCCAGAGATAAAGGAAATATTGAAAGGAAGACATTTTGATGACGTTCAGGACATCAAGGGTAATACGATGGGACAGCTCTGATGGCCATTCCAGAAAAAGAGTTCCAAAATTGCTTTAAAGGGTGGGCTAGGCACTGTCGTAGGTGCGTAGCTTCCCAAGGGGAGTACTTTGAAGGAGACAGAAGTGATATTCAGCAATGAAGTATGTAGCACTTTTTCTAGGATGAGTTCCCTACCTTAATTGTCAGATCTTGTATGCAAATACTCGTTGGGCAAGAGCTTATGTTAGTTATTGGATTCTGGAAAAAGAAAAAGACAAGCATTTGGCCACCAAAAGACAATGAATGGCAAGACTAGGGGTGGTACAAATTAGTCTCCCTGAATTCACAATTTTTCTCAAGGCCTTACTGCTTATTTGAAAACAGTAGTAGAAGGGAAACAGTTTTGTATATACTAAATACAACTTAACCAGATAGAAGGACTCATTAGTTTTAGCACAGTCTCTTCATTTACTAGTTATGGACCTGGACAAACATATGTTTTTTCATCAATACACTCTTCGTTAACCTACAAATATATGTATTCGGCGACTTACACTCTAATATTGGGTTGTCGGAAAAGTCATGACATATTTTTTCTATGTTTTTCATTGCAAAAATGTGTCATTACTTTTCCAACAACCCATATTTTTGTTATAGCAGTAAAATAATTTGGAATCTGCATAAAGCAAGGTCCCTTTCTAATTTTTACAACATAATATATAGGAGTGGGAGACAAATGAAGGAAGTACCTGAAAAAGTCCATGAATTTATATCTTGCAGGGAGATTGGATTTTATTTTGAAAGCACTGTGAAAGTCATTACAAGAGAATTAAAATGAGTTTCAAAACTTGAATGCTATCATTATATATATATACTACTTTCTCCAAGAAATGACATTTGGCATAAGAAAAAGAAAGAGAGTTTTACGATATACTTGTTTTTTTGAATATGTAGCAATTGTTGTCTGTTAGTGTTATCAGAAGCAATATTGCAAATGAAGCACCAGTGGCATAGTCATTAAAAACTGACTTTACTTTGATGGAGAAATTAAGAGAAAAGACCTAATAAAATCTAAATCATGACTAGAAGAAATCAAGCATAAACGATGGGCAAAAGCAGATATTATCCTTTTAATCACCTTTTATCACTAGACTCTCCTTTTCTTTAGTAGAAAACACATTTTAAAAAGTCTCTTGATATTTCCTTAAGAATTAATGATCAATTTTAATTAAGCCATGCTAATATTTGTAGTTGACTTTCTCTGACCCTTTTAGTGTCTGAATAATTAATAATGCACATTAATTAGCCAGTATATTTGAAAAATATCATTTTTCTTCACCCAATTTTTATTTTGCCCACTTAAAGAAATTGCTTTCATATATAAAGTTTATAAAATAAATTAAAATTCTCTCTCCCACTCTCTCTCTCATATTTTCTCTGTCTCAATTGCCACACATACACACACCCCTAACCAAACTAATTATGCCCAAGTCAGAGTTGATTTTCAGATTCAGAATAACTTTTTTGCTTAAGAAGGGAAGTCTATAAAAATATGGTTTAGACCTATTCAGCTACACATGGTTCAATTATAACTCTGAAATTATGACCAGTTACTTCAAAATACAATAGATTTTTCTATCATAGCTTTTGTCAACCATTTAATGCAAGTTTTAGCCTGGTGTCTCATTCCTAAACACATAAATATGATCCATATGGATTAACCTGGGAGGCAGGTTTTTGCATAGGTTTACAGAGGACACATTCCAATCAGTAATAAAGGCATATTTATGCAAAAATTCAAAAGTTAGTTTGATAGAGAGATTAGAATTTGAACTGCTGTTGTAACACAATAAGTGTATTTTATGTTTATTTCAATATCACCCCTTCACCAAACTCTTCTTTGTTTCTCTTACTTTTGATATTGTAGGAATATTATCTCCCAAACTCTCCCACAGGAAGCAAGGGGTGAGAGCTGGGCCAAGATTCACCATCCTTAAAGCCTGTTAGACACAGTAGTTTAGTCATGTCTGGGGCAGTAAAGACAAATTTCAGCTGCAATATCTCAGGGACATGGAGTATCTGAAATGCAGCCAAGCTGTCTCAGTGAATTTTCAGTCCAAAAACCAGGAACAAGAAGGTAAACTTCGTTATATATAGCTAAGAGACAAAATTGGGATAGCAGAAAAGGGAAAAATTTTGAAGCTGAAGTAGACATTGGATTGCATTGTCTCTCCAGCATTTCTTTGAGGAGCCAAGTCTCCCTTATTCATAGTTTGAATGCTCTGATGGGCTTGACCCTTTCTTTTCACTACAGACTTGAGTGATAAGTGACCCAAGGTAACCTCTGAGCATTTAATTCTCTCGGCTATAGTGATTGGTATAAGCATGGGCATGTGATCCAAACAGATCCAGGGAGAGTCTTGTTCCTCTACATTTTCTGCTAACACTAGCAGGGAAGATGATCCCGTTCTTCTGGTGTTGATATGCTAATAGTATATTAAACTAAGAAGAAATGGGTATGTAGTAGGAAGGAGGAAATGTATGCCAGTGTACTAAAAGAAACAGAGCTACGATAGAGGCACTTGTCCAAACCCAGATCTACCAAAATTTTTTGTTATATGTGCCATTTTGGAGATCTGTTTTGAATTTATTTTTGTTCAACGTCCCTGGACTCATGCACACTAAAAAATAGGCAAATAATAAAAAGTGCTGCATGCTTTGAAGAATTATGAGTACCCTCACCTCAGCAATATTTATTTTTCATTTTCTGAGTATTCTAGCTAAGCTAAAGTAACATGTGAATTTTAGAATTCAAATACATACATTTCATAAGATAATTTTGGAGATTTGGGGAGAACACAAAATCCTTGGCTGCTTATATTACAAGTGACTGCAATGTCTGCTCATAGGAGTAGTACATTAGAAATTAGCTGCACTGCCATAGAAACAAGGGAGCACTGCAATGTTTCCATATTGAAGTGGGTGAAACTGGAAGGTCATGTTTTGGAAAACAGAGATTTTAGGGCCCTAGAAGACATGCTCCATAAAGATAGGTCTTAAGGTCAGAGTAAGACTAATATTTGAGATGGTAATAATACAAAGCTATGCTAATTATAGCAAAGTGATAAAGCGATAGTTGTTGTTTATACGGAGGGCCTATAGGAATCTTCATCCATTTTCCAGTCTCTCCTGAGTGTGCTCATCCTTTTTCCAGCCATACTGAGGTTCTTTACTGCTCTTCTAGCTATCCCTAACAGTTTTTCTATCCTCTGCCACTTACTGGTCCCCAGCCAATGCCACATAGTTTATATTTTGTCACAGAAGCATCATGCCTCTGGGTATCAGTAAATATATTACCTTTTGTTTCATAGAAAACCATCCACAAGCATACAGATTTAAAACAACCATCATTTATCAGCTCACAATAAATTGGGTTGGTAACTTGGATGATTCTTATACAAGTCTCTTCCGTGTTCATTCATGAGGCTGAATTTCGCTAGCAGGACAGTAGGTTGGATAGTCTAGGATAATCTAGGATTGTATTTTCAATATGTATTTCATTCCATAGGCAATTCTTACTATGTGATATTGATACTTCTCCATTGAGAGCTCGAGTCTATATTTCCTCCCATTGAGTTTGGGTGGGCCTCTTGTAGATGCGTGATTTCCAAGGCTAGGTTAAAAATAGCTATACAGTATTTGCCTAGCTCTGTTTATGAGACACCCATTCTTCAACCAACCAAACATGCTGAGAGGAAAACCTGCTGGCCTGTGCAGAGAAACCATACTAAGAGTCCCCCATGGAGAAGAAATAACACACCCAATCTACAGTCAGCATCAATCATCAGAGAAGCACAAGTCTACAGATGATTTTAGCCTGTAGCCTTTAAACTGCCCCAGCTGACAAGTGAAAAATTGAGCTATCCCTGTCAAGCCATTTCCAAAGCCCATACTCTGGAGAAAACTAAATGTTGTTTTACTTAGTTTGGGGTATTTTCTAATGCAGCATGAAATGAACAAAGCAGATGGACTTGCTCAAATGTCTGGCAATCTGCAGGCTACTGAGTGAGAAGCTTCAAATCTACTGAGTGGTTTCTCAGAGTAGCGTTCATTCACATTTTGGTTTCATGTTTCTAAGCACAGAGAAAGAGGACATACCAGGCTCTTTTTAAGTCACAGTTTGTATCACACTTATCAATTGTCCCATTGACCAAAGCAACCTACTTCAATACTTTCAGTCTGTGTGTGTCTTCTGATCTGAAGTGAGTCTCTTGTAGGCAGCATATGTAAGGGTCTTGTTTTCTTATTCATTCAGCCACCTTATCTTTTGATTTGAGCATTTAATCCATTTATATTTAAAGTAATTGTTTATAGATATGCACTTATTTCCATTTTATTCATATTTTTTTATTGTTTTGTCTTCTTAAAGAACACACACAGATTGAAAGTAAAGGAATGGAAAAAGTTATTTCATGAAAATGGAAATGGAAAATAAAAGTTGGGGTAGCAGTACACATACCACACAAAATAGACTTTAAAACAAAACAAAGCCTATAACAATAGACAAAGAAGTACCCAATGATCCCACTTCTGGGTACTTACTTGAAAAAACCCAAAACACTTCTTCAAAGAGACATGTGCATCCATATATGATCATTGCTGCGTTGTTGACAATATCCAAGATGTGGAGGCAACCTGGGTGTCCATCAGTGAGTGGATGAGTGGATAAAGAAGAAGAGTGGATATATATTGGATATATATATATATATATATATATATATATATATATATATATATACACAATGGGATATTACTCAGCCACAAAAAGAATGAAATCTTGCCATCTGCAACACCATGCATAGACCTGGAAGGTATTATGCTGAGTGGAGTAAGTCAGACAGAGATATATGATTTCACTTATATGTGGAATCTAAAAAACAAAATGAACAAATAAAATAGAACTCATAGATACAGAGAACATTTTGATGGTTGCCAACTTGGAAGAGGGTTAGGTGGTTAGTGAAAAAGGAGAAGGGATTAAGAATACAAATTGGTAGTTACAAAATAATCATGGGGATATAGGGTATAGCATAAGGAATATAGTCAATAATATTGTAATAACTATGTATCGTGTCAGGGGGTATTAGATTTCTCAGGGTGATCACTTCATAAGTTATATAAATCTCTATTCGCTGTGTTATACACCTGAAACTAATATAATATTGTATGTCAACTGTAACTGAAAAATGAAAAAATATTTTTAAAATAATAAAGTTTTAAAAATGCAAAAAATAATCTGTATCATGGTAGAGTGCCTGGTCATCGGTTCAGCAAGGTACAATATGCACTCTGAGCACCACATGTCTTCTGGTACCAGATCGAATGTGAGTTAATGTACACACTGTTCCCTTTCTATGTAAGTACCACAACTTTTCTGGGATCCTGGACTTAATTGTAGCTATGAATTTGGAAAATTTTAGTGGATGTAATCAATGTTGGCAATGTAAATGTGGTATGGAATAAAGATCATGTATTTTCAAGATATAATCAGATTTTAAATCACTGTCTAGAATAGATCTAAGAAGTCTTATGGTAAGCATCAGCTTGTTGACATTTTTCACAATCACAAAGCTTATTGGGGGTATATCATGGAGTAGGACATCAGGAATAACAGCCTAAGACTTGAACTCTGACATAGTCAGACACTTATCTTCATAATATTGTTTTGATTGGGAAGCAGGACTGCTGCTACTAACATAGATAACAAGGGACATGGAAGATCCCTTTTGGAGGCCAAAAACCCAGGTGTGAATTAAGAGGTTATTCCACAGTTTTTCCCAAAGCGTAAGGAACTTCATATAGAGCTAGACATCTGTGAAATAAAAAGCCTTTAACAATAAATACATATGTCATCAAACTTGGCTTACATTTGGATATTTGAAAAATGAGATTTTGAAACAGATATTTATGGCTGTGAGGTGAGTCTGATTCAGCTGATGGTGCGAGCTGTATCCCACGGAGGTGAAGTCAGGATGGTATTCCATTCACCATGAGAACCTGGTAAAGTAGCATTCTATCAGAAGAGGATGAGGAAGGGACAATCAAGTTATGAAAAACATAGGGGAAATAAAAGCTCTGGAGCATGGATGAGGATAGAGAAAGTTTGTGGGGTAAAAAAAAAAAAATCACCATAAATCTGAGCATTTAGAGTATAACCAAATAATAGTATTTTATCAGGCCATATGAAATGAACATTTAGGTAGAATAAAAAAATTTGAATATTCTATATGGTTAAACTTAATAATTAGGTGAAAAGGAGGTACTAATATAAAGTCCTTTCTCCATTTTTATTATATAAAGAACAATTATTTCTAACATCTGTGGAATTGCACTGCTTCCTTTTCAATGTTTCCGATGTATCCATGTGTGTTGCTAGGTAAATCTACCTGTCATATGAACTTACATAATGATAAATCCTTAGCCAGACCAAATTTGCATTACCCATCTAATATAAGTGAATGCAAAAGAATTTTGGAATCTGATTAATTAAACAAATAAACAAAAATATTAACACCTACCCAATGTTCTAGAAATATCCCTACAGCAGGAACCTGGTATACTGCAGAGTATGTAAGCAGGTCTTAGCATTATATAAATTTTCACTGCAGTGAACTGCAAAAAGTTATCATGACAGGTATGGGAAGAAAAGATCGGGTGGAACTGGAAGACATTGATTCATAATAACAAGCAGAGAAGGTTTTGATTAGAAACCCATTCCATCTCTGCAACACACACACACACACACACACACACACACTCACTTATGCATACCTGTAGCATTGGAATACAAATCAATGCATGTGTTCAGGTTGAATCTGAATGCTATCAACTCACAAGCTCCTGGAACTTATATGAACATAATTGATGGAGGCTGTTCTGCATTGAAGCTTTTGACATCTTACTGGGAAACAGAATGGATTATAATCAGAGGAGGTAAAAATAAAATAATATATAGTCTCTCTTCTAGAACTTCAATAGGAATTTGAAAATATCTAGAATGATTTATTTCTCATATGATCACGTAACATGTGTTTGGACAACAAATATTTTTGAAAGTGAAAGTCAGTTATAATTAAAAAGTGCTGAACTTCACTTTACAAAGTTTTTTGTTCTTTGAGCCTGTTTAGAGATAGGAAATGTCTATGTGTTGTTGCCATAGAAACAAGAATATATCATTTGTTTCCGATTCAGAATGATGATATTATAGTAATTGGGCCAAATCACCAGACTGATTTTCCACCAGTCTTGGGTGTACTTGATTTAATCATCACACACTATGAGAATGTTCTATCAGAAAAAAAAATTACTTAAATCTTAAGATGGAATGTACTTAAAGAATGAACACACTGTGCTTCATTAATAATAGAACCCATGAACTACTAATGGCTCTTCTGTCTTTTCAGCGATATGAACATAGAACACAGAATAATATATTTTAAAAAATAATCTCAATTCCTCTTGAAATGGCATTTGTGTATTTTATTCTGTATATTGTCTCAAGGAAATAAGTTCTAAAAGTTTACTATCCACAATAAGGGTTTAGACTTTTATTTATGCTAACCTGTCCATCTTTGAGTACCACCACTTTTCAAATGGAAACACCTGGTTTCCACAAGATGGGGTTTACTGAGCAAATCTCTAAACTCCCATGTTATCACTGTCCTGATTTAATAAAGCCCATTACCCTCCTGTCTGCACCTCTGTTCAAGAATAAAGGATCTTTTTGCTCTCTCCCTATTCTCTTCTGTCACACCATGCCCCTGTCACAATCACTATTTGCCACACAACACTTGTCAGGGTATGATCCTCTAATATACTATTAAGAGAACAAAATCAGGCCGTCTTCATTAAAATACATTAACAAAACCCATCTGTAGAAAACAAGTGTTTTTCTGCTTCTTGCAGGTGAGTATTGCACTTTTTTCATCTTTATATACACACTCCAACACCTAGATCCTCAATGATTCCTTGTTTAATTCCACTGAATGCCATCATTCATTTTACAAAAGTTTTATTATCTGTAATGTTATTATCTCTTCCAAGGAATTGTAATTTGCAAAAACAATTTATATACTAATATTCAGGAGTACCTATACTATGAAAAGAAAAAAAATATGCATAATTCCTCCCTACTGACAATACATAAAAATCATAAAATCTCATGGAGCAAATAAATCACTGTTCATAATTTGTGTTTTAGTTATATGCTGGTTGTTCTTTCCTCAGTCCATTTATTATATAGGGAGCTCGTCTAAAATGCCTTTACTCATATTTTTGCCATTAAACCCTATCTCTTCTTCAAATCCCATTTTAGAAGGTAACAGCCTTCTCTTTAACACCTTCCTTGACTTCTTACTAAAAACAATTTCTTCTCCTGATTCTAGAACACTTTATATGCATATTTCCTAAGTATTCAATACTTGATTATTCTGCATTGATTACTTAATGTAAGCTTTGTAACCTTTGAAAAATAAAGAGATGAAGAAGGTAAGATGCTTGAATTTAAGAAATTTACAAACTAGTTAAAAAATAGAAATTTAAGTAAATCATTTTGAAGAGATGTGAAGGAAAAATAGTGATGTGAACTTAATCTGTGTTTGTATTTGTGTTTTTTCCTATTCTAAATAATTATTTGAATGTTGGATCTGAATCATATATGCTTGTAGTTTCAAATACATGATACCAATATCTTCACTTTATGCAGTTTAATATAACACACTTACAGGAAATAACAAAACCATGCAGCTTAAATACTGAAAAGCAAACACCTGTGCAGTACCTATGCAGTGCAAGGAAACAAGACCTGTTCAGTAAGTATTCCGAGGTCTTTTGGTGGACCTTCCTGTTCACTTTCTACTAGAAGACACTAATATCCTGATGTTTATGTTATCTACTTTCTTGTTTTTCTTTAGAGTTATGCCTTCCTAATTATATATTCCTAAATAATAGATTGTGTTCCTATACTTCATGAATGGAATAATAGAACGCATTTCTTTTTTTTTTATTAGTTTCAGGTCCACAAAGCAATGTAATAGTAATTAGACATTTACACCCCTCACACAGTGATAACCTCCCTCCCCCAATCTTCTACCCCTCTGACACTGTATATAGCTGTTACAATAGCTTTGACTATATTCCCTATTCTGTACTCCACATCTTGTGGCTACACACACACACACACACACACACACACACACACGAGTACATATATACAGGAGGTACAAAAACCATGTATACACATTTTAAGAAAGGAAAAGTGTATTAAAATTGTAATACTCAATATATACCGATAACAAAAGATGAATACAAGTCACATTTGACTTCTGCAATTACAAGAGGTGCTCAAAGTGGTTACCATCAGCATCAATACAAATGGTAAGCTTTCATTCTTTTTTTTAACGGCCTAGCAATACTTCATTGTATAAACGTACCACAGCTTCTTTATCTGAAACATCAATGGGTGTTTCAGTTGTTTCAATAGCTTCGATATTGTTAATAGTGCTGCAAAAAATATAGGGGTGCATATATTTTTTCGAATTAGAGTTTTGGTTTCCTAAAAAGAAAATGCATTTATTTTTTCCTAGATATTTTTGCACAGCATATTTCTAAGAATTACCAAGTTGTTATTATAGGTAGTTCATTTTCATGGATGAATGATATTCTACTATATGAGCATAGGAAAATTTATCTATTTCATTTTTGTAAAAATCTACATTATAATAAGTTTTTGTCTATTAGTTTGAGTAATGCTGAAAGTATTCAGAAACATATGTCCTGGTGCACATAAGTACAAATTTATGTAGGGTACATTTTTAGGAATTAACTTGCTGGGTTATAAGGTGTAATTATATTTAACTTCACTGGATAATTATCACATTTTTTTCCAACATGACTGGTTCAATTTAAACCTCCACTAGCAGCACATGAGAGCTACCATCTTTCCACAAAATATTCATCATATAGTGTTGAGATTTAAAAATACTTAGCAGAAGAGACAGGTTAGGGAATATAATCAATAAGGTTGTAAATATATATATATATATATTTTTTAGTGGAACAGAAGGACACATGCCTTTTTAGGAAGACCACTTCATGGACAGTGTAGTGGCCTTACCATTGCACTGTATATCTGAAGCTGCCGCTGAATAATATTATATGTCAACTATAATTTAACACATATATAGTCATGGGATGTGGAATATAGTGTGGGGATGGAGTCAATGGAATTTTAATAGATATGTATGATATCGGGAGTGGGGGGAGTCACTTGGTAAAGGGCGAAAAAGATAACTATTGCATTGTTTTGTACATCTGTAACTAATAATAATAATAATAATAATAATAATAAAAAGTTAAAAAAAATACTTGTCAATATGGAAGATATATAGTGCCATCATATTTTAGTTCATTTTGAAGTTTCTTATAAACTAATGAGGTTGATGTATTTTCCAGAAATGTGTTTTTACTGGTTATTTGTAGTTCCTGTAGTGTGAAATATTGTTTAATTGTTTTGTCTATTTTTCTAATGGTTTGTTTGTCATTTCAAGATTGAGTTTTGGAAGTTCTTCATATATTTATTAAATAAGCACCTTTTATTACATATGTAACAAATATATATCTTTCACCATAGTGTGGCTTGCCTTTTTGCTTAATAATATAGTTATTTTAATAGATGTTTTTAATTATAAAGAAGTACAATTGATCACTATTTTCTTTTTAAATAGACATATATGCTAGATTAAAACACCTTTACCTACTCTCACTTTTATGAAGATAAAATCTTATATGCCAAAACCTTACTTATCGTGCCCTTACAGTCCAGCTAGATTGGAGTTTTGCATATAGTATGAGATAGTGGTAAGCTTTTATTTTTCACCATACACAAATACAATTGTACCACATAATTTATTGAAAACCAAGAAAGTGTGGTGTCTTGTAAAAATAAATAATATGAAAAAGAAAGGATAATAATCTCATGTGTCAAATTATGCTGATATGTAAAATAACATGAAGGCAGAACTACTCACTATATTTAGCCATGTGATGTCATTTGTTATTGAGATCATGAAAGAAAAACATCTTTGAACTAAGAACAGATTACATGTACAGGATTGCTCCTCAATTTTTGTTGCCCTACATAAATACTATTTATGTGGTTATGGTGTTGGAGATAGGCAACATAAGTTACTGATCTGAAAAAAAGTTCATGGAACATTTGGAGAAGGAATATAATCTATATAAACTTTTGACAAAATGCAATATTTTTACCTGGATTTGAATCCACATTGAATAGTTCTGAAATTATCTGTGGGTACTAATAGGTTAAGAAGGTTTTGTTTGTTTGTTTGTTTTGCAAATCTGCAAATGAAAATTGATTATTGTCATTTTAATATTAATTGGCAACCAGGCTTACTAAAATGGATGTGGAGAAATGAGGCCCTAGGTACTGATTAATAAATAATACCTATAAGTATCAGTTGATTGGCATATTTACTGATGATTATGAAGATGTATTTGGCCATTATATTTCTTGTAAGTTGTAAGGTAATGTCATTGTGTAAGTAATGAATCAATTAGCTCAGTATCTGTAGCTACAGCACCTTAAAGGTGTGAAAAATACTTTAGGGGCATGGGAGACATATTAGGACAGTGGGGATAATATGTGAAGACAACCCCTGGAAAGCAGCAAGTGAAAAAGTGACCTTGAGGTTGAGGTTTCCTACAGGAAACCACTGCTTGACCCAATGATTTTGTTTTGAGATATTGACCCAAATATTATACTGCATTCCACAGAATAGTAATATTATTCCTATTTTCATTCTTTTGTTCAGCTCATGTTAACTTGTCCAATTTGTCTACTTTAAGATTTCATGTAGCATAGTAGAAATGATGTGCATAGCTAATCTTATCAGAAATCTTGTCTACCTCTCCCCGCTTTCTCCATTATGGAGTAATTCCCCTGAGGAAGAACATGTGAACAATCAAGTGAATACATCTATCCAGAGATTAGGGGAGAAATCTGGGTTGAATAAATAAATGTGGAAATCACCAGACTATAAAAATAGTATAACTGGGAGTAGACAGTGTCCCATGCTGAATGTCGAGTAAGACTAGAGGGGATTAAGGATAGAACTCGGAATAGGGAATATTTACCTTCAAGACATTGGTAGATTTTGATTAGCTGAAAATGGAGCTAGAGAAATAGAAAAAATAAGCGAGTGTGATGTTACAAAATCTGTGGGAAGAGGGCATATCAAATTGCTTAGAGCATTTGATAAAATTTAAGGAAAATGAGGAAGCAATAAGTGTGACCTTGGAATGAGAAGCTTGAGGAAGTGGTTGGACATTCACAGTAATGAAATGGGTTTAAAAGCAGAGATGGGAAAACATCAAGATAAGAAAGGTGAGGGTGACATCAAGGAAGGTTCCTCATCTATAGCAGTTATCTTCCTGGAAGTGTGTGGATAGGAAAAGAAGACACAAGTCAAGTAGAAGAGAAAAAAGAAAAATAGGGGGGAAGTGATTTTTTTATTTTTTTAAGCATAGCTTTGATTTTGATCAAAGATGGGAAACATCATCCTCATGAGAAAACCCATTTCTACTTTCTTTGCTACATTCTCTGTGCCTTATTTGTGACCTAGTTACTGAGTGAGAAGTAAATGAATATGTCTGCCAGATCCAGCAGTCTCTCCTTTGCTCCATTGCTTGAGCCATTAGAATGGATATCAGACTTTTCTATGGCTGGAGCTCAACCTTATGCATAATTTTGCTAATGCTAGAAAGAAAAGAACCGTGATATAATATTGCACACACACACACATAGACACACATATGCACCCAACTGCTCCTTCCCAACTAAAGTGCAATGTTTTAAATTTGAGTTCAGTGGAAAGGAGGAGATTTAAAGCTTAAGCAGTTATATTCCAGAGTTTCACTTGGGTGGATTAGAAGTGAATCCAGGGCATACTGATACTTTCCTATCATAAAAAATGTTTTAAAAGTGTGTTTTTACCTGTTAGATTAGTTTGGAATAGATAACATAGTGGAGAAATCGATGGATTCATTCTTTTTTTTTTTAAATAGGAAACCTTCACCTGTCTTTCTTTGTATGTTATTACCCATTTTAGTGTCTCTTTAGCATTTATGACCACTTTCCATCTGTCTTTGTGAATATTTCCCTGTTTTCTCCAAAGTACTTGCTAACGAAATTTCTAATTTTATTAGAAAAGTTCACTAGGAATTAAAATAAGGATAAAGTTCTATAAAACATGTTGTTAACTATGGAGTAAGGTAAAAAAAAAATGTTCTTTTACATTGTACCAGTTTTTTTAAGACATAAATACTTAGGTAAAATTGAAATAAAATAAAAAAAGAGCACACCCTGTGTTTTAGTTAAACTTACTAACTTAAGAAAAGCCTAATAAATGTTCCAAGAGATCATATTATTTCGGTAGCAAGCAGTAAGTTTTTGTGTTTTTTTTTTCTTGAGGCCAGTGTCACTGGCCCTCATATGTGGGACCCGAACCGGGGCTGCTGGCTTCCCAAGCCAGCGCTTAACCACTATGCCACTCGGCCGGCCCAGCAGTAAGTTTATTAACATGAATTGTCTCTCTCTATTGGCTTTTGATTTATTATTTCTCTGATCCCAATCGATTCATTGTTTTTTCCTGCTCTTTGAAAATGGATCTGGGCCCTTTAAGTGTTTTTTTTTTTTTTTTTTTCCTTTGCCAGATGGTACAATGTTAAGCTTTGTCACTAGATGGTGATGGGGTGATATTGCAGGAGGGAAAGGGTTTGCTTCCTGAATTTGGTGCCCATTGTCCATGCTCCTCCACTGCTTACTTCCTCAGCACTGGCTCCTGCTGTGCCCGGTACACACTGATACCCATAGCCAGTGGCTTCTGCCAACAGTGCCTTTTGGGCAAACTTGTGTTGCAGTGCTTCCAGGAAGGCATTGCCCCATGGATGACCATCCTAGAG
Source organism: Aselliscus stoliczkanus (assembly GCA_033961575.1). Taxonomy (NCBI): domain Eukaryota; kingdom Metazoa; phylum Chordata; class Mammalia; order Chiroptera; family Hipposideridae; genus Aselliscus; species Aselliscus stoliczkanus. The sequence continues at coordinate 89,801,430 of CM066730.1, forward strand.
GGTGGATTCCAGCAAGTTCCACTTTTGCAGCCGTCAGAAACTTCTCTGCCATTCTGTAGGCTATGGCTATGCCTTCCATAACAAGGTCTGGAGCTCAGCCCTAAGAGTAGCCATTGCTCCTTGCAACTCATGTTCTTATATTTTTTAAAGTTCTGTTTACTTCTTATTAGCCAATCCTCCATTACTCCAGCCTCCTGTTGTAGATAGTAATTCTTTATATTAAATTTCCCTGTAAAAATTATTGTGTGGTTTTCTTCTTGTTTGGACGTAAACTGTTAAACTCTCCATGATATAATTGTATAAATTCTGGTTTGGACAAGTCAGTTTCTCTTAGAGCAGAGATGATTCATATACCCCAAACAAAACCACTCATAGTGTCTTTATGTAGAGAGCTCAGGTGTTTAATCTGTCTGCCTCAGGTAAGTACATTCCTTTAGGGTTCAGTGTAGGCTCTGGGCATTATAACCCATTTGAGCCTATTGCTTGGTCTTGATCCAAGGTAATGGAAAACAATATAGTGGTTCCTCAAAACATTTAAAACGAAATTACCATATGATCCAGCAGTTCCACTTCTGGGTGTATACCCAGCAGAATTGAAGGCTGGGTCTTAAAATGATATTTGTGGGGCCAGCTGAGTGGCGCGTTGGTTAAGAGTTGGCTTGGAATGTATTTCTGAGCAGCAGGGTCCCAGTATGGATACCACATGTGGGCCAGTGACGCTGCACCCTCTACAGCTAAATGGTGAACAACAGCTCGACTCTGAGCTGGACTGCCATGAGTTGCCAGCAACGGCATAGGCTGCAGTGGGGCTGGCTGGCATCTGGCATGCGCGTTCTTGAGCTGCGGTCCATCCAATGTCCCGTGAGCAACTCTTCCTCACCCGGAAGAGCGTAATGATGGTGCCAACATGGGTTAGTGAAGCGATGCCCTCTACAACTATACTGAAGAACAAAAAGGACAGCGACTTGTCTGTTCCCCTTCCCCAATGCTGTTTCCCTCCCCCAATTCCCCAATAAATCTTTAAAAATAAAAAAGATGATATTTGTGCGACCATGTTCATAGCAGCATTATTCACAATGGCTAAAACCTGGAAGCAAACCAAGTGTCATTTATGGATGATTAAGCAAAATGTGATGTCATGCTCACACGTACATATACACACACGCTGGATAATTAAGCCTTTAACACAAGGAAATTTTGACATATGCTACCACATAAATAAAACTTGAGGACATTACACAAAGTAAAATAAGACAGTCACAAAAAGACAAATACTGTATGATTCCACTTAAATTAATTACTTAGAGTAGTCAAAATTATATGGACAGAAAGTAGGGGCTAAGGAATAGGGTGGGATGGGGATTATAGTTTAATGGGTATAGATTCAGTTCTACAAGACAAAAAGGGTTACGGATATGGATGAGGATAATGGTTGCAAAATATTGTGAATATATTCAGGGCTACTGAAATGTAGACTTAAATATGGTTAAGATGGTACATTTTATGTTATGTGTATTTTATCACAATTTTTAAAAGAAACACACATTTCTGATTACCTTATTGAGATGATTCTCTAAAGAGTTAAGACATTACTTGGTGTGAACTAAAATTAGCAATGGGTATGTATCATACATTATGGGATTTTGGTATTACAAGAAAGAAAAAAGACTTGGACTGCTTGAGATAGTATTTAACATGTATTATTTTATGCAAACTCTGGAGATCCCAAAATTCTTAAAGTTTTGTGCTGAGAGATATAAGCAAGTTAGTTGTAAAGAAATAGGCAAAAAATTACTAGGTGTCACCAATGGAAAACTATGCACTGTTATCACATACTCTTCTAGGTCATTTAATTGCGGCGTTTCATAGCTTTTGAGCTAATTTACTAACTTTTCAGGTTATAAATAACAGCATTAAAAATGATTTATAGAGGTGCAAATAAATTATTTCCCTTGTAGACTATATTGACTTCCCTTTAATGTAGAAGAATACAGTTTTGCTTATATTTGTACATTAATTTCAATATTTCTGATCTGAAAAGGTGATTTTGTTTGTATTTTTTTTTTTTTTTTAGCTGAGCCATCCTGCCACCTGTTGGCAGCTCAACGGCAACTCAGCTCGGGCTGGCATCAAACCACTGTTGCTCAGAGCTCAGTGAATTTTTTTTTAAATTTTTTTTATAAATGGTACTCCTTACTAGTTTCCTCTTTAATAGTGAGTTAAATAAAATATGTAACACATGTTCATTTTACATCTGCATAAGTCTAAAGATATTTTCTTTTTAATAATTATTTTTAATGAAATAGGACAATGAATAATAACAATGCTAACAAAAAGTTCTTTAAGAGCTTAAACATACTCTGTTGAGTCCAAACCAGACCTTACAGTGAATTCCTGCCAGATTTTTAATCTGGTGAACTTCAAATAATGCAATTGTCCCAAAGACCTTTTTCTCCATTCTTTCCCTTGAAGCCTAAAAAGCACTATCTTTCTATGCATTGAGCCCCCAGACTGGATTACTGCCAACTACCAGAGTTACAGATGTTTCTAAGAATAAAATATATGCAGCCAAAAGTTTTAACAAGCAAGCAAGTGAGAATATGGGGATGAAAATAAGACTTACATACACTTTTTTTTGTTTTTTGTTTTTTCTGTGGTAATTTAATCAGTGAACCTCCCTTGCCCTTGGAAGACAGCCTAAAAAAGGACTAGATTAAGTCCTCTTTGCTAAATCATCATTCGAAAAATTTTGAAGTAAAAGAAGGTTGTCTGAGGCCAGCAAAATATCATTTTTGATTTAAATATTGTTAGATTATTCCTTCCATCTAGAAATGATCTGGGTTCATTTAAACGTAGGAGTAATAAGACTCCCTTCCTATTTCAATTCTGTAAGTTACTTTGGAGATGGTAACAACTTGTGAGAAAAAAATATATAAAGTATGATAGAATTAATTACGTGATATCTTTTACTCATTTCCTGCAGAAGTCTGCATCACCTTTCTAAAGTACTTTTCATTTATTTTGTGGAAGTTGGAGAAAAATTCAAAATGTTTCATTATTCATTCTGATATGCGAATATGAAATATACTCTATCTGTCTCATTGTTTGTTAGATTGAAGTCTTAGAGGGGAAATGCTCTAACATTTTTGGAATGGGAGTGTTTATTAGAGAAGTAAGGGAAGATGTATTAGGAACAGAAACTAAATCTTTCTGGTACAAGCCCTCAGCTCAAAGAAAAACAAAATACTATGTTTATGCATTGATAATACGGTCAATGGCTTGTTCAATTTCAATCCAATAAATGTGAATACAATATTTACATAGTGTACACTGGCACTGTCTTATATGTTATATGCTAAGAATCACAGGGACAAACTAGAATATGTACAAATCAGACAAACTAAACTGGAAGTCATGTTATAAAGTACTTACTCAAATATCATGCATGTAACTCTACAAGAAAATCAAAGTTGGAAATCAATGATTCTAGCTCCAAGAGAGTTTACATTTTAATGTAATAAATAAAATCACATTTAGTATTTATTCAAAAGGAGTGTTTTAAAGAGGTTTCACAAAAGGCCCTAACTCGAAAGTTGGTGCCTACCCTATCAATAGTTAGGATGGCATGTTCTAAAGGAGAAAATAAGAGACATTCAAATGTGAAATAAGAGAAACCCTAATGTGGTCAGAGAACAATTTCAGTGGGAGTGACCAAGTCACAAACTATAAAGGATACAGGTGGTCAGAGATTAGAAAGTTTGAATTTAAGAATTCAGGAATCATACAGCCTTAGTTAATTTCTATTGCTGCCATGAAATTTTTTGTCAATACCTTGACATGAAACTAAAATCATATTCCTGTTGTCTCATTTTGCAATTATTTTTGAGTTAGCCTATGTGTGCGTGTGTGTGTGTGTGTGTGTGTGTGTGTGTGTGTGTAGGTACTTGTATGTATGATTTTATAGAGAAGGATATGGCTAAGAGTACAGACTCTGGCTCAAACAGGTTTGTGTTCAAATCTTACCTCTACTTCTATCTAACTCTATGGTACTTTCTCAGCTATCAAATGGAGTATTTGAATATTTATGGCCTTGAACTAGATATCTCAAATTCTATTTTTATATGTCTGTCTAGATGTGGGCTAAGCCTTTTAGAAGAGCTTTTATATTCTTTGTTTTAACTTCTTAATTATCATAAGACAAAAATATTTGAGATTTTCCACCTCCAAATTCTACTGTAAAATCCAGGAAATATTTTCTTTTCTTTTTCAAATTAACTTTGGTTTTGAAAATGTTGAGCAAGTGTTTATAGAACTAGTTCTTTTTTTAGGCTTCTTAGAAATATTCTGTCACTGAGGCTTCCTAAAGTAAATATAGCTTTAAATAGATGATTAAATGTAATAGCATGACACAAGTAACTAAAAACAACCGCTTAAAAATATGTGTAAAACAGTGGCAAATCTTGATATATGACAGGTTTTCATATGATTGATTATGGATAAGTGTAAAACTTATAATAAATTTAAAAGTATCCTTTGTCTTGTTTTAGACGAGAGCTGTTTTGTTTGTGGTTGAATGGTAACAGCATTTTGTTCCTTAGGGGAAGTGCACTCCAAATGACTTCACTTCACCTTGGTGAGCCTCGAGTTTCACACCTGAATCTAACTCTGCAATTAAATAATTAATATGAAATGGTGTGATAAAGACTAAACCATTATTTATATAAATTTGTTTAGATTTTTTTTAATGCATGGTATAGAAGATTTCATTTAGGCACAAGCTGACATGGTACAGAATAAATGATGACAGGTGGACAACCTGTATGCTCAGTGGAGAGCATTAATATGTGGGGGTCACTATTTTTTTTATATATACCAAAAGGTTTCTTTTAAAGAATAATCTTAAATAATGGGAGTTTCTAAATGTGCTAAGTATAAATGCCATATAATTGTACTCAGAGTAGGATAGGCTGTGGGTTTCCAATTCCCTTTTTAAGAAGAACTGCATACAGATACTGATAATATCATTAGTAATAGTGTATGCTCAAAGAAAATTTGTTTCTAAAAGGACTAAAAAAAGACAGATGAAGAAAGAAAGATATAGCATGCTCTTGGGCGAATTTCATAATTATCTGAATTCCACATAAGGTAATATTTCAACAATATGCCAACAAAAGTTTTCTTGTGACCTTTCAGCTACGTTAATGAGTTAATTATTATGGAAAACAAACATAGTTGAGAAAATGTAGAAAAACAAGAATTATGAGGGCTAGATGGTCCACCAGAGAGTAAAATGTTCTAAAACTATAGTATGTGTGTGTATACACACACACACACACACACACACACACACACACACACACACACACAGTCTTGCTGGTACAAGAATAAACACAATAGTAGAACTGATCAAAACAACCAAAATGACAATCTAGATATATGACAATGCACAGCATAACAATGGCATTTAAAAACAGTGGGTAAAAGACTGAATATGGCACATGGTGTTGAGACAAATAGTTAATCATTTAGAGAAAAAAAATTTTGATTTTTATATCAGAGCATGTAATAACATTAATTTCAAGTAAATACAGGAGTTAAAAAAAATTAAGATATATACTAAGAAGCAAATATAAAATTAGACCACTTAAATAGGTAAGAAAATAAAAATAAAGCATGAAATTAGTATAATATAAAAATATAACTAATTTAGGGCCGGCCAAGTGGCGTGGTGGTTAAGCGCTGGCTTGGGAAGCCAGTGGCCCCGGTTCAGGTCCCACATATGAGGGAACACTGCCCTCAAAAAAAAAATAAAAATTTATTTATATATATTTATATATATATATATATATATATATAACTAATTTACATCAAAATAAGACAAAAGAAAATGATAAATTAAAAACATGTATGTCACACTTTATCTTCAATAATAAAGATTATATTTTTGTGTATATTTATGGTAACCTTCAGCAAAAAGCACAAGTCATATACAAAACAGTATAAAAAGAGAGTTTTATTTTTATTTATAAAGTGGAAGGAAGAAAGGAAAACAATTTTGGAAGGAAGAAAGGAAAGCAGATGTCCAAAAATTACTGATAAAAATTTGCCTTACCAGTAAATTGAATGAAAACAAATTAAAAAAATAAATTAGATTTTATTTTTGCCTATTAGTTTGGTCAATTTTTAAAGATAATCATCAGTGTCTGAATAAAAGATAGTAAAGGTCATTGTCATCTTCTGTTTGGGAGATTATATTGATATAAACTTTCAGAGAAAAAAATGCAACTTGGAAATGTATAAAAAACATTAGAAGGATAACTTTGACAGTGATTCTGATTTAAGAATTTTAACCTAATCTGAGAGACATTTATGTTGTGCAATGTATTAGTATTTATTCAATTTTTATTTTTTATACATAAAAATAGCAAGCAACCTATTTATTGGATGTATAAGGACTTAGATAGCTGTTGATATATCTGTGGGAAACTATATCTAGATATAACGGAGTAAAGCAATAATGTTGTTGGCAAGGATGTAAGCAAGGTATCAGATTTATATTTTAGAACATGTCACAGTTAAATTAACTTACATTTACAAAGAGAGTGAGGATAGAAAGATAATTTACATATTTGTAGGACTGATAGTGGAACTTGGTATGAATTAAAAGTGTTCCTATGCATTACTCACAAAATATGATAAAAATTAACTGAATAGATGTTTATTTACATTTTAATAAAGGAAATATTTAACTGGAGATCTAACAATGTTTTTATTAACTTTTTGTTTTCCCTGATGAATGTTGTAATATTGATAACTAAAACCTTTACTAGGGCCGGCTGAGTGGTGCAGTGGTTAAGTGCTGGCTTGGGAAGCCAGCAGCCCCAGTTCGGTCCAACATATGAGGGCCAGTGACACTGCCCTCAAAAATAAATAAATAAATAAATAAAATTAAAAAATAATCCTTTACTGTAGATGGAATCCCATGATGAGACATGCATTATGAAACAATATCCTAGACAGGAGGAAATCAATTAAAAATTCTATATCAAATTCACCTATCTGATATACATTACCATAGCAATAAATGAACCTAGCCTGTCTGTTGTTGACCTTTTAGTTTTAGAAATATTTATAACTGTGACATCTCCTTACATCAAATGATACTAATAGTAATCACCATGTTGAAATTCTAGCTATAGTACTTTATGGGTTTGCAAAGTAGACATGAGTTATCAATTTTTGGTCCCATAAAAAACTCCTGTGAAGCACTCAGGGTTGACAGCACTAGCCCCATTTTGCAGATGAAGTAAATGATGCTCAGAACACATAATCAGCCTCCCAATGCCATACAGATAATAAATGGCAGAAGTGACACCATCCTACCCTTTTTTTCTAGTCCTGCCTCCATTAATCATTCAATACCTTTGAAGAGAAGTGCATCAGAATTTATCAGTTTCTGCTTTGTAAAATGAATGGATACAAATGTTTGTGTACATGCTTGTTTGTGTGTATGTGTGTGTCTGTACGTGCACACATGTGTGTTAGGTAATTGCCATTAAATGCTTATGAAGCAGCTTAATTCAGTGTATTACAATTTTTTTTAAAAAAAGATTTTATTGGGGAATTAGGGGAGGGAAACAGTGTTGGGGAATTGGGGAAGGGGACCAGGCAAGTTGTTCTTCAGTCATTGTTGTGGAGTGCTCCACTCGCCAGCTGGCTTCCTGTTGGCAACTTGTGGCCTCTAAGCTCAAGGTGCTGTGTTCAATCTTAGTTGCAGGTGGGCATAGCCACCGTCCATTCCATGTGGGAGTTGAACCAGCAGCCTTGTTGTTTAAAAGTGCACGATCTATCCTCTGAGCCATCTGGGTGGCAGCTCAACTCAAGGTGCTGAGATCAGTCTTAGTTGTGGGTGGGCATAGCCACCATCAAACAGGTAGTCTTGTTGTTACACCAGCTGAGCCATCCTGCCACCTGTTGGCAGCTCAGCGGCAGCTCAGTTCGGGTGCAGCGTCACTGGACCATGTGGGAATCACACTGGCCGCCCTATTGCTCAGAGCCTGTGTGTTTAAGCCAACTCTTAATCAACTGAACCACTTGGCCAGCCCTGTATTACAAATTTTAATGAGCATACAAATCACTTGGAGATTTTGTTAAAATGAGTATGTGCTCAGAAGGTCTTAGACGAGGTATGCTATTTCACATTTCTAGCAAGCTCTTTGCTTGTCTATGAGTCACACTTTAAAAAGTCAGATCTTAATTCTATATTTGTTCTTTTTTCAAGAATGTCAGGATAAGCAAGGGTAAAATCTTTTATCTGACCATTTATACTTTTCTTTTTTCCACCTAGTATGAAGAAAGGCATTCTTTATGTTATAATCTGAACACATAAGAGATATGTTTAAATATTTAATTTTTTTACCTATAACAATGTCATATATTAGGATAAAGATTAAAGATATAGAAATCCCTCTGTAAAAAAAAAAAAATTATTACTGAGGGTGTAATTATGTTCGGATTTTTACATTTGCTGTCAGAGCTCTTCTACATTTTCACCTGTTGGTCTTCACCTAGAAACATTATAGCTCCTTGATTTTTTTCCCCCTGTCTAGCCAATGAGACTAAAAGTGACAGTGGTTCTTTAAAACTATTTTGCTACTAGAATATATGCTTAAATAGTGGTTCTTGTCTCCAGGAGAAAGAATTGTTTCAATTTTTCCCTGGCTTAGGTGAGCTTAGCTTAAGATCCTGAATATTATTAGATCATGTAACTTTCAAGCCCTTATTTCAAAATGGAAGTTTGTAATGCAAGTAACATTTCTGTATAGGAAACTTCCTTTCTACTGAAACATATGTGTATTTTACTGCTTGACTTCCTGGCAGTATTAATTTTCATTGTTTTATTTTTTTAATAAACTTTTTTATTTTAGAATAGTTTTAGGTTTATGAAAAAAATTGTGACGATAAGAGTTCTCATGTACAGCACACCAGATTTTCTCTATTAACATCTTACATTAGTGTGATATATTTGTCACAATTAATGAATCGATATTAATACATCATTGTTAACTAAATTCTAAACTTTATTCAGATGTGCTTAGTTTTGCTATCTAAAACCCTTTTTTTTTTTCAGGGCCCCATTTAGGAAACCACATTCTATTGAGTCTTCATATCTTCTTAGACTATTCTTGGCTGTGACTGCTTATTATATTAGTTTCAGGTATATATCATAGTTATTCAACAGTACCCACCTGGCACTATGCATAGTTATTACATTATTGATTATATTCCCTATGCTAAAAGAAGTGATCACCATGATAAGACCAGCAACCATCTGCCAGTGTACCATGTTATCACAATATAATTGACTATATTTCCTATGCCTTATATTACATCCTCAAGACTTATTTGTTTTATACCTGGAAGTTTGAACCTCTTATTCTTCATCTCCCCCACCCCGCTCTTTTAAAAAGTCATTCAATAAGAGTTGACATTCAATATTATTTATTATTAGTTTCAGGTGTACAGCATAGTGGTTAGACATTAATTTAGGATGTGATCCCCCTCACTAGTACCACCTGGCACTATATAGTTATTACCATATTATTTCTGACTGGTTCTTTTTTGTGTTTTCTATCTCCATTTTTATACTTTCTATCTCTTTGTTGAAGTTCTCCCTGAGATCACTGAGCATCCTTATAAACAGGGTTTGGAACTCTGCATCTGGTAGATTACTTGTCTCCATTTTGTTTAGTTCTTTTTCTGGAGCTCTGTTCTGTTTTATTTGGGACATGTTTCTTTGTCTCCCCATTTTGGCTGCCTCCCTGTGTTTGTTTCTGTGTATTAGGTAGGGCTGCTATGCCTCCCAGTCTTTGTAGAGTGGCCTTGTGTAGTTGCTGTGCTGTGGGATAGGTGGGCTGTCTTCCTAGTCACTTGTGCCATGCAATCAAGGTGTGTGTCTTTTGTATGGGTTGTGTGTGCCCTCCTTTTGTAGGTGAGCCTGGGTTGCTATTTGCATGTGAATGGGAGGGTGGAGGAGTTGTGGTGCAGGGGCTGACCCTACAGAACAGGATTTGCTTCAGCAGGGCTCTGGTGGCTGCCCAGTCTGTATCTTAGGTGTGTCATCCTTGAAGGTGGCTGGGTGATGCTCCAGCTCATTTCAAAGCTGGCCATTGGAAGCACCAGCCCCAGGGCCAACTGGGAGGGACCTGCTGCAGGTCAATTTCAGCAGCAGCCCGTGCCCTACCCAGAGTCACCAGTCCGGAGACACAAAGCAGTCCACAGATGGATGCTGCCCATGTTTGGAGGTACCTCAATAGGCGAAGCTACAAACCAAGGCCGGCTGCCACTAGTGCTGGGCTTGGGGCTGCTCAGGCAGAGGTACAGGACACACCCTAGCCAGTTATTGCTTGTCTGGGTTCTGTGAACCTTTGAGATACCCTAGGAAAGTCTGCACTGTGAGCCAAGGCAGGCAGTTTGTATGAAAAAAAACACTGAAAGCAGCCTGGATGTGCCAGAAAGTTGGGCAGAGCGGGGTCTACAATCACCAGGGAAGGGCAAATGAACGGCAGAGCCTCAGTTATGGCAGCCACCTGTGTCCACACACAGGGAAGAGGGAAGGTTCAACAAAGAAACAATGGCCTCTGCCAGAAATTCTGTCTGGGAGAAAGCTGCCCCTCCAGTCCAGTCCTGAAGCCAGACAACTCAGTTCCCCACCGTATGTTCCTGTTGCCTTTCCAGCTGCTGCCCCAGTACTGGAGTTCAGAGCCAGTGATTCCATCAGTAAGTCTGTGTGTGGGCCCTGTAAGGGACCACCTGGGAGTTCAGCCACCCTCCATCTCACTCACTCACAATCTCCACTGGTTTTCACAGCCAGAAATTATGGGAACTTCTCTCCCTGACAGTGGAACCTTGCTGGTTTGGGGCTGGGACCTCTTGCTCCTCTGGTGGGACCTCCACAGCCAAGATATCCCTCCCATTTTTTTTTTTTTTTTAAGATTTTATTGGGAAATTGCGGGAGGGGAACAGTGTTGGGGAATTGGGGGAGGGGACCAGCCAAGGTATTGTTCTTCAATCTTCGTTGTGGAGGGCGCCAGTCACCATCTGGCTTCCTGTCGGCAGCTCATGGCCTCTAAGCTCAAGGTGCTGTGTTCAATCTTAGTTGCGGGGTGGGTGTAGCCACCATCCCATGTGGGAGTGGAACCAACAGCCTTGTTGTTAAGAGCACAGGCTCTGTCCACTGAGCCATCTGGGCAGCAGCTCAGCTCAAGGTGCTGAGTTCAATCTTTGGTTTCAGGTGGGCATAGCCCACCATTGAACAGGCAATCTTGTTGTAACACCAGCTGAGCCATCCTGCCACCTGTTGGCAACTCAGCAATAGCTCAACTTGGGCACAGCATTCACTGGCCCATGTGGGAATCATATTTGCGGCCCTGTTGTCAGAGCGTGCGCTCTAATCCAACTCTTAACCAACTGAGCCACTGGGCCGGCCCCCTCCCTATTTTTAATAGTCACATGTGGATGTGGGACCAGGCCTTTCTGATTGTCTCCCCCTCCTACTTGTCTTGAGGTGGCTTCTTCTGCATGTCCTTAGTTGTAGTGCTTTGGTTCAGCAAGATTTTAGGCAATTTTCAATGCTGGTTGTTTTGTAGTTTAGTTGTAATTTTGATGTGGTTAGAGCAAGTTTGCACAGTTTTACCTACTGCCATCTTGACTGGAACTCAGATTTTCCTTGTTTTTGATGATCTTAAAAGTTTTGAGAACTACAGATATTTATAGAAAATTACAGGTATTTAATGACAGGTATTTGTAGTCCATCAAATGCATGGGATTTTCCTGATGTTTTTTCTCATAACGAGACTGAGGTTGTGGGTTACCCTGGTATGTTTCTGAACATTGTATAATTATCTTAAACCAAACCACATTGACTTACATATGTATTTGTATTTTTATAATAATGATGTCTCAATATGACTATGACAATGAAATACAGAGGAGTGTTGTGATTCTTTAAATCTCCCATAAAATTGTATTAGGTGAAGTCAATAGTGTAGATCGCTGTTTACCCACCCAGATGTTAGCACCCATGATTCCAGCAGATAGGCTCAGTCTCTACTGGAGTCTGGGTGCTACTGTTATTACTAAATTATGTTAAATGGGTGAAGCCAACGAGACCAATTTTGATATATTGACCCTTTGAATGAGATGTAATGTTTCACCGTTGCATGAGTATAAAAGCTGCATTCTTTCTTCACAGCTGACCTTTTTTTAAATTTATTTTTATTTTTATTTTGCTCATTTCTCTTTGCTTAATTAAAAGATTGGGAGGAGTGGAAAAAAATGAATGAGAAAGAGGTTAATCAATACTCCAGTGGTATTTATTCTTTTCATTTGAAGGGTTATATATTCCTATATTTTTATATGGAGTAGTGGCAAGTTTTACTAGTCCATGGTGGCTTCTGACTTGCCCAAATGATGGCATAACTGTCTGTATATTTGCTAACTTAATCATTTTTAGTCCTTGAGTCAAATAAAGTAAGGCTTGATGATATTTTCCCCCAAATATGAATAAGTATTTCCCCCAAATATGAATAAGTATTTCATTAGCCAACTGTTCATACCAGGTTATGTAGGACAATTCTAGTGATATTTGCGTCAATGGATCCTACAGCAATTGAAAAATTGGATCAGAAGTGGCAGTTTCCTTGTGGACCAGCTAGTTTGGTTCTGTGAAATCCTTCTTGGAGTTTTGGTCTGGAGTTAGCTCCTTTAGGCCTTCAAATAAACCTGCCAGTACCAAATTCATTATAGCTTTCAATTAACTATAACTGAAATAATGATGCATGACAAAGAACCAAAATCCCCAACTGACATTCAACAATAAGTATTTATTTCTTCAGGTGTTTATGAGTCAGTTGGGGGTGTGCTAATTTTGGCTGGGCTAAGTCTGGCAGCCCACCTTATGGTGAGTCACATCCTCCTAAGAGTGGCATACTAAGGGAGCCATGTGTTTCTCAGGTCCATGGCAGAGGGGTGAGAGAACAAGCTTAATCTCACAAGCATAATTCCATACAATGCTTGTGTTGTATCTGATAATATCCCATTGGCCAAAGTAAGTCATATAATGAGCCCAACATCAAGAAGTATGAAATTACTACTTATCATGGCAGAAATTGAGACTGCACAATTCTATTATCAAACAGGGATTGAATAACTGGGGACGTAACCCAGTCTGCCATACTGTATAAATCTCTTTCTACAAAAATAGAGAAATTCAAGCCTTCTGCAACAGAACACTGGATAATAAAGAATGTTTTGGGGGGTAAATTAAGTATATATTTAAGGTCTTCTTTATACTAATTATTCTCATTAAATTACAAGAAAGGTAATATACTTCCTTGAGTAGAAGATAAAATGATGGATTGAACACCAAGAGAAGAAATGCACTTGCAAATGCATTTTACATGTGGGAAGTATTTGTGAGCCCTTCCCATCAGGACCCTTAGGTCACTATGAAGCAGGAGCAGGCCCAGTTACTAAAGTTCCTTGCTTGTTGACTTGAACTATTAACCCCTAACAGTTGGCATGAAAACTTTGGGCTGCAAAATTAGTTTTCTCCATCCCTAATCCTGTCTTGCTCTGGCTGTTTCCAACCTTTGTGCCAGAAGGCTCACAGCATACCATGCAGTCTGGAACACACTGATTAAGGCAGGCTAATTGAGTAGTAAAATGTCAAAGGCCATTTAGATGTTGGTTTTTGCGCCTTTTAGAGGTTAAGGACTGCCACTATTGATATAGTTTCTTGTGTGACATGGGGTGAGGGGTTGAAAAGGGGGACAAAAGCAATTACTTTGAGGGAAAATGGTATTGTGTTTCCGAACTGTGTATAAAAGTGTGTGAGCAGAGTTGCAAAGAAATATGATACAAAAGGGATACACTTGATATAAAAACTAGTGAGATTGTTTCTGTTTTGTTACCAGGAAATACACAGACATGACATCCATCATCATTCCTTCTCTCTTATCTGTTTCTAAGGCTTTTCCATTCCAATTTTAAAAACACTTCATACCAAATGATAAAGGTTGTGAACATCAAGGCACAAAAATCTCCAAATATTCTAATCCTTTTGCTCTCTGCAATTGCTTTTAACAAATTATTTCAATTCTTGAAAGAATTGAAAGTATTTACCTGAATAATATTTATTCATTAAGGTTATTGATTAACTTAAATTAATTAAGATTGACTTCTGTGTTAGTGTGTGTGTGTGTACTTTTTAAATTAAATTTATTGCGGTGATAATGGTTAATAAATTGTGTAAGTTTCAAGTGTGCATTTTTATAAAATATAATATAAATAATATATTATTATAAAATATAATCTAAATAATATAAATATAATATAATATATTATCTTGTGCTCACCACCCAATGTCGGTTTTCCTTCCATTACCATATACTTGTTTTTCTTAATATATTTTTAAATATTTTTTTTGTATCATCTTGAAGGTTTAAAATATTGAGGATTAAGAGGTTTACATGGAGAATAAATAGTACATCCTGATAAAAATCAGAAACACTTCATTCTAAAGCATACACTTTTACCAGGCTAGGCTGCAGTTCTTTAACAGTAACTTCTGGGCTTCTGCATTTATTCCGAAATCATGGTTTTCCTACCATCCTCTTAGTGACTAACCTCAGTCACTAAAGTTGGAATCCAAACAGACCAATGCATTTGTTGGTATTCATCAGACATATTTATATATTTTCTATTTTCTTGAGGGCGGTAAGGAAAGGTCAATGTTTCTTTTTTTAGAGTAACACTTTAGGAAGCAATATTATTCATTCTCAGGTCTTAATTATCCACACATATTTTTTTTAAGGCAAACCTAAAGGAAAAAATTAATAAATGAAAACAAGTTATAGTTTGTCTAACTAAAATCGCTTTCTGGTGCTAAAAGAGCTTTATAGCAAATATTCAAGGGTATTAGATCATTGTATGAACTGCACTAACTGAGCTAATAAAGTGTATTTTATCCTGTCAACTCAGCTTTAGAGCAGGCTACGATATCCTACTCAGGCCCTCCATGATTTAATGAAA